>OY728162.1:988922865-990172865 GCA_963277665.1 Viscum album
ATAAATATGGAAAGGTAATAATCTGAAAACTCATGTCATTTAATAAATTATCAAAAAAAATAATATTAATCCATATACATTTTGATGCACACTCTCATGGATAAAAATGATAAATAATGTAAACTAAATGATTTAATATTGTATGTAATATATCTTGGACATGAACCATTATACCATTATAATATATTATCAGGTAACTTCATACTATTTTGATTTCAAAAACATATTTTTCTCAAGATTTTATCAATTCATCTAGGAGCAATCAAAAACCGGGCCCCACCCATGTCTGAGAGACCTATGCATTCGTCATCTATTGATTAATTGATATAATTAATAAACAATGTTTCATATCATCAAATATCCATTTTGAATAAAGGATTTTTATTTATAAATAATTTTCTTGGGTATGATAAGTAAACACAAGTGATTGTTTTTATAAATCAAAATACTTTTTAAAGATCACTAAAGCGTTATTTTGGTAAATATTCAATAAACATTCCAATGAGTCCCAAACCACATTGAATTTTTTTATCATAATCCCTAAGAAATATTAACTTTAAATGAAACATATAATAACTTGAGAGTATTTATATTCATGATATAACACATAAAAGGGGATTATATACTCTATATAAAGTAATATATTTTCATAATAACATATAAGTCTTAGTGGAATGTAAATTGAGACGAAAACCATGACCTCTTGTGTGAAATTTCTCATGTATCACAATATTCAAGAATAATAAATTAATCTTCACTATTTTATATCCTCAAACCTTTTCATGTTAATTATTACTTTTATACAACATAATAAAATTTTGTATACAACTACTTAAACAACTATGTTAATGTCTTCTGTTATGAACAAATTTGGTTCATATGCCAAAAATAATTATTGTAGGTAAATTGTGGGCAAAGGGGTTATTATATAAAATAATACACAATCATAATCATGGAATAATTACTATATTTATTGATAATTTCTAAAAAAATCAGGATCTTTGGTAATTAAAAATGATAGAATGTTATAATAAAAGAAACTGTAGGCCATGCATATGCATGAGAAACGTTCACATTTTTCAATGAATGTAATTGAAAGACAACATGAAAAACAATATTATTCTATAATGATAATTATATCATGATTAATATTTTATTTAATCATATATTATTTTTTATACGATTCATGTAATTTAAATCTAATCACATCAAATTGAGGATGTGATAGTCTACACGTCGAGTATCGACATTGTCACATTTGTGTTCGTGAAAAATGTAATAATGAAAATTATATACTTTGTATTATATAATGTAAATTATTCCATTAATATAACATATATTATATTTTTTTCAATTTTATTTGATTAAAAAAATTCTAAATATATTCTATGTAGTGTATGAATGTATCACATCTCTTTGGGGAGGTGGTAGTCCACAATTAAAAAACTAATGTTATAATATTTATGCATAATAGAATGTATAGAGTCAAATGTTATAAAATAATTATATATGTATAAAAGACATAATAAATATCATGTATATCATATATAATTATACTGTGCATTATAATGCTCACAATGAGCGATGGTAGATAAAAAACAAACAATCATCATTTCATGAGGCCGTAGTTCACCATACACATAAACAATATATTTGTTACCCGCCAGATAGAAGTGTTTGTATGTTTGGGTATAATCCTAATAATAAAAAATGATAGTATATTGATTTTTTTTGTAAGGACTCTGAAATTTCATGGAATTTTTTTCCCTAAATACATTGGAATTTTATGAGTCGGTGGATTCTAACGGCACATGATTTTGAGGCCCAGTGTGCTCAGAATCAATTTTCAATGTTTAGCTCGGTTACGTTCAGTAATCTTAACAAGCATGTTTTTCTATCCATTGAACCGGTGTTCGGAATTGAAATCTGAGGGAAATGATGAATTTGCAATGCCAGTAATTGCTTAAGGGGACCTTTACTGTAGTTGCATTTGTGCAGGAAGGGAAGGTCAAAATTGTGGATTATATAATAAGTGATTAAAAATACTGAACAATTTTGATTCTATATCTAAGTGGTTAAATCCTAAATGAGGGAGTTGGGATGGGACCTGCTAGTTCTTAACTACCCATGAAAGGATAAATGTGAGGTGGGGACTACACGATCCCCAACCCTTCACATTCTCTAAAACTCTTTAAACCTCCCCCATTAAACTTGTTAACTCCTCTTTAATGAGGACTCTTCCTCTCCCCTCTCTCCCTCATTAACCTTGCCAACACACACACCATATATATTAATTAATTGAAAATAGTTCATTAATTAATTAAGTGTTTGAATTTTGTAATTTTCAATGAATGGTAAAATAAAATAAAATAAGGAGAGGAATTATTTTATTTTTGTTAGAATGGTTGTGTGAGGAGGAATTGGTAGAACACTATTGTTATTGAAGAACATATTCTTCAACGATGAACGCCAACCCTCCGACGAAGAACATTGACTCGGCGACCCCGGTTTCTCTGTCCTCTTATGACTCCTCGACATGGGAGGATACACCAATGCAGGAACTCGCCAACGACACCATGCCTTACAATCTTATCTCCATGAAAAAAATCGGAGACGCCGCTTCCTCCTCGGATGCTCTCTGTCGACGTCTATGGAACCTCACCCCGTGACACCATATTCTGTGACATCCGTCATTCGACATCTTTTGTTGAGGTAGGGGTGTGTTTGGATTGAGTAATGATTTGTTTTTCTTTCATTTTTTTGTTCCTCTTAAATCGCTTGTTATCAGACTAATGCATAAGGGACTGAACCAAAATAACATGTTTTGATTCTTCCGTCGTTCTTGTGAATTTGTGTTATTCTTCGGCCTTTCATGAGCGGTGAAACAAGCTATGTTTTCTGAGCCAAAAGGAGGCCCAGAAACATCATAAATGGCCTCAGAGTGTCAGGGGGACCTAGAAGCAGAAGTTTCGTAGAAAACAGATCATCAGAACAAAGAACAGACACCTTGAGAGGCATGCTGGACAGATGCGTTGTTTTCCGAAAATTCCAGAATCACGACGTGCCCTCCAGGAGCACACGCTGTGTAGTACAAGCATAATGTGGCTTATGTTTCAGACATTATTAAAGATTTACATGGAGTGTGACTCTAGACACACGGCGTGTACCCTCCAGACTGTTTGTCAGAGGAGTCTTCGATGAACATGGAGTGTATTTAGGGAAAGTACACGGACACAGAAAGAAATACATGGCAAAGTGACACAGCATGTACTAACTTCACCAAGTCATAAGAAACTTTGAGAGGCTCAGACTGTAATCTGGGAGATACACGGACACATGTAGAACCACATGGCCAAGAGGCATGGTGGGTACTACCTTCAGCATGGCAGAAGTGGCTTCGTGATGACACAGCATGTATTCTGGGAATACACGGACACAGGGTGGAGTACACGGGTATGTACTCCTCCACATGGCCAGGCATGGCTAGAACACATGGAACCGACCCTAGAAGTTTGTACACAGCGTGTAACTAAACCACACGTTGTGTACTTACTTATCTACATGACCAGCCCAGCGACACGGGCCGTTTCACACGGTTAGTACCCGGTGTCTGATGACACGACATGTGTCACTTACCTACACACCATGTACTTTAGGAAAATGTCTTGTTCATCTTGTTCTCCGTGACATGGGAACATTTTTCTGGGTTTTTCCCATATTATGTGGGACGGAACTATGAGATACATCATCTCTGGAATTTGTGACAGTTGATGATTCGACCCCCATTGGATCGTGGAGCAGACCCTACCGGAATCGAGCGTGCTATGTGTGGGGACCCTAGATCAAGCTACGAATGCGACGATGATGACGACTATACTTGGATCCTACATGGGTTTGATAGTGAGGACGACTGTACTATGATCCACCATGGGTTTGGCAGTGATGACGATTGTACTAGGATCCTCCATGGGTTCAACAACAATGGTTACTGTACATGGATCCTACGTGGGTTCGGCAGTGACGACTTCTGTACTTGGATCCTCTGTGGGTTCGGTAGGGGAGATGATTCATAGGGTAAATCAATCATCTCCACCCCTCATCGTGAATAGTATACATGTGTGAGAAGAGTCTTGACTTTCAATCATTATCATCGATGTGATTGACTTGCTTTCCTGTGTGGACTATGTTGTGCTTTCCTGTTTGGACTAGGTTATAAATGGGCTCGTGAATTAGAGCCAAACTAGAATTGATGATGTAGGTATATTTATGGGCATATACCTAAGTAGAGTTGTTTGATACTTCGTGTTTGTATCTTTCCTTTGTGGTTTATCCTTTATGGATTCTGGAGACCTTCGGGGGACTTGGGGTCCCTATTGAGTATCATATACTCACCCCCGCATGGGCTATGCCCGCACTACGTTGTGTTGGATGTAGATGATAGATATCACTGATTGAGGTGGTGTCTAGAGAAGAGGGACGGTACCTGGTGGTCGAACACTTGGCGGGACGTGACAGTACTTGGAGGTGGACCACCTGGTGGGATATACCCGGAGCAGACGGCCGGTCTCGAGAAGCTGAGGAGACTATTTGTACCCACCCTTTAGGTGGGATATCTGGAGAACGACTTAGTGGTTCCTGGATTACTGTACTGAAACTATTGTTTCTATACGGTTGTACTGTATATTCAGTTGGGTTTGTATTCTGGCCCATTTACTTTTCAGCACATAATTTTGTACTCAGTTTACGTAGTTTTTTACTTCAGCTTGCATACTCTATTGTGTTTGTTTACTTATATAATGGCAATGCCTTCCCTTTTTATCAGGATTTACACCTTTGGTGCTATTCGCCATCCCCTGGACTATGGAATGCGGGATTGGGGTAGTCATGACACGGGCCTTGAGAATCAGTCGTGAAAAATTGGTATCAGAGTTGTCGGTTCTACCGCATAACATATGACTCTGATAATTTCTTCATGTCAAGAAATAGTTTTAAGGGTATTGAATGTGGTTATCAGTCCAGGGAGTCCAGTGTTGGTGCGATGGACGACATATCCATACACCAGGACCCTGACTTCTGATTTCCATCTTAGTGCTCGAAAACACTGATTGCATGTGTGTTTCAAATGTTTTCATTCTAATTACTTTGTGTCAGCTCACCAGGTACACTATATTATCCGTTGTTCACCTATTTCTTTTCCAGATGGCCCCATATCGGCAGCCAGCTAGGGTCCCTATTACGTGCGAGATGGCAGCCCACCGAGCAACGAGGCCTCGGTGCAGGGCCCTGTCACAATGGAGGCACAAGCCATACCTCTAACCGTTGGGTCACCGATAACACCAGCCCCAGCAGTGGAGAGTGCAAGCCACCAGAGTGCGATGCACGAGTTTCAGTGATAGAGGCCACACAGGTTCCATAGAGAGATGGACCCTTAGGTATCCATGGATTGACTGGAGGCTGTTGTTCGAGTCTTCAGATTGGTAGGGACACTAAAAGATCTTATGGGGATCCTTGCGGCGAGTCTCCTGCACGCTGCAGCAGGTAGATGGTGGATCCTGATGCTCCAGGTGCATGACGAGGCATCTCTACCTTGGATGAACTTTGATAGTCTCTTCCTCTTGGAGTTTGGTCCAGCCACCCTCCATACGGTGCGAATCCAGTAGTTACTACACCTGCGACATGGCAGCATTACAGTAGCCCAGTACTCTGCGAGATTTACCGACCTCTCACGCTACTCCACAGACATGGTACAAGACCCATTCTTCTAGGTCCAGACATTTGAGCAAGGAAGGAGGCATGTGGGTAGGACTTCGATGATCTCCCTCATCATTCCGACGCAGGAAGAAGTACTGGAGAAAGTCCTACTTGTGGAGAGCTTCCTTGCTGAACCTACACCAGCAGCAAAGCCTAGCGCAGGGCGACACATGGCGGAGTCTTCTGCAGCCGACAATAGATCGATTTCACAGAGGTCCATGCGGACCAGGCCATCAGGTGGGCGACCTCAGGATACTAGTTCGGAGATGTGGGGCACTCGCAGCAGAGCCAGTCATACAAGAGGCATGCAGTGCTATTCATGCGGAGGGCAAGGCCACATGGCTCGTGATTTCCCGGCCAGCCATGCAGAGGAGCAGCAGATGGTTGAGGGACCTCCCATGCAGAGGCAGAGGTTCAACCATGGTGGTCCGCAGGGAGCAGGCGGACGAGGAAGAAGAGCTGGCCGAGCAGTGGGTGGTGGGAGACGCTTTGAGGCTCTACCACCACCACCACCAGGAGGTCCACCCCGACCACATGGAGATGTAGAACAGAGGCAGGCTCAACATTAGGCAGTGGAGGATTACAAAAAAAGCACACCTGAGATGATTCGAGGTACTATCTGTGTCTACACCACCCTTGCTTCAGTTCTTATAGACATAGGAGCAAGTCATTCTTTCATTTCTGATACCCTTATTGAGAGCTCATAGATTCCGACCGAGCCATTGTCTCGATCCTTATGACTAGAGCCTCCTACGGGAGAAGACTCAACGATTATGCACTAGTGATGACAGTGTGAGCTTACTCTAGGTGGCGAGAGATTCATCTGGAATAGTCTTGTAGTGGCGTCGAGGCCTTACGACGTAATCTTGGGAATGGATTGGATATCTAAAGTCCATGATCAGATCGACTGTATTAGGTGAAAATTGCGGGATGTACGCATAGATGGGAGCGAGTTCACCTTCACCAGAGAGAAAAGAGCCTTTGTATAATAGGATGGGCTTATGTAGAGGAGAGGGTAGCCGATCACACATCAGTTGGCTAGTCTCATTCTCAGAGTGGTTGATGTACGGAGTCCGAGTTTTCCTGTTGTGGTGGATTAGTTTGTAGACGTTTTCACTAATGATATTCCATGACTACCTCATCACCGAGAGGTAGGCTTCTATATTGACTCGTACCCAACGAAATCCCAGATATCAACTCCAGCATATCAGATGACTCCCACTGAGCTTCGAGAGCTACGAGTAGAGCTGGAGGACTTGCAGGGCAAGGGACTCATCTGACCCTGTGTTTCACCCTGGGCTTCTCTGATTTTATTTTCCAAGAAGGCGGATGAGAGCTTAAAACTATGTGTCGATTACCGTCTCCAGAATCAGGTGATTGTAAAGAACAAGTATCCACTCCTAAGTATAGTCGACCTCATTGATCAGCTCAAGGGGGCACGTTGGTTCTTGGTGATAGACCTCAGGCCAGGCTATCATCAGCTCAGAGTTCGAGACGAGGATGTGCAGAAGACGACCTTCATGTGTCGGTATCGCCACTATGAGTTCTTAGTTATGCCTTTCGGCGTAACCAACACTCCAGAAGTGTTCATGAGTCTCATTATTAGGATCTTACACCCTTACCTTGATTTATTTGTCATAGTCTTCATCGAGGACATTCTTATTTACTCGACTACTGAGGAGGAGCGTGCCTACCACTTACGAGTTGTACTGAATACACTCCGAGAGCGCCGGCTTTATGGAAAGCTCTCGAAGAGTCAGTTCAAGATTTGAGAGGTCCACTTCTTGGGGCACGTCATATCTGAGGTGGGAGTTGTTGTGGATCCTGGGATGATCGAGGTAGTACTTTCTTGGGAGCCACCCAGGAGTGTGATGTAGGAGCGATGTTTTCTAGGTATTGCTGGGTACTATCAAAGATTTGTGCCAGATTTCTCTAGAGTTTTAGCACCGATTTCATCTTTGACAAATAAAGGGAAACAAATCGTGTGGTCAGATAGATGTCAGAAGAGATTCAAGGAGTTGAGGTAGAGGTTGACCAGTTCACCCATCTTGAGGAAACCAGAGGAGGGTATAGGGTACGTAGTTTACTGCGATGCATTAAGGATCGGACAAGGGTGTGTCTTGATGCAGGAGCGGGTAGTGATCACTTATAGTTCACTCCATTTGAGGCATCACAAGAAGAACTACACTACCCATGACATGGAGTTAGTAGCAGTGGTATTTATCATGAAGATGTGGCGGAACTATCTTATGGTAGACCGATTTACAGTCTATTCTGACCACCATAGTATCAGGTATATCTTCTCGCAGAAGGACCTGAACCTGAGAAAGTGGCATTGGCTGGAGTTCTTCCAGGACTATGACTTTGATATAGTCTATACTCCTTTTAGGTGGAATGTAGTAGCTGATGCTCTCAGCAGGAGATCGGACATTCAGCTACTTAGAGACTCAACGAAGCAGCTAGCCGCATTGGAGATATCCTTCGTGGATAGAGATGGTGCAGCCTTTCTACAGTTGCTCACAGTCACTCCTCCACTACTTCACCAGGTGAGAGAGGAACATCGTGGTAACATTGACTGCGAGACATGATGTGCTTATATTTCCACAAGGGAGGCACCTAATGGATTTTCTGTAGGAGGAGATCATGCCATCCCCTTCAGGGGACGTACCACGGTACCTATTGCATTATAGGAGGATGAGCTGAGGGAGTTTCACACATCCCCTCTAGCGGTACATCCTGGAGTGGTGAAGATGTACCGGGATCTCAGACGACAACACTGGTGGCCTGGTATGAAGAAGGTTGTGTCAGAGTTCGTTTCTCGATGCCTCACCTGCCAGTAGGTGAAGGCAGAGCACCAGGTACCAGCAGGCTTGGTGCAGCCCTGAGAGGTCCCGGAGTGGAAGTGGGACGGGATATCCATGGATTTCGTGACGAGGCTCCCATGTACTTCCAGATGTCATGAGTCCATTTGGGTTATGGTAGACCGACTCACCATTTCGGACCACTTCCTACCTATCAGAGAGCATGGCTTAGTGGAGAGCTTCAGACGCATCTACATTCAGGAGATCATACGGCTTCATGGAGTTCCATCATATATCGTCTCCGTTCAAGATGCTCGCTTTACTTCTTGGCTTTGGAAGGGGTTGCAAGAGGCCTTTGGGACGCAGCTATGCCTGAGCACTTCCTTTCATCCTCAGAAGGATGTCCAGACAGAGAGGGCCATTCAGACACTTGAGGATATGCTCCATGCATGTGCCCATGACTTTGGTCGCAGCTAGGATGATCACCTACCCTTGATGTAGTTTGCATACAACAACAGATACCACTCCACCATCAGGATGGCACCATATGAGGCATTGTAAAACTGACCATGCATATCACCTTTGTGCTGGACTGACCCTGGGGAGTCAGCCCTTGTAGGACCAGAGATGGTCCAGTATACGACGGAGAAGTTGTAGATCATCCAGGTGTGAATGAGGACTGCACAGAGCATACAAAAATCTTATGCTGATAAGAGGCGGAGACCACTGGAGTTTTAGGATGGCGACCACGTTTTCTTATGGGTCTACCCTCGACGTGGATTACAAATATTTGGCCGGGGCGGAATGTTATCTCTGCACTTCATCGGACCATTCTAGGTCCTCAGCAGTGTAGGCGAGGTGGCTTATCGCCTGGCTCTTCTACCTCTGTTGCACCGGCTGACCAACGTCTTCCATGTATCTCAGCTAAGGAGATACGTACACGACTCGACGCATATCATTGACCAAAGGGAGCTAGATATCGATGATGGGGCAACGTTTTCGGAAGTCCTGTTGGAGATTGAGGATCGACAAGATCGAGTCCTATGTGGATAGTCGATTCCTCTAGTGTGCATTCGTTGGTAGCACGGGAACCTCTAGGAGAGAAAATGGGAATGGGAGGCTCAGATACGTGCACAATTTCCTCATTTGTTTCCTAGTTTATGATGTAACATTATGAGGATGTAAAGGCCTAAGGTGCAATTAATGTAATGACCCAGAAATTTCAAGGAAATTTTTTTCTTAAATACATTGGAATTTTACAAGCATGAGGCTTCTGGGGGCACTTGATTCTGAGGCCCACTGAACTCGGAATCAACATTCGAAGCTCAGCTTGGGTAAGTTCTGTAAACGAACGAGTGGGTTTTTCTATCTTTTGAACTGGTTCTCAGAATTGAAATCTAAGGGCACCGATGAATTCAACGCCATGAATTTCTTAAGGGGACCATTACCGTAGTTGCGTTTGTACAGGAAGAGAATTTAAAATTTTTGGATTAAATATGAAGTGAATAAAATTGTGGAACAATTTTTATTCTATATCTAAGTGGTTAAATCCTAAATGAGGGAGTTGGGATGGGACCCTCTAGTTCATAACTACCCTTGAGAGGATAAATGTGAGGTGGGGCCCACATGATCCCCAAACCTTCACATTCTATAAAACTCCTTAAACCTCTCCCTTTAAACATGTTAAATCCTCTTTAATGAGGAATCTTCCTCTCCCCTCTCTCCCTCCTTAAACATGCCGACACACATACCATAATTAATTAATTGAAACTCTTTCATTAATTAATTAAGTGTTTGAATATTGTATTTTTTAATTCATGGAAAATAAAATACAACAAGGATAAGAATTATTTTATTTTGTTTAGAATGTTTGTGTGAGGAGGAATTGGGAGAAATTTAGTGTTATTGAAGAACTTCTTCCTCAATGAAGAATTCCAACTCTCTGATGAATAACAGCTACTTGGCGACCCTTGTTCCTCAGTCCTCTTCTTCCTCCGTGACAAGGGAGGAGACATCGATGCGGGAACTCACCAATGACACCACTCCTTACAATATTCTCTCTATGAAAAAATGGGGAGACACCTCTTCCTCCTCAGACGCTCTCTGTCGACGTCTACGAAACCTCACCCCGCGAAGCCATCTTCTGTGATGTCCATTGTTGGATATCTTTTATTGAGGTAGGGGTGTGTTTGGATTGAGTATTGATTAGTTTTATTTCCATGTTTTTGTTCATATTAAACCACTTGTTACCTGACTAATGTGGAAGGGACCAGAACAAACTAGCACAATCCAATTCCTATGCCGTTCTTGTGAATTTGAGGAATTCTTCGGCCGTTCTTGAGTGGTGAATCAAGCTATGTTTTCAGAGCAAATCAGAGTCCCAAAAAATTGTAAATGGACTTAGAGAGTCGGGGAGACCTAGAAGCGGATGTTTCTTAGAAAACGGATCATCGAAATGAAGAATGAACACCTCGGGAGGCGTGCTGGCCAGAGGTGTCATTTTCTGTAAAATTCCATAATCTACGACATGTCCTCCAGGAGAACACGCCGTGTAGTACAAGAATATTGTGGCTTCTGTATCAGACGTTAGATAAGTAGTACATGGTGTGTGACTCTAGACAAATGGTGTGTACTCACCACACTATATGTCTGATGTGACTTCGAAGAACATGGCGTGTATTTAGGGAAATTACACGGACATAGACAGAAATACACGACCAAGTAACACGGCATGAACTACTCTCACCAAGGCAGAAGTGGATTTGCGAGGCTCGACGTGTAATTTGGGAGATACACGGACACGGTCATAACCACACGGCCAAGAGGCACGGCGTGTACTACCTTCACCATGGAAGAAGTGGCTTCGTGAGGACTCGACGTGTATTACGGGAATACACAGACACGGGGTGGAGTACACGGGCCTGTACTCCACCACACGTCCAGGAATGACCAGAGAACAAGGAACCGACCCTATAGGTTTTTACACAGCATTTAACAATAACACACGACGTGTACTTAATACCAGACCTGTGACATGGGCCATTTCACAAGGGTAGTACCCAGTGTCTGATGTCACGGCGTGTATCGCTTACCTACACGTCGTGTACTTTAGGAAAATGGCTTGGTCGTCCTGTTCTCCATGAATTAGGCACATTTTTCTTGGTTTTTCCCCTCTGACGTGGGACAGAACATCAGGATACATCAAATATGGACTTCGTGACAATTGATGTATCGACCCCCCTTGGCTCGTGGAGCGGACCCTCCGGAAATCGAGCGTGTTGTGTGTGGGAACCCAAGTACTGGCTGTGACTGCGGCGACGATGACGACTGTACTTGGATCCTATGTGGGTTCGACAGCGAGGAAGACTATAGTAGGATCCTCTGTGGGTTTGGCAGTTATGACGACTATAGTAGGATCCTATGTGGGTTCGGCAGTGATGGTTACTGTACTTGGATCTTACGTGGGTTCGGCAGCGACGACTTCTATACTTGGATCCTACATGGGTTCGACAGGGGAGATGATTCAAAGGCTACATATATCATCTCCACCCCTATTTGTGAATATTATAACTGTGTGAGATGAGTCTTGAATTTAAATCATTATCATCGATGTGATTAACTTGATTTCATGTGTGGACTGGGTTGTGCTTTCCTGTGTGGACTGGTTTGTACTTGGGCTCGTGAGTTGGAGTCGAACTGGAATTTATAACTTAGGTGTATGTATGGGCATATACCTAATTATAGTTGGTTGATAATTTGTGTTTGTATATTTCCTTTTTCGTTTATCCTTTGTGGATTCTTGTGACCTTTGGGGGTATGGGGGTCCCTACTGAGTATAATATACTCACCCTTTCAAGGTCTATTCCTGCACTATGTTGTGTTGGATGCAGATGACAGACATCACTGATCAAGGTAGAGCCTAGTGGAGTAGGACGGTACCTGGAGGTGGACCACATGGAGAAACGTGATGGTACCTAGAGGTGGACCACCTGGCGGGACATAGATGGATCAGACAGCCGGACCCGAGGAGCTGAGCAGAGTATCTGTACCCACCCTTCAGGTCTGATATCTGGAGGACGACTCAGTGGTTGCTTGTTTACTATAATGTAGTCGTTCTTTCTATACTGTTGAACTATATTTTCAGTTGGGTTTTTATTCTGGCCCATTTACTTTCCAGCACATACTTTTTTACTCAGTTTACTTAGTGTTATTTCATCTTGTGTACTATGTTGTGTTTGTTTGCTTATATAAAGGTAATGACTTCTCTTTGTATAGGTATTTACACCTTTGGTGCTAGTCGCCAGCCACTTGCCTATGGAAGGTGGGCTTGGGGTAGTCACGTCACGGGCCCCGAGGACAGGTCGTGACATTTTTATATATACAAACAAGTAATAACAATAAATTACCACATAGAGAAACAAATAAATTAAAATAGGACAAGGAATATAATGCCTTTTGATTGGGTGATTCCTTTTGGATTATAAAAAAAAGATTTCCTAAAAGGATTCATGACAAACGTGAGGGTCCTAGGAATAGGTGATGGATGTTCAGTGACTATTTTGGAATTTTTTTGATGATATACTGTGGCATGATAGGTATGATGAATGGGTAGAGTTCTTTCCTTTTTATTTTGAAGGAGGATTAATACTCTTGTAAATATCAAAAGGTATTCATTAAAGGGAGGTATAACATGCATAATGTGCCAAAAAAGGAAAAATAATCGATTAAATGGCAATAAGGGTTGATAAAATGATAAACCATACTTAAATAAGTTAATTTTAATAGAATGGTTCCTTAAAATCTAAGATTCCAAATTTTGTATCATTTTGGTTTTTATTAAACCATCTTGTTTTCCAACCTATGAAATATAACCATTAAGACTAAAATAAATTTATATTTATTATAAAAAATATATCCACTAAATTATTAATATAATAAAAAATTTATAAAAAGAAAATTCAAGGTTGTTTGGAATGTAATTTTATAACATGCACATGTGAAGCACTAAAACCGTCCTTAAACATAGTCTTTGTTAACAATGTTGATAGAATATATGGGTCAATATATTAATCATAAAAGAAAATTTTTCCCCTTAATAGACCATATTTAATATTTATTAAGTCTTATAAATCACTTATAATCATTTATGTATCATTTTTAATTTTAAAAATTTAATAAAATATCATTTATTATTAAATTTAAATAATTTAAATGTTTGCATTATTTATTTATTTTTAATTTTAAAATATCAAAGGAATTGAGGAATTAAACTATATTAAGATTTTAGGTATGTATCAATGTATATTAATCTACAAAATAATTAAATTAAATAATTAAATCATTCTAATTCACTTCTAATATTTAATATATCATTTGTTTTCATAAATTATTAACTAAAGAATCAGTATGTTTGTGTTTCTTAAGAATCATAGGTAACTAAATAATATTTTAAAATAAATGATATATATTTATGATAACATTAAAAATTTTATCATCCAAATTGTTCAAGTTAATCTAAAATATGTTGTTCTTTCATATTTCAAGTTATAATAAATGTTAAATTTAATGAATGTTTCTTTTTTTTCTCTTTAATTACGTAACCATTTTTATAGGGAACATACATTTAATAATATCCAATTAACCCATAATATTAGAACCAAAAGTTTTAGCAGTTTTACTATTTATAGACAATAGTTTTTTAAAAAGTTTTTGTGTTCTTTTAGCCCTTATGATTTGGGATTTGTCTCTTCTTAAGAATAATTTTACTTTAATCAGTGCAATTAATTTTAATAACTTCCATTAATATATCTTGTCAAAAATTAATTTTGGATTATTTGACAACAAATGTTATACTAATTACAACCATATATTTCCATTTTTCATATTTCAATTCAAAGAGGTGGGATAATTAATATTAACACTAATCTAATAGTTATTGTGAGATAGAGTGGTTTTGAAGTAAAAAATGATTAGAAGTTCTATAATAATTTATATCTAATTTAAATATAAAATTATTCATATGTATTGAATTGGATTAAAATATGTATAATGGTTCTATTGTGACTTAAAAAAAATATAATAAATCATTAATAATTATTTATAAAAATATTTTAAAATTTAGTATTTTTCACTACAATTCAGAAAATCAAACATAAAAAAGAATAGAAAAAATTGACCCTTTGATGATTTTGACATTATAACCTCAAAAACGATATTTATTATGGAAAATAATATACACAAAATTTTCAAAATTTATTTTTAATGTAGGAAAACCAATAAAATTTAGTAAAACCATGTTTGTGTGTAATGAAATCTAATATAGATTTATGGTAGAGTAAACTTAATTTTTTGTAGTATATAATAATTCCATCAGAAAATATTAAATTTTATCTAAATGTAAAAAACTAAAATGTATTGGGGTGATATTATTAATCAAAAGGGAGTGTTTTTAATTCAATGAAGTGGATGTAATATTAGAATTGAGTAGTAATGATGAATAAAGATAAGGGGAAATTAAAATGGGCATGGTGATTTTAATGAACCACCTACCAAGATGAACTGACCAACCGAATGAACATCTAGTATGCCAGTAGAAACATTGTTTCAAGCACAAGTCCATGACTCATTTATATATGATAATAATTGAATCATAGAACCTTTATTCATTAAAAAATGACTACCAACCCATATAATTAATAAAACCAAAGATTATTATGGAAATTTATGAACATAACATTTCATTGATTGATTTTTATAGAGGATTATTCAACTATAACCCTCAATCAAATTATCATAGTTGAGAAGTAACCTTATGGGTTTTTTTCTGAAAAAAAAATTTAATTTAGCACATATGTCTTCCAACCACTCCCAAGGATAATCCTATATCCAAAGATGATGGAAATGGTTGTAGAAAATGTGTAGTATCATAAAATAAAGGACTTTCATTCTATATTGCATGAAATGTATAGTGTCCTACACGTATGATGGTCTATGATCCATCTAAACATTCTAAAAGTAAATGTAATGCACATTATAACTCAAGTACGTCATGATACAAGAATAATGATACACACCATGGATAAACTATTAATGATAGGAGATCCAAATGCTAATATTAGGTTTAAATACAGTAGATAATCTCTATATGTATGAAAAAGAGTGAGGCTGGATTCACTTCTTTACTCAAATATTGATGGCCCTTCAATGTTATATCTCTATGAAAACATGACTACCTAAAAAATAGAAATCGTATCATCCTATTATTGAAACAAGAATTATGTAATCATTATGCTACAATGGATATATTCATAAGAAAATGTACTGTCATGGTGGTTTCATGTACAATAGTTAGATCCACAACTGCTGTATCTGTAGACTTGGGACAATATATTGTTGAACGATATAGTCCACCATAATGATCAACATAACAAGATATTTATATTAAATACTAGTAAACATTCACTAATGGAAATTCAACCAAGGATATGTGATTATCCCATATTCCCCAAATGTCAATGAAGCATCCCCAAATCCAATCCACCAAAATGAAAATAATTTTATCCCACTTTAAATTTGTGTAGGGATAGTAATTTGTAATAAAAGTATGATGATTTCATAGGGCCTTTTGAAATACATAAATATCCATGAAAAAATTAGTGTTAAGGTTATATACAATCTTTATTAGAACTAAATGAATGAATAATATCTCACAAACATATAGGATTCCATGTTCATAAGTTTAGTGTGTCTAAATGATAAATAAAAATGATCATATTCTTTTAAAATATTAGTAACCATAAAACCGTTTAATTGAATAATATAGTAATAGTTAATCATGTTAAAATATATATCATGAATTCTTCTTAATTTAAAATGGTATAAGAAGGTTTTGGAGAAACTCACCAGATCATTAGTCCTTTACCTTTATGTTATCAAAGGTACTAAAATGGGAATAAAAATTGGAAATGTAAATTTTAATTTTTTCCCACCAGAACAACCACATAAAGGCATGGTACAATATTGTGTCTCTATATTGAACCACCCAGTTAGAGGTATAAAAATATCACATAAGCTATTCCATGATGGAATTAGTGTCTAAAACACTTCCATTTATGAGGATGACATCATTTTACCGAATGAACCATTGGTATAAGGGTACCACCTACTAATTAGTACCACTTCACCAAAATCACTATTTCATTTTCTAGGAAATCCATAACCTGGTATACCATGGAATATTCAATTACTAATGGGGAACATTTAAAAAATACCAGGTACTCAAATTCATCCAACATACAATAAGACAAAAAGATAATCAGGTGACACTATTCTTCATAAAGAAATTCACCAACTACATGAGCTACTCACTTATTATAAATGAGATTATGTTAAATGAAATTACTTTTCTTTTTTGTATAGGACATCTCAAAGTTAAAAATCATGCACCCAAAGACTAATCCTCATTTTTTGGTCCCACTGTGTGAAGAAAAATCAAAATAATATTATGGGACATGGTGAAAATAATATTCACTCCAATGATATAGTGGCTTTGACGCATCAATGGGTAGAATAATACATCCTTATAAAATTCATGTGTATACAATTTCTAATCATTGGTTCATGATGGACATAACTAATAAGTAAATAACCACTCTTTTTGAATCATCAATTCCCCCGAAAACACTATTAATGAATCATTGAAAAAGGAATAAACAACCATTGGATTTGTAAGAATCATCTTTTGGGATATAGTTACCCTCCACATTTTCTTAATAAAAATACACTGAAAATGTTTTGAACCCTAGTAAATTACCATTTTATTTTTTAGAAGAGTCATATTTTATGATTAATTAAATATTTTGTGGATAAATTACTGATATTATACCAAAAAGAAAAATAATACCTTCAACTAAATGGTATTAAGGGAATTTTTGATTGGAAATAATTAAACAAATTTATTTAGTTCTAGGGATATAATTGTCTCAAAAAATTTCCTTATGTGTATTTCCTCCTATATAAAATAATGAAACATCAAAAACATCAAATAAAACTAATATTTTCAATGTGTAATGTTGACCATATCGTTGTGTTTGACATCATCTTCTGGTGTTGGTATGTAAATGAGATTTTCATTGATGAATATCATGAAGAACGACTGAATATATATTTTTGAAATATTTTTTATGATATCCATGAACACTAATTGTTTTATAACTAGTCCAAAATCAATCACCAAGTACTCTTATTGGCCACACCTACTCCTAATCTCCATATTTGGGATGTCCTCCTCATTGAACAAGAATTGTTGTCAACCAAGATGAAGATTAATCATGGATAACCATAGGGATCTACATTTCTAATAAATGATATCATCGATCCATTTCAAATAATGTATATCCAGAACCATCATCTGTTATAGCATTCAATTATCTACATATTTTCAAATAATACCACCCACCATTATAGGGGACATTATCTGTTTACACCATGGTGATGTACACATCCTGATAATTTCATTCATTGAATTTATTTGAGAATTACCTTGAGTATATTATACCCATCCAATGTACTAAATCATGTAGGGTATGAAAATAGATTGTTTCACCTCTATAGTGTTATATATAGAAGTAAATATATATTTTAGGGGAAGTAATTTGAATTCATATGATAAGACATCCTAATCAATATCAACAACCCGAGGAAAAGATGAGGGGGACACCATTTATATTCCTACAAGATCAATGAATATAATATTATACATGATCATTCCATGATGACTCATATTAAGGAAAAATTACATGATCCCAACATCCATACTCCATTTATCATGATCCTCTCTCCCTCAAGATATTTAAACTATACTCATCTTTGATGGAAATCAATGTTAGTATAGAATATGGTAAGATAATAAATGGCATGAATCAAATAACAAATTTCAAAATATAAAATCATTAATTACCCTAGTTTTTCATATCTAAAAATGTATTTAGGGAAATCTAATAATTGATGAATATTAACTACATTAAGTTCTAATTATATTTCAGGGAAAATAAATTCGGAAGTAAAATTTAATGACAAATCATGTCTAGTAATTAATTATACATATTTAATGGAATACAAATCATCAAAAAAAGTAGTAGAAAACATGGAAGTGATAAATGATACACCACAAACAGTATAAAATCTCTCACCCAAAACATATTTTTTCCCCATTACATATACATGACATATCATTAATCTGAAACACTATCCTGGGGGTATGTGACTCACCTAGGTCATCATTCTTTTAGACTCCTGTTGAGGACCATGGCCAGATTCACAGTTCCTTGACGATGTCATCCTAAATTTCTCATGGAATAAAAAAACATTCACCAAAAGGAATTTCATAATTTTCCTTATTTTTCGACATCGTTATAATGTTAACTATATAATTGTGCGGACCCTTTACTATTTCTTGACTTCTCCATAGATGATTCACCATGGAACTTCTCATGATGTGGGGGGATATTCCATAATCTACATGACTGGTATACTAATACCATATTTAAATTACATGGTATTAAAATTCCTACTATTAGAAGTGACACTCAAAATTTTAGGATGAGTTCTATCTTCCAATGCCCATATGTTTTGAGGACGAAAATTTCATTGACGCAGCTCCAAAACCTACTCAATACTCATGGAATTTCACAAAACCTCTAGTGATTCCATTTTATTAATATGCAAAACCTATTCATGGATGTTATTATAGATATTGATAAAAAATTCAGAAATTAAACTCCTCATTCAATATGTATAGAGGAGATTAATGAAGTTGATTTGTTAAAATGAGTTATATAATCAAATATGGTAATGGATCTATACTATAGCTCTAAAAGTTATTATTATTGATCAATAATATACATATCATTAAAGATTTATTCAAATTATTATTCATTAGTCGAATCATATGTGAGACCATCACCATTTTGTTCCTCTCTCATCACAACCCACCTTATCCTTGAAGGACAATGTAGCATGAATGATACCACAATCACCATCTAATTCTCAGGTGAATGAAAAATGTTTAGAAACACTGAATGATATTTTTATATTCTATTTCATCCATTTTTAAAACTTTTCTAGGAAATAAATCTTGGTATTGGTGCAAAAATCTACGTACTATTCAACCATGGACCTCAGTTAACTTCCATCATTAGAAGGAATAAGTGGATGAACTCTTTGTTATGGTTCCCCACTACCTAGACATGTGCAGTTGGTGTGGGAGAATGAAAAACATTCCCTTCATACATAATAGGTATTAGACCATGTGTATCATCCTTAGAGAGAGTATCCCAACCCGCCTTAGTTGGCGGTCCCATCAGTCTTCTTAGATGTGGGATATTATAAAACATGACATGAAAAATTTATAACGCCAGAAGTTTCCAGTTCAAGAGATCTCTAATATAGTCAATGGTTTAAAAAAATGTTCTCCTATGATTATACCCAAAATCCATGACACATCATACTGAGAACTATCCATTTTCTTCTATAAAAACATTTAAATGTATGCTACATCTTGGTGGGATACATTGATATTTTTAGTTTTTAGAGGTGTTCAGGGTAGGTTCTTAGATTTGTCAGTTGAATTTGTTGCTGCAACCAAACAGCAGGATAAAATATATGTTGTGTGAGTATATTTAATGATGGGTAATGGTAATTCAATTATTGTGTGAGGTTTTTCATTGATTTCTAGTTTTCTGGAGTTAAATAAATAAACTGTAATTTTTTTAGTGAAATCGAATCCTAAGCATTACCTAATGTGCAAGGTGATAATTCATCGTATAAATACATAATGAAGTGAAATATTAAATGTTCATTCGAGATGATTTATCATTCATTCATCCATTTATTCTTTTTCCTATCATTTTTCGTATGCCATAGGGACCCAATGAATTTGTTTTGGCCATTTTATCAATCATTTATTCATTGTTTCTAGTTGTTGTTTAATATAATTCCTTGTAAACCACTAAACTATACATGGTACATTTTTATCCTTTATGCATGTGGGGATTTTCTTCTATGATTTTTTTCTGGTTTGTGGTGTGTTTTTTGATGTTTTTATGGTCTTTCGTTTTTTGTAGGTTGATCGGTTTTTCCACGTGTTGTGGTTTTGGGTTGCGGGTGTTCTTATTTTACATAGGGTTCAAAGTGAGTAGTAAAGATTAATTGAGATATGGAATCGATCATTAATCTATAGTGTGTATCATGTGATCATTTTTTAATCATTTTTATATATTTATTATTGGTTTTCAGTCTAATCAAATATAAATATTTGGTAAAATCTATTTAATATTAGAAAATGGGGTTTGATTATCATTCCTTGACACATTTGACATTATTTGTGGTATTTTGGATTGAACATTCTTTGTTCCCCAATTGAATATTATGGCCGTTAAGGGAATGTTTTGACGGTATATATGTGTTCACATTTATACCTTGGTTCTGAATGTCGGGATATTACTCTAAAATTGAAATTGGAAAACCACATATATTTTTATAAGGAATCATTTTCCACATGATAATGACTTTTGTGATAACATCCCTAAAATTAAGTTAAATCTAATAAAATCACCCTTAAACAGAGGTAAAATGATCTTTTTTGAGGTGATGTGTGGATTTTCATGTAGGATAGTGTTGTGTGGTTGTTGCATGCGGGTTGAGGTTTCGTGTGATCTGATATTGGGTCGGTGATTTGGTATTTTTGGAAGTGATTTTGGGGCCTAATGGTGGTGGATTCTTATGCAAAATTCTGGGGAAGTAGTGGAATAAATAATTAAATAGATGATAATGATTGAAATGATATATTTTTGTTTGGTTATTGTGTTTAAAATGGCTAATGAATAATTAAATGTTGGTTTTTGGATTAAAGTTGATAGAGGATAAATAATTAAATGAATGATGTGATCTAATGGAATTGGTTAGAAATGTTGAATTGGATTATATCTTATTGTGTGGTGTTATGCATTTCGATGCGGTAGAAAAATTAATGGTGTTGTGAGTTGGATGTATTCATTTGGAACCCATAGGATGGGATTGTGTTTCTAAAAAAATATTTATATTATTTTTAATTCTATTGATTTCTATACAAACCACACCCATGTCAAGAACAATATGCTAAAATCTACATAGTCACTGGATGGGTGTTTTTTCTAACATTGGTTGGGGAGTATTGATGGATGGTTACCCTCACAATCCCACTATGTCTCCAGGAAATATAGGTATTATAGAATATGTGACTACTAGAGGTCTATTAGTGAATTATATGGTGGTTTTTATATCCTAGGTTTTTTCTATAGAGATGTTATATCCTAAGTGTTTTCTGTTGGGATTTGACTATTCTTATGTGGTTGTTTCCCGGGTTTCCTCATGCGAGATTTGATTGGGTTTTTCTTACAATATATTAATCCTAGGTGTCTCTAGGAGTGATGTGTTTTTAACATACTTATGGGGTAGTATGATACATAGAAGATATTAGAGTTCCATTATGTGAAATGATTGTGATAGAGTGGCATACTAGTGGGAAAGTCTTCCAAGGTTCCATGATTGATGTGATTCCTATTATATTATATTACATGGACAATGGTATTTGGTGGGAATTACATGGTGACGTTAGTATGGTTAGGATTCCTTTATATATGTGTTTTTTTTTGTTATTTTCTCACAAGTGCATTAATATTATTATATCACATGTTAATGAGAGACATTGGTTATCCAAATGTGTATACTTTTATTCTCCCCCTATGTATATAAAACTTTTATTAGGTTTATAAGAGGACTATATAGACTCTACTAGGAATTACTAGCTAATAAAATTTTATAGTTGTTGTACAACTTCCTTAGATTTCCATTTGGTTATTTTCTTAGGTGACTTTAATCTGTATCAGTTTTACTTACACATTTATTGTGGGATAATCTTTTTTACTTTTCATATATTTTACTTCTTGTAGTCATTTGAGTATGATATAACTTATATATCAATATTTGTTTTCTTATAAAGGTAAATTCCTCCCATATTGTGAGTTGTATTTATACCATCAATGTTATTTTCCAACATGGGGCATACTAGAGTTAGGACATAGCGATCATTAACTACCTCCCTTAATTGTGGTATCTTTGGAGTGTGTGGGTCATGAAAGAGTGGTATCAGAGCTGATTGTTGAAATATAGGTTGGATTTAAATGTTTGTAACAGTGAGGAATACTTGTGGTGGTATGAAAATAGTTCTTGTTGACCTTGGATCATGACATAGGCTATAGAGACTAGCTAGGAAACATTATTTTAGTTCACTAGTGACCCAATGTACAAACTCAAAGATTACTGAATGACCAAGTGTGGTATAAGCATTTTTTGGGTAGAGATCTTGGAATGGTATATGAAATATTATGGAATGTGTTCTTGATTTAATGGGGTTGTTCTGGCATGGTTTTAATAGATCAATAAATGAATTAATTTAGTTAAACCGAATCTTAATAAAATTTCACAGTACCTGGACTAGGATTTTCAATGTTTTACATTCAGCTATGGATATTATTCTTCATGCGCGTGTATCTTAAGCAGTTGGAGATCAGTTGGTATATCTAGTTGAAGTCTATATGTTTGATAAGATTGAGGAGGATGGTTAGTGGAAGAGTAAATTTCATGATATCATGTTGAAGGTCTTTGGAATCCAATAGGGTAGTTTTCGATATGTGGAGATAGAGAGATGGGTGGAGGAGGGTGAGATCACTTTCAATTTGATCTAGTCCATGATAGAGTACATGGTACATTTAGATGTTAGTTATAAGTGGGGATCTATGATTTAGTGGATGATGTTCTATCTATGAGAGGAGAATGAGATAAATAATGTGTATATCAAACTCCAAGTGCAGTTTGAGGAAGAGTTCCATTCAACGACCATAAGGGTACTGAATAGGTAAGATATTATTTCTCTCAATCAATAGAGAATTTCTATGAGATAACTGAGAATTATGTTAATCTACATTCGGTGTTTTATCATTTACCTTTTTCTAGATGAAGAGGCTCATTCAATATTTCATGAGGAGTCACTTCTTCATTATTTTCATTATACATTTACTCAATTTAAATTGATGATATATCTAGTGGTTCAAAAGAAGGCAGATGAGATTATAAAAATGCACTCTCAAGGAGATTTTCCATAAGAGGGGAACCAATATGGTTTCAATAAGGATAAGAGTTATTAGTGGTTGGACTCAGGTACTAGGAACATCATGCTTTTGACCAAAAGGGAATTTACCTTAGGAGATTTCATTCCATCATTCACAGAGGAGTAAATTCATTTTTTTTCCTCGAAGGTTTGTTCCAGTTTTTTCATTTCTCCAAGTTATTGGTCATCATGTGAACCAGTTACCAGTGGTTCTATGAGCTCATTTTAGTGGAGGTAGACAGGTTCAGCACTATCCTCAACAGCAGTTTCAAGGGAGATCACTTTTGTGGAAGAGGTAGTAGATTATTGCTCCATCTAGGGCATATGGTGTATGTAGAGGTCGAATTCAATAATTTACACATGTTTAGGTACCACAAACTATGCATGTTTATATAGGGGTTCATATGCATTATAGAAGTTTTTTATAGTGGTACATTACATACAGTGGAGGAAGTAGTTCCAGAGGGGCCAAAGGTCGTCATATGTTTTGTATGTTTTTAGTACCCTTTTTGTGCCATGTTTGTATTCAGTATCATTAAACTCTATTGATTTACCATTTCTATTCTATGCCTTGGGAGTTTACGTAGAGAGGATTATCATGCCCCTAGTGTTGACTACTCTAGTTAGAGGTAAGATCATCTTGTTTAATGTGTGATGGGGTTGTCAACTGATGATCGGGCTACATCCGTGTAGTGGGGACCCTTTATTTCTGGATATAATTTCATACATTGTATTCCTCAACATTGTGTTCTTTTATTTAATACGTTCATTTATTAGAAACTTTCATATAAGTGTTCTAATTTCGAATTTTGATAACCAGTTTGTGGTTTTTTAGTGAGTGGAGTTGTCACTGGGTAGCATACATGTAGAGTCCCTTATGTATTTGTTGTATGAGTTGTTAGTGGAATCATCATACACATAGATGGTATAGTTTACAAGGTTATTTGGTGATTTATTAGAAGTTTGTCCCAATGGGGTTTTGATTTCACTCCCTCAATGTAAAGTTGATTTCAGGATATACTTGTATCATTGTTCACCAATGATATTTATCGTTACATATCATATAGAACCTTATGATTTGTTGGAGATACGGATTTGGAATGTTGATTTGATGTAGAAGGGTATTAATAGGTATTGGGATTCATTTTACAGTGATCCATTTATTTTAAATAAGAAGTATATTCATCAAAGGATATTCATAGACTATTGAAGGTTTTATCAACTAACGATAATATACTATTAAACTCTTTTGATGATAGAATATATTTTGGACCATGTGACTAGGTTTAGTTTTTTTAAGATCAATATGATATCTCGATATCACTATGTAGGGGGTGAAGGATGGAGGTATCTTGAAGATTTTCTTAAAATGGAGGTATGGGTAGTTCGGGTTTGTATTCTTGTAATTTTGTGTTATGAACAAGCTGGTCATGTTTTGGGGATTATTAACAATATGTTCTACGTGTTTCGGGATTAGTTATTCATTTTATTTAATGATGACATCTCAATCTACTACATGCCAAAAAAAGATCTTGTTGAGCATTTCAGAACTGTCTTTCAGGTTATTCAAAACCATCAGCTCTATAGAAATATATAAAAGCGTATGTTTTTTATGTGGGATGTTCATTTCCTTGGGAATGTGGTGTCTCATCATGGTGTGGAAGTAGACCTATCTAAGGCTGAAGAAGTTGTTTCTTACACCACATCCAATAATGTAGAAGAGGATCGTAATTTCCTTAGACTCGCATGAAATAATCAGATTTTTATACATGATTTACCTCGAGTTAAATCCATGTAGATTAATTTTACTAATGTTTAGTAGACCAATGTGTGTATTTATTAGTGCTAGCCATCATTTGTTTACTTGAAGGTGATGTTGGGTAGTGATCCTTGGCTTCTCTTCCTAAGGATGTGGTTATGTTTAGGGTGTTTTGAGAAGCTTCGCATCAGGGCTTGAAATTTGTGCTGATACAAAATCATATCTTAATATATTATTGTTCTAGTAATATAAGTCCCCATGGGCGTAAGAACACCACCAATAATCATAAGCTAGCCGTGTTTGATTTTTCACTAATGTTATGGTGGCATTCCCTTGTTGGGGATGGTTTTTGGTCTTCACAAATCAGAAGAGTTTGAGGTGTATCTATTGTTAGCATTATTCGAACATATGGTAGTGGTGATGGAAGGAGTTTCATTATAATTATGAATCTGAGATATAATAAACCTCATGAATTGGAATTTTTGTGGTTTATGCATTTACCAAGAAGACGTAGTAGGGTGTTGTTCAGTCTCCTAGGGATGTTAAGACATAAATGTAATGGTTTTATTCCTATCATATAGTTGGAAGAATGGATTTTTATAGAGGAGATTTTCTTTTCAGATGATGGTACAATACTCCTTGATGTTGAAGATTTATGAGCCTCAATGGGAATAAATCAAAGAAGAGGTGATGCTGGATCATGTATTCCATGATGATGCCCTATAAGAATTGTCAGGGGATAATTTGAACTAGATGTTGTTATATGAAATGTTGTCTATTATATTAGTATTGTTATATGGAGTCTCTCACAAGATTCATAACTCACATTTTCCATTACACACAGATGAGTACAAAATGTTAAGAGGCATGAAGATGCAGATTTTTGGGCCCATGATAAAATGGGAAATTGATGAGTTTATTAAAAAGTGATTGGTTTTCCAGTAAGTAAAGATAAATAATGGTCTTCATGTTATTTTTTTTACATCCCTTGGATTCTCTTTAATTCAAATAGAATTATATATTGATGTATTTTTTAATATGTTAAATTATAAGGTAGGGATGTTTTGATGTTATATGTGTGGTGATAGATCAGTTGAAAAATCAACCAACTTATTACCGATCAAGGAGTTAGATGAAGTGGATGATTTTTCAATGAGTTATATTGATGAATTGGTGTGGATTAATGTAGTTAATATTCCTATTATCATGGATTTTTTCACATTATTAGCCTCACATGTCTATAGGGGATTTTAGAATTCTTTGACACTCAGTTATGCCTCAAAACTGCCTTCCACCCTTTTACAGATGGGTAGATGGAGTAATCTACCCAGATGATGGATAAATTATTATGGTTGTGTGTCTTATACTTTAGTGAGTACTATGTGTGATACCTTCTCTGGTATATTTTACTTATAAAAATAAATATCTCTCTTCTATTAACATGTTTCTATTTGAGTCTTTGTATCATAGACCTTGTAGTTTACTGTTGTTTTGGATGGAGGTTTGGAAAATAGACATTATGGGTCTGGATGTGGCATAATGAATGACATTTAATATTCAAATTATTTTAAATATAATGAATATACTGTTGGACCTGAAGAAATCATATGATGATCACAAGAGGAGGCCCATGATGTTTGAGTTCATGGACCATGTTTTTTATGGATTCCCTGCAACATGGGCAGAAGAGGTTTGATGGATGAAGTATTCTTTCTCACTAGTCTATTGGGCCATTTGAGGTGTTTGGAAAAGTTGGTGACATGGTATTTTTGTTTAATTTTTCACCACATTTGAATTTAATAAATTATGTATTTCATGTATCAATTTTAATCATCATCATTATGTTGACTCAAATTTCATTTACTGTTGAGAGTTAGAGAGGATGACACGACATTTATGGAGCAGCCTATAGGGATCTATGATCCTCAAGGGAAGGAATTTCATGGGTAGACCAGTTCATTGGTTCTATTTTTGTGGAGGCATGGTGGCATAGAGATGAGTAATTGTGATAAATGGATGTAGATTCCTTCCCAACACCCAATTTTGTATTCAGTTTCTCATTTCTCTATGTTTCATTGTGATATGATGTTTCGATCCTTTTTGTTTAATGATATGAGTTTGTTTGTTGGTTTGTGATTTGGGTGGTGTAATGTGTTATAATATCCTTACATAAAAAATGGTAGGACATTATTATTAATCGAGATGCATTAACTGTAATGGGATTGAACTCAGTTGGGTGAGTTGGTGCCTCCATTAACATATAGTTTCTTGACAGGTAAAATTGAATTTCCTAATTCAATTGTTCTGGACAGGATAATTTATTTTTTGTATCATTTATCTTGTTTGTGCTATATAGTGGTTGATATGGTTTTAATGTGTTCATGTGGAAGTAAATTTGATTGAGAGGATAAGGAATGTGGTTGTGTTGATTTGGTTGTTGAGTGTGTTTTTCGGTCATTTGGGGTGGTATATGTGGATGGTGGTAGCATTTGAGGTAATATGAGACCCTTCAGAGGTATCAAACATTGTGGTTGTACAGAACCTCTGTCTTCTAGGATTGGTTTTGGATCCATGAGGATAAGAATCAATATATAGGTATATGATTTAATGGTTTATTCACCCACACCCATTTAATTACTATTACAATTTTTGGTTGTTTTGGAAGTTCGATAGAGGATTTGGGAGTTTTTAGTTAATGACTGAAGTGCACCAGAACCGTTGATGGGTTTAAAGGACCTAAAATTTTATTACACAACATGTCATTGTGATTCATTAATTTTGTGTGGTAGGTTCATGAAAAAGTATACTTTTGGGGTCAAATAATCAATTGATGACTCTTTTTTCAGTGAAACTGAACCCCGAGGACTACACTATTTGATAGTGGATTACACGTCACGTAAATCCCTGTGGTAGTATTTCTTTTAACTTAATATCCAAATGAATTTTCATTCATTTAGAAATGAATTTTTCTTCCTCTGATATTGGGAGTTCCTAGTTTATCTCAATGTGTTTTTCAATCCCTCTTACTCTTCTTTCATTCATTAGTCATGATGGTCGTTCATTGAAAATCCTTGGTAATCCCCTCATTCTTCCGGGGGGGGGTGTTCCATTATTCTACAAGGGATTCTATAATGAGATGTTTTTATGGTTTTGGGTGTGTGTTTAATAATTTTCTAATGTATTTGGTTGTAGTTTAGGTTTATTCATGTTTTATCATGGTGCAACTATAGGTCACAAGTGTTCTTGTTCACCCTATAGTTAGCAGTAATCCTGAATGATTCTTTGAATTAGGGAATCCATCTTTAACATTTATTGTTTTCATAAGGGAGGGGTTCATTCTTGTTTATTGTTGAGTTATTTTTTATCTGAATTAATCAATGATAAAAAATTGGATGAATTTAATTTATATTCGTAAATGGGGTTTTATTAACTATCCATTACAGATTTTAGGTTATTTTTGATGTTATGGATTATATGGGCTTGATTCCCTTCTATAAAATACAGAAATTATGGGATTTATTTTTATTTGATATATATTTTGAGATTTATGTTTTGGTTGATATTTTAGTGATATTACATGTAAAAGGTAATTGGATAACCTCATATATTTGGAAAATAAAACTGTTTCCCTAGGATTATAGGTTGTGTGATAATGTCCCAAATTTAAAGTTAAATGTGATAAAATAACCCCTGTAAATATATAAAATTCTCTTTATTATGCTATCATGTATGGGCGTGCATGTGTAAAGTCCACATATGGGTGGGGAATATGGGAATGATGGTTCTTGTTCAATGATTTTGGGTCAATGAAATGGGATCTTCCCGACTTTTTGGGTGGTGAGGTTGTCTGTATAAGTATAATTTTGGGTGGGATATATATTTTGGTTGCTATGATTATTCATAGTGAGGTGGAAGCTTCATGTGATTGATGCCCAAGTAGTTATGGAAAAATAATTATGTTTTTTTATGATGGAAACGACATGGGTTAGATTGTATAATTGTATGTAAAAGGTTAATGAATATTTAAATGATGGGTTTTGTGAATATTTGTGGTTGGTTCTATATAATTATAAAAAATTAATGATTAATGGGAATTGGATAGAAATGTGGAACATGGTTATGGATTTCTGTGTGGTGTTTTACATTTAGTGGGGAAACCAATAGTGACTTTTTTGTGAGTGGGTTTGTCTATTTGTGAACTCAGGTGTTGGGATTGATTTTCTGATATTATATATGTATATACATATACTTATTCATTATTGAGATTTCTATATGCACACTATCCATGTTCAGCACTATGTTTGGACACCCCTATAGTGTCATGGGAGTGTTTTTAACGTCATACAGTGAGTAGTACGGATGGCTGCGTACCCAGCCTTTTTCAATATCTCTTCTAGGAAAGGTAGGTATTTCACATGAAATGATGGATGGAGAACTGTTACTACATTAGATAGTGGATCTAATAGCCTAGTTGTCTGCCTACGAGATGTAACAACACTAGTGTTTTTTGAAAAAATGAGACTGTTTTAATGGGGAAGCATCCTAGGTGTATTTTAATCAGGTGTGGTGTGTCTGTTCTTATGTATTGGTGAACCCTAGTGACTTTTGGCATGGTTTTTTTCGAATGTACTTGTCGGAAAGTGAAATATACAAAAATTATGAGAGTGACATGACATGTAAGGATTGTTTTGAGAGTGTCATACCAATGGGAAAGTGGTGTAGGGTACCCTTATCAATATGATTAATATTATATTATATTAATTGGTTTAAATTATTATTCAGACATCCTTGGTGCAGTTGCGATGTTTATAATTCATTAATAGTTCTTCTTTGGTTCTACTCTTTTCTCATTGGTTGAATACTATAATTCTTTCACATGTACACATGATAATTTTTTTCCAACTAATTATATATGTATCCTAACCCTATGTATAAATATATATGCTTCTTGGAGGGCTACATGGACCGTGCAAGATATTACTATCCTGGACCTTTTTAGAGTTGATTTTTATATGCATTATAATTTCTTTGGGTTATTATCATTGGATATATTTTTTCTATATAATTTTTACATACACATTCATTATGGGATGGGTTTTGTTGTTTTCATATAAATTATTTATTGCTGTTATTCTTTGGATGATCCATCTTATATCCTGATCTTTTTTTTATTATAGAGGGAAATCAATCCCATATTGTGGGACTTTTTATACCCTTAATGCTAGTCACTAAAACAAGGCCTAAATAAGGTACAAATCGACGGTTATTATCAATCTCCCTTCATTGTGGCACATTTTTGGTAGGATTTCAGGACACAACCCATGTAATTCGTATTCATAGGTATTTAAAATATAAAAACAACCTCTAGTTGAACTAATTAATGATAAATGATAGTATCAAATACATGGAAAAAATATGTATCTCTCAATAAAAATTAAAATCCTCTCCCAAATAGAAAGAGAAATCTTATTAAATTAAATAAAAAATTTAATGGCCATGAAAATTATATATTGTAATTTTGATCTTATGTTAATAGTCATGGTTCATGAGAATTCACAACTCAAATAAAACAATACCTATAACCTTGTTATTTGTATCAATGTGGTCTATTAATCTAGCACTATATTAATATATAGAAAATACACTAATAATGTAAATAACATAATATATTCTTTCTTCCATGTCCCTATATATTATCATCTATGTATTTGGTTACTAACAATGATATACGGATAATTTTGTTTTGTTACCAATAGTTAATGGCCCAAACTAAACTACAAAGTTCATGAAAAAATATCGAAAAAACCTCATGAACACATCCACGTTTTTAAGAGGTATTTTACTAATAAAAGCAGTCAAAAAACAACCATTTGGGAGATTATATCGCCAATATTAATGATATACCCAATAAAATATTCATTTTAGAGATTTTAAAGATTAATATAAAGAACCGTTATTTAATATCAAATAGTACACATCTAATTAGAATGATTTTAAAAAATAAATATTTATAACATTAAAATGATGATATAGCTAAATATAACCATCCATAAAACCTTAAAATATTATTTTTGAAAAATATTTTTATGAAAAATGGACATTTGAGGAAAAAGATGCCCCTACAAATACTTAAAAATAAATAATCTTAGACGATAATGAGATTAATGAATTAAACATTACCTACAAATTTTCCTTGGTAGAGGGTACATTAACCACTGGTATAATAGTTAAATAATTGTTATTAAATTATAAAAGGGCCACATACCTAAATATGAAATCATATATGATCTTCTAATATTTCTTGTAAATAATATTTTAGTAGTATCAACATTTCCGGTGTAAGCCAATCATTTTGCCTTTATATGCTTGGTTACGTAAGTCAGTGTTGTTATGGATAGGATGTGTTTGATTAATATCCATATTTACATAATGTTATTAAACCTTTTTTTAATTATAAAATGAATATTATTCTTTAACGATTATGATGGGGAATGAATCTCATCGTGTTCGTGGAGACGGTAATTGGTATGTACGCACAACCGACAATATCATTACATTAATGGTGAAATAGTGTGAAATTTAATGGTATATCATATATAATTAATCATTAACATTTTATATTTATTATTTACATCAGTGATACTCATTATTATAACAATCCAAATAATGAAGTGTTTGAATAACAAACTACACCACTATGTGGAGACGGTAAGTCGTACGTACGCATGTATGGAGAATTTTTCATTGATAGAATTGATAGTATAATGAATATGGTTTTAAAATATTTATAATAACATCATATTATATTTTAGGTACTTGAGTTATTATTTTTGTATGGAAATAAAAAATAATGAGGATGTGTAAGATGGAAAGAACTTGAAAGAGGGTGGTGAAATTATTATTTCTTCTTCGGGAGTTTCCTTTTGAGTTAATCAAAAGGGCTCCATTGGTTGGATTTATGATCAACATAAGGAATCTAGGTTGATTTGAGGGAGGTTGGGAGGAAATTTGGTCAGGGGATGGTCGAGCCAGTTGGCATTGGAGGTGTGATTTAGAGAGATGGTGAAGTTCCCTTTTATAAGATGGGTGAGAGACACTTTAGGAAAAGATTAAAATATTAAGGTATTTTACAATCATACTTTATTTATAATGGATCCAAATGAAATAATTTACATAATTAGGTGGTTATGGGTCGAAATACTTTGAAACAATATGTTTTAGAGAATTTTAGGTTTCCATTTTCACCTTATCTTTTAGATATAACTCTTAGTTAAATAGTTTAACTTTTACCATGTCTTCTTGTATTCTTAAACTATATGGTTAATAAAATTTCTCTAAACATACAAGGGAACCTAAAGTGGTTAATTAATGATATATAATATATTATTTAATCCCTTTGGATGATCCTTGTATTTTTATTAATATTATATCAACCAATAATATTGTAATTGTTTTAAAAAATAATTTATGTCAATATTGACACTATTTGGTATTTTTTTCTATGTAATAACATCATTAACACTTAGAAATATATATATATATAACCCTAACATGTAATATTAAACTATAAAATTATTATATTCATTTGGATATTTATAATTCCAATTATTTTAATATTTCATTAAGTTAATTACTGCATCATCATTGTGTCATAAATATATTTAATTCTTTAATCACTAAAAATTATAAATAAAATACCATTATATATTAAATAATTTTATCTTTATATTTAATATTTATAGTCGAATTTATCTTATGTATAACTCTAAATTAAAAATTATTTATCTAATAAATATTAAATATAACACTTTGATATCTTTTTTAAATAAAATAATAATAAATGTCCAAATCTAATCCATGTGGACATAAAGGATCGTAGTTTACTCTTAAGGTTGTTTTTGGACTAATTACACTTATCCAGTAAAATTAAGACATGTTTTAGGGTAATTATAATATCAGTTTGACCATTAATTACCCTATTTACTTTTAACCGTGGTAAATTAAAGACAAAAGTTACTATTGACCAAAAATTATTTTCATCTTATTGAAAAACAATTTACATGATGATGTAAAATGGCCTTTTAGTATTTTTGAAATTCAACTCACAGAAGCAGTAAAATATTGTTTTATGAAAATTTGCAAACATGCCTAGAAGGTGGATAAAAGACATTAAATTATTAAATAAAATTTTTTATATCTAATTTTATTATAAAATGACTCCAATTAATTACATTTAACTAATATATGAATTATTTATCTATTCTGAATTCATTAATGATGTTTATTTTAACAAATTCAAAACATAGATGCTTCATTTATTAATTTATAATTAATTCCTATTGTTAAAACCAAAAAAGGGTTTTTTTTAAGTAAAAACTATCAAAACATTGACATGTGTTTATGTCAAATTTAAATATTAAATTACTTATAATAACCTAAATTTTATAAAATAATAAAAATATAATCTTATTATACTTCAAAACCAATCCAATGTATAATTTAACACTATAAATTATTTGGATTAAAAAATTAGTTGTCACATAAAATTTTTCATCTGTCACTATTCATTAAAATATGAAAGTTATTAGAAAAACACCAAAAATTAATCAAAACTATATTTTTATATCCCACTTTTATATGATAAGTTTTTTTCAATTTTTAAATAAATCTGTTAGATAATTCATTTAAAAATAATTCACCATTATTAGATAGTAAAATTGAATTTTTAAAAAAAAATTCCTTTTTCTGAAAAATTGATTGTTTTTGTTATATTTTGTCTGAGAAACATGTAATATGGGTGATAAATTTATATAGAGTTTAAAATACTCAAATTGATGTTAATAAAGTTCATAACCGCTTTTTGAACTACTAGTTTGGTAAGTTGTGGTGCACTCCAAACGTACTATGAAATATTTGGGTGTTACATAATGGAATTTACACCAACAATGACAAATAAATACTTTGAAAATTATACTATATGTTTCAAATATCCAATTTTAATTAAAAAAATTTCCATTATATTTTTTAACTATTTATATTTTCTAAAAAAATCAAGGTGTAGTGGTTATACTCCTCAAGAAATATTTCAGTAATATTTTTGAAGAATTTTCATCTATGATAACATCCACTGATGTTAAATATGATTTATTGGAGATATGATCCAATGATAGCATATTTTTTGTTTTAATGGACTGATTATGATTATTATGAGGAGAGGTTTCTCAACATTATTTTTTCATGTATTTTCTAGTGAAGAATTGATGAGATGATTATGTAACTTCTTTTTTCACACCTTTAATAATGCAATAATATGATGAATGTGTTATTGTATTATGGAACTAATATATGTGTTTATCATGATGAAATGTGTTGGAACCGAATTATATATCCATAAATTGTTTTGGTTGACTCTTAATATCTCATGAAATAATTTTGGGAAACAAGTGCATATACTTTAAGCATTACGGATGAAAGTCGATGTGAATGATATCTTATAGGAAATTAGTAAATTTACTCTATAAACATCTAAAAACATTAATTAATTCCTGATCCATTGTTATATGTGAAATAGGTTGGGAATTATAATCAAAATTTTCATTATGGTCTTGCGAGTTAACCCTAGTATATGAAATAGGTTCTATACATATGATGTTTCAACTTTTTTATGATATGAAATTATTGATCATGATTGATTTATAAAGATTTATCACTCTTATACTTCTTGAATTTTGGAATGATAAATATTTATTTGATGTATCATGTCTAAATTCGATGATAGACTAGGGATGGACTTCAGATTCTAAGTTCATGGTATCATAACCTTGTGCACATCTGATGATTTCATAAGATCAAAAGTTATTATCTGCAATTTTTACCCTTACCTATAATATAAGCTCATAATTTCATATATTTATTTTCCCACTGTTATGATGTAATTATTGTATACGGTATTTTTATGAATATTACTATATGGGATGGACTTTGTGGGGGTTGTTGAGGAGCTATAATTAAAAAATGAACATTTTATATCTCATTTATAATTACAATTAACCTTTTATTGTATCCCTTGGGAATGTTTGAAATGTATTGAATATTCATCTAAAATGTATCATTAATTTATGAAAGTTATGGGTTTCTATTTTTGGTATTATTATATAGGTTTGGTCAATCATTCATGATTATGGTTAGAAAACAATGTAGAAATTCATGTGGATTAGTATAAGTAATGGATAATAACCTAATGTTTTACTAATGACAATTTATAACAATTGGTAAGCCTAATTTTCAATTAGTTTAGTAGATGGTTTCATGATAGAGATTCTATATGAATGATATTTATTTACTTATTATATCTCACCCTGATTATTATAGATTGATGATTATGATTTTTATTTTGGTTTTAGTCAAGGTTTCCATCTAGAAGGAATCTTGCTAACAATGAATGTGATGGGCATTTTAATGAGTTTCTATATGAGGAACAAGATTCTACATAAGTTGGAGTGTGTAATATTATTGATATGATCATAAAAAATTCACATTATATGAATCATGTTATTCTTATAAATGATCAAAATATAGAACTAGAAACTTTTTAGTAATTTTGAGGTAGTCCCAATATTATTTTCGTAAATCTTATTATCCACTAGTGTATTAATGATGTATTTACACCATTGAGTTTTTTACAAAAAATAAAACATTAAATTTTTTTCATTAACATATATAAAATCATATGTGGATTTGGTCAATGGTGGAATCATAATATGAATATGAGCCTAAAGTTAAAAATTTAATCCAATGAATGGGATAAGATAAATTGGATATTTATTAGTATGTTAAAACCTTGTATTATAGTTTCAAAAATAGAGAAGTAAATTCCAGAGACTAAGTGAAATTTTGTAAAATCAATTGGTACTTATGTGAAAAATTTAACTATATTATAATATAATGGATCTTTTTTGTCATTATCTATAAAAGGAAACATTTATTGAATAATGGGTTGTTTTAAACCCTTACTCCAAATTTAATTATCTATAAGTGTCTTTACTATAAATGTAGATATAATTTTATTTGAAATCAGGGTATAAATGGAAATTAGAGACTCCAATGATTCGAAATGCCTCTAAAAAAATAATAACTGATCCATATAAAAATTTGTTTAAATTTCATGGGTAGTTGAAATAATATACATTCACATCACATAAATGATGGAATTAACATCATGTTAATTGATTTAATGGGGTTGGATGGTGCTTTAAATGTTTAATGGTGGTCTATCAATCTCCTAAGTGATGAAAGGAGTTGAATAGACAAATTATTGAAATGTAGAAAATATGTTTCCAACTATTAAACAAGCAAGGATCTGGTGATTCAAATTAGAGAAGTATGTATGTTAATCTAACCATGTAATTTATATGAAGGTTTATGATTATTTGTGTCGAAAAACACTCAATCCTAAAGACCTCGAAATATCTCAGGTGATTATGATTGTCAATGTAGATTATAAGAAGTATCTAGAGAAAGTTACACATTACACCTACTCTATAATTTCTAATTTTTAGTTTTAATCAATATGTAACCACTCATTTATATCAACAGATTTTGTAAATGATATTTAATTGTTCATTCATTGATTGGATGTTGAATTATATGTGATAACTTATAATGGTATTATTGTCACATCCCATGTATATAGTTCATATCTTATTTATGTTTTCTAGAATGTACTTACTACAAATCAAAAGATTCTCCAATTAGTTGAATAATATATTAATATTATTATGGTATTTATATAAATATATGGATATCAGATTCATTTTCATTGAAGGGTTGTATCAATATATATTTTAAATTAACATATGGTTGTTAATCATGTTGGAACCATGGTCTCATACGCATGATTTGGAGTCTGGTTTGTGTTTGTTGTCCATTAGCAGTGGAAGTTCAGAATGTGTACTCGCAAATAGATCATACAGTTCAAGTAGACAACAGTATTAAAGGTGGCGTCGTTTCCTAGTGTTTGCATATTTTTTTGGAGTCGAAAATTTGGAGTTGGGTGAGCATCATGAAAAGAATATTTTCTTGAATATCATATTTTTATATGGCAAAGGCATGAGTTTCACGAAATTTGGAGCCTCTCGAAGTAGGGTTATTTGCGAAGGTACTTTCTAAAGGTTGTTTTCCCAGTATTTAAGAGACAAATGGGTATTCATCAGTTGATGAACATTGGACTTCAAAAGGGAATCTACATATGACAGAGGATGCATTCTTATGAAATAATGAATAGACTTTCACATCTATAAAACGATTGGGACTTCACCAACGGCAGTGAGCCAGGGGGAGTCAATGGGAGTGACTCGAGGGATGCAGTGAGCTATCCCTAATCCTTTGTAAAGGCAGTGAGACGGGGACAGAGTGACTGTGCACGAACCGTTGTAATCCACAGCTAGTGAAGATTAGTGGAATTAGGTACGACCGACAAATTTTTGGAGTATGCTCATTGGACGTAGCCCTTAGTCATGAACCTTGTAAAAAGTGATGTGTCTTCTTTGTGCATGTTAATGTTTTGTTTATGACCATATTCATCTTACCGCTTCAACAAGTTCCTACCAACATGGGAATAAGATCCATTACATTAAAATAAAATGTTGTCACCCCGATTCACCCCTCCCCTATTAAGGTGTCCCTAGGTCCTTCAAGTGGTATCAGAGCCAGGTTGCTAGTGCTGAATCTGTCCTTTATCATCATGGAGAATGCAGTCAATGTCAGGGGAGTCCCTCACTTCAATGGAAGTAATTTCCAGACCTAGAAGAATAGAATATGATCTCATCTAAGATCTCTTGGAATGGAATTTTTCTTTTCTACTGTGCAAGGAACACAAGTCACTGACCCAACAGGCCTGGCTATGACTAAAACATATAGCAAAATTCTTGAGGCAGATGCTAAAGCACAAAATGCACTTACTACAGCCCTTTCTGATCAGATCTACCTAAAGGTGATGAGTTGCACCTCAGCAAAATCCATGTGGGATAAACTCGAGAATATTTTTGAAGGAGATATAAATGTGAATGAGGCAAAACTACAAGTGCTTCACAATGGGTTTGATGATCTGAAGATGCATCCAGACGGGAATGGAGACTCTTTCTTCAATTGAATTACTGAAGTGGCTTGAGCAACTCTGGGTCTAGGTGATGAAATCAAAGACATTGATATTGTAAATAAAATATTAAGAATACTTCCACCTCTGTACAATGAAAAGGTGTCAGCCCTTGAGGAATGAGATATTTCAAAACTTTCTCTGGATGATCTACCTAGCAGCTTGGTAGCATATGAAATGAGAGTCAAACCAGAAGACTCTATGACTCTTGTGAGCAAGGAAATGGCATTCAAGGCCATGGATAAACTGAAAATATCAAAAGTTAGTAGTGGTGAAGGTGAATAAGAAAAAAAAATTCGTTCTCTCATTTCAGTGAAGTTCCATAAGGGGAAAGGGAAATTCAAAGGGAAGTTACCTCTCGCGTGTTTTCATTGTGGAAAAGTTGTGCACATTGCCTCTCAGTTCTTAAGAATTGTCAATGATGAAGATAGTGAAGATGAAAACTTCTAGAAGCCTTAGAGAAGGTTCTTAAAAAAGGGAGACTTCAAATTTGGAAAGAAAATGAAAAGGAAGAGTTTTGTCTATGAAGAGGAAGAAGATGATAATGAATTCTATGATGAAGAAGAACTAGAATTCAAAACTGGGAACCATGCTTCCATGATGGCCACTGTTGAAAAGCTAGAAGATACTAGTGGAGAAGAATAACTGAGAACTTGTGTAGATCCCGAGATGCAACTTCAGGATGCTGTTAGTAAGCTTAAGATTAAATGTAAGAGTTGCAATAAGTGGAAATCAATTGTAGAAGAATTAGCTGAATACGTTGATCAACTTGAAGCTGAAATTGAACGAATGGAAGAATTTGTGATGGTACAGTCTAAAATAATTGAAAGAAATGATGATGTAGTGGATCTGAAGCTGAGAATTGAAGAGAAAGCAAAGGTCATCAATGAACTCCCCTCCAGACATGATGAAAAATCCAAGACTGCTGATGGTCTTGAAGAGGATGTTGTTACACTAAGGAGTAAACTTGAGACTGAACCAATTCCAAAAGAATCGAGGAAGAATATACAGTTTGGAAGATTCTCAGATGCAGAATTACTATAAAGAGCCATGTGTGATTCAGATGGGGTTGGAAAAATCTTGAGTGATCGAAGACCCTCTTTTATGGGAAAGAGTGGAATTGGTTTTGAGGTTGAGATATCAACTACTGAAAGTGAAGAGATCCAAAAGAATGATAAGATGAAAGTTTAACATGTTGAAATGTTACCTAAAGTGATGAAAAAGGAACCATCAATCCAAACTAAAAGGAGAACTGAAAATTATCCTCAAACATTCAGAAATGACATATAGTCTAACTGTTCTCTCAGGGAAAAATGTATGAGGAGAAATTCAAGTGAGAATACATTTCCTCTCATGAATTGAAAGTTCTGTGGAAATCTTGGCCCTACCATGTCTTATTGAGAAGAGTCAAGAAGATATCTAAATGGAGAAGATATATAAGTTCAACAAAGAAGAACAAATTCATATCCTAATTCTTATAGATGAAACAATTTCTATGGATATTTTTATCATTGTTCTAACTTTGATCATAAGGCTACTAATTGTAGGCAGAGAAGGGACATGGATACCTCATACTGAAGATCATGACAAGTCAAGTCTCGTCAGAATGAAAGTGTTTCTCTTTCAAATAAGTTTTCTCCTCTAAAAGAAAATTTTGACTATGAAGAACCTAGGTATGAAGAAGAGATAATTGAAAGGCCATCAGAACTATATACTCAATCTATTGTCTCATGGAAGGAAAAGAGGAAGATTGAGAAATCCAACCTTGCAGAGGTGGAACTCAATGATAAAAAGAACAACAGTACCTGGATTCTGGATAGCGGTTGATCATCTCATATGATAGGTAATGAAGACCTGCTAACGGATATCAAAAGGACGGTTGATGGTACAGTACCATTTGGTAATGATGGGGCTCTGAAAATCAAAGGGAGTGGAAGTAAAAAATTATCTAATGGAGAACTAAAGAAGACTGAAGTCTTTTACGTAGATGGCCTACGTCATAATCTCCTCAGCGTGAGTCAACTCTGTAACTCGGGACTTATAGTTACTTTTAATCAGAGAGGCTGCACTATAATGGGAAAGACAGGAAATTCACTTATGAAGGGATGCAGAACAGAAGGCAACATGTATCAGGTTGATAGTGAAGAAAATGAATGTTATATGATTATTGAATAAGAAAAAAATTTGTGTCATCGGAGACTGGGACACATCAATCAACAAGACATGGAGAAAATATCAAAATTGAGAATTGTCATGGAATTCCCAACCTGAAGTGCGAGCGTGAAAAATCTTGTGATGCATGAATTCATGGGAAGCTGGTCTGTAGTTCATATCGGCCATTGAAGAAAAGGGCATCTCACCTTCTTGATCCGATTCATACAGATGTATGTGGACCGATAAATGTTGTCGGAACTCAGGGAGAAAGGTACTTTTTTCCTTTTCATAGACGATTATAGTAGAATGGCATGTGTGATGGTCCTTCACAGGAAATGAAAAGTCCTTGACTGCATGAAAACATATCGGCGAATCACCAATAATGATACTGGACAAACAATCAATGTGTTGCGATCTGATAATGGACGAGAATACACATCCATTGATTTTGAAAATTATCTGGAGAAGCATGAGATACAACATGAGGTAGCTTCTGTGAGAACTCCACAACAAAATGGTGTTGTTGAATGTAGGAATCGATAGGTGAACAACATGGCACGAACTATATTGATTGAGAGTCATATTCCATGACATTACTAGAAAGAGGCTGGTCAAGCTGCAATGTACATTGAGAATCAAACAGGACATTCTATGGGTGAGACGAAGACACCATATGAATTGTGGCATGGATGGAAGCCTTCATTAAAATACTTTCGTTTCATTGGAAGTAAATTATTCATCAGGAAAAAAGAAGGAAATCAAGGGAAATATAGCGACAATGTAGATGACGTAATTTTCCTCGTTTACTCAATGAACAGCAAATCCTACAAATGTTTCAACAAGCATTTAGGAAGGATTGTGGAAAGTAGTGATGTTAAGATAATTGAAGGCAAAATCACAAATGTTTCAAGGACGTCATATGCTGATGTGATAGAAATCCAAAAAGAAAGTGAAAATGAAGAAAATAAAAATATATAAATAGAGGAAGTTGTTCAAAACACTCAACAGTCACATCATGATGTTGACTTAGAAGAAGAATCTGAAGAAGAAATTGTGGCTGAAGAGAGTGCTACTGAACCACGCAGGAGAAATTGAAGAGCTGATATTGATCCATCCAACATAACTGGGGACAGGAGTGCACCCACTCAAACAAGAAGGATGAGGAATAACATGCAATCTTCATTTCTATCAGTTTTAGAGCCATCCTCATTCGAAAAAGATGCAAATTATGAATCTTGGGTGAAAGCCATGAATGATGAATTAGATCAGATTGACAAAAATCAGACATGGGATCTTGTCCAGAGACCTGAAGGTCACAATGTGATTTTTACCAAATGTATCTTCAAAAATAAGTTTGATGAGCATGGAAGTGTCATCAGAAACAAGGCACAACTGGTATGTAAAGGATACTCCCAGGTTGAAGGCATTGATGTTGAAGAAACCTTTGCTCCAATGGCTAGACTGGAGTCAATCAGGCTTTTCCTTGACATGGCACTCCAAAAAGGATATAAATTATATCAAATGGATGTCAAGACAACCTTCTTGAATGGTGTACTCGAAGAAGAAGTCTACATTGAACAGCCAATGGGCTTTTTTTTGGTTACTGATGAAACAATGGTCTGCAAACTGAAGAAAGATCTATATGGTTTGAAGTAGGCACCACGGTCATGGTACTCACGACTGGATTCATATCTCAAGAATCTGGAATTCAAAAGAGGAGGATTTGATCACAATCTCTATGTGAATAATTCTCCAAAAGTTCAATTCATGGTTCTAGTCTACGTTGATGATATCATATTTGGTGGAAGCATACAGAAATCAGTGGACGAATTTTCCAACCACATGAAATCAGAATTTGAAATGTCAATGATTGGGGAGCTCACATATTTCTTGGGGATATAGTTGAGTCAAAAGAAGGAATACACTTTCATTTCTCAGGAAAAATATGCAAGAGAGCTACTGAAGAAGTTTAATATGAAAGAATCTAAACCAATGTCAACTCTGATTGCAGTTGGAACTAAACATGGAAAGCATGAGGATGGGGACTCTGTTGATCCCACCATGTACAAGAGGATCATTGGGAGCCTACTGTACCTGACAGTGACATGGCCAGATATTGTCTTTGCCACATGCCTTGCAGCCCACTTTTATAGTAATCCAAAGGAGGAACATATGGTGCTAGTAAACAGAATCATGAGGTACATTCAACGTACACATAACTTCGAGGTATTTTTTCTGTAGGCAGGGAAAGTGAATTATCAGCATTTTCTGATGCTGACTGGGCTGGTGATGTAGTAGATAGAAAGTCTACTAGTGGTGGAGCTTTCTATATTGGGCAGAAATGTGATGGCTGGTTGAGAAAGTAACAAGAGAGTCCCTCTCTTAGTACTGCTAAAGCTGAGTATATCTCTACCACAAAGACATTCACTCAACTTCTATGGATGAAGTAATAGTGAACATATATTGGTGATGAGGTAAAGAAACCAATGGTGACTTACTATGATAACAAGAGCGCAATTGATCTTATGAAGAATCCTGTTCATCATTCCCGTATGAAACATATTGAAATCAGGTATCACTTTATCAATGAAAAATATGAACAAGGGGTGATTAGAATGGATCATGTGGGAACTGATGAGCAAGTGGCTAATATCCTGACCAATCCATTGTCCGCAGCTATGTTTGAGAATCATCGGTTGATCCTCGGTGTTTAGCCACCTCCCAGTGCATAAGGAGGTTACGCATTACCCCTCTCCCCATTATGTGATAACTATTTTTATCTGTTTATGTCTATGATGCAGGTTTATGGGGGAGATACTATCCAAGGGGAGTATGGCTTGAGATGAACACTGAAAAAATTACTAGTCTTTGGATTTATTGTCAATGGGGGAGAAAGGAATAAATTCAGGAAAGTAATGATTCTGTGAGGCAAGTAATGCTTCTTTGATGAGAATAATGAGAAGGAAAACATTGGAATTAATGCTTCTGTGATGAAAAGAATGAGAAGGAAAACATTGGAACTCAATTCAAGCTTCCTCTCTTGTTTTCTACACCGATCATTGCTCACGTAGACTTAGATTGTTGGCTATGTTGATTCTTGTGTTTTTTGTTTTCACATTGATGGAGATCTATTGAATTTATTTTTTGATTGCCAACAATCCTAAAGGTGGAGATTGTTGGATCCATGATCTTCTATGCATGATTTGGAGTCTGGTTTGTGTTTTTGTCAATCAGAAGTGGAAGTTCAGAATGTGTACCTGCAAAGAGATCATACAGTTCAAGCAGACAATAGTATTGAAGGTGGCGTCATTTCCTAGTGCCTGCCGATTTTTTTGAGGTCCAAAATTTGGAGTTGGGTGAGCATTGGGAAAAGAGGATTTTCTTGAAGATCATATTTTTATATGGAAAAGGCATGAGTTTCGCGGAGATGGGATGCATGGATTGGATTTGTAGAAGACCAAAAAAATGGAAACGGTGATGCTTCACGGTTACGATGAGCTTCGTGAATGGAAGCTTTGAAAGGAAACGCGAGGGAGCTTCGCGGTGGCGGCATAATGTAAATGATAGAACTCTCCGCGATTACGACAAGCTCTGTGATCGGAAAACTACCGTGGTGCTTTGAGATTTGGAATGAATTCTGGCAGAAAATTCGGAGATTTGCGATAGGAAATGACGTGGCACTGACTTCGTGTGGAAGGGTCGAGGGTCGGTGGAATCGCCTATAAATACAGGTTTAACCCCTCGAGAGAAGTAGAGAGATTTTTCAGAGAAAAATATTTGTTCTCGTTTCGCGAAGGAAGTTCATGAAGGTAGTGTGCTTCGCGAAAGAGGAGCTTCGCGGCGGCTATTCTAGCTCCGCGAAAGTCGTGTGCTCCATGTTGGCTCAGTGAGCTTCGCGAGGGAAGTCGCTTTGCGACGACTTGAGCTCCACGATGGCCTAATAATTCCGAAGGCTTGAGATTTCCGATGGTTTGAGCTCCGCCAAATTGTGAGCTTCGCGAAAAGGAAGGAGTATCGCAAAGGCTTGTTTGAGCTTCGCAAAATTGGGAGCCTCACGAAGTAGGGTGCTTTTCAAAGGTACTTTCTAAAGGTTTTTTTCCCGGTATTTAAGAGACAAAGTGGTATTCATCAGTTGATGAACATTGGACTTCAACAGAGCATCTACATATGACAGAGGATGCATTCTTATGCAATTATTAAGAGACATTCATGTCTATAAACTGAGTGGGACATCACTAACGGCAGTGAGCCAGGGGGTGTCAACGGGAGTGACCCGAGGGACGCAGTGAGATATCCCTAAACCTTTGTAAAGGCAGTGATCCGGGGACAGAGTGACTATGCCCGAACCTTTGTAATCCACAGCTAGTGAAGATTAGGGTAATTAGGTACAACCGACAACTTTTCGGCGTATGCTCCTTAGAAATAGCCCTTAGTGGTGAACCAAGTAAAAAGTTTCGTGTCTTCTCTATGCATGTGAATGTTTGCTTTCAGATCATATTCATCTTACAAGTTCAACAAGTTCCTACCAATGTGGGAACAAGATCCATCACATTAAAATAAAAATTTGTCACCCTGATTCACCCATCCCCTCTTTGGGTGTCCCGGGGTCCTTCAAATCAGAGTGAGGATGAAAATAAATATTTGAAGGAAATTACTTCAATAAATGGTCTCTTAATTACAATGCATGTAAGGAATATATTCATGAATGTTTATGATGAAATTAAAAATTATGTGTGCAAATATATTATGTAAATTTGATGATTTATTTCGTCAATACATTCTATATCCTCCTCTAAACATTTTAGTTAATGTTTTATAGAACTCATACCTAGTTCTCGACCAATTTCAAATTCAATATATAGAATGGTCCCAATTGAGTTGTTTAAATTTAATATGAAACAACATGAGGATCCTAATCAGTAATTTATATACCCTATTTCATCACTATTGGGTTTATTGTTATTTTTATTAAGAAGAATCATGGTTCACTTCATATTATTATTGATTATCGTGGACAATACAAAGATCACTATCAATATAAATTATCATATAACACATATTTATATTTTTTTGATCAATTAGGGGAGTTAAATTCATTTAAAAGTTTTTTATTTTTTTATATCATCAAAGGATGGGTAATAATGAGAATATGAATAAGGAATCTATCTATACATGATATGGGAATTATGAATTCATAGTGATTACTTTTGTAATTTCTAATGCTCATGTTATCTTTGTGTATTTAATGAATTCAATATTTAGAGATTACGTTGATCACTTTTTGGTATTCATTATTGTTTATAGTATTATATATTCATGTATAAAATAAGTGAATGAATATCATTTAGTAATTATGATGAAGACAATGAGGAAGGACAAGTTGTATGAATATTCTTCTATGTTTGAATTTTGGAATCATAATATTTCAATCATGGTGCATATAAAATCCCATGATGATATATAAGTGGATCCTTGTAAGTCATAAATTTTTTCGAAATGACATGGAACAACTTAAATAGCCAAATTTCATAATTTTATTTGTTTATATGGATATTATAAATTGGTTTTTAGGGAATTATCCCGACTCTCTATTCAACTCACCAGGTTGACTTGGAAGGGTTATGGTCCTTTTGGTAGATAAATACGAATACAATTTCATGAGGCCTAGGAGAACATCTCTTAGTTCACATGTTCTCAATGTACCCTATAGTAGACAATAATTACTAATCAATAGTGATCTATGAAATAATTGACAAGGATGTGTACTTTGGAAGAATGATATGGTGATAACTTATGCTAATGACAAATAAATGTTCTTATGAGAAATAACACAACTCATGAGTTAGATATAGTTGTTCTAATTTTTTTTATTAATGATATGGATGATTTTTCTTTATTGAAAAAGGAGTTATATATAAGAATCATAATATATTAGTTTTATAAAAAAATATATAAATACATTCCAATGAATATAGTTGGAGTGGATTAAATTTTAGGGATATTAAATACATAATCACTAAGGATATGTGAACAAGGTGCCTAATGTTATGAGTATGAAAGACATTATAGTTTGTCCATGATTAAAATTGAATGTGTACCAATATAAATGGATTTATTTATGATATATAATGAAATGATGGGAAAATGGTAATGATATGATATTTACCATTTGAATGTGAACCCATTAATCAATAATTTGAATATATAGGAGAAAAATGAAGAAAAGTAATTATATAATAAGGTGAAAAATATTCAAGTGTTCAAACTGGAACATATTAATATATTAAGGTCATATAATAGATTTTTTATACTTTCAATACCATAATTTAATAGGTACTATTATATGAACCTCATATTTCAACATTTTCATTAGATTTGAGAAGTACAAATGTAACACACTTAGATTTTATGAGAAATACTTTTTTTATGTATTATGTTATACGCAACAAAAAAGTAATATTTCTCTACACAGAACACTTTCTCGGCTTGCATTACACGCAAGAGAAACCTTCCTCGATAGCTTGTGTTTTACGTAATACCAAGTTTCACTAAACAATCATATTTTATTGAAATATTATATAAACTTGTCGTTATGAATAGTAATACCCACTTATTGAAATTTTATAAATTTTATCTTTTAAAATGGACTTAATTTTTGGATTTGGAATATAAAAATTATCTTAGGGTGAATTTTTGGTATTTTTCTGAAAACTTTCAAATTTTGATGAATAGTGAAAAAAACATAGTTATAGTTTAAAACCTAATTTTTATTGAAATAATTTATTATTTTATTTAAATTTATTTTAGGTCAAAATAGATACTTAATAACTATATATGTTAAATGTAATTCATTGGAGTAATTTTATAATAATTTTAGATATATAAATATTTTATTGAACTTTTTATCGTCTTTTACCCACCTCCTAAGAGAGTTTGAAAATTTACATAAAACATAATTTTACCGCTTCTGTGAGGTGAATTTAGAAAATCTGTGAGATACGGTTAATATGAAGGAGTGAAATGTGGTTCAATAAGATAAAAATAATTTTTGGTGAATAGTAACTTTTTACTTTTATTTACCACGATTAAAATTCAATATGGCAATTAAGAGTAAAATGATATTATTATTACCCTAAAACATGTCCTAATTCTATTGGATAAGTAAAATTAAACCAAAAAAATTAGGAATAAAATATGAACATCTTTGTTCCACTTGGATTAGATTTGGTCCCTTATTATTATTTTATTCAAAGAAGAGTTAAAAGAATTAAAATCAATGTTTAATAAGTAAAAAAATTAATATGGGGTTATACCTAATATAAATTAGACTATAAATATTCATTAGAATAATAAAAATATTTCCTACATAATCTTATTTTATTTATAAATTTTAGATTATAAATAATTTAATTTATTTATGACATAATTATTTTGCAGTAATTACATTATTAATGAAATATTAACATAATTAATATTATAAATACCCAAAAAATTGTATTTTGATACATTTTATTAGTTAAACTAATTCTATAGGTTAATATAACATATTATTGTTAGTTAGATGAATTTTTTTCGAATTAATAATGCTGTTATGAATTTAGCAAAAACCAAATACCAAATAGGGTCAAAATTTACATAAAAGAGTTTTTAAAACAAATATTAAATTGTTAATTGATATTCTATTCCTAAATATCTAAAGCTCTGCCAAAAGACATATATTATAATATATATGACATTAATGAACCAATTGGGGTTTGATTGGCATTTTATTGTAAATTTATTACCAATATAGTCTAAGAATACATGAAGACACGGTAAAAGTAAAATTATTTAACATAGAGTTAAATCTAGATGATAAGGTTAAAATGGTAATATAAACTTTTATAAAACCTATTTGTTGAGAGTATTTATACCCATCCCCACCCTAGCCTCTAAATAAGTCACTTTGAACCATTACAAACTGAATATGAATTTCTTATAAAATAATATTTTATGTTTTTCCTAAGGTGCCCTTCACCTCTCTTATAAAAGGGCAGACCGCCTTCTCTCTAATTCATACATCCAATGTCATTTGGGTCAGACAAACCCTTCCCAAATACCCTCTGAACTATCCTCCCTTCATCATAGAGGCCTTACTTTAGTCAGAAAGCTATCCTAATTATCCCTTTTGATCAAATCAAAAAGAAGAACCCGAAGAAGAGGTAAATATCTCACCACCTATTTCAACTTCCTTTCTTCTTTCACTCCCTCCTTCATTGTTGTTTCCATTATAAAATAATAACTTCAGTATCATATATATATACTATTATGTTATTATAAATTTTAGAAACATATTAGTTATTTTATCCATCCTATGAATGAAAAAGTCACCACACGTGTGTACGTACGGCTTACCGTCTCCACGTCATGGTGTAGTTTGTTATTCCAAAATTTCATCATTTGGATAGGTATGATAATGAGTATAAATGATATAAATAATAAATATAACATTATTATTATTCTATATATATTATATTCCATCCAATTTTATAAGATTTAAATATCAAAAGAATGATATTATCGCACGTGCGTATGTACGGCATACCGTTTCCACGATGTGACGCACCTCATTCTACATGATCTTCATTGAATACTGATTATATAAATGAATTGACTGAATAAATATGATATATATTACACTAATACCATTCTTTAAATGAGGTATCTATATCCTAAAAATAGGAATAAGAATTTATTCGACAAAACATACATAAGAACATAAAGCAATGAACACCTGAATAACAAGTAGCAATAAAATATTAGAAGAAAAGAATATGACCATATATGATATCATAACAATGAATGTGATTCTATAATAATTCAATGAAATTATTTAAATAATTATACAAGAGGTTCAGATACGTACGAAGCATATCACACCTAAGGTAAGGGAAAATCTCACAGTCTCATTTTTATCCGAGATTGTTTATACTTCACAATTTACTGGGGTATATTTATCATCAAAATCCATGTTTCATAAATATGAAATATTATTTATATCCTCCTACAATTTTTTAAATACAATTTTACCTATTGGTGATGTTTTAGTAAAATATATGAAAGGAATCTTTTGTCGTTTTCCGTACGGGATACTTTTAACTTTTCTGGCCAAAGTACGAGATGAATGTTTTTTTAACTTATACGGCATGAATGGATTTTTATGATTTCATAGAACATTATTCACATGAAGCTTAGTTTACATGTTTTCATGTTTATTTCAAATTAACTTCTTTTAGTTTAAAATTATATGAGATTTTAATAAATGAAAAATGTTTTTGAAGTTAAAAGGATATTTTCCTCAAGAATGGAGTTCAAGAGTTTTATCAAAATTATTTTCCATCTAAGATAATATAGGGTTCGGTTTCTATCCCTATTTTTACATTTATTTTCTTATGTTATGATGGAAATATTTTTTTATGTCCTTTTATCTTATATGGATTGTGTTATTATGTCATGATGTTTAAGAATCCCATTTTTATTAAATGGGTTATGCTATGATATATAATTTATAATTTTTTGGCACACATAATAATGGTTTCACTATAAGATGGGTGGGCCCAATATATCCATCCAACGTAGTGGGAAAAGATTTATATCTCATGAGATATACATGGCTGGAACGGCAAGTTAATCCAGTTCTATGATACAGAACTAGAACTAAGAGTGAACTCGGTATAGAAATGGAATTTTTCCACTATGATAGTCTTGGAAATGAGTCTTGACTAATAAAAAATGATTTTCTGTGATTATGTGTACATGCCACAAAGTTTCATGTTTTATGTTATGATTATTGGGATAACATTTCACTACTATGATTTATCCCATGTTATTATATTATGATCTCTTTTTCAGGTTAAGATTTACAAAATGTTATGTTATTATGAATATTATATGATTGATATTTCCCTTGATTACCATTGCTGAGAATTTGACCTCACCCTTTTGTATGTTTTCGTTTCCCCCAGTTAGGAAGAAGGGTGTTAAGTAGGATATTCCAAAAGGGACTCTAGATATGATGAAATAAATGGGAGACAATTTTGATTCTTTATGAACTAGTTGTTTATGTTTCCTAGTTTCTAAAGACACTATACCTATATGGTCGTATCATGGTTTTATTATATGTTGTAATAAGTATTCTTCAATTCTAATATAATAACAGTGTATGTAAAGTATGGGTCATTACAGTTGGTATCAGAGGAAAGGTATAGTCAACCTTTTGAAACTAGGATGTGATATCCTTAGTAAGAACCATATAGATATGTCTATGCATAGAACACAATATTAGTGTTTTAGAAATGTCCATGAATAACCTATGATAAGACCTAAGTGTGAAATTTCATTCTTGATTATCTGGTTTTCCTGTTATGATTAGTGTTTCTCACACAATGATTATTGGTTTTAATCAATGGCTAGAACCAGAAGGAACTGTGTTAATGCTGAATGTGATGGGCAATTAAATGATTGTCCCCCTGAACAACCAAACGTTATGGGAGATGGAATGAAAAATATTGTAGCCTTGCTCACACAACGTTCTCTAGATATGAATCATGCAGGACTTCCTAACGAGAAAAGAAAGGAGAAAAATTCTATTGAATCCTTTATGAGGAAGCGTCCACCCTCATTCATTGGGTCTACTGATCCATTAGGGGATGAATAATTGATCAGTACCACGGAAAAGCTATTTTCAGTTCTTCAATGTTCTGAACATGATAAATTCATCTTAAAAGTTTATCGTTTAGAAGGTGAAGCTGATAAATGGTTTAATCTTATCAAGAATACTAGGAAAAGAGACAAAATTGAGTCCCTGGAATGAGAGGAGTTTAAGGACATATTTTTCAATAAGTACTTCCCTCGTATTCTTCGTACAAAGATGGGGAAGGAGTTTATTGAACTAATGTAAATGGATGACAAATCTGTTGGTACCTATGAATAAAATTTTACAAGACAATCAAGGTATGCTTCCGGAATTGTTATCTAACATGAGAGTAAGATTGATTGTTTCTTTAGTGGCTTAAAACCAAGTGCTTGAATGTAGTTATCTATAAGGGACTTCAATAGCTATGACGAAATTGTTCGATGTGATCTCAAGGTAGAGACAGAGATTGTAGTAACCCATCAGTCAAATGGGTTTTATAAGAAGAGTAAAATGGAATTCAAAGGGAAATATAAAGACCACACTGAAAAGAAGATGAGTTTTCCTTTATGCTCAATGTTTGGAAAGAATCATAAAGGGAATTGTCTTAAAGGGACAAGTAAATATTTCAAATGTGGAAAATAAGGACATTGGACATTTGAATGCCGCAATGATGGGAAAAGTATGTCTAGTGATGCGAAAAAATAAAAGGCTACACAAAATGCACCTCCTACTCTTTAATGATACAAGTGCAATGAAATGGGGCATTAAGATAATCAATGCCCTAATCCAAGGGTTGTGGATGATGATCGACATCAACAAACACTTAAGGATAATGATAAAGGAAATTCATATGCAATTTCTATCAGTGATGTGGAGTATAATAACGAAGTGGTTAAATGTACACTTATTATCCACTCTAAAGTAGAAAATTTTTTATTTGATTCTGGATCCACCCACTCTTTTATTTTTGATGAATTTTTTAAGGTAATCATCGTAATACCTCCACAATTAGCTTTTATGTTAGTTGTGGAAACTCCTAATGGCATAACGGTTGCATCAAAAGTTTATAATACTTCTCTAATTGATGTTTGTCAGAAAGTGCTTCCTACAAATCTTGTGATCCTTACTATAGTGGAATTTTATGTGATTCTTGGCATGGATTGGCTTTCCTTATATAGAGCACATAACTATTTCCAAATAATGGAAGTCACATTTTATATTCCCGATCAATATATGGTCATCTATCGATGAAAGGATGAACATAACCTTCCAGTGGAAATTTATTCCATCTTATGGGTAATGATTCCAATAAATGAAGGTTATTTATCTCAAATGGATTGAGAGATACTCACGATTACGAATATTCCCATTGACGAGAGTTTGATGAAGTCTTTCCAGAGGAATTTCCTGGTCATTCACTAAATCGTAAAGTTGAGTTTTCAATAGAACTCATACCGGGTTCTATTCCAATTTCAAAGAAACCTTATTGAGTTAGACCAATTGAGTTCCAGGAATTAAAGAATCAACTCCAAGAGAATCCTGATAAGGTATTCATACGCCCTATTACATCACCTTGGGGAGCACCTGTTCTGTTTGTAAAGAAGAAAGATGGATCAATGAGACTCTGAAATGATTGTCGAGAACTTAAAAAGATCACTATCAAGAAAAATATCATATCCCATGAATTGATGAATTATTTGACCAACTACACGGAGCTTAATACTTTTCCAAGATTGACCTTCATTCAGGGTATCATCAATTTTGGGCCAAAAGGAAGGATATACCAAAGACGGCTTTCCGTACAAGGTATGGACACTATGAATTTATAGTGATCCCATTTGGTCTTACTAATTTTCATGGTATCTTCATGGATTAAATGAATAGAGTATTTAGAGACTATCTTAATCAGTTTGTGGTAGTCTTTATTGACGATATTCTTGTCTATTCAAAGAGCAAGGAAGAACCTGAAGATCAATTGAGAACTATATTAAAGACCATAAGACAATGAAAAGAATTATGATAAATTTACCAAGTGTGAATTTTTGATTAAAAAGTATCATTTTTGGGTCACATAATCTCAAAAGAGGGGATATTTTTGGATCTAGAAAAAACAGAGGTTATCGAAAGATGGTCAAGACCAACAACTGTAACTGAGATTCGAGTTTTTCATGGTTTGGCTGGATATTATCGATGTTTTGTGAAATATTTTTCATGATTATCTAATCCACTAACTAGGTTGACTCAAAAAGGAGTGAAGATCTCTTGGATGAAGGAGTGTGAAGAGAATTTCAAGGTGTTAAAAAGAAGGTTATCTAGTGCACCTTTGCTCACACTTCCTTTTATTGAAGAAAGGTTTTTGATCTACAGTGATGCATCCAAGAAGGGATTGGGGTGTGTTCTCATGCACAATGATATGGTGATATCTAATGCCTCACGACAGTTGACAATCCGTAAGTACAATTACCCAACTCATGATTTTGAATTAGCTGTGGTAATATTTACATTAATGATTTGGAGGCATTATCTTTATGGTGAAAGGTGTGATATTTATACTAATCATAAAATAATAAAAAATTCACACAAAAGGATCTGAATATGCGCCAAAGAAGATGGTTGGAGCTAATTAATGATTACGACTGCTCAATTCATTACCACCCTGGGAAAGTAAAAAAGAAGGTAGATTCATTAATTCGACAGGACCATGCTAGCTTGTCCATGATAAGGATCACAAAAGATCCAATATTTATGGATTTTCAAATAATGGATCTTGGAATTATTATGGAACGGGAAAAATATTATCTTTCTCAAATGAATGATCATCCATCTGTAAATGTGAAGATTATATATGCACAAAAGGAAGATGCAGAGTTACAAAAGATAGTGACAAATGTTCTTTAATGACACAATGATTTAGATGAAATAATAAGGTTCCGGAATCAAGTTTTTGTTCCTTACATCCGAGAATTAATGAAGGAAATATTGGATGAAGATCATATTTATACATTATCTATTCAACCTGGAATCATGAAGATGTTTAGGGACATGAATACGTACTTCTAGTGGGATGGAATCAAAAGAGATGTTGCTAAATATGTCTCTCGATGTTTGGTTTGTTAGTAAGTTAAAGCTGAGAGACAGACATCTAAGGGGATGTTACAACTATTACTCATACCAGAATTGAAATGGGAAAACATCACTATGGAAATTTTCACCGGACATCCTAAAACATCCAAAGGAAATAATTCTATCTAGGTTATATTTGACCATCTTACGAATTCGGCACACTTCATTGCTATTAGAGATGATTTTCCTCTTGATCAGCATTCTAGGATATATGTGAAGTAAGTGGTAAGATTTCATGGAGTTCCACTTTCCATTATATCTAGTCGGGATCTGAGGTTTACCTTAATGTTTTGGAGACGTCTTCAGCATACTCTAGATACAGAGTTGAGTTTCAGCACTACATATCATCCTCAGACTGACGTTCAGTCCGAGAGGACAATTCAAACTATAGAAGACATGTTGATAGCATGCTCTATGGACTTCAAAGGTGGTTGGGATCAACACCTACCTTTGGTGGAATTTTCTTATAATAATATCTTTCACTCCAATATTCAGATAGATCCTTATGACGATCTCTATGGAAAGAAATGCAAAACTCCAACTTCCTTGGATGATGTTGGGGAAAGAAAGATATTAGGAGCTGATCTTGTTGATGAGATGGAAGAAAATGTATGATCTAATCAACAACACATAAGAGTATCTCAGAGTAGAAAAAAAAGTTATGATGACAACTGAAAAAAATACCCAGAGTTTGAAGTGGGTGCTAAAGTGTTCCTACGAATATCTCCTTGGAAGGTAGTAATGAGATTTGGAAAGAAGGGCATGATAAGCCCAAGGTATATTGGTTATTTTGAAATACTAGATCGTGTTGGGAAGGTAGCTTACCAATTGGCGCTTCCACTGAATCTCTCTCTTGTTCATGTATCTCTCCTAAGAATTTACATACCTGATCCTTCACATGTACTAAGCTCAGAAGTTGTACCGCTCGAGCACGAGCATTCTTATGAAGAACAACCAACAGAGATTCTGGATCGTAGCAAAAAATTTCATTGAAACAAGACCACTTAGTTGGATAAAGATTTTTGGAGGAACCACCAATTAGGAGAATCTACATGGTAACTTGAGGATATGATGAGGGAGAGTTACCCTCATCTGTTCATTACGAAGTGATGAATTTCATGGGAGAAATGTTTTTTAAGGGGGGTAGAATGTAACACCATGAGATTTTCTGAGAAATGTTTTGTTTTTATGTATTATTTTATATGCAGCACCAAAACAATCCTTCACAACACACAAAACCTTCTTGTCTTGCATTACACGCAAGAGCAACCTTCCTCGATAGCTAGCATTGTACACAATACCGAGTTTCACAAAACAACGAAATGTTATTAAAATATTATATAAACTAGCCATTATTAATAGTAATACACACTTTTTGAAATTTTATAAATTTTATCATTCAAAATTTACTTCATTTTTGGATTTTGAATATCGAAAATATCTTAGGGAGAATTTTTTCTATTTTTCTGAAAACTTTCAATTTTTGATGAATAGTGAAAAACACTAAGTTATAGTTTAAAACCGAATTTTTTTAAATAATTATTAACTTTATTTAAATTTATTTTAGTTCAAAATAGATACATAATTTCTATATAATTTCAATGTAATTCATTGGATTCATTTTATAATAATTTTAGATATATAAAAATTTTATTGAACTTTTTACCGTCTTTTACCCACCACCTAGGAGAATTTTCAAATTTATATAAAACATAATTTTACCACTTTTGTGAGTTGAATTTCAGAAATCCGAGAGACATGGTTAATATAATGTATTAAAATTCAGTTCAATGAGATAAAAATATATTTTTATAAATAGTAACTTTTTCCTTTTATTTACCATGTGTAAAACTAAATAGGGAAATTAAGGGTAAAAATGATTTTATTATTACCCTAAAACATGTACTAATTTTATTTAATAAGTGTAATTCGACCAAAAACAATTGCAGGAATAAAATATGAACCTATTTGATCCACTTTGATTAGATTGGGACACTTACTATTATTTTATTCAAAGAACTGTTAAATGGATTAAAATAGAAGTTTAATAAGTAAATCATTTTTAATATAGGTTTATACATATGATAAATTAGACTATAAATATTAATTATAAATCTAAATATATTTACTAAATAGTAGAATTTTATTTATAATTTTTAGACATTATATAATTTAATTTATTAATGACATAATGATGATGCAGTAATATCCTTATTAATGAAATACTAACATAATTGATTTTATAGATACACAAATAAATGTAATTTAATATTTTTCAATAATTAAACTAATTTTCTAATTTAATATAACATATTTGGGTTGGATAGAATAGTGTTTTCAAAGAAATAATGCTGTTAGGAATTTAGAAAAAACAAAATACCAAATATTGTCAATATTGAAATAAAATAGTTTTTAAAACAAATATTAAATTATTATTGATATTATATTCCTAAAAATCTAAGGATTTGCCAAAATACTTATATAATTATATATATTACATTAATGAACCAATTTGGGTTCGATTGGTGGTTTATTGTAAATTTATTAACCATGTAGTGTAAGAATAAATGAAAACATGTTAAAAGTTAAATTATTTAACTTAGAGTTAAATATAAATGAAAAGGATAAAATGGTAACCTAAACTTATCTTAAAGCTATTTTTTGAGAGTATTTCGACCCATACCCACCCTAGCCTCGAAATAATTCACATTGGAGGCATTATTAATGGAATATGAATTTATTATAAAATAATATTTTATGTTTTTCCTAAGGTTCCCCTCACCCCTCTCATAAAAGGGCACTCCCCCTTCTCTATAATTCAAACATTCAAAACCATTAGGCTCGGCCAAAACCTGTGAAAATACCCTATCATGTGTACTCAATTCATCATAGAGTCCTTCCTTCAGTCAGAAAGCCATCATGTGTAGCCCTTTTTATCATATCAAAAGGAAGAACTCGAAAAAGAGGTAAATATCTCACCACCGATTTCAAGTTCCTTTCATCTTCCACATTCTCCTTCTTTGTTGTTTCCTTTATAAAATAATATTTCCAGTATCCAATATTTAATTTGATGTTATATTAAATGTTACAACCATATTTGTTATTTTATCTAGACTATGAATGAAAAAGTCATGACATGTGTGTATGTACGGCATACCGTCTCCACGTCGTGGTGTAGATTGTTATTCAAACATTTCATCATTTGGATGGGTATGATAATGAGTATAAATTATATAAATAATTAATATAAAAATATTATGATTCTGTATATATGATATATGATTCCATTATATACGATGTTAATATCAAAGGAATGATATCATCGCACATGCATACGTACGGCCTACCGCCTCAGCGATGTGAAGCGAATCGTTCTACATTATCTTCATCAAATAATGATTAAATAATAGAATTCAATGAATAAATATTATATATATAAAAAAAATACAATATTTTAAATGATGTATCTATAACCTAAAAAGTGGAATACGAATTTATTTGACAAAACACGCATAAGAACATAAAGCAATGAACACCCAAATAACAAGTAGCAATGAAATATAAGAAGATAAGAATATGACCATATATGATATCATAACAACGAATATGATTATCTAATAAGTCAATGAAATTATTTAAATCATTATACAGGAGGTTCAGATACGTACGAAGCATATCAGACCTACGGTAATGGAAAATCTCACAGTCTCATTTTTATCCGAGATTGTTTATACTTTAGAATTTATCAGGGCATATTTATCATCCACATCCATGTTTCAAAAATATGTAATATTATTTCTATCCTCCTACAAATCTTTAAATCCAATTTCACCTATTGGTGAATTTTTAGTAAAAGATATGAAAGGAATCTTTTGTCTTTTTTAGTATGATATACTTTGGACTTTTCCAGGAAAAGTACGAGAATAATGTTTTTTAACTTATACAACATGAATGGATTTTTATGATTTTAAAGGAAATTATTTAAATGAATCTTCCTTTACATGTTTTTATGTTTATTTTAAATTAACTTCTTTTAGTTTGAAATTGTATGACATGTTACGAAAAGAAAAATGTTTTGGAAGTAGAAAGGATATTTTCTTCAAGAATTGAGTTCAAGTGTTTTATCAAAATTATTTTCCATCTAATATAATATAGGTTTCTTATTATATACCTATTTTTACTTTGATTTGATTATGTTATGATGGAATTATTTTTATTATGTTCTTTTATCTTATATGGATTATGTTATGATGGAATGATATTTAAGAATCCCATTTTTATTACGTGGGTTATGCTATGATATATGATATTTGATTTTGTGGAAGACATAAGAATGGTTTCATTATGAGATGTGTGGGACCTATATCTCCCTCTAATTAGTTGGTTAATGTATTATATCTCATTAGATATACATGTATGGAATGGAATGTTAATTCAGTTCAGTGATATAGGACTGGAACAAGGAGTGAACTCGGTTCAAAAATGGACTTTGTCCACTATGATAGTCTTGGTTGTGATTTTAGACTAATATGAAATGATTTTATATGATTATGTGTGTATGCTAAAAATATTCATGTTTTATGTTAGGAATATTTGGATTTCATTTCAGTACTATGATTTATCCCATGTTATGATATTATGATCTCTTTTGCAGGTTAAGATTTTCAAAATGTTATGTTCTTATGAGTATGATATGATTGATATTTCCTTTGTTTACCCTTACCGAACATATGATCTAACCCTTTTGTATGCTTTATTTTCCCGATTTCAGGAAGAAGGGTATTAAGTAGGATATGCCAAAAGGGACTCTATATATGATGAAATAAATGGGGTACAATGTAGATTCTTTTTTAACCAGTTGTTTATGTTTCCTAGTTTCTAAAGAAACTATACATATACGGTCCTATATTGGTTTTGGTATATGTTGTAATAAGTATGCTTCAATTTTAATTTAATTACAATGTATGTAATGTATGGGTCATTATAAAAAATTTATATAGGGATCTAAATGAATATTTATATTGAGTCAAAATGAAAATGTATATAATGGAATACATTTCTTGGTTGTTGGAAGGTTTTCTAATGAAGGATGGGAGAAATAACTCTAGGGGGATATTAAAATTATTACTTATACCTGAAGTGAAATGTGAAATCATTACCATGTATTTTTTCATTGTAATCATTAAAACTTCTAAAAAGAAAATTTCTATTTCGGTTGTAGTTGGTGTGCTGAAAAAATAATAACACTTTATTCAAAATAGAGAATATTTGTCTTTGGATAAGAATGATAGAACATATATAAATATGTAGTATGTATTCATGGAGTACTACATTTGGTTTTATATTATTGAGGTATGAGGCTTATCATAATGGTTTGAAGAACTCTTCCCCTAAATATAGATATAGAGTTATGTTTGAGCACTGATATCATCGTTAGAAATAGTGACAGTTTATGAGATCCATTCAAACACTGCAACAGATATGGATATTTTTCTTCTATAATTAAAATGTGGGTGGAATCAACACCATCATTTAGTATAGTAATTTTAAAACAAAATCATTTACTCGAGTATTAATATTACTTGTTATGTATACCGCAGTTGATTGATGTTCCTAACTCTAATGTGTAGGGTTGAAATTGGAGAAATAATGATATTGGTGCATGATTTAGCTAATAAAATAAATGGGAATATCGAATCCATTAAGAAACATAGACGATAAACATAAATTTAATTGAAAATATATGTTGACAATTATGTGTGAGATTATATTTTCAAATTTAGTGATAAGGTGTTCTTATGAATATATACACAGAAGGTGGTTATGATCTTTCGAATGAAGGCATATATTTGACTAGAATATATATGTCCATTTTTAATACTAGGTAATTTTTAGTTGGTAGAATTTCTTATTTCACTTCCACAACAACTCTATATAAACCATGATGGCTTCTATAAATCACTCTTATAGAAGTAAATATATAACTCCTAACATATAAATAACATAGATGTCAAATTTTTTGACTAGTATCACTCTTATGAAGAACAAATGGTGGAGATTATAGATCACTGACAGAATGTGATGTGAAATAATACAACTAAACTAGTCACTGATTAATGGTGAATCCATAAATTAGAGTAAGGTACATGGGATCCTATAACAGTGATACGGTATAAGTATCATCATATGGTTATACTGGAGTGAGGGAATATCAATGAAATATTATTTTTTGGGGGGTATAATGTAATACTCCAAGATTGTTTGATATATCTTCATTTAAATAAATATTATTTATTTGATATCTTGCGACACACACAACCCCATTATAAATGAAGAGAAATGAATTATATATTTAACAAATAGCTTTTTATATAGTGTCTATTAATTGGAAACACTAAATAAGGACAAATTTAATGTTTAAACATGTTTATAATGAATTCATTTGTTACAAATTGATTATAGAAATAAATATAAATCCAATAGAATTAATAGATATACTTATTAGAAAATAAATTATTTTTATATAAAAAACTTGCAAGATAATGAGTTTTTAAATGTGAAAAGAATATTCAATAGTGTATGTGGTATAAAAAATTGGGCCCAGACATTAATATTTATTTAAACATGACCATATAATCCTTTCCATAAAAGTTTTATATATGACAAGGACTAAATATATTATGATATATATATATATATATCCATATATATGTATATATATTGATTATGTTTTAGTAAATAATCAATCAGTTTCTTGTATGGTCTTATTGTTCATAAAAATTTGATTTCTCGAAAAAGTTTTTTTATTTATTTTGATGAAAATATATTTTAATTTTTTTTATAACATGTATAAAATTTATTTGAAAAAATTAATTCATTTATTACTTTTTAAATCCAAATTATGTTAGCCTTAAATATTATGATTCTTCAGGGAATAATAATACATCTTTTATTTTTGGAATACATTTTCGGAATGATAGCTTTCTATCTGGCTTATTTTTTTAAAATATAATATGATCCCTAATGTGAAAGGATTTTGAAAACATTAAATCAATATTTTGATGAATAATAATTAATATTATAGATTAATGTCTACTAAGTTTTTTGACGATATTTATACAAACATTAGTAAATATTTATTACCATGGAATATAAAAATACGAGAATCTAGGAGAAAAATAAATTAACAATGAATATAAAAAAATTAACCCACGTAGAATGAATATTTATATTTCCTTTTCAATGATATAATGATTATATTTATTCCATATTGTTGTTACATTGTATATTATTGAGTAATAATTTTGATGAAAACTATTTTTTGATACGATAAACCACAAATTTTATATTGAGTAATATGCAATTTCAGATAAGATATTTCATTTTATAAAATAATATAATTTTTATAAAAATAATATTTTTATATAATATCATTATAATGTATTGAATTTTTAATGTAAATGATAATATAATTGTGATGATGTCAATAGAAATTTCCATATTAGTTTGAAAAATGTTTTTTCCCAAAACCAAGAATTTGAAAATAAATTCGAATTCTATAAAAAAAGTTGAATACTTATATTTAGAAAAAAAATTCATTAAAATTATCAATAATTTTTGAATTATCCAGTCAAAATAATATAATTTTCAATTTCAAATAATTTTCAGAAATTGTCAAATTTTCTTGTAAAAATTAACTATTAAACAAATATATGGTGTTTATTAGGACATCATAATGAACAAAAAGTGATAAAATAAATGATATAAACGGTATACATGAACAAATACATTTTAAACCATTAATGAAATGTTTTTTGGGATTATTAGATTTATTTTATAAAGAATCTATGAATCTTCCAAACATTATATTATATTTTAAGGTTTTAAAATATTTTTTTTATAAACATTAATTTCATATACATTATGAATGGAATTGATTTAATATGATCTTACTATGGATTAATAATATAAAAAATAAATCCCCATTGGTATAAATCATGGGGAAAAATATTTTAGATTCTAGGTTTTGTTATTTTATGATTTAGAGTCCAAAAACACTATATCAAAAATAAAAATGAACTCCCATCTACATTCCTATATAAACCCATTGAATCACCTAATTATCATCACTCAAAAAAACTGGGATATTGTTTTTAATATTATTATACCTATCTAATGTCCTCTTAATATCACCCCAATCTCTTAATAGTCTCCAATAACGCATTTGAAATCCCTCCCTCATGGTTAGGGATCTCCCACTCTTTTTTTATTCATTGGAATCTTTTACATTATGCCACATAAATTCGATTTCATCATGATTGGAATACGTTTTCCTATATGCCTATCAATTTATCTTTTATTTTTATGAGATTAGATTCTTTGTTAACTCTTATTAAGACCCCCATGAACCATTATGTAAACCTGTTATCATTCCAAAATATTCTGAGGGACCAATCTATCATCCTTTAAATTCAACAACCCTTATTATATTGATCATTTAAAATCAAAATTTTCCATGTTTTCATAAAAATATAATTATCCAGATACAACACACTTGAGGTTAATTTAATGATATTTCATTTATCCCCACTCATTATAGTGTTAATATACATTGTTAATATACATAAATCCTCTCCTTCTCCTCATTATACATACATGTTCGTTATCGTATGCATTTTAACCCAAAATTATAAATTTTGGATATGTTATTTCATATACCCCTTAAATCCCTTAATATTTTTAAATTATGATAAACCCATTTTAATCTCATTATTCCCTCAAATGGCCACTTATATACGCCAATTATGCTGGTGAAATTTCATCATGACTGTATATGAGAAAAAAATTTGTAGCAAATTCCTATATATGTTTTATATCCAGGGCATAAGTCCCCACCCTTAAAATATATATAATAGTGAGTTAAGTCATAAATTAACATTTATTATCTTTTCAAGACTATAGTTTTATAAAATTAGGCCATTACTATTACATTACATCTCAATATTACAAGGTAGATAGTTCTCATCTATCTAATTTTTTTCCAAAAAAAATAAAACTCTTTAAATAAAAGAAGAGTTCATTTCTTGGTATAAATCATCCTGAATGCTTTCTTTCTCTTACCCTTCCTTATACCATGTGAAATTCATTTAAAAAACCTGTGATGAGCATAAATAGCTCATTAAGGGCTAGAAAATAATAAAAGAGAACATTAATCGATCAATACATACAAGTCAATGAAACCATGCTTTTCAACCACAAAAAATAATTTCATTAAAATACCTCATGAAATCATAAGATTTATGAATAACACATAGAAATCCTAAATCATAAAGGTAACGTGTGGCATTCATAACATAAATATATTGTAGCTTTCATAGCTACACAGGGAGTTACATTTTAATTACCCATCACAATATATTCCCTAAATCTATTAGGAGAAATATTAATTTTTACCTCATTCACATTACCAAATGCATTATAGAGATATCTCATGCTCAACCTACCTTGGATTATCACCAAACCACACGTACACATAATAAATTCCAAATAACCATAACATATTCCTAACACATAAAAACCCATAAAGAAAAGATAACATTTAGCCATTAAAATCACAATATATCATTCATGATATTGGAAAAATTTATTATTTTCCAAAACCATTTACAGTACTAAAATATGTAAAAATGGTATACGATATTTTTTTGAAGTCCGTCTTGTAGAGGAAGACATATATAAAATAATGATCACAGTAGTGGAATGGTCATTGTCACTATGTACATTAAAAAAAGTCATCCCCATTTTAATTTGGTAAAACAATTCAAAGAGAAAATATTCCCATTGAATGAAAATAAAATTTAAAGGGTTTTATAAACCATATAAAGTAAATTATTGTATAACACAATGTATTCCTCAATAAAAGGATATTGAGACAAAGCCTTTTACAGAGATCATTTTGTAAATAAAATAGATTGATTATGTGTATTCACTATAAGTAAACAGAAACAATGAAAAAATACAAGATTGGATATGAAATTTTTTTCTCACAAAATCAAAGCACAAAATAATATATAAGTATTTGTTTAACCCAAAGAATAGAAATTGGGTTAAGAAGTTCTGTTACGAAATTCTGGCAGCCTAAGGACATCACATAATAAAACAAAAAATGTGTTTATGAGAGATGAAAGGGTCTATCATCACTAGGAAATTAAATGAATGGAAATAAGGATATTGAATAATATATACAAAAATCAGAAAAATTAAATTTAAAGACATAACATAAATTAAGTCTTTGACTAAAAGATAAGAATGAAAGTTTCCCTTACCTTGTGTGGGACTTGTCTTGTCCATTCATTATCTCCCCAAATAATAAACATAAGTTAATTATACTATATTTTGAAAAATTTTCAAGTTTATTATTCCTTTAATACCACTTATTACCTTATATAAGAATCATATAATTCTTCATTTTCATATCAGTCTTTTTGTCATTTTTCGGTACATGAGTCAAAAATGAATTAGTTAAAATTAAAATTTGTCTGTGTGGTAAAAATTACATTATATCCAGAATTATATTCATTATTTTAATATACTATATATCCAGTAAATATTTTTTTGATCCATTATAAATTATTTTAGAATATTATATAACAATTGGACATAAGAAAATGGAATACACCGTTCACGAAGATGGTAATCCATATGTACACATGAAAGTTACTTTCACTGACATTTCATATTTAATGTAATGAAAACATAATGATACATAGGTATATTATAATTATAGTATAATATAATTTTTAATATGTTACCTGATTATACTAACTCCATACTTTATATGTTCCATGTATGGCATGCACGAGTCATATCACTTTGAGGGAAGTGGTAGTCCGCACTTTCTCAAATGAAATTATCATATTTATACCAAATGATAAGAATAAAATTATCTTATAAATTTTAATTACAGTAGAATATAGTTAAAATAAATATCATATATGTCATATGTCATTTCAGTTCCATCACAACAACCACCATGATAGGTGGTAGGGGAAATTTGTACAATCATCGCTTCATGAGGCAGTAATTTGATGTCCCCAGAAATAGTATATTCGAAATCTATTAGATAGAGGTGTGAGTATGTGTAGTTAGAATCATTCTTATAACAACATTCTAATATATTTTGGAGACTTCTTTTATGTAATCAAAGAATAATAACATAATACAGAGTGATGAAGTAAAATAGTTGAAAGGAACTATAGAGAAGATGCCAACTCATTAAACGTGTAACTCCCTTTGATTTGAGATAAAATGTTTTCGTAAATTTATTAATGCCTAAGGTATGGATTATAGGTGGAAGATAGGTATTTTTTGATATTATTTGTCAAGATTATGGATGTGATACGGATCTATATGTGTGAGTAAGGGTTATAAGTTGTCTCCTTTTATAAGAGGGGGAGGGGTACTTAAGGAGAGTTTGAACGAATTATTTTATTATAAAATGATTTTCAGTTTAAAAAGGTTAAAAAGTCATTTATTTCATAGATAAGTTGTTTTTGGGTCGAAAAAAAGTTGAACAAATAGGTTTTAGACAAGTATAGGTCAAAATGTTAAAAATAACATTTAGCTTTAACCCTTTTTTAACTAATTTGACTCTTACCATGTCTTCTTGTATATTTATACTATATGATTCATATAGTAACATTAAAATGCCAATATAACCTCAAGTGGTTAATTAATGTCATTTGAAACATTATCAAAGTCATTTTTCCAAATCATAGATTTTTAGGACTATTATATCATTTAATAAAATATATTTTTTAAAAAGAACTCATTTATATAAATTTTTATATTATCCATATCATGACATTTTAAAAATCGATAACAATATTATTCATTATAAAAAACATCATCACTTCAAATATAAAAATTCATAATCATCCATGAAATTTGTCTATGGAATATATAATTTCAAAATAAATTTATATTTATATTTATAATTTAATTTATTTAAATAATTCCTTAATATGAAAATCACTGCATAGTTGTTGTGTCATAAATAATTTTATTTATTTGATGTCTAAAAATTATAAATAAAATATTATGATGTAGGAAAACTTTTTTTTATTTATAATGACTATATATATATATTCAAAATTGTCTTATATATAACCCCATATAAAAGTTTCTTACTAAAAGATACTTGTTTATGTTTCATTTTTCATTACATTAAATTAATTTTTATAAAATTTCATTTTCACATCAATGTGGCTCCATAAGGTCCCAAAATATACCCATGGATTCCCATGTTAATAAATATTTAATACAATATGACTGAGACACATGTTTTGGTAATTTAATATTGTTATAATATTAATTTATTACCCTTATTTACCTTATTTACGCTTTAATCATGGAAAATGAAATAATTACAAAAGTTACTATTCATAATGTATTAAAATAAAAGCTTCTATTTACAAAATTTCATCCAACTAATTTCATATATGGAATCAATTTTTCCTTATTCAAAATAAATAATATTTAATAAATAATTGAAAATTAATTCCTATTGTCAAAAACTAAAAACTTTATTTTTAAGAAAAGAATTACCACAAGATTGACATGTGTTTATGCACAATTTAAATGTGAAATTACATTCAATAAAAAATTTAGTGAAATGATAAAAATAGAGTCCTATTATACTTTTAAATTAATTAAAAGGACAATAGATCTAAAAAAGTAAATTAAATGAAAAATGGTTTGGACATTAAATGCAGTATTTTTAATTGTTCATTATAAATGAACTTTATCCGAAAAATACAAATAATTTACCAAAAGTAAATATAGATGAACCTAATCTAAAAAAGAAGTTTATTTTTACAATCGAACATATAAATTTGACAATAATGTAGACTTAAAAAGGGTTCCCATCAAAAGGTAGTAATAAAAGATTTTAAGAATATTAGAGTATTTATGCTTAAAATCAGATTCATTAAAATTTTAAGAATCTAAATTTTTTTATATAAATGTAAAAACATTTGAAAAACATGTTTATACAAAATATGGTTGGTTATATTTATTTTTTCTAATACACGGCTATTCTTTAACTACCATTAATAATAATTATATTATTATATTATTTTTTGTATAACTCAACATTGTGTGAAATGTATGATTTTAGAGAAAGCTGTTGTTCCCTGTTGAGTACGATATCAGACATTGCATCTTCATTATTGTAAAATTAATATCTAATTCAAAAATATTAATAATTATGAAAATTATATATTTTTTATTTACCATGGATGTTACATTCTTCCCCCCTTTTAGAAATTATGTCCCCGCAATTCTATTAACATATCAAATAAGTTATGGTATTAATCCCCCAAAGAATTTCAAGATTCCCACATTGCATACTTGACCATATAGTTTTTCAAAAACACATTACCACATTTATTACCATATTTAGAAACACATTCCCCTTCTGTAAAATCATCTAGACTGGTTGTTTCTCAAAAGAAATATTTCCGTCCAACTAAACAACCTCTTGACTCAAAACATGAGAAGAATGAGACATATAAATTCTCAACATTGAAACATGAAAAACATTTTATACCTGAGATAAACATGGAGGTAATGCCACTATGTAGGTAACTGATCCAACTTTCTACAGTATTTCATATGGTCCAATGAACCAAAGACTCATCTTTCCCTTATTACCAAAATGAATCACACTTTTCCATGGGGAATCATTAAGAAAGACACGATCACCAATCTCTATAGAAATATCCTTACTCTAATTATCCATATAATTTTTCTGTATACTATGAGCTCCTATCATGTTCTTCTTAATCAAATGAATTTTTTCTGCCATCTATTCTACTAATTCGGTTCCCATACAATTCCTTTCAAATTGTTCATCCCAAAAAGATAGTGTTCGACAATGCAGTCCATTGAATGCCTAAAATGGTGTCATCTGTATACTTGACTGAAAACTGTTATTATAAGAAAACTCAACCAAAGAAATATGTGGATCCTAACATTCATACTAATTCAGTGATCAAGAACATAGAATATCATCCAAGCTATATAGGGTGTTATTTTTGGAATACCCATCACAGTAAATTTCGAAAATATCATAGGAGAAACATTAATGATTAGCTCCATCAGGTAATACATTGCATTTTAGAGTTATCTCAGGCTCACCTGCCCTTGGTTTATCAAACAAACTGCACATATATGTAATCAATTCCCATGATCCACAACATATTCACAAGTCATAAAATAGAATAAAAGAAAGACATAATATCCAATTTGGAATCACAATATATAATTATAAGATTTTTGACATAATAAATGTTTTCTAAAAAATATTTCCAAAAACAAAATACATAAAAAATGTATATCGTATTTATTTTTCATTTAAAAACATATCGGCTTGTAGAGAAACCCAAATATAAAATAATTCTCATGGTGGAAGAAAGCTCGTTGTCACCGCATACATTTAAAAAATTTCTCATTGTTATTTACTAAAACACGTCATATAAAAAATATTCTCATTAAATGAAGTTAAAATTAAAAGGGTTTATACACCATATAAAGGAAATACATGAATAAAAAATTATTCCATAAAGAATGGAGATGGAGACGAAGTCCAAAACAAATATCATTTTATAAAAAAACAATAGAATGATTATGAGTATTCACTATATGTAAACATAAATCAACTATAAATAAAATATAAGATATCAAAATTTATTTCTCAAATAATCAATGAAAATAATAATCATGATGTATAAGTTTAACCCAATGAAATGATATTGGGTAAAGAAGCTCCCTTCCACAAATTTGATAGCCTAACAGTGTAACATAAAAATTCAGAAAATGAGTTGATGTGAGAGAACATGGTCTCTCATCACTAGGACATAAAATATAAATAAATAAATTTGTAGAATATTATATCCCAATATATGAATATTTAATTTAAAAAGAATAAAATAAAAGTATTCTTTAATCCAAATAAGAGGGTGAAAGGTACCCTTAACTTGTGTCCGACTTGTCGTGTTCGTTCTTTATCTCCCTGAATAATAAAATTAATTTAAGTGTATCCTTTAAAAACATTTTTTATTTTTATTATTCCACTTATATCACTTTTTAGCTTTCCATAACAAGAATATAATATTTCTAGTTCATATTGGTCATCTTGATTATGTTCGGTACTTGAGTCAAAATTGAACTTGTTATAATTACAAATTTTCCATGTGGTCAAAAGTCCATTATTTCTAGAATGATATTAATTATTCAAATAAAATATATATCCACTTTATATGAATTTAGATCCAGAATATATTTATTTAGAATTGTCCATATCATTTGGAAATACAAAAATGTAATGCACCATTAATTTAGATGGTGTGTCGTGCATACGTACGAACACTACATTCATTTCTATTTTATAATTAATGGAATGAAAACATAATCATAAAAAGTTTTATTATAATTACAGTATAATATAAATTTTTATATATGTTATAGGAGTTCATTAACACCATCCTTTATACGTTCCATGTATAGTATGGATGAGTCTTATCACTTCAAGGAGGAGGTAGTCCACACATCCTCGAATGAAATTTTCGTATTTTTACAACATGAAAATAATAATGGTATGTTATAAATGATAATTAAATAATAATAGATATAAAATAAATATCATATATATCATATGTAATTTCAATGCTATCATAATGGCCACCGTGAGAGGTGGTAGGGGAAAATTGAACAATCATTGTTTTGTGAGATAAGTTGTTGTTGGGTCAAAACCCAATCAACCAACAGATTTTAGACATGTTTAGGTCACCATGTTAACCATATCTTTTAAATTTAACACTTAGTTAACTAATTTTACTCTTACAATTTCTTTTGGTATATTCATACTATATTATAAATATAGTTAATATAAAATTACAATCAAACCTCATGTCATTCATTAATGACATTTTAAACATTATCCATGTCTATTTTTTAATAATAGATTTTTATGACAATTATATTATTTAATAAAATATTTTCTAAAGATCATTTATGTAAATTTTTATACTATTATTATCATGACATTTTTAAAATCCATAAAAACATGATTCTTTCAAAAAAACTCATAAATTAAAAGATATTAAGTCATACACATCCATAAAATTCATGGATCGAATTAAAATGTTCATAATTAAATTTATTTTATTATTAATAATCTCATTTATTTAAATAATTATTTAAATAGGTAATCACTGCATCATTTATGTGTAATAAATTAATTAATTTATTTTAAATCTAAAATTTAAAAAAAAATATCATGATGTAGGAAATATTTTTTGATTTTTGATGAATATATATAGTAGAAAGTATCTCTTATATTACATAATATAATAATTGTCTGACTAAAAGATACCTGTTTATGTTACATTTTTGTTTACATTAAATTAATTGTTATAAATTGTCATTTTCATATCATTGTGGCTCCATGGGGTCAAAAAATCATCCTAAGGATTCCCATGGTTGGAAATTTTAAATACAGTATGATTAAGACACATGTTAGGGAAATTTTATGTTATTGTAATTTATTTGTTTACAATTATTTTCCAGATTTACCCTTTATCCAAGGAAAATAAAATAATTACTTAAGTTACTATTAGTTTTTTCTAAAATGAAATGGTACCAATTTAAAAAATTGGGACTTCTTGATTCAAAATATGGAATCTTTTTCTCAAAATTCAAATCAAATAAAGTTTTGGTAATTAATTAAAATTTAACCCCCCTTTCAAAAAACCAAAAAGCGTGTTTTTATAAAGTATAAACTACCAAATGATTGACATGTGTTTATGTCTAATTCCAATGTGAATTTACATCCAATTAACAAAATTTGATTAAAGGATGAAAATATAATCCAATTAAACTTCAAAACCATTTCAATGTAAAATCTAACTATATTAATAAAATATATGAAAACACAGTATTGACATAAAATGCAGCAATTTTCACTATTCATTTAAAAAAGAAAATTATCAGAAAATAAAATAAAACCCAAAGTAAATTTTGATGTTTTGATTCCAAAGAAGAAGATTATTTATTCCAATATAACATATAAATGTGAAAAAGTTAGATTTAAAAAAGGGTTCTCCATCAAAATGTAGTAAAACATCCTATTATAAATATTAGAGTATTTATGCGGAAAATTGGATTCATTCTCATTTTAGGCCTCTAGATTTGATTGGATACGGGTAAAAAAATTTGACATACATGTTTAATCTTTATTGAGTTAGTTATGCTCATTCCTGCCAATATAAAGGATATTGTTTAACTAGAATTTAAAATAATTATATTGTTTTAATATTTTTGGTATAACTCAACGTTGTGTGCAATGTAAGATTTTGGAGAAACCCACTGTTGTGTGATTAGAACGCTATTGTACATAGCTTCCCATTTAATTTAAAATTAATATTTAAATAAAAATATTAATAAATATGAATATTTCATATTCAAAATTAATCTAGGATGTTACATAGGGTGTTCCCCTATTTGGTCTTATACTTCATTGATTTGGAAATTAAATTTATGTATTCCAAAATACATGATCATCGAATAAAATTTAATGAAAAATGACTTCATGATGTTTGATAATTGTTTCATACATAATCATGTTAATGATAAGAATGTGATGGGTGCACCAATAATTGTTTATCATACCAATGCAGTAGGTAATGTTTTTGTCTCATGAGAAATAATTAATATGTTTTGGGAGTGACCCTAATCCATCAAGAGTACATGGACTCCATTATTTCTCAACAATTTTCCTTAGAATCTACTTACGATTCCAAGTTTTATGGGGTTTCCAAATTTACTATGTTTCCGTAATATTATCATGCTATATCATTCATCATTAGTCATTTTTATGATTCTCATCCCTTCTATAACCCATTGATATTCGTATTTTTTGTGATTTAATTATTCCTTCATGTTATTATTTGTTTATTGCATTATATGGATTTAAATATAAACAATTTATTAATTGTGATCCAATGTCATCAACTGTAGTTTCAAAATCTATGGAATTTTATAATCATGATAAATAATATTTCAATAATATTGTTATAACCCTAGTACAATAAGATATTAAATGTACCAAATACCCCAATACACTAGACTATCAATATTTGGAATTGTATTATGTGTATGATAATATAATAAACCCAATATAAATGCATAATAAAGGGTATAGTTTTTGTTTTTAGAATCAAACTAATGTTATGTTTTTTTGGAATTAGGATTATAAAACTATTAGGAAAGCCTTATGAATATTAGAGTGTAGAGGGACACGTCCCTAAATTTTTATATTGTGTATATTAAGTGGTCGAAAGATAATACATCCATGTTTGGATAATAAATGTTGATATGGATGTAGAATTAGCGTATATAGGGGTTACACAAAAAAACGACATTGATCTTGACTAAGTTAGGAATGGGGGCATGATAATAGTGATTGATGCACACATAGTATGACTCTCCATGAGTACATGCATTTGGTAAATTACAGATCCCATTATGAACCATTAAAAAGGCGTAATAAGTCCCATAAGTGTCTATCATATAAAATATATTATGGGTAACACTAATAGGATAATTGTATTTCAATAGTAAATGAAATTAATTTCATTTACATGCCATCCATTTTGGGTTATTTTATATTTTTTGTATTTCTTAATATTTTAAAATTACTCATCCCTAAATTTCTATTTATAATAGTCTATAGATGGAAATAGGAAGAAACAAATAAAAAACCAATGTGATGGATAATTTGATGGCATCCAACATGAGATGCATAATATAATGGTAATTCTAGTAACACATCTTGTAATTATGAAAAATGAACAATCAAAAGTAAAAATTTACCATAGGTATATAGTTGAATGTCCAAATAACTCAATGAAGATACGGATAACATTTTACATGTCTTAATTTGATAAATGTGATAAAGAAAAGATTATTCAATTTATTATTCATCAGATATGTTTAAAAACTAATCAAGGGAAATAGAACCAATAAAATAAAAGGTGTTTTTGGTTTGAAAAAATAAGGAATAATGTTTATAGATACCATAAGAGCCTAATATTATTATAGAAGATCATAGATTACATCATAAATCTCCCATTTGATGGTAAAATTATTGTGTGTGGATAATATGGGATTTATTAAATTCAATGTAACAATTCAAGGTTAAAATCATAAACTATGGAGGGACCTATTCTATAGAAATCATTAATGCGGTACGATTGATGTTATTGTGATCTGATATTTGAGATTTATATTTTACAATTTTTATATCAATGAAATTATGGATATTACAATCATAGAAAATATATGGATTGATTCATTATAGTTTTTATTTAAATACATTAAGTACATGTTTAATGATACTGATGTCATATAAAAGTGATTTACTGAGAAATTTATATTAAAAAACATTATTGAGGGATTGAAAACATTCAATTTGTATTATTTGTGGGGATAAACCTAAAGGATGATTGGTTGATAATTACAAGAATAAACAATTTTTTATAATAATTGATAATTTTTTCAAGATATCTGTGATGGTAGTTAAGTATGATTATGGATATTTTAGGAAACTTATTATTGGGTAAAATAATTTTTAATTATAGGTTATTAATGATCTATACGGAGATGTTTTTTGGCCAGGTATATTTACCCAATGTTATTATTTTATAAAAACCCTAATATGTTTCTCTGGATGTGTAAGATGAAATGTGTGTGGTAATACCTGAGGATAAAACATTTTTTAATGGTTATTTTATTAGATTATTTGGGATATATTTTTATCTATTTAAGGAATGATCTATGTGAAACCATTGGTAATATTTAAGTAATTATAGAGACTAATTTATTAATGTTTATTAATGTTTTGTATTGTATTACGTTATTTGGACCGGTCTAGATTTATTAAATATCTAATATAAATAGTTTTATACTTTAGTGGATAATGTGATCTATTAAAAGATTATTTTAGTGGATCGAGAATTAAAAAATCCACATGATTAAACATTATTTGGGGAAAATAGGATATTGTTATGGAACACGATTAAATAATGATATTTTACATTTAACAAAATTATATTTCATTATGTACATATTCTAGAAGGACAAATAACTCTTTAGCTCTTGAAAAATAATATTAAAACCAAAATGTTTTCATATTTAGATCATTTCCAATGAAATGATGTTCATTTTATCTATCGCAGATTTAGGGTTTCATGGTCATTGAAGCTATCCTTCCATGTTCTATACGAAACTCTCTTTGTTATTTGATGTTATTTTTCTCTTATTTTTCTATTTATTCACTTACCAAAAAAGTTATCATACATTGAAACCTATATATATGGAGACCTACATATTTTAGTTTCTCTCTTTCCATGGAATGATTTATTTACCCCCCAATATGACGTATATTTTCTATGATGATATTTTTAAACAAGAATCCACTAATAAATAAGTTTATGTTAACGTTTTGGATACAAAATTTAGTAGACAATGTATTAATGTAATTACTTATGTTTTTAATTGAAAAACATGTGCTATAGAATATATGATACACAAAACTAAACCGAAACGAAAAATGATTATTTAAATATTACCATTTAAACCTTCTCTTTTAATTTTATAAATTAAGTAAAATTAAATAATTATAATGATATATATTTATTATACTTATTGAGAAATGTGTGTGGTAATCCCTGAGGTAAAAACATTTTTTAATGGTTATTTTATTATATTATTTGGGATATATTTTTATCTATGTAAGGAATGATCTATGTGAAACCATTGGTAATATTTTTGGAATTATGGAGACTAAGATATTTATTTTTATTAATTATTAATATTGTATTACATTATTTGGACCGGTCTTGATTTATTAAATATCTATTATAAATATTTTTATACTTTAGTGGATAATGTGATCTAATAAAAGCATATTTTAGTGGATCGAGAATTAAAAAATCCACATGATTAAACATTATCTGGGGAAAATATGATATTGTTATGGAAAACAATTAAATCATGATATTTTACATATAAAAAATTTATATTTCATTATGTACATATTCAAGAATGAAAAATAACTATTTAGCTCTCAAAAAATAATTTTAAAACCAATTTTTTTTCATATTTAGATCATTTCCAATGAAATGATGTTTTTTTATCAATTGCAGATTTATGGTTTCGTGGTCATTGACGCTATCCTTACCATGTTCTATATGAAACTCTCTTTGTTCTTTGATGTGATTTTTCTCTTATTTTACTATTTATTCACTTACCAATAAAGTTATCATACATTGAAACCTATATATATGGTGACCTACATATTTTAGTTTCTCTCTTTCCATAGAATTATTTATTTACCCCCAATATGATGTATATTTTCTATGAAGATATTTTTAAACAAGAACCCATTAATAAATAAGTTTATGTTAATGTTTTGGTTACACAATTTTGTAGATGTTGTATTAATGTAATTACTTTTGTTTTTAGGGGAAAAACATGTGCTATATCATATATGATACACAAAACTAAACCAAAACGAAAAATGATTATTTAAATATGACCATTTAAACGTTCTCTTTTAATTTTATAAATTAAGTAAAATTAAATAATTATAATGATATATATTTATTATACTTATTGAGAAATTGGTATTAAATAATAAATCATTTTTTTCAATGTCATCTTTTTAATGAAAATATTTTTCCGAAAGAGTAGGTTTTTATATATTTTTATCAAAATATATTAGAATTATTTTATAAATCAATTAAAAAATTTATCTGATAAAAGGAACATCAATATTTATTTCAACATTTCAATGTTATCTTAGGATTTAATTTTTTAGTTTTTCTGAAAATATAGTGTTTTTATTAAATAATTAAAAATCCATTCCCTGGAGAATACATTTTCTGAAAAAACCACTTTCCATCATGCGTGTGGTTTTTTTGAAATTGAATCCCTTCTCTTATGTGAATTTATTTTCAAAAAGATGGATTCCATATTTGGAATAATAATAATTAATAATACTTATTAAATTCACCATAATATTTGAACAATATAAATAATAATTATAGTAAATATTTATTACAATGGTAAAAGGAATGTAGTATAATTAATTGTAAAAATAATTAACAATTAATAGAAAAAACTAATCCAAAAACTATTAATAATAATATTTCTTTTTTAATGAAATAATTATTATATTTATACAATATTTTTTTATCTTAATAAATTATTAAGTATTATGTTTGATAAAAAATAAATTTTGATACTATAAAAGAAAAATAAATTTTTTGAGTAACATGAAATTTAAATTAAGAAATTTCTTTTATGTAATTAATGTAATTTTAAATTATATTATATTTTACTAATATATTTTTTTTTGATTTTGATTGTTAAATGTAAGTGATAATATATTTTTTATGATGGAAATGTTATTTCTATAATGGTTTTAAAATATGTATTGATAAAAAACTCACCATTTCTCAATTCATATCAATTAATTTATATAAGATAAAAATAAAATATATTAAAAATTCTTTTCATTAAATAAATATTATTTTTGGAATAAGAAAATTGAAATTTTCAAATTGAAATTTTTATAATTTTCTATGAATATCAATATTTTATGTAAAAATTAAATATGTTATAGATACACAATGTAGAAAAGGGAGCAGAAAGATGAGGGATGGAGGAGGAGTCTGGAAGCAATGACTCCATCTAGGGTTTCCTATCGACGAGATCTAGGCTTGAGTGCTATTTCGACTCGGGGGATGTGTTTCTCTACAATGCAATTCATGTTGAGGAAGTGATTATGGCCAAATGGAATACATCAAAAACTGAAACCTTGGATAGGAAGCTTCTGAAAAATAAAGCTAGTCTCAGATAGATTCTTAATTTAGAGTGTGTTCCCTTGCATTTAACTCGGATTCTGATAAGTGTGTTGAGTCATTTTAGGCTATTGGTTCTCATCCCCTTTCATCCTTATGGTATTCAAATTTTGTAAGAATTGCCAAAAAGGGAACAATAGCTCATGTGTCTACTAACTGAAATACTGTTTCAGAATGATTACTTATGGGTAAATTTTCAATCATTCTCTTATTTTTCTCCAAAATAGAGAAAATCCCTCTCACATTAAGGATTTTTTTGACCATGTTTCATGCATTTTAGTTTCAAATTTTGATGTTCTAACTCTTCAAATTAATGAGTGTAAATTTGGATTTAATGCTATATCATTAAAAAACACTTTTTCATATTTGTGTATTAAGATTATTGGATTATCATGTGTTTTATGGAATCCAAAAATGAATCTTGATATATCTTATACAGTGGGAGTCCCAATCTATATGGATAAAAAAACTAAAAAAGATAATAATGGGATAATTTATAGAGTTCTGGTTGAAATTGATCTCAATTTTACTTTGTTGGGTAATTTTATTTTGTCTACTTCGCCTGATGATATTAATCTACAAATTTATTATGAGAAAAGTATACTATTTTGGGTGCCTTTTAATGTTGTTGAACACTCCAAGGAGAATTGTTTCAGGAAACTAAAATGTGGGGCCTTCTCATTGAGGGGGGACTTGGTAAAATATTGTAGAAGGAAGATTAAACCAGATCAAGCTCCACAGAAGGTCCAAAATGATTGCGTTCTAATGGGGAAGTATCTAGAGAGCTTCATCCCTTAAGATATAGGGAAGATTCGTGTAAATACACCCACATATGTAGAAGGTCGGTGATATATTGGGGTAGTAAGTTAGTCAACTCAATATTCCAAGTCATTATGGTATGATTATGTAGTTGAGGAGGAGGAGGTGGTGAACGTAGAACACTCTTATCATTCTATTAACTAGGTTCTTTTCTAGATCACTGATATTGTAATGATGAAGGACACTCCCTCTGAGTCTAACCATGAGGATAATTTCCAAATAGGAGTTGATCATGACCGGAGACTAGAATTGTAATGCCCTGACCCTAGTTACCCAGAGTCGGTGCATTATTACATTACATTGGCATGATCACAAGAAAGATCAAATCTCGAAAGACCGATTGGTTTATTAGCCTTGGAAACACTAGATATATTCATAAAGTTTTACATTACATCATAAAGTGAAAATCTACTACGACAACATAGTCTCCATATTCCACACTCATATCCCCACATACGATCCCTTCAGGTCATTCATAACTTACTTCTTCACATCCCGGGAAAAAATAAAACATAGAAAAGGGGTGAGCTCAAATGCCCAGTAAGGATAACAATATAGCGGAAACTTTCAAAAATATGCATAAACATTTAAGGCAATGTATAACTAAAACAAAATCCTTTTAAACATAAACTTCAACATAGTATGGAAAAAGTAAAATGAAATAATTCCATTTACTTATTCACATGGATATTCTACTAATCGAATAATCACATGAAATATCAATAACCACTTTCATAATGATGGAATGCATAATGCCAGACTATCATAACTACATAGCCAAGGCCTCGTGCCAAGACTACAAATAATATTTTTCCAAGGACTTGTTCCAAGACACTAGTTTGTCTTATGAGACCTACTGATTCATCATGTAGCTATAGCAGGCTCCACCCATCACATATTAGGTCCATTGCATTCCCATATGGAAAGTTTTAAACATAACATAAACATTCGTATTAAAACTAGCATATGAAATGTCAATACTTTCACCATAAACTATGAATGGTATAAAAATATAATATCCACAGTCAAACATATCACAAAACCTTCAATACAATATAGAAGTTTTGTATCATAATAAATCAACTTCAAATAAGCGTAAAATCCATCAAAGGATGTTGACATAGATGAAATCAAAACTCTTTTTAGAGAAATTTCTCTTTCTATTTTGAAATCATTTAAGAGTCATATATTTATAAAATAAAACATTTTCTTTGAAAATATTCTTATAATCTTGTAAAGGATGCTTCGACGATTTTATAACGGTGGAAAATAACTGCACCCGCCGTATAAGTTAAAAAACATTCTTACCTTAATTTTGTCGAAAAGGTTAAAAAGCACCTTGTTTGGAAAACGACGGAAAGATTAATTTATAAACCTCTTATAAAAATTCAAACATGGGTGTGAATTACTTTAACCCACATTCTTGTAAATAGTAAAAATGTTTTGAAATACATTTTTAGTAAACATGTATGTGGATGGTAAAGAGATCCCAGTAGATTATTACTTATAAACAACCTCGGATAATGAAGAGATGGTGAAATAACCCATACCTTGCACTTTTAATTGGTTGAGGGTAGGTTAACCTCCTGTATAATGGTGAAATAATTGTTATTAAATTATACAATAATCATATATATTAATATGATATCATGTATGATCTTTTAACATTGATTTGTTAATAATATCGTAGAATTATCGTCGTTTCGGGTGTTAACTTACTCGTTTTCTTTTATATGTTTTGTTACATAAGACATGTTTGTTATGGATAGGTTGTATCTTATTCATATCCATAATGATATCAAGTCCTTAAAAATTATTTTTAAATCATAAAATGATAATTATACTTGAATGGATATGATGGAGAATGAATCTCATCGCGTTCGTGGAGACGGTAGTCCGTACGTACGCACGAGCGACAATATCATTATTTTGATATTAAAATAATATATAATTGGATGTTATAAAATATATATAGAATCATTATTATGTTACATTTACTATTTACATGAGTTACACATCATTATTATACCCAGCCAAATAATAATTTATTGAATTATAATTACACAACGATATGGAGACGGTAAGCCGTACGTATGCATGTATTGTGACATGTTACTCAAAGGGCGGATAGAATACTGAATATGATTGTACCATATTTATAATAACATCACAGTATATAAAAGATACCGGAGTTATTTATAATGGTAATAACAATGAAATAAGAAGTGGAAGAAGAAATGAATTTGAAAAGGGGTGGTGAAAACATTACCTCTTCTTCCGGTTCTTCCTTTAGATTTGATCAAAAGGGATCCTTAGGTTGGATTTCTAATCAAACTAAGGCCTCTAGGTTGTATTGAGGGAAGTTTGGAGTGTATTTGGGCAGAGTTTGGCCGAACCAAAAGTCTTTGAAGGTGTGAAGTAATGAGAAGCGGAAGTGCCCTTTTATAGGAGGGGTGAGGGGCACCTTTGGAAAAGCTAGAAATATTAATTTATAATAACTTCATATTCGGTTTTTTAATGGATACAAAGTTAATTATTCAAAGGCTACGGTGGGGATAGGTCTAAGAACATTCAACCAATATAATTTAGACAGGTTTGGGTTACTTTGTTATCCTTATCTTTTAGTTTTAACTCTTAGTTAATTAGTTTGACATTTACCATGTCACTTTGTATTTTTATATTATATAGTTAATAAACTTACTATATACATTCAACCGACCCCCAATTAGTCCATTAATGATACACCTATCATGATATAAGTCTCATGGACGATCCTTAGATTTTCATGAATTTAATATCAATTAATTATATAGTATTTGTTTTATAAACTCTTTTATGTCAATTTTGACACTATTCAATAGTTGATTTTTGTGAAACTCATAACAGAATTATTACTTAGAACAAAGTCAATTAAATCAATAATAATATGTGATATTATCCTATAAAATTATTATAATTCATTAAAAGTCTCAAATTATATTTATTTTGGAATTTATAATATCAATTATTTTAATTTGTCACTATTATGGTAATTACTGCATCATCATTGTGTCATAAATAAGTTAAATAATTTAAAGTCTAAAAATTATAAATAAAGTATCATTATGTAGTAAATATTATTAGATTTCTAATCAATATTTACAATCGAATTTATCTTATGTATAACCCTATATTAAAAATATTTTAGTAGATAAACATTGATTTTAACTCTTTTAACTCTTCTTTGAATTAAATAATAATAAATGTCCTAATCTAATCCAAGTGGACCTAAATGATAATATTTTATTCCTAAGGTTATTTTAGGTCGAGATACACTTGTCCAATAGAATTAGGACATGTGTTAGGGTACTATTAATATCATTTTTACCCTTAATTACCCTATTTAATTTTAACCGTGGTAAATAAAAGTAAAAAAGTTATTATACACAAAAAATTATCTTCATCTCATTGAAACATATTTTACTTCTTGATATTAACCGTGTCTCTCAGATTTTATAAATTCCATTCACAGAAGCGGTAAAATTAATTTTTATGAAAAATTCAGTTTTTTAACTACCACTTAGTAGTTTCACTATTCATCAAAAATTGACGTTTTCAGAACAATGCCAAAATTTTACCCTAAGCTATAATTTATATTCCGAATTCAAAAATGATGTCTATTTTACAAAATTCCAAACATATTAGTTTCATTAATTAATTTTATAATTAATTCTCGCTGTCACAACAAATAGCGTGTTTTTAAGAAACAATATATACCAAAAGATCGACAATTGTTTAGGTCCAATTTCAAAGTGAAATTAATTATAATGAACACCATTGGATAAAATGGTAAAAATATATTCTATTTATACTTTAAAACCACTAAATATTATAATTTATCACTATAAATCATTTTGATTAAAAACGTTGTTTTTAAGTATTTTTCACTATTCATAAAAATTGGAAGTTCTCAGAAAAATACCAAAAATTCAACTTAGGATAATTTCGATATTCTGAATCCAAAAATGAAGTTCATTTTGAAATATAAAATATATATAATTTCAAAAGGTAGGTATCACTATTCATAACGGCTAGTTTGATTGGTTGTGGTGTGTTAGAACTCGATGTTGTGTACAGCACACACTATCGCATTATTCAAAGAGAAGCATACCATAGAAGCTTGGGGAGTTAAATTCTCCCCTCCTTCAAATAATTTCGTCCTCGAAATTTCTAGAATATTATCACATGGAAGGACTCGGGTGTTTCTTCATCATAAGTTCCTCGATCTCCCACCTTGCCTCTTCCATCTTATGGTTTCTCCACAAAAAGTTTTACCAGACGCGTCGTCTGGTTTTTCAGTACTTGTTCTCTCGTATCAAGAATCCTGATGGGCTCTTCGCAATAAGACAGATCGGGTTCCAGTTCTAATTCCTCATAGGTGAGTACATGCTTTGGTTCAGGCAAGTATTTCTTCAATAGAGATACGTGGAACACATCATGAACTTTGGAAAGACTTGGCGGCATTGCCAATCGGTAAGCTACAACCCCAATTCGTTCTAGAATTTAGAAAGGTCTGATGTACCTGGGACTCAATTTACCTTTCCTACCAAAACGTATGACTCCCTTCCATGGAGATACCTTCAGGAAAACATGATCACCGACTTGAAATTCCAAATCCTTCCTTCAATTATCAGCATATCTCTTTTTCATACTTTGAGCTGCTTTGATGTGTTTTTTGATTACCTTCATCTTTTCGATCGTTTCCTCCACCAGTTCTGGACCTACAATTTTTCTTTCCCCAACGTCATCCCAAAAAGTTGGTGTACGACTTCTCTTTCCATATAACGATTCATATGGTGACATCTTAATACTCGAATGGAAGATATTGTTATAGGAAACTTCTACCAGAGGTAAATATTGATCCCACATACCCTGAATGTCAAGTGAGCAAGATCTCAACATGTCTTCTAAGGTTTGAATAGTTCATTATGATTTTCCATCTGCTTGAGGGTGGTAAGAAGTGCTCAAATGAAGTTCAGTATCCATGGATTTCTGAACACTCTTCCAGAATGTTGAAGTAAAACGGGGATCACGATTAGAAACAATCGATAGGGGTACTCCATGAAGTCTCACAACTTCATTAATATATAGTCTTTCTAGACGTTCTAGTGGTAGATCTTCTCTTATAGCAAGAAAATGTGCTGACTTGGTAGGACGATCAATAATAACCCATATTGCATCATTCCTTCTAGGAGTCTTTGGTATCCCCATGACAAAGCCCATCGTAATATTGTCCCATTTCCACTCCGGTACGGGAAGAGGTTTCATGACTCCTTCAAGCTGCTGCCTTCCAGCTTTCACTTGTTGAAAAACCATACGTCTTGACACAAAATCAGAAATCTCCCTCTTCATGTTGTCCCACCAAAAATGTTTCTTCAAATCTCTATACAATTTGGTGCTCCCAGGATGTATAGAGAAATTGGATCTATGAGCATCATCCGGCAATTCCCTTTTTATATCAAGTATATCGGGAACACAAAGTCTCTTCCCGAATTTCAAAATTCCATCTTCATACACAAGGTCTCTCAATCTCCCATCATTCACAGCTTTAATTTTCTTTTGAAATTCTTCATCATCAGTCTATGAACTCTTAAACCTTTCTAGTGAAGATGGTTTGGCAACCATTTGAAAAAGAATTGATGTTTCTCCTTCCTTGGTTATTCTCATGTCCATCATCACTAGATCCATGAAAATTCGATCCCTTTCAATTCTCATATTATTCAAAACTCCATGTTCTTTTCTGCTCAAATCATTTGCCACCCTGTTTTCCTTCCCCGGGTGGTAGTGTATTATGGAATCATAATCCTTGAATAATTTAAGCCGTCCCCTTTGCCTCATGTTGACTTCTTTTTGTGAGAAAATATACTTCAAACACTTGTGATCAGTATAAATCTAACATTTTTCACCATAGAGGTAGTGCCTCCATATCTTCAAAGAAAATATCACAGCTGCTAACTCGATACCATTAGTAGGATAGTTTTGTTCATGAATTTTCATCTATTGTGATGCATAGGAAATAACTCTATCATTCTGCATAAAGACACAACCAAGTCCTTTCTTCGATTCATCACTATAAATAACGAACCCATCATTCACTGATGGTAGAGTCAATATAGGAGCATTGAATAATCTTCTCTTCAATTCTTTGAAACATTCTTCACACTCTTTTGTCCAAACAAATTTAACCCCTTTACGCGCGAGCTTCGTTAATGGGTTAGCCAATCGGGCAAAATTATAGACGAATCGTCGATAATAACCTTCCAAACCAATAAAACTACGTACCTAAGTTATAATCGTAGGTGCTGGCAATTCATGGATTTCCATGGTCTTAGAAGGATCAACAGAGATTCCATCTTTAGAGACAATATGGCCAAGAAAAGAAATCTCCTGAAGCCAGAATCCACATTTTCTAAACTTCCCATATAATTCATGTCTTCTCAGAGTCTTCAGGATAATGCGCAAGTGATTTTCATGATCTTCATAGCTTTTGGAGTATACCAAGATATCATCAATAAATACCACCACAAATTCATCGAGATACTCCTTGAAAACTCTATTCATCAGATCCATGAATTCATAGGGTGAATTAGTCAATCCAAAAGGCATTACAGTAAACTCGTAAGGCTCATACCTGGTTCGAAATGCTGTATTCGGAATGTCATCCTTCTTGACACAAAACTGATGGTATCCAGATCGAAGGTCAATCTTTGAAAAGTATTGAGGTCTATGCAGTTGGTCAAATAAATCATCAATTCGAGGTAGGGGATACTTGTTATTTATTTTTATGGCATTAATCTCCCTATAGTCGATACATAACCTCATAGATCCATCTTTCCTTTTAACAAAAAGAACAGGGGATCCCCATGGAGAAACACTAGGGAGAATAAATCCCTTATTACTTAATTCCTCTAGTTGTTTCTTTAGTTCAATTACTTCTACAGTGGCCATTCTATAAGGGGTCTTCGATATAGGCCTTGAATCTAGGAATTAAATCAATGGAAAACTCAACTTCTCGTTCTGGAAGATGTCCAGGTAAATCTTCCGGAAACACATCTACATATTCTTTCACAACATGTACATCCTCTATTTGAAAATTCCTTTCCTCACCCACAGTCATTTCATTCTCTTCCTCCCCAATAATTGAATTTAGTTGAGCTACTAGGGGTGGATCTAGATAAGAATTAGGTGGTGACGATTCTGCTCTAAAGATAAGGCGTTCCTTATCATCATCATCAAGAATCATAACCCCTTTATTCTTACAATAAATCTTCGCATCATAGTCCGAAAGCCAGTCCATACGGAGGATTATATCAAACTCAATCATAGGTATGACGATGAGATCAGCAGATAAAGAACATTTATATGCTCTAATGGGAACTGATTCACTAAACTTTGTTGCAATGATACTTCCCTTAGGAGTTTTAACTGACAACTCCCTTGTTAAATCAAATTGGAAATATCTAATTTTCATAGCAAACTGGGAAGAAATGAAACAATGCGATGATCCAGAATCAAATAATGCATTTTCTAAACTTGAGGAAACCATTAAATTACCTTCCACCACGTCTTTCAGAGCTTCTACCTCAGCAGTAGTGATAGCATATGCTTGGCCTTGATCCCTTGGCCTTTTTTGAGGTAAGTTCTCCTGACGCTTAGGACATTCATTTGCATAATGCCCCATCTCCCTGCAATTGTAGCACTGAACATTGGTGGCTTCCTTCTTCCCCATGCAATCACGAGCTTGGTGGCATTTTTCACCACCCTTGTAATAGACTCATGTTCCCTTCAAGCAAGTACTGGGGTGTTTCTCCCCACATTTACCACAAGATGGATATTCAACCTTTCCCTTCTTCCCCTTATTTCCATTCCCAGATTGATCAGTAGGTCTCTTCTTCTCTTTCTTTTCATTAATGTCATAAGACTTAGAGAATTCCTTTTCGGTCTTGATAGCACATGAGACAACGTCTTCATACGACGAGAAGGATTGTGAGACTAATGCTTGATGGAGAAATGGTTTTAACCCATCAAAGAAACGATCAACATTACTTTTGGGTTACTTATATAATCTCCAGCATACCTTGCTAACCTTGTAAAGTTAGCCTCATACTTTTTGACATTCTCATCCTCTTTTTGTCTGAGACTCAGAAATTGCCTTTCCATATCTGCTCGATGGTCGCGAGGAAAGTATTTTTCTAAAAACAGATCTTAGAACTCCCTCTATTCCAAATTTGATACTTCATCATCTTCCTTCGTGTTTTGAGTCAATGACCACTATTGATCAGCATCTCCAGTGAGTCGGTAAACTTCCATGATAACTTTTTCCCTTTCACTACTCCCCAAAGCTTGAAATATTTTCTCAAGGGAATTTATCCATTGCTCAGCTACTAAGGTATTTATACTCCCATTGAATGTTGGTGGTTGTTGCCTCATTAATAGATCTAACATTGATCCTCCACGCTGCAGATCAGGGTGCTCCATACGGGTAAGGTTATTATTCATAACCTGAGTGAGTTGTCCCAGTATGGTGATTAGCAAATCGGAACCAGTTGCATCACCAACTCCACTATAATTATCTTGAGCAGGACGACAATCCCTACACAGAGTGCGTGCATTGATACAGTTTCCATTTCTTCCAGTAGGCACCATTTTTAAACAATGGCATAAAATAGATCAGTTTATGAATCAAAATACATAATCACATACTTATAAAACAATTAACATAAATTTAACTATTTATGGATATAATCCATAATCATAAAAATGTTTTCTTTGAAGAAGTATATACTCATAAACCCTTCATAATGATTTGTAAATAAAATGAGAGTTATCATAAGAATATCCCCCAGGAGTGTCGTAACCAAGAGTGTAGCAAGGCCCGTTGTCGTGCACCAGTTCCCGTTTGAGTCTAGCTCAAAGCAGTGTTTTCGGGTTTTACCCCTAGGTACATCTGTCCCAGAGCCGCCTCTACCTGCTCGTATCTACACAGGGATGTATTGCTCGAAAAACTCACAAAATATCTACAATACCAAAATTCTAGGAAGTTCTTCTATACTAATCCTCAAAGTTCATCTTTGTTCTACATGCTCTAATCAGAGTTTATCTAAATCTAGCTTCCAAGGTTTGTACTAAACTTCCTCTGATACCAACTGTAACACCCCGGCCCTAGTTACCTAGAGTCGGTGCATTTTTACATTACATTGGCATGATCACATGAAAGATCAAATCTCGAAAGACCAATTGGTTTAGTAGCCTAGGAAATTCTAGATATATTCAAAAATATTTACATTACATCATAAAGTGAAAAACTACTACAACAACATAGTCTCCATATTTCACACTCATATCCCCATATACTAACCCAGCAGGTCATTCATAACTTACTTCTTTACATCCTGGGAAAAAATAAAACATAGAAAAGGGGTGAGCTCAAATTCCTAGTAAGGATAACAATATTGCGTAAACTTTCAAAAATAAGCATAAACATTTAAGGCAATGTATAACTAAAACAAAAGCCTTTTAAACTTGAACTTCGACATAGTATGGCAAAAGTAAAATGAAATAATTCCATTTACTTATTCACATGGATATTCTACTAATCAAATAATCACATGCAATATCAATAACCACTTTCATAATGATGGAATGCATAATGCCAGACTATCATAACCACATATCCAAGGCATCATGCCAAGACTACAAATAAGATTTTTCCAAGGCATTGTGCCAAGACACTAGTTTGTCTCATGAGACCTACCGATGCATCGAGGAGCTATAGCGCGCTCCACCCATCACATATTAAGTCCAATGCATTCCCATATGAAAAGGTTTAAACATAACATAAACATTCGTATTAAAACTAGCATACGAAATGTCAATACTTTCACCATAAACTATGAATGGTATAAAAATATTACATCCATAGTCAAACATATCACAAAACCTTCAATACAACATAGAAGTTTTGTATCATAATAAATCAACTTCAAATAAGCGTAAAATCCATCAAAGGATGTTGACATAGATGAAATCAAACCTCTTTTTAGAGAAATATATCTTTCTATTTTGAAATAATTAAAGATTCATATATTTATAAAATTAAACATTTTCTTGGAAAATATTCTTATAAGCTTGTAAGGGAAGCTTCGACGATTTTATAATGGCAGAAAATAACCTCACCCGCCATATAAGTTAAAAAAAACATTCTTACCTTAATTTTGTCGAAAAGGTTAAAAATCACCTTGGTTGGAAAACGACGGAAAGATTCCTTTATAAACCTCTTATAAAAATTCAAACAAGGGTATAAATTAATTTAACCCATATTCTTGTAAATAGTAAAAATGTTTTGAAATACATTTTTAATAAACATGGATATGGATGAAAAAGAGATCCCAGTACATTATTACGTATAAACAACCTCGGATAATGAAGAGATTGTAAAATAACCCTTACCTTGCACTTTTCCGTGGTTGAGGGTAGGTTAACCTCCTGTATAATGGTGAAATAATTGTTATTAAATTATACAAGAATCGAATATATTAATATGATATCATATATTATCTTTTAACATTGATTTGTTAATAATCTCTTAGAATTATCGTTGGTTCGGGTGTTAACTTACTCATTTTCTTTTATATGTTTTGTTACATAAGCTGGGTTTGTTATCGATAGGTTGTACCTTATCATATCCAGAATGATATCATATCCTTAAACATTATTTTTAAATCATCAAATGATAATTATACTTGAATGGATATGATGGAGAATGAATCTCATCGCGTTCGTGGAGACGGTAGTCCATACGTACGCACGAGCGACAATATCATTCTTTTGATATTAAAATAATATATAATTGGATGGTATAACATATATACAGAATCATTATTATGTTATATTTATTATTTACATGAGTTACACATCATTATTATACCCATAAAATAATAATTTATTGAATAACAATTACACCACGACGTGGAGATGATAAGCTGTACGTACGCACGTATGGTGACATGTTATTCAAAGGATGGATAGAATACTGAATATGGTTGTACCATATTTATAATAACATCACATTATATATAAGATACTGGAGTTATTTAGAATGGTAATAACAAATAAATAAGAAGTGGAAGAAGAAATGAATTTGAAAACGGGAGGTGAAAACATTACCTCTTCTTCGGGTTCTTCCTTTTGATTTGATCAAAAGGGATCCTTAGGTTGGATTTATGATCAAAATAAGGCCTCTAGGTTGTAGTGAGGGATGTTGGGAGAGTATTTGGACAGAGTTTGGTCGAACCAAAAGGCTTTGAAGGTGTCAAGTAATGAGAAGGGGGAGTGCCCTTTTATAAGAGGGGTGAGGGGCACCTTTGGAAAAGCTAGAAATAGTAATTTATAATAAATGCATATTTGGTTTCTAATGGCTCCAAATTGATTATTCAAAGGTTAATGTAGGAATAGGTATAAAAACATTCAACCAATATAATTTAGATAGGTTTGGGTTACTATATTATCCTTATCTTTTAGTTTTATCTTTTATTTAATTAGTTTGACATTTACCATGTCACTTTGTATTTTTATATTATATAGTTAATAAACTTACTATATACATCCAACCGACCCCCAAGTGGTCCATTAATGATAAACCTATCATGATATAAGTCTCGTGGCTGAACCTTAGGTTTTGAAGAATTTAATATCAATTAATAATATAATATTTGTTTTAAAAACTCTTTTATGTCAATTTTGACAATATTCAATAGTTGATTTTTGTGAAACTCATAACAGAATGATTACTTCTAAAAAGTCAATTAAATCAATCCTAATATGTCATATTATCCTAGAAAATTATTTTAATTCATTAAATGTCTCAAATTATATTTATTTGGGTATTTATAATATCAATTATATGTATTTGTCACTATTATGGTAATTACTGCATCATCAGTGATTCATAAATAAATTAACTTATTTAAAGTCTAAAAATTATAAATAAAATACCATTATGTAGGAAATCATATTGTATTTCTAATGAATATTTACAATCGAATTTATCTTATGTATAACCCTATATTAAAAATGTTTTAGTAGATAAACATTGATTTTAACTCTTTTAACTCTTATATGAATTAAATAATAATAAATGTCCTAATCTAATCCATGTGGACCTAAATGATAATATTTTATTCCTAAGGTTGGTTTTGGTCGAGATACACTTGTACAATAGAATTAGGACTTTTGTCAGGGTAATATTAATATCATTTTTACCCTTAATTACCCTATTTACTTTTAACCGTGGTAAATAAAAGCAAAAAGTTACTATTAACCAAAAATTATTTTCATCTCATTGAACCAAATTTTACTTATTTATATTAACCGTGTCTCTCGGATTTTCTAAATTCCATTCACACAAGCGGTAAAATTAAGTTATATGAGAAATTCAGTTTTTTAACTAGCACTTAGTAGTTTCACTATTCATCAAAAATTGAAGTTTTTCAGAACAATGACAAAATTTCACCCTAAGCTATAATTGATATTCCAAATTCAAAAATGATTTCTATTTTAAAAAATTCCAAACATATAATTTGCATTAATTAATTTTATAATTAATTCCCGTTGGCACCACAAATAGCGGGTTTTTAAGAAAAAATATATACCAAAAGATCGACAATTGTTTATGTCTAATTAAAAAGTGAAATTAATTCTAATGAACACCATTGGATAAAATGGAAAAAATATATTATAATTATACTTTAAAACCTCTAAATAATATAATTTATCACTATAAATTATTTTTATTAAAAAAGTTGTGTTTAAGTATTTTTCACTATTAGTAAAAATTGGTTGTTCTCAGAAAAATACCAAAAATTCAACTTAGGATAATTTCGATATTCTAAATCCAAAAATGAAGTTAATTTTGAAATATAAAATATATATAATTTCAAAAAGTAAGTATTACTATTCATAACGGCTAGTTTGATTGGTTGTGGTGTGTTAGAACTCGATGTTGCGTACAACACACGTTATCGCATTATTCAAGGAGAAGCGTACTGTAGAAGCTTGGGGTGTTACAAAAATGTCTCATTAAATGGAAATGGAGAAATGATGTGTGGATGATGAGGTCCTTCAGTTGGTTTCTTGTGAGAAACACAATACTTACACTATTTTTCATGAAAAGGACATGATGCGCATTGATTTACCTAATTCACAAGTGGGGATTCAAAAGGATATTGCATCAAAGGATGATGAAGAAGGTCATGTGGAAGAGAAGGATTCCACTATGAAGGGTTTTATTACCTTTTAAGTCTATGGACCTGACATTAATAATTTTACTGTACTGAATATTCTACACTGATATAGTTCAATCATCTTTATCATGAGGAGTTCTGAGTCCATAAAGTGGTGGTGTAATCCTCAAATATTGGTATTGATGATATTAAGGATACTTCAGATCATGTCTCAACTATGAATATTTATCCTCATGGTGATGAAGTTGAACAGTCATGTACAGATCATGATGACACATGGAAGGCCCCTAAACCGAGGAAGAGAGGTAGATATTCGAGTTGCCATTGTGTATCCCGAAGGTGTGGTAGGTCTAAAAAAAGTTACGTTTTTTGTTGAATTTGGTGACATGTTCTTATATTTTTATTCTCCCCCACTTTCTTCCTGGTAATTTCTTTTTTCAGGAAAATTTTTCTCCGGCCATGGATTTCAGTCCATGGTTCGCGCTGTTTTGTTTATAAATACAGCATATGTATTATGATATCATAATGACTCAAATGTGATTTAATAAATTATATAATGGGTTCGAAAGACCAAATATTTTTTCCCCCAACAAATATATCTATCTTAATATTATTTTATAAATTTTATAAATATTTTATGGATCCTTCAAAAAATATATTATATGTAAATTTATTAAAATCGTTTCTTTATAAATATGTCAATCATAAACATTAAAAGGATATTATTTGAAAACATTGAGCCCTTATACTTATAAAATAATGAGAACCCCCACTCCATGGTAGAAAAAATGTCAAAAACCATGGTAATGTTTGCAGTTTTGGTTAGTTTATTATATATAGTCCAAAAACTATGCTTGGGGAATAATAAATTACTCACCTCTATTTTTTTATATTATCCCACCCAATCACCCAATTTAAATTTTAAAAAAAGCATCGAAATTGTACATACTGTAACCTCCCCGTGATATATTCATCGTACTATCCCCAAGCTCTGATGAAGGTCCTCTCGTGCTTTTGTAATCACCCAATGATTGTATGGGTCATCCATCTCTCCGTTTATTCAAAAACATCTTTTATATTATGACTGTTAAATTACCTATGATTTTGTTCAGTGGATTATTTTATACATCCCTATTGATTAAATTTTTTTGTGTAATGGTATGAGAGATCCCATTCAATCTCATTATTCCTCCTATTATCATTTATGTACGCTCATTACCATGCCAATTTTAATGAGGGACCTCTCCCACATATTTTCAATTCAAGAACATTCATTGCATTAAGCCATTGAAATCTAAATTATTTAGGTTTAAATGAACATCTATATATAACTATACTTCAGGATTAATTTTTTTTATTAGAGACATTTTTCATCCATCATTATAAAATTTACATAATACATTACTATGTCAAAATCCACTCATTCTCTAATTTAGTCATTATTATTAATTAAATTATTTATTTTATCTCGTATTAATAATTTTGGGATATTTTATTACATATCTAACATACATACCTTATACTTTTTTGAATATGGGAGTCCCATTTCATTATCATTTAGCCTTCCCATTATGATTTATGTTCCCCTGTTATCCTATAAAAACATCAAAATCATTTTCCATACCAATCTACAGTGTAGTGGAAACCTATACTCATTTATAATAAATTATTTTCAAATTTATGAAAAAATAATTCATTAATTAGGTAATTACGTGTACGTATTCGACATTTAATGTTCTTGGATCATAATTCTTGTAAAAAATGAATACAATTTGTATGATCAAAGTGGCACACTTATTTATTTGAATGATATCAAATTGATGGGTGCGTGAGAAATTATATAGTGATACAATGCATTGGGTAAAGATTTAGACTCATTAGACATCATGAATGGGATTAAAGTGTTAAAATAATAAATAATGTTACTTTTTCACATCCTCATATCTCAGTAATTAACCATGACCTATGTTTATTACTGCATGTTTAATGTTGTTGCAACATTTCCCATGTCGCCTTTATTTTATCATTTTATATCGTGTCTCATTAATAATATTATTACATATCATCCATTTTATTTATAAATTAAATACCTACTATTATAAATGTAATTATTTTTCATGTTATTCATTATTTATGCCCTTTCTAATATATATAGTTCACCCTTTTCTTATGTATGTCCCATGGTTATCCTGTGTAGTTTTATGATTAATGGAATATTAGAATAATGTAAAATATGCATTCAAATGTTTTTTTGTGTCCCATGTTCCAAATGATATGATATGTTCTTATGTCTCAAATAAACTATAATTCTCCAACTTTTAGGTTTTATTATGTGTAATCTTCTGTAATAAAGCATGAATTAATTTGTAATTGAAAGTAAGGTTTTCATACAATCAATATTTATATAAAAAATTAAATTAATCACTATACGATAATGTTTTAAATTAAAATTATATATTTTTTGTTCAATATAATGTTTTGACATTATTATAATATTTATTTTTTAATGTGCTAAGAAAAAATCTAGTTTTATGCTAAAAATGTTTTTAGACGATTTTCATGATGTTTTAATGAACATTTTAAGTGGAATTTATTAATCATCAATAAAATGATTATTTAAAAATGGATTATATATTTGAAATTAAGAGTATAATATTTGTTAAATTATATAATATTATTTTTTTTGTATAAATTTATTATCATATGGATTTAATTTTATAACCTCAGTAAGGGTATACATGTGAAATAAGGTTAAAAAATTAGGTTAAGGTTTTCTAATTTCACTAGAACTCTTCATTATACGATTATAAAAGTGGATTCAAATAGTCTACTTCCATGTCTCGAATATATAGTAATGTGGAACTATATTTATTTGACTATGACGATTATATTAATTTATTTAAATAATAAAAATAACTGTTTTCTCTTCATTTTAATATATATAAAATATTTTACAAGGGTAAAATTAGAATAAGAGCCGTTAAAAAATCAATTTTTTTTAAAAAAATCTATTAATTAATAGTAATTTATATATAATTATTATTTGTTGAATAATTACATTATACTCTTATTCATTGACAACATTGTATTTTATCAATTAAAAAATAATAATTTAAATAAATATAATGTGAAATAAATTGGTTCAATAATTTTCCTCAATAAATTATATAGATTAATATAACATATTATTTATGGGTGAATGTATTATATTCGAATTACATAGATTTCATGGTGTAAATTTTTTTTGAAATGAAATGAATTGATTCAAATAATATATTAATTATATTTACTCAAACAATATTTAATTAAGGTATTTAAAAATAATAGAAATAATTGAATATGGATTTAAACATAATATATGGTAAAGTATGCATCCATTTTCATTTTATGATCAAATTTGCATCTTTAGATTAATATTATAACCCTTGAATATTGAAAATTTCATTGCCGAAGTAAAGATTATAATTGCATAAAAAATAGGTTAATGAAAATGAAAATGATTTTAATGAAATAAAATCCAATCTAAATTTAATTATATGATTATATTTTTATGATTGTTTATTTTAATTTTAATATTTTTCAATTTTGACGCATTTTATATTTGAATGACTTTATTATATTTTTTTATTTTTTTATATTCTAATAGTCCCCTTCCAATATCTCATACATCAAAACCCATTATCCCATTTTACTACACCACATTAAGCCTCCTAGATAATCCAAAACATTTAATATTATATTCAATACATTACTATCAATGATTTAGTGGTTCATGACTTATAAGAAGATGTTTCCATGGGTCCTTAATCATGGTTCAATAGGTGGTCAACCAATTGGTAGATAATCATATTACTTGACCTCATTCAATTTCACTATTCTTATAAATCAATAAAATATATGATATTTATCAAAAAAAACTAATTTATCACTAATAAAATGAAAATTTATTATGGTTTTGAATCCACCATTATACATCGAATTTACCATCCTAGAGAAAATCAAATCAACAGCTGTACGTACATACGGCATACCGTCTCTATGTAGTGGTGCAATTGATTTTTACATGTGAATTTAATGTAAGGTAATCATGACAGATATAAAATTTATAGAATATTATTATGATATAATTATTAATTATTAATTATTTTATAACATTTACCTTCTTATCATTCCATCTATTAGAAAATGATAATGTCACTTCTGAGAATGTGTGGACTAACATATCCACAACAAAATTTGATCCTTTTTTTATTTCATATTCACATTTATGGTAATGAGGATAGACATGATTAATATAAATAAAATATATTATATAATAATTTTTTTGGAATTGTGAATTAATATTTACCATTCTATCATATCATCTATCAAAAAAGGAATCAATAGTCTCGTGTACATATGACCTACCATCTCCATGAATGGTATAAATGATTTTTTATCACATAATTTTATAGATGAATGTAATTATATATATATTATTAATATAAATTATATTCATTTCATGATTAAAATTTTGAATATAACTGTTCCTTGATCAAATTATATTGACCGAGACTACTGAAATGAAACATCTAGAAAAAACACATTCATGATCACAATGAACTATGAATTTAATAAAACAATTTCAACAATGATTTAAAACTATTTCATAATTAAAACATAAAAATAAATTTACAAATGAATTTTGTTAAATAATATATGATTAATAAATCGATTTTAAATATGTAAGTAGATTGAACACTTACAATTAATGGGAATACATGAGTGAATGAATTTTCTTGTTATTTTTATTTTTATGAGCCACATTCCATTTTCATCACATGAATTGTTTTGGAGTATATTATTAAAAATTTTGTATTTTGTGGTTATTATAAAAATACTATGAGTATTGACCTATTTTTTTAAATTTCTCAAACTCATAAGGTTTTGATTCAATGTTACTAAAATATTACGGGATTTATTTTTCATTCATATTTTAATTGGTAATGTATTTGATTGAGTTTTCATCGAGTAAATTATATCATAATTATATGATATATATCGATAATTTAATTCTGAAATTGTTATTTATATAGACTAATTTTATTTCCATTTATATATCAATTTTTTTGGAAGAATATTTTTATAGAATAATGTCTTTTTTATCTTTTTGGTAAAAAATCATTTTCCATCCAGATCAATTGTTTCTAAAATTTTTTTGAAGAATGTTTTTAAGATTATTTTATGATTGAATAAATCACACATTAAACCATGATTAAATGTTTTAAAAATTGTTAAAATGGAATATTCTTGTCCTTTTTTTAATGATATGAATTTTAAATTTTCATTATAAAGTTCAATGGAATATTTTCTATTAACATTTACTTCATCAAAAAAGATATATTACTATTTTGGCCACTTAATGTTTTGAATAATAAATTTATTGTTTAAAAGGTTTCATTCATTAACTTTTTTCATAATATTGATTTGATTTTTTTTTTCAAAACACATTTGAATGTGGAAAGGTCATTTTTCTCCAATAAAATTTCAATGACCTTAGAATTGAATATTCATTTATGATTACTTCAATTCATGTTTATAAATATTTAATGATGATATGTTATACTGATACCATTCCAATTTATTATTTCGATGGATTATGATTATTATGATGAGATGGTTATGAAACCCATTTTTACATTAGTTATTTTATTTTTAAATTTTTAAATTTTTCTATAACGCATTTTATTTTCACGATTTAGATATGAAGTATGATTAATTATCAAGTTTCACTCATTAATATGGTTTTAATTAATAGATTTGTGTGAATCGAATTATATACACCACAAATTAATTTTTTATGTTATAATATTGAACAATGTAACTTTGGATGAAAATTCAAGGTGCAAGATCCACTACAAGAAACTTTTCAATGTTCATGATCATCTATGGGAAACATGGAGTTGGTATTAAAAGGCTATGGGAAACAAGTGTTGATTCTGGATCCCTAATTATGTGGTAAAATGGTTTGGATTCTAAATATATCATGTCTTTATTTCATTTCCGATTGACCTTGATATATGGAATTATTTTTATAAATATGATGGTACAACACTCTTGGACATGAAAAAATGGTTCATGATTTATTTATGATGATTTCAAACTCTGATGATTCCAATCTTTTCGAATGATTTTGCATTACACTATTTCTCACTTTTTTTTCAATTATCAATTGGGTATAAAGTTTGTAAGTTATGTTAGCAATATCATACCCTTATTCTTATATTACTATTTCATATGGTCATTGATTGATATCTCCTTTCATTGCCTTTATTGATCATATAAACTCACCCTTATAAAAACTTAATTTCCATTGGTTATGAATAAATAATTATGTAGGAAATTAATTTTAAATGTAAATTGTTGGTGGTTCTATATGGGAGATGTTTTAAATAATTTATGAATTAATATGATTATTAATATAGTCTAAAATGTAAATAAACCTTTACAGTACTAAAGAAATATTTGTGTAATTTTTTTAAAAATTTATTTTAAATAAGTTAGATATATATGAAAAAAATATTTACTATATTACAACAAGTATAGGTACATGCATCATATCTTTACTATATCTACTATTTACATAACCCATATTTAAAAAAATACATATTCTAAACACTAACATATGTAATTAACCAATATTTGAAAGGATATTTTTATAAACATAAAAACTCATACTTTAAATTAAAGTGAATATGTTATATAAAATTTGTTCACTATTTTAATTTTTTATTATATTAATATCATGAATATATTATAATGTGTTATCTAATGGCATGTTATCATGGTTAATGTGTATGTTTTTATATTTCATTGAAACATGTATATAATTTTTAATCATATTAAAATATTCAATTTTACATAATTGTATTATAATTTCATATAATAAATTAATTTATTTCATGTAACATGAAACTTATTATTGATATATTTATGTTAGAAACAATTCTGATGTTCTTTGAATATCCATAATATTTTTAGGGTGATTAATTTAAAATAATTATATAGTCTTTGAATTTTTTATGGAATGAATTTATATTTCAGTAATTTATTTAATTAATTTTAAGGCCTTTTTTATGAAATTAGTTTACATGTTTTTAATGGATCCAGGTTTATATATATATAACCCAAATAGATTACATGTTTATAATGTAAATATAATAAATAATAAATAGCCTCTAATCTTTTTAGAAGAGGAATAATTTAATATCCTTACAAAAGAATAATCATATATTAAGGCCAAGCTCTATCAATAGTTTTCTAATTTGTTCTTATATATTTTTAAAAACATTGTGATGTTTTGAATCACGTTAAATAATTTTTCTTAAACACAAATAATTATATATATATATATATATTTATATCATTTCTACTTTAATTATTTATAATTTCAAATTTATTTTCCCACTTATTGAAAAGGTAAGTGTATATTTCATTAAATATTATTTTTGGAAAGAACCATTTGAATATATTAAAATTTTAATTGTTTTTGGAGTTATATTTTCTAAAAAGTAATTTGAATCTAATTTTTGGGATTTTTGATTCAATGAAAGCCTATCTTACAAAGGAAAAATTATTTTAATGAATTTTTTTAGATTGTTTTTTGATAATATGAATTTGGATGAAACATTTTTTGTTATCTTTTTTTATCCTTAGAAATAAGAAAATATATATTTTTATATGATATGAACTAGTAATTATTAATGGAGGGATATCTAGGGTAAATTTTCAATGTAATTTTTATGGATAATTATGAAACCCTATTTAATCTATGAATTTTAATAATATTTTGTATTTTGTTTACATTTTAATTTTTTCGTTATTTCATTTTTTTGATTTTTTACCATATTTGTGAAATTTTAGTTTTACTTTCCCATTGACTTGGGATAAAATACTCAACATTTAATACCAGATATTTTCAATCAAATATATAATGTTTATTGTGGTACAGTAAAACTATAATATTGTTGGAATCTGTTATTTGATATTACCATATTTTGAGCGAGGTTTCTATAATTACATATATATATATATATATATATATATCAATACTTTAGTTTCATTTTTTATTGATGATTACTTGAGATATAGTTTTTGCAATTGGGTGGTTCATCTTGAAATTGATTAAAAAGTTGTTTATCTATATTTCATAACACTATGAACAAACAAATATTTTTTTATTAAAATACACTTTTATTGAAAAATTGAGATACCTTCAAGATAAATTAAACCATCAAACACTATTGGAATTTATAAAATTATTAAAAATAAGATTAATCCTTTTAGACACCATCTCTCTATTTTGTTTTATAGGATATATCAGATAACTTTCTGACCATGTGATTGGTTATAATAGCTTTTAATTGAGAGGGAAACATGTTACATGCATGAAATTACTCCTCTATAGATATATTCTATTCATTTAACCCTCTAGTCAATATTAAATGTTTCTTTCCAATCAACTAAAATTTTTAATTTTTTCCACATGAATTTGTATCCAATTCATTATTTCAACATCCTATGTAGAAGCATGAATGATTAAAGAATTCTCCAATATATATTTCTCATATTGCATGAGAATCCCTAATGATTTTTCAATGACCTCAGTCTATCTAGCCAACTATTATTTGACCGTGATTTCCAAGGATACATTACCAATTCCATGATATATACCAGAAAACCCCTCTGTTCTATCCATAAAATGAGAAGATGATTCCAAGAATTCCTCCATCTCCAATCCCATATTTCATTCCTCTATGTTGGATTCTATATCCTTTATTGGACTCTCCTACACCATTTCTCCATCTGTTGAAAATGATTACCTTAGAGGTGGACTATTTTCATAATTTTTTGGAAATCGAGCCCACACCCTTAGGCAAATATTATTCCCATATTGTAACCGCCCTGAGAGCATGTAGAAAATAAATGGTCATTTGAGTTATCTAAAAATTCACTAAATTATATAAAATAATTAATATATATTTCTACACATTTTTAGATTATTTATGTTTTTTTCATCATTATATATTCAAATATAGATGATCGATTATGTCTATTATTGGGGATTCATAAAAATTATAGAAATATATATATATATATATATATATATATATGTGTGTGTGTGTGTGTGTGTGTGTCTGTCTGTGTGTGTCTGTCTGTTTGTTTGTGTGTTAACCCAAATGAATTATTAATAAGATATCTAGATGGTTAAAAATTCAACAAATTCTTCTGATTTAAAAATGTAACATAAATAATTATTATCTAATATAGATGGTACCAATTATCATATATGAATATATTTTTTATTTTAACAAAATATGGATAATTTAATTTTGGAAGATTGATTTCATGAGGTTGTTTTTTTATATGGTTTTCAAATCTATTGATTAAGTATCATGAATCCTTTCAAAATATAGGTATCCTCGTCTATGGATCATTTTCTTATGTGAATAAATTATCTGTTATGTTCATGAAATATATCCATCTACATCGGACTACACAACATAGAAAAATGAAATTATATTAGAATAATTATTACCAAGATATTATTGTGAAATTATATTCATTTTTTAAACTAAATATAGAGTCATAAATTTTTAAAACACGATGTTGATACTGGAATAAATTACCAAATGTCATACTGTTGGAATAATATGGCCGACAGAAACTCATATATAAGACCTTCCAACAAACCATAAAATAAGAAAACAACTTGATTCTTATATATGAAGTCATTCAGATCATTCTCATCCATGTAATCATGACATGTAGATCAATATATACATGATGATATGTTTTATTATATGAACTGAATATTATAGGGGATCAGAATGAAATCATAATGTTTATTTTATATATTAATAATAGAAGTCTAGAAAATTATGTTTTTCATGAATTTAACAAATTATTCAACCCTAAAATGAATTGATGGACTCATACTATAAACAATAATCGAACCCCTTGTAATCTTTATCATACAACAAGTAATATAGATGAACATAAAAACATAATCTATACAGAAACAATAGACAAGTATAATGATATGAAAAATATATAAAACAACATATCTTATTATATTTTATTTGGAATCTTTTATAGAATAAATGTATGTTTATTATAGAGTAATTAATTTATGTCATGTAACTCTTAATTATTTGAAATATTAATGCGATTGAATGATTTAATACATATAAAATATATTTTTATATGTTGTATCTAGAAGGATAAAAGAAGGAGAATAATATTTATTACAAAATTATATAAGATAAGGAATGTATATTTATACTGATTGAAATCCTGGATGACTGATTCCAAATACATTTTATTATTATGATTTCACTACTCAAATAAATTAGAATACAACATATAAAACATAAAATGTAATATTGTTCTACTCATTATGGATGAGACTTCATATGAGACATTTATTATTTGTAAACTATTATTGAGATAATGATTTAATTTTACATAACATAATGATTGATGCAGAATGACTGTGTTCATTCTGGATGATAATTTTTTATTTTTCAGTTTCAGAGACAACTACATGATGATGTTTTTATAATATTCCGACGTCTCCCAAAAATTTTTCTTGAGTGATTATTTCTTATATTAATTAACTCATGTGTGCATAATTATTTTACTACATTTTCAATCTTCCTAGTATAATAAAAATGAGGTACTATGAATTAATTTATATCATGTTTAAAAATCAAAAAAATAGTTTTTGAGGTCCCTATATTAAATTATATATTATTAAAATCACCAATATTAACGAGTGAGTTTCAAAAGAGTGTGTTATGTGATATTTATGACCTGATGAACATTACATTGATGTGACATAATCATTAATGTAATTTCATTTTTCATTCGTATTCAAATAAAAGAAAAGGATTGATTTTGGAAATCAAAAGGTATATTTGAATCAATAATATTTTTAAAGGACTCATTCCACCCTGATGTTTCTTCATATACTCAAATTAGTAAAATGATATTTTTGTTAAAATTATGGTCTATTGTAATAGATATAAATAATAACACTAGAAATCATGATAATACACATCATTGAAAAAATCCATAAAATTCAGGTATAAATTCTCTGTATATAGAGGATATTAAAATTATTGTATCATTCACAATTTGGATTATAATATTTCTTTATAATGAATCAATAATTTTTTTGTGTATGAAATTTGTTTATAAGGAAAAAAAATCTTATATTCATTGTATTCATCGATTATTTTTTGTTTTAAATTTTTTTTAACATTATTGGGAGATTAATTTAGATGCAAATAAAATTTATTAGCTGCATATGCATTACAGTTTAGAAATATAGTACACACGGTTGTTGAACTCGATAAGAGAATCTATTTTTTTGTAACATAATTTTATTCATAGCATTAAATATATCCATCATTATTGAATATAGATTCTTAATTCACCCTAATTTTCATCATTCATGGATATAGTTTGATCAAGAGCATCAATCATTTTCATATGAACCCCACAACATAATATTTTTTAATTCTAATAATTGAGAAAGAAATTTTTTTTAAATTTCAATATTATTATTGTCTTATTTTTATATCATTTTTCTACTTTCGAACACAGATATTAATTATTGATTGTGACACCAAAGAATTAATTATATCAAGCAATCATTTATTTGTGATGAAAAAATTATGTACTATAAATAAAAAAATTCAAAAAACTTATAGATAAATAAATATTAAATTTTTTGGAAGTTATTTCTATGAAATTAATTTCGTTTATAAAATTTTAATGTTAAAAAACATATTTATTTATTTTTTGAGATTTTACGAAAAATTTGATTTAATGTCTATAGTGAAATATAATGATTATACAAATCTGTTATTTTTTGAAATATTAATGACATTAGGGATACATGAAGGGTTTTTAATAACATTTCATGACCAAATATATTTAATTTGGAAATGTTATTTAAAAAAATATAAAGGCACCATGAAATATATTCTTAACAGTATATAAATCATTGTTATGTTTGTTTATTAATTTAAATTACATATAGTAATTTTTTTAATCAAATCATGAAAAAAATAATTTAATTTTTTAAAATTATTAGTAAATATAAAAAAATATTAATATATTAGAATAGAATTAAATCCATGACAATCAATATATTTCATTATTTGGTCGTAATTATTTTGAACTATGTATTCATTTAATTTTACAAAATTATATTAAATGTAAGTTAATCACTTTTAGGAGAATAATTGTGTTTAATATATTATGTATTTAATATTATACTAATTTACATTAGATTGTATGGTCAAACAATGTTTTTGGTCATAATTAATGATAAATATGTTAAATATTAATAACCATTTTTAGGGTAAGATTGTCTAAAGTCTTAATTTAATAAGAGAAAAGGAATCAAGAAAAAATATTCATAAAACCCATTAATTGGATTTACATTGAATTTATCCACATAATATTATAATATGGTAAGTTATGTATCATTTATTCTTTATAAATATATTAATATATTTTAATATATTTAAAAATTCTATGCATGTCCAAGATATTAACTCTTAATGAACTATTTTAATTTTTTTTATAATAACTACGTTAATAATTTGATAACTATAATGATATAATAAAATTATTATATCCAATATACTTAGATTTTATATTTTTCATGGTTGAACCTTTTTCATTTCCTCTTTATGAAATGGGAAACGAGAGCATTGTTTTTATGTATGTGTTCAACATCGGTAATGGAAGTGATGTGTTTCATTTTTCATCAGCACCATTAATGGAATATTATTTTGATGTAATTTTGTTTTTTTATATGATAAATATTACATAAATATGATTTTTATAATAATATATTATTTATATTATTAACCTAAAACACATTAATATATGATAACGTCACTCATGGTTATGTGAGAACTACCTCCTCCATGATGTGATGTTAATCATTTTTCATATCCACATTCCTAGATTAATATAAATTAGTATTTGATGAATTATAATGATATTTATATTGTTATAAAATTTATGAGATGTTATAACCATAATAAAATTAACTAAGTCAAATAGTTGAATATAAAATTATTTGGTAAATGAAATAATTAACACTTACAAAAGAAAATTTCTATCAATATGTATTAACAAATGAGTTTTATAATGTTATAATGTGATTTTTTATGATATTATAAGTATTTATATCAGTTGGTTATTTAATTAAAATAAGTTTTTATTAATTATATATTATTTTAAAATCAATTTTTAATAAATCCAAATATTTCATAATGGATTTATTTTATCATATAATGTTATTTTAGAATTGATTTAGTTCATATTTCCTTCAGAAAATTTTTAACTTCCAATATATTAAACCAAATATATTATATTCTCATCTAGACATTTTTTTGTTCATATATGTTTATTTTTCATTTCATCTCTTAATGGGTGACAACTAAAAAATTAATTTACATATATGAGGGTTTTTTTTGAAAATATTTATTAAGTGATTTCCTTCAAAATATTCCTTTTCCACATAGATATTTTTTTGTTGTTTTAAAAATATTATTTCTATTCTATTATTTTTTAATAATTTAATTTATATACAATTTTTAAATTTTATAATCAAAATCATATTATCATTTCCGGAATGACATAGTTTTTACCAATGGTGTAAAGAATATCATTATTTTAACCATCACCACACAAATTAATATTCATAAAATCTTGAATAGTCTATTATTTGAAGCTTTTATAATTTGTTTCCGTGGATATTTTTTAATATATGTTTTCCCAATTATTTTGGCAATTATTTATCTAGAGAAATTTTTTCAAATGTTTTTATATTATTTCACTAGAAAAATGTTGTTATGATATTTAAAATGTATTTTGGTCAATGAAAAATCATAGTGATGTTTCTAGAAAGACGATCCAATGAAATATTAATTTTTCAATATTTTTTACTCTGATGATAATGGAATATTGATTTTCTATATTCTTAATTCTATATTTATTATAGTATACTTATAAGGATTTTTTGAATAATTTTAATTATTAATTATTAATTTAATGAATACAATTGACAAGAGCATGATGGGTATGACCTAGTTATAAATAAAACCATAATTCATTGATTAGATACGTGAGATAAAACTGCCGGTATTCTATATGTTATGGGTATCTCATTTATACCTATAAATTTAATAAAAATGATGGATTGGTTTAGTGGATATGATGCTAACATATATGATGTCATGGTTGTTAGAAATTGGTTCTGAATATATAGTATTGTTAATTTCCCTTATTAAAAATTAAATTTAAATTATTAATTTTTTGTTGTTGTTATTAGTAATGATTGTTCACTGAAATTAGTCTGTTGATTTAGTGACATGTGTTTTGGTTTTCCACACAACTATATCGGTTATAAATTATTTACTCAAGAGAGATTTGGTTTCACATAACCCATACAGATCATATGTTCTAACAATTTATATATTTTTTATTCTTCATGATTTGAATTAGGGTAATATGAATGTTATTAAGCATGATATAATTTTTATTATTATATGTTTCTTATATTTAAAATAAAACATTGGAATCATCTATATAACGTTTTTACTAATATTGATAAAATTATAGATCATTCATGGTGTGATGCCTTATATCCTATAAAAATTTAATAAAGTAAAACCCCTATTATGTTTACTAGAGTTAGGTTATTACAATTTTCATTAATGAATTTTTAGTCTGATCCATTGGATCTGGGATTCAAATGTGCATTGGTAACATTAAAATTATGATATCCCCTAATGGTATTTGAAAAAATTTACCATTATTGAGATTTTTTTATAGTCCAATAATCACGATTATTATGACCTGACTCAGTGTGTAGAATAATTTAGAAATGGAAATTTATAAAATAAATGAAGTCAATAACACTAGAAAATATATGAATTACCCTATATTATAATAAAATATTGCAACTATTTGAAAATAGATGATCAAGGAACTATTAAAGAATATAACACATGTATGATTAATACTAATTACCTTATAGATTAATCAATTAATTCATACTGCTATTATTACTTTTTTGATTTCATCATGACACATATGCATGCAAATTTTTCTGGAACTACTAATCCATTGGTACCTGAAAAGTGAATTTGGTCTCACAAAATAATATTCTATGATATCTGATTTAAAAGAAGTTAAATGGTCATTTTGTAAGTGTATTTTATGTTTGCATATGATGATCAATAGTGGTCACTATTCTATAAAAAATATTACTTCATATAATATAATGATTTCAATGAAGAACATTTAATGATAAATTATTTGGGAAATATATTCCATGTAAATTCTAGCTTTAATATAAAGTATATTCCCCACATTAATAAAAACTAATGGAAATGGTGTGGAAGAGTATAAGTACAAGGATACAATATTATGAATGGATGTTTTTGACTACATATTAAATCAGATAAAAAAGATTGATAACTTCTTTTTATATGTCTGAGTTGATTCCCCGATGGGAACTATGATATAAAATGGTTTCATCATTCGATGATAAAATATCATGGTCTATAAAGGAAAGGATCTTATTTTTCAATTCATAAATCTTCAAGGGGGTCACGAAAATAAGTTGTTGATTGAGACCCATTAAAAAATAAATGTGTCAAATAATAGGAAATATAGGATAATATTTTCAACATGTTATAATTGCGGAAATAAAAACCCTTGTATTTTCATAGTGTAAAGATGAGTTTTTATTAAATTTTGTAGAAATATTTATTAATTACATAGATTGAGAGGATATGAATGAAACCAGTATTATCTATTGATTCCTATAAAACTTGATGGGAAATTATTCCACCTAATCTACTATGCATCCTGGGAACCTCCCATATAAGTGGCCAATGTATTTGGAAATGGTAATGTGATTAATAAAACTAAAGTTAATGTTACCAATGATTTGGCAGCAGGTTCCATGATCATAAATTCAAATTTACCTAATGCTTTATTTGATTTTGGATCATCTCTCTAATTTATATCTTCCATTATTACTAATAAAATAAAATATATCCCTAGACACCAATTATCAGAGTTATAAATCTATACTCCTTGTGGATATTTTATTTTAACAAATATGTGTCATTTTATTAACATTTTGTGTCATAGAAATACATTATTCCTTAATATGATTATTAATCCAATGATTGAGTTTTATGTAAATAATTGTATGGATTTATTTTGAAATATTTTTTAAAAAATTATATACATGAGGTATACATTATGATTCTTGATGAAGTGATAACATTGTGATGTGAGAAGAAGGAGGAGGAGAATGGTGATCTAAGTTTTTTTAGACCATTCTATGGCCAAGGCATTGAGGATTCAAGAAACATAATAGCTTAAAAAACAGGATGAATAATATAAAATAAAGAAGAATATATCAGAAGCTAATATTTTCCAATTATTTTTTAAAGATTCAGTGAATTCTTCTGTATAGATCTAGGTACTAGAATCATTATTTTATGTGTCAGTTCCAATAGAAAATCCAGGGAAAAATTTTTAATTACAGAACCCATCATAGAAGAAGATGGTGTTCAGATAGAAGAAGTAGATGATAAAGAGGAAGAAAGTGAAGATGTTATGAAACAGGTGGAAGAATATCATGAGAAGGAATATCCTTCAGATAAACACCTGATTAAAACTTATAATGATGAATTAGCCAAAATAATCTAAAATGAAAAATATGATGATGCACATAATGTGGTGGATAAACCAAATTATCATGAAAGCTACAATACTGATTCTATTATTTCATAATATATTAAGTAAGTTTATGAGATAGATGATATTGATGATGAATGGATAATCTAAGTCTCTGGTAGTGAGTATGAGACTCCCAATGTTGATTTAAAACTCTTTAGAGTAGATAATGGAATGAATGTTATCGTTGGTTTTCCCAGGAATGTTTTGGTTACATTTTCTAATAAAACTATTGGTGGAACAACCTAGAGGAAGTCTGAAAAACTAGATATAGTTTTCTTAACAACATGTAAATCTACATCAGAATCCTCATCCTCACTAGGACAATATTTTGTTGTTTAATCATTAAAAAATCAAGTAAACCTTATTCATTTATTTCCATGTATGTATTTGAGATGTCAGTCGCATCAGCATCCATTCAATCAGAATCCAGAATCGATAAGATTGATTATGGAAACATTTATCATGATTATAGTAGAGTTCAATACTTTTCACATTTGTTATGATATTCATTGGAGATCATACAGGGAAATAACCAAATGGTCTAAGTCAATAACTTGTTATCTAAAAATATAGATGATTTTTGTTAGTCCGAAAAATATTCCGCTAATTAATAAGATTACACAGTGAAGAACCATATATCAAATATTTCAATGAATTTGAATCAAGAGAAAGCCGCCATGATTCAAGAGGAAAAGGACCAAAATGGAAAGCTCAAATCTGTTACCTTAAATTTGAAAATGGAATGACAAATAAAATAAGATATTAAAGAAAAATTAAAATAATAAGAAGAACTGGTTATGTCTCAATCTGAATTAATAATGTCATGAGATGAAATAAATAAGGATTTCAAGAAGAAGAATCATGATCGGCATTAATTGATCATGAAATTTGAGGATGATCACAAATAGCTGAAGAAGATGAAAGAAACCTTAAGAATCTCAATGCTGATGGAAAACAAGGAAGAATAGTTTTCTTAATAATAAAATCATTTGTTGTACTCTCATTGGAATTTTTCCCATAATAAAGAAATTTTATTGTTATTCTATTGTTTTCTATTGTGTTTATCAAATCATTCATGTAAATTTTTTTAAAATTCCTTTAATTCCATTGTGAAAATCAAAAAGTTGGTGAAAAGAATGATCAAAATAATATATAGAATTGAATTCCCTATGTAAGGGGGATTCTACATAAAGAAGCATTTATGAATCAAGAAAAACTAACATCTATAAGATTGTCAAGAATTTAATTTTTAGGTATTTCAAATCATAATGGGGAGTTAGTCATATTCATTGTAGGTAAAATATAAAGGGAGATAAGTATTTCTTTTAATTGATAAAAAATAAAAACCTTATTACATATATTATTTTTTTAAATATTGTTTGTTCCTTACAAAAATGGGGATATTGTTTAGTTAATAAATTTCTTTATGGCCTTTTACATTCTTTAATGATGTGAATATCACAAACAAGTTTTATTTATGGATGTTTTTCATTCTTTATTAATTATTTTCTGATTGAAAAATTTCTTTCCCTATGAAAAGATTTATCCATAACCATAGTTTTCCATGAATTATATTCTATCTTTTGAAACCAATTCTATTTTTTATTATGGTCAAATTTATATCGTTATTTAAAAAATCATAAAATTACCATTCCTTTTGATATCGTGTCTTACTATTTTCATTTCTGAATTCTATAAAATTCAGTCTCTAAATTACATGAAATTAATCCTTTTGTTTCTCTATTTTTGGATTCCATTTTCCATGAAATTCAAACTCTGAATTTCATGAAATTCATACTTTGAATTTTCTCAAATTCAGACTCAAAATTGTATAAAATTTAGACTCTGCATATTCTAAAATTCAAAATCTGAATTCGTTGAAATTATGACTCTAAATTTTCTAAATACCAGACTCCATATTCTACAGAATTCGGGCTCCTAATTCCTCTGAATTCTAACTCCGAATTCTTCAGTATTCGGACTCCGAATACCTCATAATTTCAAAACTGAATTCTTCAAAATTATGATTCTAAATTCCTCATATTTTAACTCCTTATTCCAATAAAATTCAGACTCATAAATCCTCAGAATTCAAACTATGAATACCACTTAATTCCTAATCTGAATTTCTTAGTATTTATACTCTAAATTCCTCAGAATTAAATCTTCTCATATCTATTTTTCACAATCTTATTATTTATATTTTTAGACAATGATTTCTAATTTTTCCTAGATTACTATTCTAAAATTTTAATAATGTTATTTTAATTTAGTAATATATTTTTTTTCAAAATTATCAAATCATAGCTTCTCAAACATGATATTGTTTTCCTTGAATATTTTATTATTTCATACCCTTGGAATTATTTCATATATGTTACTATTCAAAATAATATCATCTAATCTGTTTGAATCTAATTGTTGGCCAACTGACCCATGTATAGGTCCCTTTTATATTTAAGGAAAAATACAATTATTGGAGGAGGGATCTTCCTATTTGAATCCTTTCCTGTAAATAGGATCCCATTTTTTTGATATCAACAACACATAGATAAATATATTACATGATGTGATGTTGTGAAGTGATTTATAGAGATATTATATATTGTACCTTCTTTGATAATTGAATATCTTGTTCAAACATGAAGAAATCGTTTAGCCTAGTGATACTTCTATGTTTGTTGTGCAAAATCTAGGTCTTATTGGGATAGAAAGATAAAGGTGCTGACTACCTTGAATTTTATGGTCTTCTGGTGATATAAAGGTAGAGGTTGTGACTTACATAATGTTTTAGGTCTTGCAATTATATTAAGATATACTTTGATACTCTTATTAAGGGATTACTCAATGGTGTGTATGATAGAATTTCTCAAAAAAATAAATCATGGAAATTTATCCAGGTTTTTTTATGACTTTCTCTTTGGGATAAAATATTTCTAATAATTGTTCTTGTTTTATTACATGTTTTTTATTTGTGATAATATAAGGTTATAGAAATAATGTATAAATATCTTATACATTCATATACTTGTATATTTTGATAACTAATTTTCTATACGATTTAAGGTAGAATCACACACTATTAAACATCTCTTATGTTTCTATTTCGGATTCATATTTCCAGATCCTAAGAATGGATTTTTCATAGTTAAGAACTACAATGTTTTTGGGAATTCTTCTTATTTAACGTTCATAATCAGAGATTTCTTTAAGGTTAAAATAATTTTTTTTTAAATTTTAATTGACCCCCTCCCTCTTGTAATTTAGAATCTACGTCTATGATTGGATCTTACACAACTATGTGAAATGAATGATGATATTATAAAGATAACATTTCAAACATGGCGGGGAAAATGTAATTTTATAATAATATCATTTAGGCTGACTAATTTATGCTCTATTATATTGATCTAATGAAAAATGTAACAAAGGATTATCTTGGTCAATTTAAGTGTATATATTATTTATATATTGATATTCCTTAAAATATACAATGAGAATAAGAGTAATTTGATAATCATTCAAAACTTTATTTGAGAAAAAGAGTGATATATGAAATTTATATATCAGGTTATATATTTAGGAATGATATTATTCCTGGCCATAAAAAATATATTTATGTAATATCATTAGATCTTTTAAATACAATAATAGCTATATAATTTCATGAAAAAATTAATATAAATGAGGTATATAGTTTCATATGATTATTATATCATAATAGATGGTTTATATTAAACTCTTCAGGATTATATAACACATTAACCATGATTCCACAGAAACGGGTTAAGTTTATAATGTAAGAATAATGAAATTAGTTTTTTTATAATTAAATAGATGATTATTCAATTAATTGTTGTTAATTTTTTCTCGTCGAAGGGTTGAGTTTTTTATATATAGTGATGCATCAAATTATTGGTTTGGATGAATTCTAATGTAGAAGAATACAATTTTCACCTTTGAGAAAATGATGTTAATGATAAATTAATAGATTCTTCCAACCCAAGTATTAATTTGATAGCTCTAATCTTTTCATTTTTTATATAATGGAACTATATTTATTAAGAAAAATTTAAAACATATACAGATCAAAATGTATTAATTTTTTCTTCTAAAAACAATTGATTAACATATGGAAATGTCCATGGCTATAATTTCTCATTGATTATGAGTGTTCAATGAAATTTTAAGATAGATATAAAATAAGGTTATTGACACAATGAGTATGAAAGATAAAATGATTTTAATAAAATCGAGGATACGAAAATATTCTATATGAATTAATTTGGAGATGCTTCAAATGAGATTCATATTATAAGGGGTAATAATGAATCTATTTTAAATGATTTCAAATACATACTTAATAGAGAACAAATATTACCTTGTGAGGATAATAATAAAAAAACAACAAATATTAATAATGGGATATAGGTATTCATCAACTGGGATTTTGAAATATTTATATTTAGAAAGAGTACATCAGTCCTTTTTGTGGCAGACCTAAATATATAATTACTAGATGACCCTAATAGTATCAATATATCTATCCACACTATTAAAAATTAATTGGATTTAAAATATCCTTTATGGTGGTATAATGTTAACTGATAAATTGTAGCTTACATTGTATGATGACTGATTTGTCGGTATATGAAGTATCCTAAATGGTTTAGGAATACTCATCATATTATAGTGTGGAAATGGTATGATATCAATAATGAATTTTTAATTATAATAAGAAATCATGTTAGACAAAATGGGTTGTTATCATTTATTGTTGATAACCATATGATGTTTTAAAATTTATAGGCTATATGGTACAAAATTATTCTTAAATACATCATAAGACTCCATATTATTGAATTTTTTGAACTAAATAGTGCACCACATAAGCTAAAAATTTTATTGATGTTATTTTATGGATACTATAATAAGTTGTTTCCAAAAAGTTTATATGTTTTTTTCATCACAAATAAATTAAATTATTTGTATTTTTTATGATCAAAAGATGAGAATATTGAATGAGGTTTTCATAAGAATATCCCTCATGTGTTGTTTTATATTCTTGAGATGTCTTCTAGGAAAAATTGTTTTCTGACATTACATTCAAGAAAGAGATTTTCATATTATGGAGGGATGTTTTATCATGAAAAATTTTATTCAGAGACATTAGTCCTAACAAATAATATAATTCATATTTTTGACAAATGTTATCATCATCATCATTGGACTAAAAAATTGTACTGATTCTATTTTAATGAATGGTGTGTAAAATGTGAAATTTTATTAAAATATAATTTTAAAAATGTGGTGTTTCTACGAATTTTACATTTTCTATTTATAGATCATCATTTTGAGATGTACTATATGTCGAGGTTTTCTGCATACTAGTAGTTTGAATTTTATGAAGTCATAGGATTTGAAAATATGTTAATCAACTAGTTCATCAGACAGATTGATCCATCAAATAAATCAATCCATCGAATGAACCCCCGGTTATTTTATTTCTGAAATATAGAATGAATTTTTAACAGAGGTCCATCAAATATTTATCCCCATTGATCCATCAAACATGTTACAGGCACTGATAAGACCTCAAATAACTATATGAATTGGAGTTAGTACGTCAACCAACCTATGATGGTTCAATGAACACAAGATGTTGAATGTGAATTAGATGATTTTTGACATTAATCAATAGGATGAGATCCAATGTCTAATCCATAATATGAGCATTAGAGAATGATCAATCAGATGAGATACAATATTGTTGTAGACCATTTTCACTTTACTAGAATCATTAATGTGATTTCTTATGTTATATTGTTTTTAATTGAATCTTGACTCATCAAATAATAATTTTTTTAATATGTTATTGGTTTCGGAGTTTCATCACATGGATTTTCGTCAAATTTAATGTCAGTTTAAAAAATCAATAAAATATGAAACATATTTATTTTACTACAAAATTATTAATATAGTGTTTTTAGTTCTATAGAAGATTCAATTATGAATATGAAAAAACTGTTTTTTCTTACAAGGAACATTATGGTGAGAAATTCAAATCATGTAGAATAGAATGAAATTAGTTTTCTATATAGAGTAATTTTCATATTCCTTTTCAAATGAGGTTCATAAATGATATATTTTGGAGAATTCATGATCATTCTAGAAAAATATATAAAAGTGGAGAAGTATTTAGAAATGGTTATATAATATTTTAATTTAAATTGGTTTTCAGAAATGAATTTTTTGAGAGGGAAATCGATGTTGGGTCCCAAGAATTTTTTTTTTGTGGAAAACCTACATGTGTAGTAAAAAATTCAACATACACTACCACTATTTACATGGGCATGTGTAGGTTTGATGAATGATTGTTTTCTTGATAGAATTTTTTGATGAATTTTTTTTAGATAAAATAATAGTCCATGAGATGTTTTTATTAGATTTTTTATCTCAGACCATGAAATTTGGTTGACATATTCATGAAAAAGGAAGAAGTTAATATAATTTCCTTCCTAGAAAGTTAATCATACATATTTCCATACTAATGAATTAGAAATATAAATTAGAGTGAGAGATCAGACTGAGGATTTGTACATATTCCGGAGGTGTTTTTCCAACATGTAGCTATGTAATAATGTGAATAATTTTTTTATTGAATATTTATAATGTTGGACGTTGTTGGAGCTGTATAGTGGCATGTTTGGAACTAATTTTTGAATTTTTGTAATCTAGTGAAAATATATTAATTATTTATATCATTATAGAAGGAAATAATTAATTGTTGTATTCCTCATAGTTATACACATGTTTAAGGGTATTTTCTAATTGTTTTATAGTATATTGTGTGGTATTATGTTATTTCTAGGTCCTTCTAATGAATAGATACTCTTATTCTGTAGTGATCCTTGCAAATTCATGAGTTCATGTGGATGTTTGAATGTTTGGTTTTGGACATATTTACTAATCATTAATAAGAGGAAAAATATTTTACTTAATAAAGACAATATAACATAACAATACATAACAGAGTCACCCCTCTACCTCCCATTTATTTCATTTATAATTTGTAACAATTTTTAATTTATATGAAAGGGTTGTTTCACTTTATTTCCTAAATTTATGATTTTTTTGAAGATGTGTTTTTATGGAAAAAATGAATTATTATAAAATTATGGGGACTCTAGTTTTTTATGGAATAAATTGTCATATCAGGGAAGATATATTGTTTTCGTATCGTATTCATTGTGGTTATAGTGTTTGGCAATATTCTAGAGATTCATTTCCTCAAATGTTTACTAATATTACTCATTAATTTATTTATAATTAATAATATAAAGAATGATTTAACTAATATAATATACTTACATTCTTTACCATATGATTGTTCATTTTATAGAGTGAGCTAATTTGTTACTACTATAGTTATGTAGTACCCCCCAGATTTGGGTATGTAACCCTTGTTTTATGATTTTTAAGTACATAAAGCATATGAGGAATTTTTGGGAATGTTTGGAAACTATTAAAGTGTTATAGGAAATAAATTGGTGACGCACGGGCTCCGCACGGTTTTCCCAAACCGTGCGGAATACTTGCAGGTGGTGTCACCATGGGTAGAGGAGACAGCACGATGTGCACATGGTTTGGGAAAACCGTGCGAGGAGGCCGTGCAGAGCACCCCTTCCAAGAAGTGACTACTACACTGTTAGCACACTATTTGACTAACCCTATGGACAAACCGTGCACGAAGTCAACATAGATCCTATTTTTAAGGATATAATCCATTTTATCTTTAAAACCACTCGTTTTTTCTCCTAGATGTCCCTAAATCATGATATCTCTCTTGTGAAAGTGGGAGAACACTTACCAGGCGTTTTAGAAGCGATATGGAGGGTTGCTTTGGAATTTAGAGGCCGGTTTATTAAGGTATGTCTCGTTTGCTTGAGTTTTCTTAGATCGACTTCTTCTCTCTTGATGGATACTTAGAACTACGCCCATGGTGGGGGGATCTAAGGTAGTGTATTACTTTTATATCGGGTTTTGGTTTGTTTGGTACTAGGGGAAGGAACCTAAGGAGTTTTCGGGAGTTGTTGACTCAGTTTTTTTTGCGTTCTTCATCTGTTGGTTGGTTTCGCCTAATTTGTCGAGTTAGGTGGATTCACTCCTAATTTCTCATTCTTAGAACTTGAAGTCTTAGTTTGAAATTGTTTTCCATGATTGAAATGGTTTTATATCTATGGTGAAAGTATGGTTGAAAACCCTTTTTAGTAACAGGTGATGGAAATTGTGTGTTTTTGGAATGTGTTTGTTGAAGTTAATTTAAAATGGTGATTTTAAACTAGTTATTGTTTTACTGCTTGAAATAAATGGTTCTCAATAAATGGTTTGATGATTTATTGAATGTTTTTTACCTAACATGGTTTTGGAATGGATTTGCATGGGTTGTGGTGTGTGTTCATATGTATTGGGGTGGATAAGGGTGAGAAGTACCCCCAACAAAAGGTTGGGATGGATAAGGGCGAGAAGTACCCCCATCCCAAGGGATGAATAAGGGAGTGAAGTACCCCCATCAAGGTAGTCCACTAAGTGATGTCTTAGTGGAAGGATAACTCACCACTCGCGAGTATAGGGAGGTCAAGGTTTCATGCATGGTTGGTTGTGTGTATTTGTGAAATGTAATGAATGTGCCAAAGATGGAAATAGGAATTTGATTAGAAACTGTGCTTGGTTGATTTTCTTGAGAAAGATTGTTTTTGTTGGAAAATGATTTTGACATGGAACTTGTTATATTGTGAACTATTTTGGATTTTTTATATAAATTGTTTTATATAAATGTTCTAACATGTTTTATCCTATAGGCATGGGTTGGGAAGTCATCTGGGAATACCTACTGAGTTTCATTACTCTCCCACTTCCTCGGCACGTTAAAACTTTGCAGATGTCATATATCGGGATGTTGGAAAAGGTAACATATCACATGTTAATAGCACCACTTCGTGATACTTGGGAAGGTTTGTGATGTTGGAGATGGGAGTTTTTGGAGCATTGATTTGGGTTTCTGTCTTGTAGTCTTTGTGTTTTCCTTTCTGCTATTTACTCCGATTTAGTGTTGGTTTGACTGTGGTACTTTTGGCTGGTTTATGATAAAATAAATGGTGGATTTGTCTAAGATTTTTTCATGCATGATTTAGTTGATTTTTTTGGTTATGGTTGTTGTCTATATGGTATATCCTCAAAGGGTAAATCATCCCCCACTTATTTTTAAACCCTTCAGCATTTATTTATAGCCTTTGGTGTCTCGGGGGTGTCTCATAAGGCCTAGTAATGACTGATTGTAATCTCAAGCCAATGAGAATTGGTGGGTCATTAAAAATGGTATCAGATCATTCATTCCTTGGGGTATAAATGCAATCATCTTCTTCCTTTCATTGTGGAACAAGTAGTCATCAGTTTTGTTGGATTTGGCGTTGAATTCGTATGTGTCTATTCATGGGGTTGTCATCTTATGAAAGAGTAGGATTGTCAGAACATGGATTGTATAGCATAAAAAGACTTAGCTAACCTTTTTATGATGAACATCATGTTATGAGGGATTTGGGTACATATGTTTTTTGAAGATAGTTATAGGATAAAAAATCTCATTATCATGGGTTTAGCCAATGAGATGAGCATGAAATGAATTAGAGGATTGACTTCCCACTAGGAGTGCATGTAACATTTTTAGAAATGGATTTGGGTTGGATGAAGAAGTTTGATTTATGAAAATTTTTAACTTGTTTTCAAATGATAGATTTTGACAAGAGAATGGTTGATGTATTTAGAAAATATATTGATTTTCAAAAGAAAGAAATGATTTTTTTCTTAGATATGGGTGAATGTGGGAAATTTTGATGGTGGGAAATCAATGTTGTGATAGTGATGTGGTTGAAAAATGAAATGCTAAGCCTTCAATTGCTAGGAAGTGAGACTAAAGGCGTGTGTTGTTTGTATAGAAAATGGCACCCGTTAGGCATCGTAGAATCCAAACAGAAGAGGTTGTAGAGAATGTGGTGGCACCTGAACTACATGTGAACCAGGAACTTGTACAAAGTATAGTTCAACCATTTCATGCTATGGACACAGGGAATCAGAGGGATGAGTCAAGGCATGTATACCATTCAGTCCAGTTCCAGAAGAAGAATCAACCCATCTTTCAGGGTGATTATGAACAAGAAAGGGCGGAGGTGTGGCTGAGTAGGATGAATTGTATCTTCGATTTCATCGACATACTAGAAGAGCTGAAAGTAAAGTTGGTGGCGTATATGCCAGAGGATCTTCCACAACCGTGGTGGGAGCTAGTGTTGCAGGCTTAGTTGGATCAATGTCGGGCCTGAGAGGGATTTGAGGAATTGTTAAATTAACAATTCTATCCTCACACGTTGAAGATCCATATGAAAACATACTTTTTCAGCCTGAATCCGTAGATTATCATTGTCATGTAGTATGCGGCTAAATTCAATAATTTAGGTCTATTTTCATCTGAATTTTCTGCAAGTGCATCTCTGAAGGCACACATCATTGAATCAGGGTTGAGACATGAGATTTGTTCAAAGATATCTGTGCTCTGTATTACACATTATACAGAGATGGTAAACGTAGCAACAGTTGATGAAAGAGATATATCAGGATTTACGGGAGGAGGTAGTATGATCATACCCACTGGAATTGGTGGGAACTCTAATGCTGGGAACAAGCAGAAGAGGGACACCTATATCAAAGGTTGGAGTGCAAATTAGAATCAGACGTCTGGATCAGTGAATCATCCTCCAGGACCCATGAGGAAAGCCGTGTGTTTTAAATGTGCCTCGGTTGACCACATGAAACGAGAATGTATAGTACCACATAGAGAATTCCACAATTACAGCAAGATGGGGCATCTTTAGTGATATAGTCGCAGTGCTCCATGGTTGGGTGTTTGTGACACTTCTCATGTGTCACAAGAATCTTATGCTTCGATATGGAGAGGATAGCAAAATAAGTCTTGTCAGCAGAAAATAGCTAGCTATGTTGATTCCAGGAATACCATGACTCCTCAAGTAGGGAAATCTCAACATTTAAATACGGAGGAAAGTGTAGCAACAAAGAAATTGTATGTAGCAGAATAGGTGATTGTGGATTACCAGTCTGGACCATCTACGATGAGAGGTACGATTATTTTGAATTCTACCCGCATGCAAGTGTTGTTCGATACTAGTGCATCACACTCTATTCATGCTTCTCGTATTGCTGATTTGTTGAACTTAAAACATGAAATGATGACTTCTGTGATAAAACATCAAGCTCATCTCGGTGAAAAAGAATATTTGGCCTTCGTGTGTAGAGCATGTTCTATAACTGTTTATAGAGCCGGTCTGAAATGGGATTTCTCTATGCTAGAGATGGATGTCTATGATATAATCTTGGGAATGGATTGGTTGATAGAGTTTTGGGCTCACATCGACTGTTATAGAAGAATACTCAGTTTCGTGATTGAGGATGGCGTCGATCATCTCTTTAGAGAGTAAAGAGTGGTGAAGGCAGGTGCAACGGGCTTGTTTGCACCAGTAGTGGTAATGATCACTTACCAGTTTGCTATGTTAAACATGGAATTGATGAACGAGATCATGAATAATAGTTTTATAGTAGTCGTAGATCAATTTCCTGATTATTATCCTGAAAACTTCTTCGGGTTACCACCTATAAGAGAAGTGGATTTTACGATTGATCTCCTTCCGAGGACCAGTCCTATCTCACATCCATCTTATAGGATGGCACCAATGGAGCTAAAGGAACTGAAAGTGTAGTTGGAAGAGCATGAAAAAAGTTTTTATTTGGCCATGAGTGTCTCCGTTGGCAGCACCAGTTTTGTTTGTAAAGAAAACAGATGGAACATTGAGGCTATGTGTGGATTACCGTAAACTTAACCAACTTACGATAAAGAATAGATATCCACTTCCATGCATTTTTGACCTTTTTGATCAATTGAGGGGAGATTAGTGGTTCCCTAAGATTGATTTACGGTCAAGAAATCACCAGTTGCGATTTTGGAAGGAGGATAGTCCAAAGACAACCTTCAGAAGCTGATATGGACACTACAAATATGTAGTCATGCCTTTTGGTCTTACGATCGCACTAGCAGTCCTTATGGCATTGGTGACTCAGATATTTCAGTGATATCTAGATTCGTTTTTGTGGTGTTTATAGAGGACATATTGGTGTATTCAATAACAAGGGACGATCATGAACAACACATAGCGATAGTGTTGGAAATCTTGAGAAACCATAAATTGTATGCCAAATTATCCAAGTGGGATTTTTGGATACAAGATGTACGCTTTCTAGGCCATGTTGTTTCTAATAATGGTGTTTTAGTGGTCCAAAAAAGATAGAAGTTTCTCTTTCTTGGAAACCATCAATGAATGTGTTCGAGATACAAAACTTTCTTGGTCTAGATAGTTACTACAGATGCATTGTGCGTGATTTATCACGACTAGCATCACCTAAGACATCTCTAAAAAAGAATAATTCTACATTCCAATATACTGACGAATTTCATAGATCTTTTCAAGAGTTGAAAGTTCTCTTTACATCATCACGCATCTTGATTTTACCAGAATCAGGACATGGGTACCTATGGTATTGTTATTCTTCGGGATTAGGGTTGGGTTGTGTTCTCATGCAAGGAGATCATGTGGTTGCTTATGGCTCAAGGAAGTTGAGGGTGCATGAGAAGAATTACCCAACACATTATTTGGACACGGCTGCAGTCTTCCTTACTTTGAAAACATGGAGACATTATCTCTTTAGTGAGAAATTCACTATGTTTACGGATCATAATAATTTTAATCATATTTTCTCAAATAGATATTTGAATCTGAGGTAGGGGAGATGGATGGAGTATCATCAAATGGTCTACTTTGACATGATATATACACTGGGTATGGGAAATTTCGTGGCCGATGCATGAAGCCTAAAGTCATATGCTCCGTTGGAGAAAGAAGCTTCAGATAAGTGGCAGTTGATGTCAGTCCTAGCTGACATGTGTATGGAATGTGAAGAACGATAAGATGTTGCGGTTTTCTTTCTAGTTGCACTTGTTCCTGATTTTATGGAGATAGTAAAGGAGGAACAGACATCTGATGTTTACAATGTTGAAATGAGTTCATAAATCAATTATGGGGAGACCATTGAGGGATGGAAGATGGATGGGAGATCAGTTTTACGGTTTCGATATCGGATGGTTGTACATTTAACTGCTCAGGAACAACTCCTTCATGCATACCACTATTACAGATGGTCTGTTCATCTAGGAATACAGAAGATGTATAGGGAGATGAAGGAACAATTTTGGTGGAGCAGCATGAAAATGAAGGTAACTGAATTTGTTTCAAGTTGTTGATCTTGTCATCATGTTAAAGCAAAAAATCAGTGGCTAGCAGGTATGTTAAAGTATTTACTTATCCTAGTGTGGAAATGGGATTAGATAGTAATGGATTTTGTTATAGGTCTTCCATGAATGGTCCCAAAACAAGATTCCATTTGGTGATAGTGTATCGTCTAACCAAGTCGGCCCATTTCATCCCTATTTGTGAAACTCATATGGTGGAATATCGTTCAAAGATCAATATCTGAGAAGTGGTAAAGAGACATGTAACACCAATTTCAGTCGTTCCAGACTGAGATTCGAGGTTCACATCTAGTTTTTGGCGATCCTTACAGAAAGCCATGGGAACTTAGTTGAATATAAGTACTGTGTATCATCCTCACACGGATGGACAATCCGAAAGGAAGATACAGACATTGGAAGACATTTTTTGGGCTTGTGTAATGGATTTTGGTGGCTTATGGGAGGAGAATATACTCTTAGTGGAGTTCACATACAATAACAGCAATCAAGCCTTGATATACATGGCTTCATTTGAGGCATTGTATGGGCGTCCTTGTCATTATCCACATTGATGGGTGGAAATATGTGAGACATCACTATTTGGGCCGATCCTTTTCCAAGAAACAATAGAGAAGATTCAGTTGATAAAAAAGATGATGGAGACGGCATAGAGTCATCAAAAATCTTATTCGGATCATCGCCGAAGACCTTTGTCGTTTGCAGTGAGTGATCATGTATTTTTGAGAATCTCTCCAAGGCTTGGAAATCATCGATATGGGAAGCATGGAAAATTATCTACTCAATATATAGGCCCTTTTGAAATACTGGATTAGGTTGTCCAGGGGGCGTATCAGTTGGCATTTCCACCACGGTTCAGTGTAATGCATAATGGGTTCCACGTATCTCAGTTGAAGAAGTATCATCTCGATCCTAACCATGGGATCAGATGGGATCTCATTGACCTAGACCGAATGCTTCATTGGTAAATATTCCGTTACGGATTGTGGATAGGTAAGATAATGTATTTCATGGAAAAAGCATCGATTTAATTTGGGTTTTTTTTGCATCATTCTCAGATTTAGGAAGACACTTGGGAACGTGAGAAAGAAATGAAAGAGCAGTGGCCATAACTCATTCAGGAAAGCGATGGTTTTCTACTTTCCAGGGACGGAAAGGAAAATGGTGGGGAGAATTTATTACCCCCATTTTATGGTATGTAACCCTTGTTTTATGATTTTTATGTACATGAAGCATATGATGAATTGTTGGGAATGTTTGGAGACTTTTAAAATGTCAAAGGAAAAAAAGTGGTGACGAACGGGCTTCACACGGTTTGCCCAAACCTTACGGAAGCCGTACTGGTGGTGTCACCTTGGAAAGAGGATACCGCACGGTGTGTGCACAGTTTAGGAAAACCATGGGAGGAGGCCTTGTAGAGCACCCATTCTTAGAAGTGACTACCGCATGGTTAGCGCACGATTTGACTAACGGTGCATACTAACTGTGAACAAAGTTAACTTAGATCCTATTTTTATGGATCTAATCTATTTTATCTTTAAACCCACTTTTTTCTCCTAGATGACCCTAAATCAGGATTTCTCTCTCTTGAAGGTGAGAGAGCACTTACCAGACATTTTGGAAGCGATCCGGAGGATTTCCTTGGCGTTTAGAGGCCGATTGATCAAGGTAAGTCTTGTTTCCTTGAGTTTTCTTAGATATCCTTCTTCCATTTTGATGGATCCTTAGATATACGCCAAATTTGCGTAGATCTAAGGGATTGGATGACTTTTAAGTGGGGTTTTGGTTTGGTTGGTACAAGGGGAAGTAACCTAATGAGGTTTTGGGTAGTTGTTGACTCAGTTTCATTGGAGGTCTTCGTCCGTTTGTTGGTTTCACCTAATTTGTTGAGGTAGGTGGCTTCACTCAAAATTTATATTTCTTAGAACATTAAGGCTTAGTTTCACATTGTTTTCCATGATTGAAATGGTTTGTTTATCTGCTGTGAAAGAGTGTTTGAAACCCTTTTTTTGTAACGGGTGATTGACAATTTGTGTTTTTTGAATGTGTTTCTTTAAGTGAATTTAAAATGGTGATTTTAAACCGGTTATGGTTTTGCTGCTTAAAAGAAAAGTTTTTCAATAAAAATTTTATGATTTATTGAACGGTTTTGAACATACTTGGTTTTGGTATGTATTTGCATGGGTTTTGGTGTGTGTTCATATGCATTGAGTTGGATAAGGGCGAGAAGTACCCACATTAAAAGGTTGGGATGGATAAGGGTGTGAAGTACCCCCATCCAATGGGATGGATAAGGGCGTGATGTTACCCCGTCAAGGTAGTGCACTAAGTGACATCTGAGTGGATGGATAACTCACCACTCACAAGTATAGGGAGGTCCACGTTGCATGCATGGTTGGTTGTGTGGATTTTTGAAATGGAATGAATGTGCTAAATATTGAAATGGGAATTTGATAGTAAACCATTCTTGGTTTCTTTTGTTGAGAAAGATGGTTTTTGTTAGAAAATGGTTTTGACATGGAACTTGTTATATTGTGAACTATTTTGGAATTTTTTATATAAAATATTTCATATAAATGTGCTGACATGTTTTATCCTAGAGACGTGGGTTGGGAAGTAATCAGGGGAAACCTACTGAGTTTCATTACCCACCCCCTATCTTGGCACATTGGTGCTTTTGTAGATTTCATGTATCGGGATGTTGGAAAATCTAATGTATCACATGTTCATAGCACCACATCCTGATACTTGGGCCGGTTCTTCACGTTGGAGCTTGGAGTTTGTGGAGCATGGATTTGGGTTTCCGTCTTGTTGTCTTTGTGTTTTCATTCCACTGTTTACTCTGATTTAGTGTTGGTTTCCTCTATGGTCCATTTGGCAAGTTTATGATAAAATAAATGGTGAAGTTGACTTAGATTATATCATGCCTCATTTAGTTGATTTTTTTGGTTATGGTTGTTTCCTCTGTGGTATGATCTCAAGAGTATATCGTCCCCCACTTGTTTTGAAACCCATCAGCATTTATTTCCAGCCTTTGGAATCTCGGGGATGTCTCTTAAGGCCTAGTAAAAACACGTTGTACTCTCAATCCAATGATAATTGGCATGTAATTACAAGTTATATGTGAAAATTTCAATAATATATATGATGTGAATTAAAGGTTTAGATTCCCAAGTTACAAATACAGATGATGAAGTAAAAAATATCTCAAAATGGGTGAGTATGAATCTATTGGATACTCTATTACATAGGTCAATGATTTAATTAGCCACATAAGAAGTCATAGTGAGATGCTAGAATATTAAACTATTGTTAAAAATATCATAAAAAGTATTCTTTAAATGATTGATAATATAATTTTCATATTTTTGAAGATAGAGATATTGAAACTATATAAGTTGATGACATATATTGTAGTCTAAATATATATTAAATTATATGATATAATGTTACAAAAATCAAATAAACATTTGATAAATAAATTCCCATCAATGAATCCATGAAAGAAAAATCAATGAATGTTCATAAAGATGAAGAGTATAGTGAATCTAAAACCAAAGAAGAGGTCATTCATAATTTATATATAATAAATTTTCTTATAAAAAATGTGAATAGATTCATAGGTTTGTTAAATGGAATTTAACCCTTAACGTTATTGAATTTAGAGAAATTGAGATTTTATTTATACTCCCATAATGATATTACAATGAATAATTTGTGGAAGATAACATAAAGTGATGAATATATTGTAAGAAAATTGTTTGAAATCAATATATTATTCCATTTAAAAATATAAAATGGTCTCTATATCTAAAAGGATATTTCCTTCTATAAATATACTAGATATGACGATATTTAATTTCAAGATGAAAAATCTGTAAGGATGTTGTATAAATATGTTACCTAAAAAATGAAATGATGATGAGTTTTTTGGGATCAAAATAGTAGTTCAAAAGAAGATAAAACACAACGATATTATTATCTGGAACTTGTGTTTATATATTGCCTTTAAAATATTGCAATACATGGAAGATAAATCCAAAAGATGAAAAATGATTGTACTAATGAAAATAGTTCAAAATTGTTTTTTGAATATAAAAATAATTTGATTTAGGATATTGAACTGTTGAAAGATTCTATTGACAAAATGTAATTTCAATGAACATTTTGAAATAAGTATAAATGTATAGGAGGAAAAGATAAAACTTTTTAAAACAATCCCTACAACATAGTAGGGATTCATAAGAGTCTAAGTCAAGGATTCCATAATTAGAGAATATTTTGGATGTGTGGTCCTAAAAAAGATCAAAAAATGTTTTCATCAATGGTTGAAATTAATATTGATGAAATTTAAGGGTTTATGAAAGATAATAATTCCTTGTATGTAGATAAAACAAAAAAAGTTAAAAATTCATAAATTTTTAAAATTTAAATTTATAAAACAAAATATTCTACAACTATCGATTCTATTAAATTTGGGAAGAAAAATTAATTGATGACGATGATTTCCTGTGAGAACATAATGTTTTCGGCTCAATAATGTGCAGATTTAGAAGTTAAAAATGTTTTTGAAAAACATGTTCAAAACACCATGAATTATGTATGGTACATTGAAAAATGTTTATTATTTAGATAATAATTTTATTGTGGAGAATTTTAAAAAAAATTGTTCAAAAAAAAATACAACAATTATCTTAGTAGTAACATGTAGAAATGATTATGGAGGATTAAATCTTATAAATGAATGAATTATATGAATTTTTTATTGAATGTTGAAAAATGAATCTAGCCTATAAAAACTAATTATGAAAAATTTGAATGACCTAGATATCATCATAGAGGATGGCTAATTTTTAAACCATCAGAGAAAAATATTTACATTAATTCTCAAACATTTCTTGTTAATGAGGAAAATGGTGATGAAAAAATAAATTGTTGTTGAAAACTATTCTCAATTCTATAAACTAACAATGAACCTATAATTCTAATAGTGGGTTTACTTCATATATGAAAATATATTAGAATCTACTGAATAATGTGGAAGACTTTGATGATGGAAAAAATATTTTAATGAATGAAAAATCTCTCATAATCAAAGACGTTTGATGTATAAATTTTTAGTGAGGAAAAAGTAAAATCCAAAAACTGTTTGTTTATTTCCTGAATGAATGAAAAATTATCGATTGGTTCAAAAAATTGTGATAATGTGAATAATTCAATTAAAAAAAATTACGGTCTTATATGGAAAATATTAGAATATGGTAATATTTAAACCGAAGGAAAACATACAATAGGGAACTCGTTTCATGTAGAATATGTATAGAGTTCTCATTATCTATGAAAGACGGAAGGAAAATATTTGTGTCAAAAAAAATTGGTATATTTGTCCGAAGAATATGTTTGATTTAACAATGTAATATAGTTCCCATAAAATTCCTGACATGATAAGATGAATAGAGTGGTGTTGTTCAATATTTCATTATAGGGAGATTACAAGATATGATCACAAGAATGTTGAAATTCATTCTACTCATCCCAGAAATTTAAATAATTATAATAGCTTTGGGACACTGATTTTTCAATCTACCCTCAAAGATAACCACATTATTTCAATCATTTATAATTTAACTCACATTACTTGTATTATTTATTTGAAAAATTAATCATATGTTCACAATATGTTTAGGAGTTGTAAGTGAATAGTGTAAAAAAATGATGATATTCTATGATGATTTTGGGAATAGATAATTCTGGTTTATAAAAGAATAAATAATTCATATGTTATATTGAAAACAATGGAATTCATCAAGTGTTTAGGGCATCGTAAACACAATAGGAAGATGGTGTTGCAAAATGAAATAATAAGACTATGTTTGAGATGTTACACACTATGTCAATTGAACATGGTCTTTCGTACTTCATCTGGAGGCAGACAACGAGTACAATAGTTTATATTAAATATAGATTCATCTTCATACAAAGTTACTATATGAATCACTGTGAAATATTTTACAACAAAATTACATATTGCAAAATCATAATTATTTTAAGGAGTCCAGGAATCATAATAAACAATATTGAAAATCAAAAAATATTTGATCAAAGAGTGGATAATGGAATATTTATTCACTATGCTCTAGATGTTCGAGGATATATATGTTTTAATATAGAAACAGGAAATATAGTTGATTCAATATATGTAACATTCTTGAAAATGATAAGAAATATGTTTCACAAATACAAAAACGAATGAAATATGATGATAATGAATGAATTTTTGTAGAAAAATAGTAATATATATCAAAAAAATTATTTATATGCAAATAAGAGAATGAGACATAGCAATTTCTAGTGATGATGAAGGACATAAAACATCTCATCCTAAGCAAAGGAAAATTCAAAATGTTAAAAACAACATTGTTTATCAACAAAAAAAATAAATATGAATAATATCAACTTTGTATCACATACATCCATATATTCTAAATATGATACCAAAAGATGTTAATTTATCATTCAAGCATGTGTATTTGTTTAATGATATGAATGATGAGTTTTACTAGATTGGGAAGAATGATACATGGGAAATCATACCCAAACCAAATTAAAAACTTATTTTTAGTAAAAATTGGGTGTTCTGAAATAACATTAAGGAATATGGTAAAAACACAACAAACAAATAACAATTATTTTATAAAGGTTACTAAAAAATATTTGTCATAAATTTTATGATATATTAAAATGTTTTTTTTAATATAATAATTATCAATATTTATTCACAATAATGATATAAAATTAATTTGCCAGATGTGAATTATTTTTTTCATACTTGGTATCTTGACATAGATAATTTGTTGAATAATACGGTGTATATATAATTGGAAAATAAAAAAATTATGTTGAAATGTTGATGACAAATTTGTATGAGTCATATGAATCTCTGATACCTTCGTCTTCCATATTGGATTCATTCTTAAGGAAGGTTAAATTCAATAAATGAATTCTTGAAAATAATATCTAAATGAAATAAAATTAAGATTTCTATCTCATTGTAATTATATTGGATGATGATATTATATATTCTATTAATGATGAAAAATCATGTGGGATGTTTCCTAAAGAGATTAATATAGTTTCTAATTTCCATAATTAGTAAAATTAATTATTTTAATGGATTAAAAATATAAAAAAAAGAAATATATCTTTCTATCCCAAGAGATTTTTTCTAAGGATATACATAAGCAATACTAAATGAAAATTTTGTACCCAAATTCCACAAAAAGATTAGTGGGATCCAAGTTAACTAATGATGGAGAAGGAAATGAAGTAAAGTATAAATAATTTTGAAAGGTCATTGGTTGTTTTTATATCATACTACTTCAAGACTAGATATTTTATATACTACAACTTTATGTGAAATATTTTAATGTTTTCAAAAGGAATATAAATGAATTGTAGGAAAATTAATTCTCAAACATATCATAGGAACAAAAAAATTTGGTATCATATTTGACATCTTCAGAATAAATTATATGTTATGGTATAAATATTCTGATTGGGTTGGATGTTTTGATTATGGATAGTCTACATCTATTAGAGTTTTATTTTAGGGGTATATTTGTGGGATTTAGGACAAAAAATAGAAAAATTAAATAACTCTTTTAATGAAAAATGTTTAATATCATTCCACCTATGAAACTACATCAACCCTTCTATTCATTACAACTCAATTAGAGGATTTTTCCAGCTGTTGTTAATTTACCCGTTCTAATGGGTTGTGATAGTCATTTTTTATAAACCTCACTTGAAATACAATGCATTATTTTTTTTCAAATCATATTTATATAAAATATCTCTTCATCAAAGATCATGTATATAAGAATGAACTCAAATTTGAATCTGTTCCTACAATAGAACATGTATGTAACATATTCATAAAACCTTCATCAAAGGAATATTTTATAAAATTGATGTTGAAAATGAGAATTCATGCTCCTTCTTTCCATGGTTAATCTATGTGTTTTTACCCATCTCTTATCTATTCTTTGGAATGTGTCCTAAAGGGGTACAAAAGTGATGTATCCTAAATCTAGTTATCTGTATGTTATAAGGAATTTCTGGAATTACCTATTCATTGGGAGTTTTTAAAATGGGTACAAAGTAAAAAAATTCAGTAAATATATGATTTTTAAAATTTTGGTTTTCAATAGAAAAAAATGTTCTTATAGTAATAAATATGGTTTTATGAACTATAAATTTTTAAAGTATGATGTTCATGAGATGTTATTTTGTTAGTAGTTATGGACCTTATTGTTTTTTGATTCAATTTATCTAGTTTTTGGAATTTGTTAACACTTGTAGGATTCGGATTGTTGATTATTGATAGATAACTTTTGTTAAATGTTTTATTGGATTATAAATTTTTTTTATAACAAAATCAAATTGGGATATTACTAGGACCATGTTGGTAGGTTGTTGTTTTACAAGTTAGTAAATATGTAGTTTCTTGAATGTTTTTTTATCTTTTCATCATTATAATAAATCAACTTCATTTTCTATCCTGGATACTGGATAAATATAATTTTCGATGAAAATTTCCTATGAATGTCCATAATGTGGGGTTCAAAATTCTGGAGATGTTTTCATGCATAACATGTTTTTGGGCATTACTACCCTATATGTGTTTTTCAGAATGGATTGGGTAGTTATATTTGGTATAAAATTTATTTGGAGGCCTTATAATAAATAAATATAATGATTATTTATTGTGATAAATGATTGAATCATTATATGATGACTAAAAACATGTGATCCATGATTTATTAATTAAATAGGGATAAAATTTAAGAGTGGATGAAAAGATAAATGTGATAATATTGTGTTTATATAATGTCAATTTTTTTTCTGGTCATATATAACATGTTTCGGAAGTAGAAAATATTGAATAAATTTAGAGATAATTAGTTTGATGTTTCTAATGTTAGATATTTTTCGTAAGTGATGATCAACCGATTAATCATATGAAAAAATCTTGTAGGAAAAATAATCCATTAAACAAATCATTTGTGGTTGTGTCTTAGAGTGAATGAATTCACTACATACACATCTAAATTGGGAATATTGAGATATTTTAACATTAAACATGTTACTGGTACCGATACAGAATCAAATGTAAATTCCCATTAGAGGTTAAACGTCTTCATAACAAAAATGTGTTTGAGAAACAAGATTTGTTGACTATAAATTTGAAGTGTTACTGAATCTAATTAATAATGTGAGATCCAAAGACTAATACCCTATACTGTAATTTGAGAGTGACAGATTCTCAATGATATAATAATGTAGTCTACCATTTTTTATTTGTCACAAATAATCATAATGAGGTTTGAAGGTATTTTGATTTCAAATTTTTCAAGAATAATTAGACTACATGTGACACCCATTTGTTATAGGATACTAAGTTTCATTATATGCAGTTTCATTGATCTTAGGAGAAGTTGATCAATATAAGGAAAATTGAAACATATTAAAGTTTCTAATGAATTATTGTTGTAGGGTTCTGAAGTATATATAGGATGCAATGATGTTTATGGAAATATCAATTTTCTTATTAATGGATCATCATAGAGAGAAGTATGGATCATGTGAATGGTAATGAAATTTCTTTTATAGAATAATAATTTATAATGTTACTTTTCAGATGAGGATCATAATTAATGTTTTTGGAAAATTAAAGATGATTTTTATGACTCGAGAATAGATGATAATTTCTGAAAATTGTCTATTAATGTTTGAATTTCTTAATTTATTTATAATTATGAGTTTTATTTAATGGTAAAACTACATTTGTTTACCACATATTAAATTTCAGAACACCTATATAATGGGGTCAAATTACAATGTACACTTACATTTTACATGAGTGTGAGATGGAATGTAACATCCCATCCTATGTTACACATGGAGTTTCCCTGAGAAAACTAGTTACATGACCATAGGACCACCTCCATGTACCCAATATGATATAGATTAATACATATATTATAATATATAAATCACGGGGAGACTATAAAATCATAATAACAGTGTAAATAAATAAACTACATTCAAATAATAATACAAATAAACAGAATAATATCATAGCCAATAAAAACCAACATCACAAGATGACCCTAGAATAGGAAAAAATTACAAAGAAATAAATTTGTTGACATATCACTCCATATATGTGGCTACTGTCGAATAAAAACCCAAAATAAAGACACACTAACAACACAAAAGCAAGTCCCAAAATCATGTATCATTCCCTTATCCATTATCCATCCAAACTTATCCATATAACCTAGTAATACTTACCTTATCTATCCCAAAAAACAGGGAATCTATTTGGGTACCTATCAACAATCCTGATTATTTGGAGAGTACAAATCAGTTGGAATCCACAAACATCATGTAAAACAATATCCAGAATATACATGTGTATGTTTTTGTATAATTATTAATATGAAATTATAAATTGATAATTTATCACATTAAATTATTATTTAAAAAAACACATAAATAATAATTTCACAATGAAAATGTACCCTTCAGTACATGCTTCAGTCCGTTCCGATGTCTAAAACATCCCCAAAGAGATATCACATTTTATACCATCATGGGTGTCTGTTAATAAAATTATTCCAATTTCACATATATAGATTGGGTATCCATAGTATTGTCACCCACCACGGGTATTTAAAACAGCAGTCTTTATCCAATAGCTCAGTTATCACATGCCTAGAAAAATATATTTGGTGTTAATGAATGTCCATCTGGAACATAATGGGTATTTTGAGTATCATTCGTAGTCCTAAATCTCTGTCAAAAATATCACATCACTTAGTTCCATTTTTTCATCTATATATCACATAGTACACTAATTCATCATTAAACCCATTTCACAATTATATTTATCAATAATTATAAAATATCTAATAAAAATGTCCATAATATCTACAAACCCCTGGGGTCGTAATAAATTTCCTATATTAGTAATCACAAATTTCCTAATTCTCATTATTTATCAATATCATAAAAACATACCCAATAAATTTATTTGTCACTTGGAAAACAACAAATAATTAATTCAATTCATAATGGAATTTACAAAAGAGGGAATTATAATTTTATATTTACATAGACATATTTAAAATAAAGATTATGCTAATTTCTAATTAAACAACATAGATCATGGCCAATTGAATTTTTTTTCCAAAAACATAGAAAATTTGATGTGGATTGATCAAAACCACAACAGTGAGAAATAATGAGTTTCCAAATCTTTGATCAATATCCAATGGAATTGAATAAATTAAAATATATATATATATATATATTATCACGAATGGAGTAAAAACATTTAATCTTCATCCTAAAATAGTGACCGGATAGAGATGAAACCAAACATGAAAGATATCACTTTCTAATAAGGGGATGATAGTCCAACTAGATCTTAAATTTGTCATGAATGGAGTTAGTGGAGCCTTGAATTCTTCTCCAGGACCTCTATAAGAATTGAAAAAAAACCCGAGTGAGGGTAAATTTATATTAAAACCAATAGGTTTTTAATTTTTCATTAATTTCTATGGAGGAATAAAAACCACATGCATGGATTGTTGGCCTAAGGCACCGAATTTTTTAAATGAAGCACCATAGACATAAAACTCTCCAAAGGAGTCCATAGTTTCTCCTATGTGGATGCATTGTTTGAAAAACTACACCGGGACATTGAAAATAACTTATTCATTTGGCTACATAGTTTAGTGAATGTGGCTGCCTGATTTATCCAAACTATGTAAAAACCCTACGCCACCTCATATATCTCTAAAATAGGGTGCACATTTTTGGGGTCTAATTTTCAGGGTTATATGTAACTGTGCACAAATTATACAAAACCCCAATAGATTTTAATGTAATCTAAATTTTTAACTAGAAACACTGCCAATTTAAATCCCAACCATGGTATGTCCAAAAAATGGTTAAATGTACCTAAAATTGAGAATAAAGAATCTCAAGAATGGTTAGGGTAATACAATCTCCCCACCTTATTACATATAGTTCTCATGTTTTACATCAAAAACTATAAATGATTCTTAGGTAAAAAATCATTCCATTAATCCCACATATCTTCTTACCTCTCTTGTGTTTCCTCTTTCACAAAACCATTACTTCCTAACACTTTTTCTATTAGATCCTTCATTCAACAATATAATTTCTCATTGAATCCCATAAAATTATTTAGATGTTCCTCAATGGAACCAATAGTATCATGTTAAAAATCTTCAAAACTAATCACATGGTAATGGTTAGTGTGATTCTACCTATGTTGTGACATGTGAAAAAAATCATTCATAAATATATACCTCTGTGGAAGATCTAATTTCTAATCCACCTATTCGATTCATTCCAAATTCCAAAATGTCCAAAAACCTATGTTCCAAATTTCCAGGTCCTTGAATCCTTTGGGGACCAAATCAAGGTTAAACCTGAAGGATTATTTATTCAAAAACTATAATCACAAGGGGGTAAAGATGTCGATCATCATTTGGATTTTTTTAATTTGATTGGCATCCACATATATAAGAATCAAATGAACCTCATCAACCATCTCATACATGAGACTCTTTCCTATAAACTAAAACACACCTACCTTAATCCAATATATTGGGGATCTTTTTGGCCTAAAATAAAGTGCATTATTTTCATCCATATTAATAGTATCCTTATGACTATATTTAGTAGAAATTTTTATGAGTTCTAGTGGATCCTAAAAAACAAAACAATGCCTTGGGTGAATTCATGTATCATATCCTCCAATTAATATCTGGTGAATTATGACTACCCATCTACCTGCAGGTGATTAGACATGATTAAAAATACCTATATACCAAGTAACATATATAAGAGCTACAAAAATCATGATGTCAAATGTTATACATATTTTCAAACAATGATCTATGGCACCCTATGCATATGGAACATCTCCCTAACATACTAGTCCACCATCTTATACAATGTGAAAGACTCCCAAATATGTATGAAATGGGGAAAATTCAATTAAAGGTCAATAATTACGCACATTGTATCATTTTTTTAGGATTCCATACATGAATCGCCATGGAATCCTTTGTAACATCATCCCAAATACATTACTCATTGGAAAATGGTTGTAGTAACCCACCTAGTAGTTTATTTTCTGCCTTCACCTAATATCAGTTGTAGTATCATGTCATGTACATTACTATATCCTTTTCAATGTTCACCCCTGAATTTTTTTTTTGAAGATCATTATATGTTTTTTTCAACAAGGTTTCACATCCCACATCAAGGATTCAATATCAAAAATTCAATCCTCTTTTACAGTCATAAACACCACCAAAAGATTCAAAACATATATGATCTCATCCACATATATATGCCAATCCAATGGTGCATCGACACCTTCATGGATTTCTATTATGGAATGACACTCTGGATCCTCATACATCCTTTATCTAATCTAGAAAAAAGTGTGGAATAAACTAATATTGATACTATATTCGTTTTTCTCAGGGACATCCCGAACCATGAAATGATTCTCTTCTATTATATGCATCATCATCCCCTAGGAACTAGAATCTTGAAATTCATATGTCTATGTCTTCCTAGTCAATGAACTATCATAATTTTTTCTTTCATTGGTTTATATGTGTTCTCAAAATCATATGAATGCATATACTCACCCAACCTCTACAACTATAGATTCATATCAATGTGTGAAAACTTGTTTCTTAAGCATTTTTGGTTAGAATAAAAAATAAATTTTCCCACTAAAGATAATGAAGAAATAAATTTAAAGTATAAATCACTACATCCAACATGATTTCATGCATATGGTAACTCTTCTCATGTGATATCAACAATCAAGATACATTTTCCAAAACAAGATCATGATACATCATCAATTCCCCAAGTACGAACCTATATATATACAAAAATGTGTTATAAATCGCACCATGTTGGGATAGAATCATGATCTGTATAGTTTTACAATGCTTCTTCAACTCCTAAAAAGAATTATCACATATTACACACTATTCAATCTTAATCCCAATTTTGGTCAATCTCAATAATAGTGATTCCAAGGGGGAAAATTCATGGTTGAACCTCCAATGGACACCCAAAAAACACTGGAAACTAAAAATATCAAAAAATTCATAGGATAATCCAAAACGAAAACTATATTAATCTCCTCAATATATATTCAAAAAAATTAATAATAGATTATGTGACATATGAAATGTACTCGGTTGATCTAAAATAGACACATTAATTTATTGACCTAAAGACTATACCATTTATGTATACTCAATAAAATTTCTTGATGTTGGGGACGATTTTAATGATTCTTGGAGAACACCATGATTTCTTCCTAAAAATTACCACAAAATTATCTATGTACAGGTGGGTGATTTGGTTCATGAAGGTAATTGACATAGGTGGTTCATTTTTCAATCTATATGACATAACGAAAAATAAATCTATAACATACCAACCTGTAAAAGTGGATCATAGTATATTAGATGTTCTAAAACTCAACTGATGATACCAATATCTCAATTATTAATGTTAGAAAACAAAAGATCCTATAAAATATTAATACATATCATCTATATATAGAATATGATATTATTTCTACACTATTATCTAGTTCAACATAGGGTAATCAATATATAATCAGAAGTTCATTCCATCATAATTAGAAATCAAAAATATTGATCCCCAAGGTGGAATACATGGATGGATTAATACCTTATCGATAAACTCAAATAGTTGAGTTTTAATCTCATGATTCTATATTATTTTCATTATATAATGTGGGATAGAAACATTATTAGCTCCATGAATTGGAACAATTGTAAAATCATCATATCTCTTAGGTGGAATCCTTGACAAGTCATTTGGAAATAATTCTTGGAAGTGGTAAACTATTTCTAAAAATAAATATATCTATTAAATCGCATTATTGAAAAGAATACTTGAAAACTAGGTTACGAGCTCTCCCATTTGATAAAAAACAACACTTATATGTTCTACCAAAATATCCCACACTCCATAATGAACATAAATATTACCTTAAAAAGTGGTAAATGTCACTCCCCTCTGATAAAAGTATATGTCTGCTGATTATTATACAAACCAATCCAATGAACAAAAATAATGTAACAACCAAAAATGTAAAGGATTTTGATATCAATAAGAAAAGAATACACCACAGTATCAAGAGAACCACCCTGGCATAAAAAGATGTGTCTCAGATATATAACCAATGTGGTTTCGATTATCCAACCCCCACTCAAAAAAAAATCTACAAACTCAGTCCCTTCAAATGATATATAGACATGAATGAATTATAGGATCATGTATCAAATAAGTCAATATAAAGTGTAGAATATATAATAATAATTCCTCTGTCAGTTTTTGGTCAACCTTCAATTTCCACAAGTAAAGGTTAAACGAGATGCAAAATACATTACCCAAATATATTCTTTCTAAGATGATTTTCTTTGATATATACCACAATACTGATTTTGAAACTCATTAACTAATGTAACATAACCTATTCATCAACCAACACAGCTAGTATAACTCCAACTAAAAGACTAATATAGGGTGAAGACCCCCTCTGGGTATTCTGACACTTCTTATATCCTATATCACTACCCATAAGATGTGGGTTCATTAATACCCCTACAAGATACCCATCCTGACACATTCTCAACACTCCACTTGTGGTCATTAGAGTTATATATAAATGTTCATTGACAAAATACTCCTGTTTAGGTATAATCAATTACTTCTCTATGTGAATCATTAATCTACTCGACTAAACAAGTTATTATTTACTATGTTGAAATTCCCATAGATTCATATCATTTTATCAGAAAATGTACCTCTATGTCATCTTGTACAAACCATCAACATTGGAATCGTATCATACTTTATGTACCCCTTATAATGGGGATTATGATTCACCGCTTTAGACATATTCTTCAGCCTAAAGGTTTTAACCTTGGACACAATCTTGAATTTATGTCTATCATAGAAAATCTATTCATTAGACGCCTCATATCCTACCAATTCTACATGAATTAATTAATAATCAGTAAATTTACCATTATATTATATCATGGAAATACTCCCCTAGGTAAACCACTTAATCAATGATTCGTACTCATGCCTAAGCATCTTAAGGGAAATGTGCTCTAAGAACATCTCATGGATGTCGATCAATTCCATATTCAATAGCTACTCATAACAAGTATGGATTTCCCAATAATTATTTTTATTAACATGTAACAAATAATCTCAGAACATTTCCCACATCTTCGTAGAAGTTTCTAAATGTTCAATGATCCTTCAAATTGACTCACTCTATAATTTAGAAACCTCTTGTCAACACACTCCGTTAAATGTTGTAGGGTTCTGTAAATGGAAGTCCCACCTCATGTCTGAAATATTTTTCATATCTAACCATAGTATATTTCAATTAATTTTAATAATCAAATAGGATTCATGTGGAAGTTCTCTCCCTCTTCATCACATAGAATAATCAAAGCCTCTCAATCCACTTCTTTCAGCACATTTACAGCAATTTCCTCGTATTGTCCTACCAAAAAACATTTCCACGGAGGCATATCAATATAATTCCAAACACACATATTAGTACATATAAGACATTATTACCATATTTAATTTATATTAATCAATAAAAAACATTCAAATTGATCCCCCATTTCTGTCCACATGTCAAAATAAAGGCGTTGTAATTAATCTCATCCATCCTTTACCTGGGTAATGGAAAACATAGGGCAATAAAATTTCATATCTCAATTTCCCATTAGAATCTCATTTATAAATTTCATCTAACTAAATTTTTAATATTTTTAACTACTAAAATTTATTATTACGTATAAGATAGATGAAAAATACTAAAAAAAGGATTTTTTTTGTTCAATAACTACCCCAAATAGGCTTTTCAGGGTGTTCATAAAACGATGTCTGTCACAAAAAATCATTAATGCCAAGAATGATATATGTAAACTCAAATTGTATTCCATAATGTTCCATGAGTAAAATATCTGATAAATGATAAGATCAAAAAATAAGTGCAACATCCATGGAGAAATATCATTTGACTATAACAGAAAGCATTATTACATCTATCCCACCTAGGGTATTTGGATTTTTACCTACACATGGGTTAGTTATTCCAATTATTGAGATCATGAAAATAGCCTAAAACAACATATTCAAAATTATACATCTACCAAATATTCGAAAAATTATGGAAATGAATACTCATATGGTATCACTGTGTAGCTTCTCACCATGGGTGCCATGTTCGGGTGCACCTTGTCGATTAGTTACATGGACTCAGGACCGAGTTCTTGTATTCTAGAGGATTCCAAATAGAAATGATTATCTAATATAAAAATAATTGGCATAATATAAACATTTTATCAATGAATCCAAAAAATATATATAAACGTATGTGAAATGGTTATTAGAATGACCAAAATAATACCATATCCAATATAGACCATCATCACATGATAACCCCAAATGAGAATATAATACCAAAAACCAATGTTGTATATATTTCCGTCTATATATGTTCCATGTTTCAAATGAAAAACAAAAATAAACACACATACAAAACTCTCAAAAATGTTCCAACAACATGTATAGTTCCTTAATCTATGTTTGATCATTCCATTATCATGTACTCCAAACATGACATATATTCAGCAACCCATTAGGAGGGATGAATACGGTGTGTGTATTAATCATTAGGCCAACACTGATGACATCTAAAACATAATTATATCTATAAATGTTTATGTAGTTGTGTTAAGATGAAATTTCAATAATAAATATAACATTTTTTACAATAAATTATTATTTATTTATCCACATAAATATCAGGTTCACATTTAAACCATAAACACCACTACCTAATATTTCTAGTACCCAAGTATGAATAGTCCCTAAAAGGATATAACAATTTTTTCCATCCTGGATTTCCATTAATCAAATAATTCTTTTTTCACATTCCTATAATTAGGGCTATAACAGAAGGCTATGGCCATTTAGGTATTTGGATTAGTAGTCTCTATCCCAATACTCATTGATAAAATATAAACATAAATATATTAGGGGACTAAGGATGTTTGATTATACCTCATGAGAATTTAGATAAGCAGTCCCTATCGCACAACTCAGTCACAAATATTACATAACATGGTTTTAAGTTTCATACAATTTATCAAAAAATACATTAATTAATTCTTCAATTCATTTCATAATTTAATTTACAATGTATGAAAAAGGTAAAAAATAATCATTTTAAGCATATCTAAAAACCCCATGGTTCACAATGAATTTAGTAAACCATTAATCACCATTTTTATAAATTCCAAAATTCTTCATTTACATAATCATAAATCCAACAAATTTCATTGTCCCATGGGAAATATTATTTTTTTTATTCAAATTATGAACTCTATTTTACAATGAGGAAATTTAAATTTTGAAAGTTAAATACATTATTTTAAAATCAATAGTATATGAATTAAAATTTATACCACCTACCTAAAGGTCAATGATGGAAATTCATCAAAACCAAAATCTGCAAATTGACAAGAAACTGTAAAAACTATAGTGGTGTGGATGATCTAGGAAAAATACCAAGATCAACATCAAATGGAATGAACTCCATTAAAAACTATAACTAAACCATCACCAATGCTGTAAAACTCATTCTACATAATTTAGAATGAGGTACATGACATATTGGAAATCGAATGTCAATGAAATAACAAACCAATGAGGGACCAATCCCCCATACAGGACTTTACATTTTCAATAATGGAGTTTAAGGAGGCTTGGATTCTTCTCTACAACCTCCATGAAAAATAATTATTAAAGCTTAGTGGGGGTAAATATGGATTATAATTGGAGGGGTCAATAATTTTAATTAAAATTTAATAATATATAAAACTCGTAATCAAGAGTTTTTGGGCTAAGGGGGACAATTTTCCAATTTCCGCACCTTAATCATTTTCCTCCCCCTAGTGGATCACAATTTATACACCTTGGGGAAATTATTGGTCAAACCATTCACTAATTATGAAAATACCATTTTCCATAGGTTTCATTGTTTGGGTAGAATTGTCACATGGCCTGGATAAACCACGGGAAAACCATGTGATTCCCCCTATCTCTCTATAATATGCCACACAGTTTCATAGGTCGAACCACACATTCTCCCCTAACCATATGCCTACCATTAACATCAATATTAGCTTTCAAAATCCCCCAGTATTGCACTTGGAGCATCACCATTGTAAAAACCAACCATGTTATAATCAATATTAGTAAAAGGTACATTAAATTGAAAATGTCACATTTAGAGAAAATTTGGGATATAACATATAAAGAATTAGAGTTTTGGTTTTTAGATATAATTTATTCAAAAAACAAATGATATACTGAAGAAAAATTTAGGTAAACTGTTGATTAGATTCATTGGATTAAATTAAGAAATTAAACTAGCATATTCAAGAAAAATAATTAAGTGAATTATTCTTTTATCTATACATGTGAATTATACATGTTTATAGATTGAAGAATCAAACTGAATATTTGGAGTGGGTGAGTAGTAAATAAAACAACATAAATTATAATATTTGAATATACCATAATAATGGAAATTATACTAGTCACATATCTCATGTCTATCAGTTACTAATATCATATTATGGGAATGCATAATTTAGAACATCTGAAACATATATTCAAGGACTCTACCAAGACGTCTGCAAATACTAGGGTAAATCCTCACCCAATGATAATTTTGGTTTTGTCACATTAGACCTATGGATGCATAAAGGGGATATAGAGGTCCGCAACCTTCATATTATTGGTCCAATTCATTACTCATATTAACATTTCTACACATAAACAACATGAACATATTAAATGTAAATGTCTTTCCACAATCTGTATTCATAATCACTAACTATTCTAAGTGGCATGAAGAATGGTATCAAGATAGCACATCCATAGTCAAACTGGTCATAACCTTTTTAGTAAAATATTTAAATGAAAATAATAAGATATAAATTTCAATAATTAATTTTTTTTATCTTTTTTGTCGAAATTGATGAAAAAACTCCATTAAAGTCATCGAGGCATTCTAGAGTGAAATACCACTTTTACTTTACAAATAAGTGTTCTTTTGGGAAAATAATTTTTATTTCTCATAATTGTTTCATATAAAAAGTAATGGAAAATTTTTTTATCTTGAAAAAAATTTAATGTTTGAAAAAAAATGGTTTCATAAAATAGTATATGGATGGTACAATAGAATTGGTAAGAAATTGAGATGTTCACTATAATTTAGCATGTATACTGGGATGAATTAGGAAGGGAACATTGAAAAAATATAGCTCATATAAAATAATGATGATTTTATCTGGAAATTAGAGTTTGGAATTTATAAATTAAATTTATAGTAACAATATATATTTAATTAATAATTACATCGTCGTATTGATGGAGAAAAAAACACTTGATAAAAAATGGAGGTTCCATAAGAAAACACTAAACTTATGTCTAAATGTTTTATATACTTGACCATAAGGTCATGAATATGAAATTAGACTCATTAATAATTTGAATGAAATTATATTATACATGAATACAGTTTATTTTAATTTTATAATGTTTAAAATATGTCATTTGGACAAGTTTTAAGACTACATTCTATTTTCTAGAGTGTTTTTTCCTTGATTTTCATCATCGGATCACTTGATTGTGAATAATCGAGTATATTTAAAATTAGTGTAAATGTTGAGAATTGGAAATAATTTTAAAAATGAACTAAAATAATTTTAATTTTAATTATATTTTTTAATTTATTTGGATAAATAATTTGATAACATGATATTGCTAATAATTTATCTTTAATTTTATTAGTTTTTCAACCAGAACAAATTAATTTTGTTCTATTATTTAATATAATATATATAATAGCTCCAAAAACATTAAATAACATAATATACCTATTTTATAATATGGTTCAACAATACAAATGGTTTCCTGAAAAATTATTAAGGAGAAAATTTGGAATGAATGTTCGTTGTCCATTAAGGATATAAATCGGCTCCTTTAGGATGATGATTTTGTTCTTAAAATAAAATATAGGGTGATTTTGGGGTTTGATGAAGAATATTACATTAAAATAATATGCTTAAAATATATATATGATACTAAATATATCATGATCATTTGTAAGGATGAGACGAGGAGAGGAAAAGAAAAGAAAATAAATTGTACTGAAATTAAAAGAAAAATGAAGAGGACTTACCTCTTGAATTATCCACCTTGAGAACCTTATTAGGGGAAGGGGTTTTCGTATTTTTTAATTATAAAGTTCATTTGGATGTTGGGAGATAATATGTATGATTATTTGGGAACAATTACGATAATCATCAAGGATAATAGTTGTGAGGAGATGATGGGGTGATGGGTGATATTTATTGTAGATGAGAGGGTTGATTTCTCAATATTTTATTCGTTATTTAATTATTTTTCTCAAGAAAAGAAATTTAGTTGATATTTTTATATAATTATAGTAGTAATTGAATTTCACTTAGAACAAAAGGTTATTTGGTCATTCATGATGTGAGGAATAGTGTATTTAACTTGTAATGTGTAAATATTGTAAATTGTAGTATTTTATTACTCACGAAAAATTTAACTATTTTAGAAAAATCCGAAAACTTATCCCAAAAATTTTGTCAAAATATAGTATCAAAATATAAACTCCATCTCATTAAAATTGTTTTCTATACATGGTAAATTTAATTGTTAAGTAAAATAATCATTTACTTGTAAAATATTTATTAGAAATCTATAACTGATTTTATAACATGTTATAAAATTAACTAATGTATCAAAAATTATCCTAAAATTCTAAAATAATAAAATATAAAATTATTGTTATATTTTATGAAGGTGAATTAATTTTCAATTATTTATTTATTTTTATAATTTGAATTAAATATTTATGACTCATAAAAATACCAACACTTAGTTAAATTTTTTAATATATTTATTTACATATACTTGGATATAAATATATCAAAATTTCAAATTTAAGATTCCTAAATTGTATTTATTCTATCATGGGTGATGTTTCTATTCATTTAGTAGATTTACTATTCATAAGCGTCATATTAATATTCATATGGTTAAATCATAATTTCATTAGTATAGGTTCCTACACATCTGGAAATTCATCATTGTCCATTCATTGTTAATTTATGATGTATCTATTGTGTTCTATATGAGATTTTATGTGATCTATAATAAATAATCATAAGAAGGTAATTTTCATGGATAGTGTTTTGGGTTGTTACGTTCCTCCTCCTACAAATATTTCTACCTCAAATCATCTACAATTTCACCCAAAAAATATTTGGGTTATTCTTCATCATAAATTCCTTAGGCACCCACGTTGCCTCTTCAATTTTATGATTTCCCCAAAGTACCTTCACTAGAAGTGTTATAGAATTCCTCAACACCTATTCTTTGGTGTCCATAATTTGGATAGTCTCTTCTTAATAATATAAGTAAAGTTACAATTTATACATTCACAAGTGAGTACATGAGTTTTGTCTGGAATTCACTCCCTCAACAAGGTGATTTTTAACACATTGTGTACCATAGAAAGGTTAAGAAGTATTTTTAAATTATAATCACCAACTCAATTTATCCCTATAATATATAAAAGTTCCATAGTATTTAAGGCACAATTTTTCATTCATCCAAAATATTATAACTCCATTCCATGGAATTAATTTCAATAAGACAACATACACCACTTGGAAAATCAAATCCTTCCATCGATTATTTCCATTTATATATTACCTACTTTGAGCTTATTTGATATTGATTTTAATAGTCAATGCCTTCAATGTTGTTTCCTCTACAGTTTCTATCCTAATAATCTTCCATTCACCATATTCCTGTCATCATGTTGGTGTGTGACATGTGTTTACAACTGTTGCTTCATATAGTTCCATTTGAATACGTGAATGTAAAATATTGTTGCTGTAAAACACAACCAGATGTAAATACTAGTCCCACACACCCAAAAATAATAGTGATCATGAACTCAACATATATTCTGATGGTTGGATTTTCCATCCAGTCTATTCATTAGTTTGAGGGTTATATGATGTGCTCAAATGAATCATAGTATCCAATGATATTTTGATGAATTTTAAAAAATATCAATGTAAATAATGGATCAAAATTATGAACAATTGAGATAGGGTCTACATAAAGAATTTTAGAATCATTAATATTGAGCTGTGTAAGGAATTCCTCTGGAAAATCCACCCTTATTGTGAGAAAATGTGCAAATTTGGTACGTTTATAAACAATCAACCATATTGTACCATTGTTTCCTAGGGTTTTGGTAAACTTGTGAAAGAAATCCACAGTTATTCCTCCCTACTTCCATGAGGTAATTGGTAGTGGTTTCATGCCACCACTAGGAGGTTTTCATTAATCCTTCTCCAATTGAAAGATTAAACATCTTAATACATAATCATCAATTCCTCACTTAATGTTATCCCACCATAAATGATCCTTCATATCCATATTTTTCATAGTTTTACTAGGGTGTATAAAGAAATTATATCTATGTTCATAATTCAACAAATCCATTTTTTAGCTCGGGTATATAGGTAACACATAGCCTCCTCCTAGGTCTCTGAATTCCATTATTAAACACATAGTCTGAAAACATTATATCATTCACATATTTAATTTTCATATGATGATTTTCATCATCACACTGGGACCATTTAATTTTTTCTAATAAAGCTTCAAGGGGAAAAAGTGAAAAAGTAATGATATTTCACTTTTATTGATAATTACTATATCCTTATTTTCTAGATCAATGTACTTAGGATCCTTGTTAATCATACTTTCGATCAGAACACCATGATCATTTATGCCCATTGCATCCACTACCAAATTCTCCTTCCCTAGGATATAGTTTGTTGAAAAACTAAATTCCTAGAGTAGCTTGAACCATTACCTTGGTCCTAATCATGAGTTATTTCTATGAGATGATATATTTTTAACTCTTGTGATATATATATATCCCACATATTTCACTATAGTGACTATAAATACAAATTTTTAAGGGAATATTTCTACCAATAACTCAATAAAATGGTTTGTATTGTTCCATTTTAGAATTTATAACATCCTTGATGCATAGTCAATAACTCTATCATTATTCATAAGGAATCACCTGAGCCTTTTCATTGATGCATCACAATAAATAAAAAATACATCATTTCATAATGGTAGAGTCAATATCAGTGCATTCACAAATATCCTCTTTAATTATTCAATACATTCTTATCATTCTTTTGTCAATAAGAACATAACCCCTTTATGTGTGATCTTGTTTAAGAGGTTTTCCTATCAGACATATATATTGATGAAACACTGATAATAACTTACAAACCCCATAAAATTATGTACTTAAGTAATATTCATTGTTTTTGTACATTCCAGAACTACATTTTTGTTGGTCAAAGTAGTTTAATCAAGTGGGGAGGGGTGAATTGAGTAACTGTAAAAATTTCTATTAAAATAATATTATTAAATGAAATGGTTTCCCCAAAAATAGATACATCCCAGTTAATCAATGTTATACTGTTATAAAAGTTTTACTTTTTAAACATATTCTTAAATGATTGATTAATTCTCAGTAATATTAGTTTGTATTATTAATATTACTTTTGATGTCATCCCACTAAGACATACTAGATATAACTTCATTCCAAGACTAACTATCAAAGTGAAATTGGTGATATCTAGATTATGCAATAAAGCAGTAAAACAGAGAAGACTAAATTTAAAAAGCATAGTGGATATGAAACAAGTTTTTCAGTCTCAAGATGAGACCAAATCCACTCCACTTGGTGATCACCTTCCACCAAGCAGTTTATATAAATAAACATTGATCTAGACCCTGGATTAGGGATAACAATAGTACAAAGACTATCTAGGTCCCACGGGGACCTCTTCCACAGTTTTCGTTGGTAAACCAAAAATAATAACTAGGCCACACGGGGACCTCTTCCACAGTTTTCATGTGTAAAAAAGTATAAAGAGTTTTGTGTATGGATTTCAATATCCACCAGTTCAGCTCATGAGTCAGTGTGTATCAAAACGGACAAGGGCACACACTGATCATAATGTAAATAAAAAAATGATCGTAGTCAAGAAAGAAAACTGAGATGAGTTTAGATGGATCTTGTGTGATGTCAATGAAACTTTGTACTTCTTCGTATTAAAGCAGATGAAGCTTTGATCCCTTCTTTTGAAGTAGTGTAAAAAACAGAGTGTCATGATTTAGCTTGTGTTCATCATGAGTTTTGATAATGTGAAAATGTTCTCTGGATTCTAGTGTACATCTTATGTTCTTCATTGGAGTCAGATTTCATGCATGTGACTATTCTTCCATTTGAAAATCGGGCAATATGTTCTTCACGGTCGTGCTCACAGGATTATTTTTGATTCAGTATCTCTCTCTATTGTTCTTGGTCACACTTCGCTCATTATCTTCGAATGAATGAGTTTTAGCCGACCATTTCCATGTGTTCTGCACCTCGTACATCATACCATGTCTACAAAGAAACATTAATTATGTCATTTCATTAAAGGCATCAAATATGACCTTTAGAAATTAAATTGAACGACGACATAATCGTTTAAGAAAAAATGTCACAGTAAGTTATGAAAACATTGTCTCCTTCACACGGTGTCTAGACTGATCATAGTGTCTCAATTACGGTGTCTGTTTCATGGTGCCTTGTTCATGGTGTCTTGTTCACGGTGTCTTGCTTCACGGTGTCTGGTTTACTTTTTCTGGCTTCACGGTGCCTTGTACATAGTAAAATAACTATATTCATACATAAACTGTGATATGTATGAAATGGATTGAGAATAACCATTATAAAGAATGGGAGAACTGGAAACATAAATATACATGATTGGATATAGTTTATTGAAGTTAACTATGTTGAATAAGATTTGTGATCATTAAAACATGATTAATACATGAGGAGTCCAACAATCCCCCCCCCTTTTGATGATCAACAATCATGTATAGTTAATGTTTAAATTGGATTCAACTATAGAGAATATAACATATAGAAACTTCTCCCCTTTTCGGATAATCAAAAATTTGAAAGAAGAGTGGGAAAACAATGCACATTCCATTATGATTAAACACAGTTTAGTACAAAATAAAGGTTAAATACAAAAACAATGGCATTCACATCTAAAATGAGTAAGCACTGGTCTCCTTCAGGGACTGGCCTTCTCTATTCCTTTATTAGTAGCAGAAGAGGAATCCATAGGGGCAGTGGTTGATGTAGAAGAAGGTAGATACATGGTAGATAAAGAGGGTAAATAGAGACCTTCAAAGACTGAGGATGTCATGATAGGAGCAGTAGAATATCTGAGCAGTTGCTGATTAAGAATCACAGACCTTATCTGACTGAGAGCTTGGCCAACATACATGGTAGTTGAGGCTAAGGTAGAGGTGAAGGTAGGCAGCCCAAGTCTGAGAGGTGCATCCACTGGAGAAAAAATTGTTGTACTCTGGACATGAATATAAAGTATCAGTAGTTTCATAAAGTATTCAATAATCTGTCCACTATACTACATGGCTTTTTTAGAGTCATCTTTGTTTTCCATAAACATGTCCAACAATCGGGTAAACTTGGTTAGCTTATGCACTTGGGTTTTGAAGGCTTAAGTCACAGTAGGAATTCAAAGATTCCCTACAAGGTATTTTAATTGGTTGGTCAAATTAGTCTTGGAGAAAATTGGGTTGAAATAGAAATATACATTCTTAGAAATATCCTGTTAGGAGTCATTCGCAATCTTGGAGTGAATTTGTACAAGGTCAAGAACTCTATCACTGTTCTTTAAAACGTCAGGTTAAGAAGCCACATTAAGGCCACTGAAAACATTTTTAAGATCTACTTTGACTATATATATGAGAAAAGTACTGTCCAAGGAGGGTGAACAGGATTTACTAGAGGTATTATAATCTTTGACGACTGTTGTTAGGGATTTGAGCTGATTTATTACCTTTTGAAGACAACCAGTGTACTCATCAGTGAGTTTATTAAGGTTCACCACAATCTCTCTCATCTCCTTAAACATGTCTTTATGCCTTTCCTCAACCTTTTCATCAAAGTATTCCAGATAAGGATGAATCTGAGACACAAAAACTCGAGGGATTTTTGAAACAGTGGGTGCTAGAGGAGCTGTAACAAGCTCTGATATTGAATGCAGCTCTTTTTGCATGTCTTCAACCATGCCTCTCAGGGTCGTGACTTCATTACTGAGTAGCTTATTTTTAACTCGTACTTCTTGATTCTCATGGACCATCTAATGTTGTATTTTCCAAATAATATTTTCCAATAATAGTGAGTCATCGCTCTCGCGTAAAGTTGTAACAGGATGAGGTTGGGAGTTCACATGTTTCTCAACGCCAGATAAGAGGGTATCTCAAAATTCCTTCCGATCATACTTACTACAAAGGACGACTTTTCAGATAAAGTTTTAGGTGTAGGAATTGGTACATGGTTAGGTTCAGTTTCAGTTTCCTTCTTAGGTGTAAAGACTGTGAATTATTTCAACTGAAATAGGGAAGAAAGATCCATCTCAGTTTCTGTAACCTGCTCAGACTCATTCACATCATAGAAACTAGGAAATTTGTACTTAGTGTCCATAATACATGACTCAGTTGGATGTGAGGCTTCATCAGACTCAAGACTTGGGGTTTCCTCCCCCTCAGCAGGTTCCTTCTTCTCAGGACTGAGGGGCTTAGGAGCTTGGTCTAAATCCACATACTCAACTCTAAGTTCCTCATTCATCTCTTGTCTAGCCAGCTGAGAGGCCGGCTGCATCCTTTCTTCAACAGAAAGGTATGATTTCAGGAACAGATTATTCCACAGAGTGTTCCTCCAGATTCTATTCTTGCACAACAGGGAGTTCTTCCAGATTCACTTCATGCACAACAGGAAGTTCTTCCACATTATCTTCTTGCACAATAGGGAGTTATTCTACTATAGTCTCTTCCATGGATTTATTCTCAGATTTTGTGACAAATAATTCTTGTTCAGCCTCGGGTTGGATTTCTAGATTGACATAAACTCTATTGGAAGGAATTTCATTTTCAAGAACAACATGAGGAACAACAGTCATTTCATCCTCAACATTAACTACTTCCCTATTTGGTAATTCAGCCTCTTGTTCCTCTTCTTCTGAATACTCAACAAGTTCATATGGTTGCAAACCAAAATTAGAAATGTCTTTTGGCCTTAATGGATAATCCATAGGATTAAACTTCTCATAAACCTTATCATTGTCTTCCACCCATTCATTTTCCAAGGATTCTAGTTTATCTTCATTCTCTTGATGATGGATTTAGAGAGACAATACTCACAGTCCATAAGCACTTCTTCATTAGGTACAACCACACCTTTTGCAAAAATCATGGCTGATATCAGCGGATTATAGAACAGAGAAGTGGGCTTGGATGTAAATTTGATCCACTCACACATATGGTTAATGATGTACATGCACAGGTTGATCTTATGTCCATTTTTCATAAGGTGAATCTAAAACACATGTTGGTATTTTAACACAGCAAAATAAACTTTTCTTGGACTAACCAGATTTTGATCAAACATAGAAGAAGCCACGCTTCCCCATCTAGTTCTGCAACGATGTCCCTTCTCTTGGTTCCATTTCTAGTTAGGATTTTCAGATCATCTTCTAGACCAAAGAAATCAGTTAAAGGTGGAGGTCCTCTATGATAATCCTTACATATACCTTCATGTGGTATCCTAATTCATGAAACCCCTAACCTCAAAGAGAAGGAGAATCTTTGTCCATTAACCCAACTCCTCACAACATAACTTTCACTAGAATCAAAAGATAACTATACGTACTCGAAAAACTAAGCCACTAACATAGGAGAGTTGGGTTTATTCCCCATTGAGAACCACACTAACCAGCCTTGTTATGTTAACACGTCCATGACTAGAGATTTGTGAGACAGAATCCATTCGGAGAAATTTTCATTCTCATGTACAATACTGCGATTTACCATATTTGGATTTAAAGGTCATTCGTGTGTCATCATAGGTTCAATCTTCATCTTCTTTGGGCTGAACTTCTCAGGTGTGGATGATTAAAGACGTTTCATTCCTGGCATCCACTAAAGGTAAGAGAGAGAGATAGAGAGAGAGAGAGGGTTTCAAGGTTGAAAGTGTTCTAAACGAGTGAATTAGATAAAGCTCAAGTAAAGAACCGAGTGAAAATTTTTGTTTTATCATTTTTGAATGACAAAGGTAACAAAAATAAAATCATGGGAAAATAAAAGAGGTGAAATAATAATTACCACGATACAGGTTTAAAGAAAAACATAATGAAATTTCATTGTGTGACAATGAGTGGTCGTTATGGTGAGACAGTAAATGGTCACCACGGTGAGACAGTGAGTGGAATTTTTAGTGGGAGTTACGGTGAGACAGTAAATGTTAAAACATAAGTACAAAGTGCTAATAGTGAGACCGTAAACATATGAGACAGAAACTGAGAAACCATAATCCTAAAATAGTATAGTATAACATTGTAAAATTTTGAATAGTAAGACATGTAAGATATCTATTTGATATTTATCATTCCATGATCATGTATGATGTGGTATATTCTCTCAGAATTTAATGGTTTAGTGAATATATCATCAAGTTGATATTCAGTAACAATGAATTTCAATTTGATATCACCTTTTGGATAATGATCTCTCAAAAAGTGATGTCTTACATCAATTTGTTTTGTCCAAGAATGTGAAACATGATTTTTTGAGGTGTTAATAGCACTTGTGGTGTCCCAATTTATTGGAACATGTATGAATTGATATCCATATTCTAGTAATGTGTGTTTCATCCACAAAATTTGTTCACAACAACTACCAATACCTATTTATTCAGCTTCTACATTAGATAATGCAATAGAATTTTGTTTCGTACTACACCACGATACTATTTATTTTCCTAAAAGGAGACTTGTTACAGAGGTGCTCTTTCTATCTAACTTCAACACACCAAAGTCAGCATCACAATAACTAACTAGTTCAAATAAATTTCCTTTAGGATAGAATATTCCTAGATTGGTGTATGCTTGAGGCATCTTAAAATTATTTTTACAGCATTTAAAGTAGATTCATTATTATTTTCTTGAAAACGAGCACACATACACACACTAAACATAATTTCCATAAATCTCGTAATTTAGTAGTGTAAACATATAATCATTCCTCTATATGTTGTTTGATGAACAGATTTTCCATCTTCACCAATATCCAACTTACAGGTGCTACTCATGGGATTGTCACTAGTTTTAGTGCTATCAAATCCAAAACGTTTTAGAAGATCTCAAGAGTATTAACTTTGAGTTAAAACATTTCCATCATTATTTTGTATGATTTTAAATCCATGAAAGAATTTTAGTTCACCCATTAAAATCATTTCGAAATTATTTTGCATCATTTTATAAAGATCAATACATAATGAATTTTATGAAGATCAAAAAATAATATCATATGCATAGATTTGAACAACTAAAACATCATAAGAAATTCATTTTATAATGTGGGTAGGATCAACTATTCCTTTTGTAAAACCATTGGAAATGAGAAAAGTACACAATCTATCATACCAAGCTCTTAGAGCATGATTTGAACAATATAATGCTTTTGATACTTTGAAAATATGATTGGGAAATTGAGGAATTGTAAATCTAGGGGGTTGTTCAACAAAGATATCCTCAGCTATATACCCATTAATGAATTCACTATTAATATACATTTGATATAGTTTGAAATTCAGATGTGTAGCATAGGAAAGTATAATTCTGATGGATTCATGTCTGGATACTGGAGCAATGGTCTCCTCATAGTCAATTCATTCTTCTTGACTATAGCCTTGTGCAACTAATCTATCCTTATTCCTAACTATATTTCCAACATCATCAACCTTATTTCTAAACACCCATTTTGTACCTATGATGAATGTTTCCTTGGGTCTTTCAACAGGATTCCAAACATTGTTTCATTCAAACATATTATGTTCTTCCTGTATATCCATTACCCGAAATTCATCATTGATGTCATCATCAATGTTATTAGAGTAACATTGGGACAAGAAGTCATGATGTCCAACCTGATTTCTAGGAGAATCTCTAGTTTGTGTTCCTTTCTCTAAGTCTCCAACAATAGAATCCAATATATTTTCTTAGGGTTCTAACCTTTCTAGAAAAAGAGGGACTAGTGATTTCAGGTTCATCAATAGATTCATGTTCACTATTACTCGATTGAAGGGAATTTCCAGAATTGGATGTTTTCATAGATTCTTTCACATTGGAATTTGAGGAATTTGATTTGATGTTCAGATTTGATACATTATCCTCCAGATTTTCTAGGATGCTTCTAGGATCATGTGGATCTGGTTCATCAAACATGATATGAAAATATTCTTCCAAACAGTTAGTTCTCTTATTGAATACTATATATGATTTAATTAATATTGAGTAACCTATAAAAATTACATCATCACTTTTGGATGAAAATTTGTTAGGATTATCCTTATTGTTGAGAATAATGACTTTGAATCCCAAAACTCTAAAGTAATTAACCTTAGGATTCCTATTGTTACAGAGTTAATTCAAGGTATTTTTGAGAATTGGCATAATCAAGACTCTATTAATTATGTATCATGTTGTATTAACAGATTCAGCCCAAAAGTAAATAAGAAAGTCATATTCAGTAAGAAATGTTCTAGGAATTTCAAGCAGGGTTCTATTTCTTCTTTCTACGACACCAATCTACTGAGTTGTTCTAGGGGTAGCTAAATTTCAACTATAACCATTTTGTGTGGAAAAGGATTCAAAATCTTGAATTTCAAACTCACTGCCATGATCACTTTTTAAAGACTTAATTTTATGGCCACTAATATTTTCTACAGACTTGGCAGACATAGTAAAATAAGAGCAGGCTTCACTTTTGGGATCCATGAAGAAGGTCCAGGTATATCTAGAAAAATCACATACTATAACATAAAAATAGTTCTTCCCATTTATACTAGAAACTCTATATGGTCCAAACAAATCCATGTGATCCAATTTGAGTGGTTGATAAGTAGAAACTTATATCATTTTTTTGAATAATATTTTGTGTTGTTTTCCATTTTGAAAATGATTACATGCATTTTCATGTGGAAACTCAAGTCGTGTATATATTTAACTATACATTTTATAGTTAGCTTTCTAATGGAGTTAACATTGCAGTGTCCAAGTTTCCTATGCCAGAGCCAAGATTCTTTATGAAATAAACATAACCATGAAGTATTTCGAGATGATAAGGAATCTAAATTAACTGCATAAATGTTTTCATTATTTAATAAAGAAAATACTAATTCATATTTAGAATTAATAACATTACAGACATCGTTTTCAAATTTAACTTGATATACATCATCACATAATTGTGAGATACTAAGAAGATTATATTTTCAGAAATTAACATACAATATATTAAAAATTAAAATCGAATCAATGTTACCAATCTTTCCTAAGACAATGATTTTCCATTTGACATTGTCACCAAATGTGACATGTCCTCCATATACATTTATCGGGTTCTTGAATCTTGATTATTATCATTTCATGTACCTCGAACATCCACTTTCCATGTACCATATATTTGGGCACGATCTCTTTAACTAGAATTCCTATAACATGATCAAGAAAAGATAGATTTTGGTACCCATACTCGTTTGGGTCTAGTAACATTAGAAATAAGTGCTTTAGGAACCCATATTTGTCTCATAGGTTTCTTAAAAGAATTATGTAAAGTATTCCTAAAAATAAACTGTATTTGGTCAACAAAAACATGAAACAGTAGAATATGTATCATGATGTGAGCTAGGTTAGTTGTGTCCACAACATGGAACAGAAATATATTTCCTAGACTTTGAAACAAAATTCATTCTACCAAGGTTTATTTTACCAGGTTGATAACCAATTACAGCATTGTATTTAAGGGCAATTTTTTTCCTATAATTTGGGTTATGGTATTTTTTCAATTAGTAAATTATTCTAAATACATTTTTAATTTATCATTAGACATTTTTGAGTCATTGTTTTCTTTGAGAAGTTGATCATTTGTCTCCTTTTTAGTAGTATGTTCTGATTTAACATATACAGTGAGAGAATGATGTTTCTTCAATGATTTATATTTAACATCTAATTCATTGCATATCTATTTGAGCATGTTACCATATTCAATCATTTATTCATTAGTCATATTTTCAGAGTCACATTCCTCTTCAGAATACTATGAATTATGTACATAAGTGTTCAGTGTTACCTCAGATGTGTTTTCTTAAAACACATATTGGATTTTTTATCCTTTTCATCTTGTGATGTCTCTGAGTCGCATGAACTATCCTCAGAGTCATTCCATGTCTCTTTCATTGCCTTTGTGAACTTCTTTTCCTTTTCCTCATATGTCTTCTTATACATGAGCTTTAGATAGCTAGCCTTTATATGTCCTTTGCGCTTACATTCATAGCATACAATTTCATCCGTTTTGTCACTTCTTTTCCAGTCCTTTTTCCAGTTTCCTTTTAGATCAGACTTTCTCCTAAAGTTAGGCTTTCTGAAAAACTTGTTATTTTTGTAAAATCAGTTGAATCTTATGTCCAATTGAGCCATCTACTCATTATTGTCTGGTGATGATTGTTCAGTGGTGGAACTTTCTACAGAAGCATCCAGTTTCCCTTTGTCATTGTGCTCCGAGGAGGTTGTCTTGAATGCTACATATTTTCTCTTTGGTTCATCCTCCTCTTATTTGTTGACCATCATATCTTCCTCATACATCATCAGTTTCCCAATGAGTTATTGTATATGTATCTTGATGATGTTGCATGATTCTCTAATAGAGATAGAGGTTCCACTCGATCTGTCAGGTAGATATCTAAGGATTCTCATGATCTGTTCATTGGTAGTGATTTCTCTTCCAAGAGAAATCATTGTGTGGAAAATCTCATTGAACCTGAGATACATGTCAAAAATAGGATCATCAGGTTTCATTTTAAAATTATCTTATTTTATAGTATAAGTATTAATTCTAATTTCCTTTACATTAAGTGTTCCTTCTTGTCAGACCGTCATGGTATCCAAAATTTCATGCACAGTTTTACAAGAATAAATCCTATTAAATTATTCATCTCCTAAGGAACAATACAAATCATTCATTGATTTGAAATTGTTATTGTAAGAAAGTTTTTTAGGTTCATCACATGTAATTCTATCAGTCATAGGAAGTTTTTACTCATCTATAATGGATGAAAAAATTTCAAAACTCATACTCTCTATATGAATTTTCATTTTAATTTTCCGTTGATCATAGTTGGTTCAATTGATGAATTGTGGTCTATTGGTTACAACACCTTCCAAATCTATTATCTATAATAACGTAATACTTTAAAAGAGCTAGAAATTTAGATTTAACAGAAATTATATATCTTTAATGTACAACTACAATCATAGTTGAGTAAAATTACACAATGTCTTAATATTGAAACCTATGATACCAATTGTTGGTTGGAGTAGTCTACTCAAGATAGGAGGGGTGAATTGAGTAAATATAAAAAATTCTGTTAAAAAAATATTATTAAAATAAATGGTTTCCCCAAAAATAGACACAGCCCAATTAATCAAGGTTATACTGTTATAAGAGTTTGTCTTTTTTAACAGCTTCATAGAATATTTATTAATTCTCAATAATATTGATTTGTATTAATAATTTTACTTTTGATGTTTTCCTACTAAGAGAATCTAGTTATAACTTCTTTCCAAGACTAACTATCAATGTGATATTGGTTATTTATGGATTATGCAATAATGTAGTAAAACAGAGAAGACTAAATTTACACAGAACAGTGGATATGAAACAAGTGGTTCAGTCTCAAGCCTAGACTTAATCCACTCCACATGGTGATCACATGCCAGCAAGCAGTTTATATAAATAAACATTGATCGACACCCTGGATTGGGGATAACAACAGTACACAGACTATCCAGGTCCCTCAGGGACCTCTTCTAAAATTTATGTGGGTAAAACAAAAATAATAACCATGCCGCACAAGGAACTCTTACAAAGTTTTCATGGGTAAAAATGTATAAAGAGTTTGGTGTAAGGATTTCAGTATCCTCCAGTTTAGGTCAAGATTCAGTTTGTATCAAAACAGATAGGGGAACACACTGCTCATAATGTAATTAAAAATATTATCACAGTCGAGCAAGAATATAGAGATGAGGTTTGAATTCTCTTGTGTGATGTCAATGAAGCTCTTGAATTCTTTGGATTGAATACGATGAATCTTTGAGGCCTTATTTGGAAGTTCTGTTGAAAACAGAGGGTCTTGATTCATCTTGGGTTCTTCATGAGTTTTGATAATGCGAATATGTTCCCTGGATTCCAGTGTACATCATATGTTCTTCATGTCACGAACCAACTCAGGTCGACCCTAAACCGGTCAGCTGAGCCGGCCCGTGACATGGCCTCAAGCGTGTCTCCCCTTACGCCAGAGGTTGTCGACTAGCGGTAAGGGTGTAAATTAAGTTAGTGGGAGATTATACCCTCTTATTAATGTGATGAAAATGGATAAAATACAGCAACAATGAAAGTAGAGTAAATAATAAGAAAACAGCGGAAAACATTTTTCATTTATAAGGTTTGAATAAAATTGGAGAACGTCAGTTTCTATATAAGATGCATGAATGGCATGATACTGATACAATGGATGTAGTAAACCACATGAGATACTTACACATCAATGCAAGAAGTAAATAATCAAAAGACTCAAGCCAGAAGAAAATGTTCATATGCATCCTGAGCCTTAGCTCGGTCCCTTGCTCATAACTCCAAGTACAAGAAACAACAACAACGAGGTCCTGCAAGAAAATAGAATCTACTAAGGTACCCTAGTACAATAGCCGCCCGAGTAGGGTGTGAGATATATCTCTCAGTAGGCCAAAACCACCGGGGTCTAGCCCACTCTAGACAATGAAATATAATTAAACAATGTGCTGGTATTTCCAAACAATAACGATACAATAAAAACAATAAACTCTCTTACAGGTTCCAAAAAGGTCACCTGACGGCAATACCTACCTTGGCGCATAGCCGGAATAAGAACCCGTTTAAAACTACACAAGTAAATTTGGTTCAAGCATAAAAACACATTTTATCATTTTGCTCACTTATTCTATTTATTCACTTGTCATTTCAACTAAGGTTGTAAATCCATTCATTCGTACATTTCTTTATTTAATCAAATTTCACTCAAGTTTTAATCACATATCTCCTTCTTTTTATAAATTATTATTATCATCCATTTGGTGTTGAATGTCATGTTAAGAACCCCAATTCTAATTTGGTGTAGATTGCCATGTCTAACACCACAAATCACATTTGGTGTAGATCACTATGTCTAACACCTAGATAATTATTTGGTGTAGATCGCCATGTCTAAAACCTTAGATCAGAATCTTGGATAACCATTGGGAAGGAATGCCTTGTCCAAACCCAACATTTAAATCGATCTATAATGCCATGTCTAGGACCCAGAATATCATTTATTTATTACCATTTATCAATTAATTAATCAGTCGACACAATTCCCATTTCATAATTAATTCTTCACATTTAATTATCCAAATCTGTTCTCAACATTTCCTAATAAGTTATCATAATTAAATATCTTTAATCAGAATTCTGAAACATGCATGAGAAAAAGATGGTAAACAAAATTGTATGGCATCATCATGCCTCAATGATGGGTTATTAATGACATTAAATGGTACAATCCAACAAACTAGTTCAAGAAAGGAATTCAATTCAAACTATCACGTTACATTTATAAATTAAATAACATGGAAAAAGGGGTGCGTTTAGCGGGGCACACCCAAGGGGTGGACAAGAGGAAAAGCGAGCACCTAGGATGGATTTCACCATAATCGAAGGCCATAATGGGTATGAGAGAACCACCCACGAATTTCAATAAGAGATAATGAAGAATCGATGAAAGGTTGCGACAAGTGGCACATGATGTGGCATGACATAACCACTAATGTATAAGGGAAGAGGGTAAAAACCCTACACTAAAAGTTCTATTTACATGTTAAGACATGAACTTAAGAGGTGTCATGGCTAATTTATTATTTTTCAAGAAGGAACATCATTTGAGGTAACAAGTATGGTAGATGTATAAGCATGTCACTTATCAAGTATAATGTCGATCATAAAGAGTCATAAGACATTTATCCAAGAAATCACAAAAATCTACTACAACATTTTTATCTTCAAGACAGCTCACCTCCATTGGTGAAGTTTTATTAGAAAACATGTCATTAATGTTGCTCCGATGCTTTTGCTGGGGCGCGCACATCCCAGTGAGATCATGACATCCCATCCCACTCCATGATATATGGGAAGCCACCCACATGATGTCCCCAACATCGGTCTTCCCCCCTAGGGGTCCTTCAACCCGATCTGTCTCCGCAAGACGTTAAACTCGCGACATACCCCGTGTTAAACATGGGAAGCTGAGGAAAACCACAGATGGCACACATTCCCCGCGTTCGATGTGAGATGCCTCGGGCTTCCGTGCCCTCGAGAAGCCCTGTGATGAGGGACCAAAGACAGACATGCCAACGACTCCCCAACGTGACCATTACCCTCACCGAAGGTTGCAGCCCCGACAAGACCCCTTGGAGTGTCTTGACGGAAGCAGCATAATTAACTAGCGTCCATGTAGATATGGAAACGGGAATGAGCTTCACGAACCCATCTTAAATCTATGAGGGAGACCCGGACTAGGTGATGAGCTCCGAGGAGGAATCCACGGAAGGAAGAACTGACATCCCATCATATCGGATTCGATCAAGGAGCAGACGTCCCTGAACAAGGAAAGGATGCCGCCTGACATTGGAAAGCGGGAACGCGGGGTAACAAGCAGCCCGTCCTCCCCACGGACGGATGTGCGCACCCCAGCGAAAGCATCAGAGCAACAAAAATGGTGAACCCGACATGAAGCTCTTCTCCACACCACAGGGAATGGTAGCCGTTGGGGCGTCGGAAGAATAGCATTTCACCAGGTCCGGGTAACCCTCACCGGGACGTGAACCTGCCAGGGGTCAAGGTCGTCAGGACGTTGACTACTCCATTCTGCAACGTCGTCAGTGCGGATCCCTCCCGCCGACCATGGAAGACGGAATGACGTTGGGCCTTGGTTGTTGATCTCCTTTCCTGTTGATACTAATTGGTTCATCTCCATGTTTCCAGGAATCAGATCACTGCATTTGGAGCTTGATCGCCACCTTCCCACCGGCGCAGGGGAAGGGGAAGTACCGACGCAGCTACCCCGCGTGGTCCCACATATTCCACGGTCGCTCTGACTTCAACCACCGTAGCAGCTGGGTGCTCGCGCCCCCTCTCCCTGTCAGAAATCATCCAGCGGAGGGTGATCAATGACCTGGTTCATAGGTATGACGAGGAAGGGGTCGTCCCCACCAGGGGCATGGACCGCTTGGATCGAGAGGCGGCTACGCCTCACCACCATCGCCGCCCTCGAGGGCTGTGCAGCGAGCTACCATTCCCCACGCCGACGTTCAACCGCTTCGGGAGCCTATCCCTGGAGCACCTTGACACATCCCTCCCCTACGCCAATGAGGTGGGGGATGTCCGGGTCCCCCCGATCGGCGATCCGTCCCAGGGTTTAATGGAAAGAACCCCCGCCAGGATGCGTCGACGCCGCCGCCCGACTCCCCGAGCTGAGGAGAAGGAAATCTTCATGCCCTCACCGCCGGTTCTGGCCCATCTGACTCGACGCCAGCGTTGGGCGCGAGCGGGAGAAAATGCTCATCCTGGGGCATCAACATAAGCAACCACTATGGCCCGAGCCACTGCTGACTCCTGTTACCAGATCCCCGCACACGTTGAGCTGGGGCAGCCACGTACCCGACTGGGATCGAAACCCTGACCGCCCTGCAGGCAAGTTGGGTCGAATCTCCCAGTCGCGGACACTGGAAATAGCCATTGCAGACCAATCCACGGTAGCCATGAAGGCTCATTCTGTGCCACCGATCTGGGAAGCCGAAAGATTTTTCATGATGGCTATGCTCCGGGTAGGACTCCTTCCAGTGCCCACTGCAAGTGGTATGAGGTCACTCCCCCTACTGTCGGCCGCGAGCATGGAGTCGTTGTGTATCCAGTCTCTCACTCACATGGAGGTCCTCCCCATGTCCCTTTCGACATCTGTCCCGGTGATTCTTGCACCTCGGCCTTCAGTCCCCTCTGCCCCAGCTCTATTGTGGCCGGGGGACCCCATGACGGAAATCGTCCTTACCCTGAGGAGCTACCCAGGGGCAGGAAGGTCGGGCGTCGTCACCGTAGGAGGAATGTCAGGGGAGTCCGGACGGAAATTAGAACAGTCTGTTTCTCGGATTCTAAGGCAGACTATGACTCGACGATGGAACCTACCCCCCAACCCTTCATGTTGAGGGCAGGGATGGGGACGCGGCGCGTCAGTATCGTACTCCCCGAATGCGAGATCTGTATGATTCCTTCATACCTTCGAAGGTATATCCAGGAGGAAGAGGACTTGACGTACCACCGAGGATCAATCCCGCAGTTGCCATTGGCCTCCTTAGAAGCACCTACTGCCCCTGTTAGGGAGGGTGAGGAACTTTTCTGGGGACCGACGGAAGAATCGCAAGGCGATACACCCTCGGCGAGCACCGACGTTGTGAAATGAGGCCCATTCGCTGGACCATCCTATCGCGACATGGAATCCAGGCCACTGCAACCCCTAGAGGATGACCCAGGGATCGGCAGCCAATCAGCCTATTCGCCGTATTCCCCGCCGGCCAGCCCACCACCCCGACGGCCTGCCTCGGCGCCCTTGCCAATTCCCCGACTTTCCTCGGTGGAAGAGCAGGCGGTGGTGCAAGAAGAAAGAACGCGCTCTGCCATTACCGTCATCTTCTCGCACGGCTGGCAATTTCATGCCCCTGGAAATGGGGATCCCTCCGAGACCCCATTCGGTAGTGGACGACTCCTCGAGTGAGAGCCTGGGGTACGCTTCGGTTAACACCGTAGAGTTGGTAAATCTCTTTTTGGCTCCCAACGAAGAGGAGCTCCAGGTGGACCTCCCCAATGTCCCCAGTCGTCGCCAACGTCGACGGAGCCGTGGCTACGTGAATCGCCGGGGCACGACAGTTGTCACCTCCAGTCAGGCCGTGTACGCCATCGAGACCAGGCAGTAGGCCTGGTACAGAGAGCAGCACTCGCAGCTCCCTCACCTGGTGAAAACAGGTTCGCATCGACCACCGTTTGTGTTGCTGGATCGGGTGGAACCACATTGCCTGTGTCACAACTAGCCTAGCCCTGCCACTGGCCGACTATGGCCATCCGGTCCTAGAACGACAGCCACCTCCTGGGCTACAGCTAGTGAACAGTGGGACGTGCCTAGTACCAGTCAGTCACTGGTCCCGCCAACAGGGCCCGTCAAGCCCCCAATCGTAGAGCGACCTCCTGTAAGAAGAATCTCGGCTTTGGCACGAAAGTATGATATCATGAAGCATCTGGCCAACAATCCAGCAAGGCCTTCCAACCTTGAGGACCTTCACCTGTCATTTGAAATGCGTGAGGCACTCACCAAGGCTCTAAGGAGCCCCTGCCAGTTTGAAATGGAGGTAGTGGCCACAGAATCCTTCCACACCCAGGTGATTGAGGATTCCGAATGTCAGGCGGTTATCTCATTCTCCGGTGAAGATGAAGACCCTCCTATATAGGGGAACATCCACCCGTTGTACATCACCAGCCAGTTCACTGGCGTGGAAGTCTGTCGATGTCTTGTCGACACAGGTTCTGGGATTAACATGATCCCAACTCAGACACTACTAAAACTGGGGTTGTCCAAGGATGATTTAACTCCCTCCGACCTCAGAATCCAGGGATATGACAGGACCGAGCAAACTCCACTCGGCAAGATCTGTCTGAAGACCCAGTTCGGTAGCTTAATTGCCAATACTGAATTCATGGTTGTCTCTCAGGACACTGCATACAACGCATTGATGGGAAGGTCGTGGCTCCATCTTCATGCAGTGGTTCCCTCATCATACCATCTGTGCCTCAAATACTCCCTTAAGGGTCGAGTTGGTGTGCTCCAAGGAGATGCATCTCCATTTTCCTCTTTTGAAGATCATTACCTGGACGCTGACTATTACAAGAGTAAGGACAAGCAAAACATGGCAGGTGATGTTGAGCCCGCCGCTGTCACGAGTGATCCATGGGCAGGTTTGGATGACGCATATGTCTTCCCAATCCATCGGTTGGAGGCCATGACTCCCGATATGGGAGAGTTCTTTGTTGTCTCGGGTACCAGAGGAAGGCATATTTCCGGGTCTAAGCAACGGCGAGAAATCACCTTGTACTCTTACACCAACCAGGCTCAGGTGATCCCTGAGCCTCATACCCCTGTACGATATCGGGACGTTGGGCTCATGGAAACGGCAGTACATCATACGTGTCTGTTTCGCCAAGACGGAATCGACTGGCTCAAGCCAACGTGTCACCACTACTTTGATGTCGTAAAGCATGGCCCCTTGGGCCGAAGGTCGGATGGGATTGGATCAACCGCCATCATCGCTATGGTCTCCGCGGTGCATGAGTCTCCTGTCGTGACCACCTTTGCCGCCCAAGCCGGTGCCAGCTCACCATCAGGGCCGAGCAGCCCCGAGACGGCTCCCCCTGTGGATGATCCTTCCACAAGTGGAGAAGAAGACATGGAAGTTGCTCCTCCTGCCTTTGAGGAGGGCATCTCCACCACGGTCGATGAGCAAGTACAGGTGAACCTCGGTAGCAAGGCAGACCCGAGAACCACATTGGTCAGCATCATTATGCCTCCCGAGGAATGAAAACAGTACATAGACTTCCTTAGACAACACCGTGATGTGTTTTCCTGGAGTTATGACGAGATGTCGGGACTAGATCCCCAGATAGTCGTCCACCGCCTTGTCCTCCTAGCAAACCATCGCTGGTTCAAGCAGCCTCCTAGAAAAATGAACCCCTTTCATGGTGCCATGGTTGGGGCCGAATTTTATAAGCTCATTAAGGCCAACTTCTTCAAGGAAGTCCAGTACCCTAGGTGGCTAGCCAACATTGTGCCCGTCAGGAAGAAGAACGGGCAGATCAGGGTCTGCATCGACTTCCGCGATCTTAATCGCCACTGTCCTAAGGATGAATTTCCCCTACCTTTGACAGAGCTGTTGATCGATGAAACGGTCAGGTTCCAAGCCCTCTCCTTCATGCATGGGTACTCCGGGTACAACCAGATCCGGATAGCCCCCGAGGATGAAGAGTTCACTGCCTTCAGGGCCCCCCAGGGCACTTTCTGCTACCGGGTTATGCCCATCGGCCTGAAGAATGCGGGTGCCACCTATCAACGGGATATGCACCACATATTCAAGCCGATCCTCAGGACACTGGTGGAATGCTACGTAGATGACCTTGTGATTAAATCTATTCAGCACCGGGACCATCTCAAAGACCTTGAGAAAGTGTTCGGTGTCCTCCGTTCTCGCCACTTGAAGATGAACCCGTTGAAGTGTGCCTTCGGGGTCACCTCCAGAAAGTATCTCGGCTTCATTGTTAGGTATTGAGGTATCGAGATCGACCACGAGAAGATCAAGGTCATCAGTCAGACGCCTCCCCCGAATAATATTCGGGAGCTTCGAGGCTTCCAAGGCCACTTAGCCTATACATGAAGATTCATTGCGAATCTGGCAGGCAAGTGTAATCCCTTTTCTCGACTCATGAAGAATGTCACCGCCTATGGGTGGGATGAAAAGTGTGAGACCTCTTTTGAGGAAATCAAGCAGTATCTGCTTCAACCTCCATTCTTGATGCCACCCGTTCCCGGAAAGCCGCTGGTCCTTTATGTGATCACCCTGGAGAGATCCCTCGGCGCCCTTCTCGCCCAGAAGAACAACTAGGGAACAGAGAATAGCCTCTACTAACTCAGCTGCATGCTCCTCGATGCGGAAGTTAAATTATCTCCAATCGAGAAGAGCTGACGGGCGCTCATATTCGCCGTACAGAAATTGCGGCACTACTTGCAGCACCACGAGGTATAGCTGGTCTCTCAGGTAGACCCGTTGAAATACAACCGGAGCCGGCCTATGTTGACTGTCCTATTGGCACGCTGGGCGGTGATCCTCTAGCAGTTCGACATTAGGATCGTACCTCAGAATATCCTCAAAGGACAGGCGTTGGCAGACTTCTTAGCTTCCCACCCAACCTCTGCGGACCAGCCACTGGATTTGGCTTTCCTGATGAGGCAATCCTCTAAGTCGATCACACCACTCCATGCTGGAAGATGCACTTTGGCAGCGCCTCCCGAAGCCCTACCGGTAGAAGGCTCAATGATCCTTGGCTTAATGGAGTGGGCCTAGGTATCGTCTTCATCACCCCGGAGTAAGACGTTCTTCCATATTCATTCTTGTTGTCAGAAGGCTGCACCAACAATGAGGCAGAATATCATGCCCTCATCACTAGCCTCGAGTTGGATCTGGAGGTTAACGTACCCCACCTGTATGTAAAAGGGGACTCTGTGCTAATCATCAAGTAGGTTAACGGTAACTATGCTGTCAGGAAGCCAGAACTCATGCTGTTGCTGAAGTGCACCCTCCATCTAATGGCTAAGTTCATATCCCGACCAGATGTCGTTCATATTCCCCGGTCGCAGAACAGTCAAGCAGAAGCTTTGGCAAGCCTGGCCGCATCACTCACGAAGCCCGAACAGGATGGCCTAATCATCCATGTGGCACACTGAATAGTCATTGCTCTTATTATCCCAGAGGGTGATCATGGCCCACGAGTAAACCATCTCACCACTGGTGCCCCTGCGTCAGGACCCCCCGGGGCTTCATACGTGGTGATCGAGACAGTTCCTAACTGGAGGACACCCTTGGTTGAATATCTCTGGCACGACAATCTTCCGATGGACCAAGAAATGCGGGAATGAATCCGGCGCCGCGTGCCTCAGTTCACCCTTCAAAGCGGTCCCAGCTGTGAGCAGCTCCTTTATAGGCGCGGGTTTGACAGAGTTCTCCTCCGTTGTCTTTAAGGAGGTGAGATCCCATAGGTCATGCAGGAACTGCATGCTGGTTCTTGTGGCGCCCACCAGGCTGGGTCGAAGTTGTCCCACCAGATTTGGAGGCTGGGATACTTCTGGCCCTCCATGATCCACGACTACATCGAGTATGCCAAGAGGTGTCATGTGTTCCAAGTTCATGCTATCATTTTTCATCGGCCACTGGAGCCTCTCTATACTACTAATTATTCTTGGCCCTTTGAAGTCTGTGGGTTGGATGTCATAGGGCCTTACCCGCTGGCGACGGCCCGCCAGTGTCGGTTCATCTTAACCGCCACAGATTTCTTCTCAATGTGGGAAGAGGCTGTCCCGCTCAGGGAAGTCAAGGCTGGTTCTATCGCCGACTTCGTGAGCTCCAATATCATCCACCGGTTTGGAATACCTTATGCTATCCTCGCGGATAACGGAACCAACTTCCGAGTGGCCGAGATGAAAAGATTGTACGCCAAGTACAACATTCGCTCTAACCACACCTCCCTCTATCGTGTGCATGAGAATGGACAGATTGAGGCGTTTAACAAAACCCTCTCTAAAATTCTACAAAAAATGGTTGGTCAGAACAAGAAATATTGGCCGGACAAGCTCCCCACCGCCCTCTGGGCTTATAGGACGACGACTCGCAATTCCACCCTGGTGACTCCGTATTCCCTGGAATACAGATCTGAGGTCGTCCTTCCCATCGAGGTCCAACTGCCCTCATTGCGCACGGCGGTCTACGACCAGCAAGTGCCGGATAGAGTTGTTGAGATCCTTCTAGATGAATTGGAAGCGCTGGATGGAAGTAGGCTTCGCGCTTTACATAAAATGGAAAGGCATCAGAGATGGATGGCTCGAGCTTTCAATAAGAAGGTTCGCCTCTGCTCCTTCCTGCAAGGTGACTGGGTGTTGGCTCTCAGAGCGCCAATGATTCCCGGCAAGAAACCACCCAAGTTGGAGCCCAAGTGGGAGGGGCCTTTTATTGTCTTCAAGGTCTATCCCAATGGCGCGTATTCCCTGGTGACTATGGATGGTGAGCGTATCACTCCTCCCACCAATGCCAGTTTCCTCAAGAAGTACTTTGCCTAACCAGTATGGTCCTGCGTGACCATAAACTGTATGGTCCACCACGACCTTAAACTACACTCTTCCCTACATCTGGGCTTCGTGGTCCGAGCTCTAAGACCTAAAACTAAAATCCTCTTTTGGTTCTGCCATTTTCATGGTCCTAGTTCTATGACCTAAAACTAAGATCCATATTTCTTCCAACATGACGTTAAACTTTATTTCCAGAACTACGTATGGCTTGATTCTCATCCTAATGAGATTCGTAGGAATTCCCAGACATTTCGTCTTGGGTCCAGCCCCAGGAGTTACCAAACTCCGCCCTTTCCTCTAATTCTGAGTTCTAAGACCTAAAACAAAGATCTTCTCGGCCCGAGCTCTAAGACCTAAATCTAAGATCCTCTCGGTCCGAGCTCTAAGACCTAAAACTAAGACCCATATTTCGTCCAACATGACGTTAAACTGTATTTCCATAACTACGTCTAGCTTGATTCCCATCCTAATGGGATACGTAGGAATGCCCATACCATTCGTCTTTGGGTCCAGTATGAGGTCCGTTGTCACGTCTGTTTCGCCTTTGGGACCTTGACCACAGGATCACATGGCATGGTGTGAGATTATGTCCCCATTCACATCAGGTTTGCAATAGCTGCACCACGCACACCTTGTCCTCAGGATTCATCCCTCCTATGTCCAATGGCATTAGAAGATGCATTTAAGAACTATGTATGGCTTGATTCCCATCCTTATGGGATACGTAGGACCGCCTGAACACCTAGATGTCAGGTTCAGCCCCATATTTTAGGAGATCCCACGATCTCCCAGTTCCCAGTGTGTTTGGTATTATGCATTCTCTTTTTCCCGGGGATCCACCATCTTTTGGCCTCTCTCAGACTGAGCCCTCTGACGCTTTCCAGTGGTCTGCTGATGTGCTCAGGGTACTCTGGTCTACGACTTGGAGTGCCAGATTCCACTTAGGCAAGTTCCATCCACTTGTCAAGCTTCGTGTTCCCCTTCATTCGGGCCCCCGTCATCCTTTACACCCGGAGGGACCCCTAAGAACGGCCGGGATACAACTCCCAAGGGCTCTCCTACCATCATGGGCCACGCCCCCGAGGGTTTCAGACCAAAAATTGATACGAATACCGCATTGCAAACATGGTTAGCGGTTGATGCTCATTTGTTTGTCCCCATGGCTAACACGACAGGATGCTGCGTTGCGAACATGGTCAGCAGTAATCCTCAGTCATCACGCCGGCTTCCCCGGGCCCTGATTGTTGGTGGAATGGTTCAGGTCATGTTCTGCCCCACTGTGTCAAGGTGGAATCTCGACACTCCTTGTACTAACCCTCAGTACACCCCTGCAAATCAGATAGACCGTGCTGCATAATGGTGTCTCTGGGGGCTCCCGTGATCTGAGCGCTAGAGTATGTGTTTGGGTCTCTCCTTTACGGGTTGCATGCAGCTTGACCCTCATCCCCATGGGGAATGAGGAGTCGCCCAGACATTGCGTTTCGGGCCTAGAATATCTGGGAGCTAGCATCTTCTACCCCCTTGATTGTTGAACCATTGTAGGCCCCTTTGGCCCGAGGCTCCTCTCTCGGATGGTCCAAACCATATGACCTTAAACTGTGTTGTTGGTCCAAACCATATGACTGTAAACTGTGTTGTTGGTCCAAACCATATGACCTTAAACTGTGTTGTCGGTCCAAACTATACGACCTTAAATTGTGTGCCGGTCCAAACCATATGACCTTAAACTGTGTTGTTGGTCCAAACCATACGACCTTAAACTGTGTTGTTGGTCCAAACCATAAGACCTTAAACTGTGTTGTTGCTCCAAACCATACGACCTTAAACTGTGTGCCGGTCCAAACCATACGACATTAAACTATGTTGCTGGTCCTATCACACGACCCTAAACTGTGACATTATCGTCCTGGCCGCAAGACGGAAAATGACACTGCATTGTGATGACCTCATTGTAGAGGACATCACGTTGGGTATTGGTCACATGCCATGCCATTTGTCAATGCCTATCACAACTTGATTCGTGTGGCAGCACCACGACCTACTACTCTAGGCCTGTCGCTTCACAACAAAAAACCACTCAACTTAAAGAACAAACAAGATTTATCAAATTCCTCTTCTTTTAGCGCAAGGTCCATGCCCGCACTCCCCTTTTCCCATGGCACTGGTATCTTACAATGTCACCTTTCAGAACTACGTATGGCTTGATTCTCATCCTTATGAGATACGTAGGAGCGCCTGGGGCACTTCCCCGCGGGCCCAGCCAACCTACCTTCGTGTTTAGTCCCTCGACTCGAGCATTTCCCCGGAGAGCAAATGGAAAGTATGGCTTAGGTCCTCATTCACATCAGGTTTTGTTACCACCTTGCCATGTGTTTGTTTCTCCCCTTTCCCAGTCATGGTCCGAGCTCTAGGACCTAAAACTAAGATCCTCATGGTCCGAGCTCTACGACCTAAAACTAAGATCCTCATGGTCAGAGCTCTAAGACCTAAAACTAAGATCCTCATTGTCCGAGCTCTATGACCTAAAACTAAGATCCTCTTGGTCTGAGCTCTAAGACATAAAACTAAGATCATGTTGGTCCGAGCTCTAAAACCTAAAACTAAGATCTGTATTTCGTCCAACATGACGTTAAACTGTATTCCATCCCGCATGACGTTAAACTGTATTCCATCCCGCATGACGTTAAACTGTATTCCGTCCCGCATGACGTTACATTGTATTCCGTCCCGCATGACGTTAAAATGTATTTCATCCCGCATGAAGTTAAACTGTATTCCGTCCCGCGTGAAGTTAAACTGTATTTCGTCCCGCATGATGTTAAACTGTGTTTCAAGAACTACGTGTGGCTTGATTCTCATCCTAATGAGATACGTTGGACCGCCCAGACATTTCTTCTTGGGTCCATCCCCAGGGATTACTGAACCCAGTCCTTCCTAATTGTCGGCCCCTCGGCCCGACTTCATGGGGAGTGGTGTAATCAGGACATCTACCCTAAGATGGTTTGGGATGCCCCATGATAATAATGGGAAGCGACAGTTCTCTCGCCAATGTGGTCCTGCCTGGAAATTGGGACGACCCGTGATCTGGTCGGTATGTCTTCCTAATGCGCTTTCGCCAGGGCGCGCGCATCCATCTGTGGGGATGACGCGCTGCTTGTTACCCTGCATTCCCACTTTCCAAAGGCGGGTGGCATCCGTTCCTTATTCAGGGACGTCTGCTCCTTGATCAAAACCGGGATGATGGGATGTCGGTTCTTCCTTCCGTGGATTCCTCCTTGGAGCTCATCACCTAGTCCGGGTCACCATCATATATTTAATACGGGTTCGTGAAGCTCATTCTCGGTGCCATATCTACATGGACGCCAGTTAATTACGCTACTTCCGTCAAGACGCTCCAAGGGGACTTGTCGGGGAAGCAACCTTCGGTGAGGAGAATGGTCACGTTGGGGCGTCGTCAGCATGTCTGTCTTTGGTCCCTCATCACATGGCTTCTCGAGGGCGTGGAAGCCCGAGGAATCCCACATCAAATGCAGGGAATGTGTACCATTTGAGGTTTTCCTCAGATTCCCATGTTTAACATGGGGTATGTTGCGAGTTTAACGTCTTGCGGAGATGGATTGGGTTGAAGGACCCCTAGGGGGTAACACCGATGTTGGGGCCAGCACGTGGGCAGCTTCGCGTATATCATGGAGTGGGATGGGGTGGCATGATCTCACCGAGATGTGGCGGTCCGGGTAAGGATCAGGATGGATGGTGGAGTGAGACATGGGGCTTACGTTATGAGACAGCCCGAGAGACGGGATACAGTTTAACGTCATGCGGGAGGGGATACATTTTAACGTCATGCGGGACGGGATACAGTTTAACGTCATGCGAAACGGGATACAATTTAAAGTCATGCGAGACGGGATACAGTTTAACGTCATGCGGGACGCGATACAGTTTAACGTCATGCGGGACGAGGTGTTTGGGGCTTATACTCTGAGGCGGCCCAAGGTGGTCAGGGAACTGACATGGACAGGTTGGGACGACCGGGTGGTGGGCTTGAACCTCATGGAGGCTTCCTACGTACCGTGCGTTAGCATGGATCAAAGTCCACGTAGTTCACTGGGATGGGGCTTACGCTCTGGGGTGGCCCATGGTGGTCAGGGAACTGACATGGAGAGGTCAGGACGACCGGGTGGTGGGATTGAACCTCGTGGAGGCTTCCTACATATCGTGCGTTAGCACGGATCAAAGTCCACGTAGTTCGCTGGGATGGGGATTACACTCTGGGGAAACCCATAAGAGTATGTCCTTGTCGATGCACACTCTAAGCCCATGTGAGTCATGCTTGGTGTGGGAAACAAGAGGTAGCATGGACCAGACGATCACGTCATGAAGGGTGCGTCCGTGAGAAGCGGAATGGGGCTTACGTGTTGAGTGGCCCAAAGAGGAAACAGGGGCTTACGCGTGGTTAGCGGCCCTTGGTGTCGGGGCTTACTCCAGGGTGGAGGCCCGTGGTGCGACAAAGCGTAGTGGAAAAAGGACTCCACTGGCCTTGGCAGGGGGGAAGTACAGAGATGCATGAGTGCAGTCATCCTCAAGAAAGTCAAGGGGCATACGCTCTGAGGCAGGCCTTCCCCCGTGGACAAACGCCGCTCCGACAAGGAGGATCTCATTCCATGTGAGGAAGAGTCCATTCCCGTGGAGACGAGTGGGCGTAAAAAATGTCCGAGCTGGGGGGACCCAGAGTGCGAAGCACGGGGTCGGACCACAGTTTAATGCCTTGTGTTAAGGATGAGGTGCTTAGCATTTTAACGTCCTGCAGATTGGACGAGGTGGGTTTGCTCCACACCCCTAGGGATTACATGCCTAACGCCCTCTACCCCTTGTGGGAGGGAAGGCATCGGCAAGGCCATCGTGAAGGGGGGCCGCAGGCCAAACCACCGGTGGGGGGGGTCCATGTTAGCGTGTCTATGAGAATAATCAATAGCCGTTAGCGTGCCTATGCGGAGAAGCATAAGGCAAAGCAATGAAACGGTAAACACGGCCCAAGGGACCTTGAGGTTACTTCGCACGTGCCTGTAAGGCTATACGGGAAAACAACGCATGGCGCGCGCGCCCGACAGGGGAGACATCAGGTGCCGGTGCAGGGGGCAGCCAAGGGGCATCAAGGTGAGGGGTCCTAGGCTTTGCGCGCAAAGAGGGAATTATGCGCAGGGTTTTGCCTGCACGGCAGGGTATAGTGCGCACGAGACATGGATTGCGCGAAAGGCTGGAACCCTGGGGAGGGGGAAAATTCACTGAAGCCGGTGGAGTTCCGCGCAAAGGTGAACTCCAGGTCAAGGTTGCGCGAAATGAGGGATTCCCTGGAAGTCATCTTGCGCGCGGGAGGAGACGAATTGTGCGCACGAGAGTCTCTTAGGATTCCTCAACCCCCAAACCGTTCGGGGTCACCTTCTATTTATAGGCGACCTCCAACGCGGAATCCGGGCGGCTTGCAAAATTCTTCGCGCCGAGCGCAGCCGGCGTGCTAAAAATCGCCGCGCAGAACCGAGGCGTGCAAATATTGCGCCCCTCATCGGCTCAATTTCTCGAAACCCAGTGATTCTATGCGTGCAGAACAATTTTTCGCGCGGATCCTCCTTTATTTCGCGCACCACATTCCGGGCCTCCGGATCGGGCCTCTGATTCCGAATATGACTTCGCTTCGTCATTTCGAAACTTCCTCCGGGAGTTATGGTCTTTTTTTCGGAGTCAACAATTACATTATCAAAAAATTCCTTTAGTGATATTTAACATTTTTTTTAAAACTCATTCAACACATAACAAAATTAAGAAGCCAAGCAATAAGGAAGGAAATCATGAAATTTTATCTCTACATTTTTAGATTGAAGGAAGTGCACTCCGGAAGAGGGGTTTTATTATTAAATCATTAGTTTAGTGACCAAGCAACCGCTTTTATCTTATTCCTACAATTCACACGATTTCCACAGAAGAATTTAAACAAAACAAAACATGCATAATTAAAATCCTAACGCAGTGAAATATTAAAATCACTATTACTTTACATAAATTTAAAGGCCAAGGAGAGGGACCCAACCTCATGGTGGATCCATCCGTCCACTCCATCACTTGGCTCTTTCTATCTAAAGATGCCGCTACTTCTCCCCCATGAGGAATATGTGATTTCACATATGTATAAGGACACCTAGCCTCTATGCACATGCTCCGCATGGCCATGAGCGTGAAAAAGAGGATCCATACACATATTCTTATACACATAAGCCTCTCTCTGCTCACCTGCGTAGGAACTTTTAAATATCCAATGGGGAAAACTACCCATGTACATGTATATTAGCTTCCATGCATGAATATATGCATATCAGGGGAACCCACGTACATATAAATATGTACCTATGCCTATGCAGGCAAGTCGCTTAGACTTTGGCGACTCGAAACCACGCTAAAACCTTCAACACATGATCAAACAACCACAAAGAACCTTAATAAACCTAATGAGATCAATTTAGGCAAGTAGAAATCTACCATAAATAATAGACCCTTTCCTCAGTTGTTGGAGTCAAACCCAAACGAAGCTGAACCCACACCGCGAGCTCAACGCACTTCCAACATCAAGCTGGGGACTCATAAACATCAAAAGACCCAAATTCAAGAAGTGAAACACAAGGAAATAGTTGAAAACCTTACATCGAAACCAAATCGATGATCTGGAACCACTCGAACCGCTTCGCCTTCAGGGGCAGTTGTTGGAACGCGCATCCAGGGACCCCAAGAGAACTTATACACCAACCTAGAACAAGCGCAATACGAAAATCAGATCACCTCCAAGCCCTATGGTTCGGCCGTACCTCACTGGGCGTCGATTAGGTTGAAATAAAGCTGGAAACAAGTAGGAGAAGGGAGAGAGTATCTTACCATGTAGATTCGACGAAGAAACGGCCAGAAAATCAGAGGAACCTTGACCGAGAGGAGGCCGGAAGGGGGTGTCACGCATCCTAGGGTTTCTGCCCGGGGGTGTCGCACTGCAGCAAGGGGGTCGGCCGAGGGAGAAGGCTGTGCCGAGGAGGAAGAGGCTCAGCCAAGGGAAGAGGATACCATGTCATCTGGCTACTACGGAGGTGCCGCTAGGGTTTCCAGACGGAGGAGGATGTGCACCTCACAGGAGAAGAATAGGGGGTCTCACACCCCCCTCTTTTTTTTCTATAAAAAACAATAAATATATACAATAAAATAAATAAATCATAATAAAATATTGTTAATAATTTCAATTATATTATTCTTATTATTCAATAAACATACCGTCAATATCATCTTACCCAAAATTAAAAGGGCTTGATCATTAAATTATGAGACTCCCCATTTAAGATTCATTTACAAATAAACTAAAATAATGATTCCACGTAAAACAATATGATGCTCAGTAATAAATTTAAAACACTTCGATGACCAAATGAAATACCCATTAATTAAACATTTCAATAGAAATTTAATTATTTCAACGCATTAATTAATTCAAAACTAATTAATGCAAGGTAATTAATTAACATACAAAATAATTAATTAATTCCTGATGCATTAATAAATTTTCAAAAGATTATATATATAAGTTACAGATATTTAATTAAAAAAATCCAAACCTTAAATCTGGGAAAACCGCTGGTCTTGACGCGCACCATCTGAAAAACTGTTACCAGCCCACGCGCCGGCTACCGGATACCCGGGGTATCCTGCATGGCTGACCCGCACAGTTAAACCTACGACGTGTAGTCTGATATCAACTCTTAAAATGACTCCAAATCTCAGGACCTCGTTTCGAAGTTTGGTTTTTAAAACTGACCCATTGACAAAAGAAAAAGTTCAAAAAACTTCTTATTTTATCCAGTTCAAAACACGGGGTGTGACAACCTTCCCACCTTAGAACTTATTGTCCCTGAGAATCCTTAGAGAACAACTTAACGCTCACCCATACTACACAATTCAAGAAGTCTTTCACAAAGGGGGTCACGTTGCATCTCTAAACGTCCCACACATGATCAAACATCGATTAGGCCAGTGACACATAAGCTATTTAAATATGAGCCAACATTCATTTCCAAATCAAAAGACCATGACAACACTTACCTGGGATTGTATAACATGCTGAAAAATAGCACTACATGATTCTGGAGCACGAATCAAAGTAGTCAATTTATGCTAGGGGAGTCTGACTTGGGAAAACAACATGTGAGAAGTTCTGATCCAAATAGACTCAAGGAGAAACTCAATCTACCCCTATATGAGGGTCTTATACAGAGGACGTCACTATAGGTTCCACTTCCCAGACCGTTATATTTAATCACATTTAATCTGTAATCCTTAAGGTGACCTACAAGGGTCCCACAAAGAATACTCGGTTTCATTATCATGCAACCCAATATAAATTTTAAAAATTTATTAAAATTAAAGCACCCAAATGGTTCATCACATAAAAACATTCTCCAACTGACCTACTTGGGTCCAATTGCATATTAAATTATAATCATTTTTATTATAGATCAAACTTAAAAATCTTTCACATTTATAATCATTTCAAATGGCATCTCCATCACATTTGATATGGGTTTCCATTTCCCAACTCATGAAGCGCCCATAAACATCATGGGTTGAAAGTTCAATTACATGGTTTACCCTTTTCCCAAGCTATAAGGCTCTCATACACCTTACAACTTGAAAGATGGTTATGTCATAATCGGAACTAATAAATTCAATCAAAACAATTAATCATATATGGACAAGCCACCATGTCTTTACAAGTAGCTAACCTAGAGTAACAAGATGAAACTATTAAAAACATGCTATAACATAGAAGAATGGTACATAAGCATGACATATTTTCAGTCAAGCATGTTAGATATACCACTAAAACATGTTATCTAAAACGGAATGGTAAACAAGTACAATACATGGAATATTCAAGGCACAAAATACATATCAGTAAGCATACTACTAATGCAACTACATATCATGATATATATGCATGACATGAGAATCTCAAAGTGACTATTATGATTCATGCAATGTTTTGTCTTTTCCATAATAGGTTAAGGGTTAAATACTATAATTTTTATAAACCATAAGAATTGGAAATTACACCAATCACTCAAGGTGAAATCATATGAACTATAATATCGAAATATATGAACAACAATCCCAGCCTTGGTCACATGGTCATTTCCCGTACGTGGGGTGATCAGTCCCAAGAACGGATATTAACCCAAGTGCCGACACATTCCTAGCCTCCTGTCTACCAATCCCAAAATAGCAAGACAATGAAAAAGGAGGGTCCGCTAATACCATTTTGTCACGAACCAACTCGGGTCGCCCCTAAACCGGTCACCCGAGCCGGCCCGCAACATGGCCTCAAGCGCGTCTCCCCTTATGCCAGAGGTTTCCGACTAGCAGCGAGGGTGTATGGTAAGTCATGGGGGAGACTATACCATCTTATCAATGTGAATAAAAGGGAAAAAATGTAACAACCCTAGATTTTATGAAAAATATTCTTTTTATTTCACTAATGTCTTGTGTTGTACGCTACACCAAAAGGAGCTTGCACAACACGCATCCTTGACTTTCCTTGCATACACGCAATCGCGACCTTCCTCGATAGCGTGTGTAGTACGCAATAACGAGTTTCACTAAACAACGATATGCTATTAAAATATTATTAAAACTAGCCGTTATGAATAGTAATAACCACTTTTTGAAATTTTATAAATTTTATTTTTCAAAATGGAATTCATTTTTGGATTCGGAATACCGAAATTAGCCTAGGGTGAAATTTTGGTATTTTTCTGAAAACTTTCAATTTTTGATGAATAGTGAAACCACTAAGTGGTAGGTTAAAAACTGAATTTTTCATAGAACTTAATTTTACCGCTTCTGTGAATGGAATTTCGAAAATCCGAGAGACATGGTTAATATCAAGGACTAAAATGTGGTTCAATGAGATGAATATAATTTTTTGGTGAATAGTAACTTTTTACTTTTTTTTACCGCGGTTAATAGTAAATAGGGTAACTAAGGGTAAATATGATATTAATATTACGCTAACACATGTCCTAATTCTGTTGGACAAGTGTAATTCGACCAAAAACAAACTTAGGAATAAAATATGACCCTTTAGGCCCACTTGGATTAGATTAGGACATTTATTATTAATTTATTTAAAGAAGGGTTAAAATAGTTAAAATCAAAGTTTAATAGGTACATCATTTTTAATATGAGGTTATACATAAGATAAATTCGATTGTAAATATTCATTAGAAAGCTAAAACTATTTCCTACATGATGGTATTTTATTTGTAATTTTTAGACATCATATAAGTTAATTTATTTATGACACAAAGATGATGCAGTAATTATCTTATTAATGAAATATTGACATAATTGATGTTATAAACACCAAATTAAATGTAATTTGAGCCTTTTTATGAATTCCACTAATTTTCTAGGTTACTATGATATATTAGTGTTGATTTAATCAACTTGGTTCGAACATATAATTCTGTTATGACTTTCACAAAAATCATATATCAAATAGTGTCAAAATTGACACAAAATAGTTTTTAAATAAAATATTATATTACTAATTGTTATTTTATTCCTAAAAATCTAAGGTTCGGCCAAATGACTTAGATAAGGATATATATATTAATAATAAACAATTTGGGGTTCGTTTGGCATGTTATAGTAAGTGTATTAACCATATAGTGAAAGAAAACAAAAAGGCACGGTAAAAGTTAAATTAATTAACTTAGAGTTAAATCTAATTGATAAGGTTAAAATAATACCCTAAACTTGTCTAAATCCTATTGGTTGGTAGGATTTCGACCCATCCCCACTTTAGCTTCGAAATAAGACCCTTTGGAACCATTATAAACCGATTTTGACTTTAATATAAAATAATATTTTGAGATATTCCTAAGGTGCCCCTCTCCTCCCCTATAAAAGGACACCTCCTCCCCCTCCTCCTCACACCAATTTGAGCACTCAAGCTCGGCCAAACCCTGAAAAAATCTCTTCTCCACTTCCCTAGAAACATCCTAGAGGTTCTGGTCTTCCTCAAAGACCAATTCTAGTGCCCTAAGAGGAGGTCTCAAAGAGGCACTTCAAAGAAGAGGTAATTACCGTTACAAATTCTTTCATCTTTATTTCTTCTTCCACTTCTTCTTCTTAGGTTGTTTCATTATGAAGTAATAACATCAGTATCACTAATATACTGATATGTTATTATAAGTATGAAACAACCCTATTTCACCATCTATCCATCCTACGGAAAAAGAAATCACCGCGCGTGCGTACGTACGGAATACCGTCTCCACGCCGTGGTGTAATCTATTTTCCACCACCACCTTACATGGATGGGTATAATGGTGTAAAGAATAACTATACATAGTTATTACAACATCATATTGATTCTGATATATTGTATAATCCACTCCAATTCAATTCAATATTTATAGAAATGATATCATCGCTCGTGCGTACGTACGGACTACCGTCTCCACGACGCGATGAGATTCATTCTCCATGTTAACCATTTAAGAATGATTATAATGTATATATAAGAAATAATAATGAAATATATGACATTATAAAGCTACTGTATTTATGTATATATATACATATGTATGTCATCTACTTACTTCCATTTCAAGACAATAAGGAAAGGAAAACAGCGTTCATGCGTACGTACGGACTACCGTCTCCATGAACGGTGTTTTTCATTTTATTTATCTATCTATTATATATATATATACTGAATATATATAATATATAAATCATATTTTATATTCTGGAAGTAAGTAAATCATGATATAAGTAATAATGATGTCAAGAACAACAAGTCAAAACACCTAAGATAAATGAAACGATTCTACCCAAAACGCTTCTTTAACATGGAATTTACAAAAGAACGGGTAATATAATGTCATAAGTGAACCATATATGATATCATAACAATGAATATGATTCTGGAATAAGTCAATAACATGATTTAAATCATTATACAGGATGTTCGGACACTTACAAAGCAAGTCAGACCTAAGGTAAGGGAAATATCACAATCTCATTTTTATCCGAGATTGTTTATTCGTAAGTATTTACTGGGGTGTATTTTATCATCCACATCCATGTTTCATCAATATGTAATATTATTTCCATCCACCTAAAATTGTTTAAATCCATTTTTACCCTTCAGTGAGTTTTTAGTAATATGTATGAAAGGAATCTTTTGTCGTACGAGGTACTTTTTGACTTTTCCGACAAAAGTACGAAGAATGTTTTTTTAACTTATACGGCATGAATGGATTTTTATAACATTAATTCCAAGAAGCTTCCTTTACAAGTTTTCAAGTTTATTTTTAATCAACTTCTTTTATTTTAAAGTCGTATGACATGTTATTAAAGGAAAAATGTTTTTGAAGAAGAAAGGATATTTTCCTCAAGAATGGAGTTCAAGTGTTTTATCAAAATTATTTTCCATCTAAGATAATAAAGGGTTCTGTTTTTATCCCTATTATTACATTGATTTTGATCATGTTGTGATGGAATTATTTTTATGAATTCCTTTATCTTATATGAATTTATTTATGATGTCATGATGTTTCAAGAATCTCATTTTTGTTACATGTGTTATGCGATGATGTATGTTTTATGATTATGTGGCACACATAAGAAAGGATTCATTATAAGATGGGTGGGACCTATATCTCCCTCCAATGCATTGGGTAAAGATTTTATATCTCATGAGATAGACATGGCTGGAATGGTAGGTTATACCGGTTCAGTGAAACAGGACTGAAACGAGGGTTACTCGATTCAGAAAGGGACTTTGTCCACTAAGATAGTATTGGCAATGAGTCATGACTAACAAGAAATGATTTTCCATGATTATGTGTGTATGCCACAAAGTTTCATGTTTTAAGTTATGATTATTGGGATTACATTTCACTTCTATGATATATCCCATGTTATGATATTATGAGCTCTTTTGCTGGTTAAGATTTCCAAAAGCTATGTATATGATGTGATTGATTTTTCTTTTGTTTACCCTTACTGAGCATTTGAGCTCACCCTTTTATGTTTTCTTTTCCCCAGGATATAAAGAAAGTTTTTAGGTAGAAAAAAGGGATGACCTTTATGGGAGATATTGAAGAACTTTCACCACGATTAGAAGATTACGTTTCGAGTTTCCAAAGACACTAAACTATTACGATCCTTTAGTGTGTGTTTTTGTTATGTACTAAGTATTCCGCAAATGTAATGTAATGTCCATGTACGTCAAGCTTCGGGTCTCTACAAAAAATACAGAAACAATTGAAGTAGTGTAAATAATAAGAAAATAGCGAAAAACAATTTTCATTTATAAGGTTTGAATAAAATTGGTGAATGCCAGTTTATATAGAAGATGCATGCATGACATGATAATGATACAATGGACGAAGTAAACAACACGACATACTTACACATAAATGAAAGAAGTAAATAAACAAAAGGCTCAAGCCCAAATAATATCTTCATAAGAATCCCGAGCCTTAGCTCGATCCCTTTCTCCTAACTCCAGGTACAAGAAACATCAACGACAAGGTCTTGCAACCAAATATAATCTACTCGGGTACCCCAGTGCAATGGCAGCCCGAGTAGGGTGTGATATATATATCTCAGTAGGTCAGAACCATCAGGGTCTATCCCACTATAGAAAATAAAATATAATTAAACAATTTTCTGGTATTTCCAAACAATAACGATACAATACAAACAATAAACGCTCGTCTAGGTTCCAAAAATGACACCTGACAGTAATTCCTACCTCGACCCATAGCCTGAATAAGAATCTATTTAAAATAACACAAGTAAATTTGGTTCAAGCATAAAAAACTTTTTATCATTTTTCTCACTTACTCTATTTATTCACTCCTCCTTTCAACTCAGGTTGTAATTCCATTCATTCCTACATTTCATTATTTGATCATATTTCACTCAGGTTTTAATCACATCTCTCATTCTCTTGATAAGTTATTATTATCATTCATTTTGTGTTGAACATCATGTCAAGCACCACAATTCTCATTTGGTGTAGATCGCCAGGTCTAACACCCAGAATCACATTTTGTGTAGATCTCCAGGTCTAACTCCAAGAAAATTATTTGGTGTAGATATCCATGTCTAACACATTATATCACAATATTGGATAACCATTGGTAAGGAATGACATGTCCAAACCCCGCATTTAAAATAGTCTAGAACGCCATGTCTAGTACCCAGAATATCATTTATTTATTACCATTTATCAATTAATTAATCAGTAGACACAATTCCCATTTCATAATTAATTCTTCACAATTAATTATCCAAATCTATTATCAACATTTCTTAATTAGTTCTCATAATTAATTATCTTTAATCAAAATTCTGAAACATTCATGAGAAATAGAAGGTAAAAAAAAGTGTATGGCCTCAACATACCTCAATGATGGGTTATTAATTGCATTAAATGGTAAATGCCAACAAACTTGTTCAAGAAAGGAATTCAATTCAAACTATCTCGTTAAATTTATAACTTAAAGAACCTGGAAAAAGGGGTCATTTAGGCGGGGTACACCCAAGGGTGTGGCCAAGAGGCAAAGAGAGCGCCCTAGATGGGCTTCACCATAAACGAAGGCCATAATGGGCATGAATGAACCACCCAAGATTTTCAATAAGTGATAATGAGGATTCGCCGAAAGGTTGCGAAAAGCGGAACAAGACGTGGCATGACATAAGAGCCGACGTAAAAGGGAAGAGGGTAAACACCCTACACTAAAAGTTCTAATTACATTTTAAGCCATGAACATAAGAGGTGTCATGGCTCATTTATTATTTTTCACGAAGGAATGTAATTTTAGGTAACCAGTAAGGTACATATACAAGCTTGTCATTTATCAAGTATAATGTCAAGCATAAAGAGTCATAAAACATTTAAGCAAGCATGAACAAAAATCAACTACTACATTTTTATCTTGAAGATAGGTCACCTCCATTGGAGGAGTTTTATTAGAAAACATGAGATTACATTATCAAACAATTAATTTAGTGATATTTAACATTTATTTTAAAACTCATTCAACACATAACAAAAATATGAAGGCAAGAAATAAGGAAGGCAATCATGTAATGCTATATCTACGTTTTAGATTGAAGGCAGCGCACCTCAGAAGAGGGGTTTTATTATTAAATCGTTATTTTAGTGACAAGGCAACATATTTTATCTTATTCCCACAATTCACATGATTTCCACAAAAGCATTTAATCGGAACTAAACATGAATAATTAAAATGAAAAGGTAGTGAAATATTAAACTCACTATTACTTTGCTTAAATTTAATGGGCAATGAGAGGGACCCTAACTCAAGGTGGATCCATCCGTCCACTCCAGGTTTTGGCACATTCTAACTAAATTTGCCGCTGCTACTCCCCCATAAGGAATATGTGAGTTTACATACGTATAACGACACCTAGCCTCTATGCACATGCTCTGCATGGCCATGAGAGTGAGAAAGAGGATCGTTACACATATGCATATACACATAATCCCGTCTCTGATCACCTGGACAAGCACTTTTACATATACAATTGGAAAAACTAGCCATTTACATGTATATTCGCTACCATGCACGAATATACGCATATCGGGGGAACCCACATACATATAAATATGTACCTATGCCTATGCAGGCGAGTCACCTAGACTTTGGCCACTCGAAACCACACCAGAACCTTCAACGCCCTATCAAACAACTATGACGAACCTTAAGACACTTAATGTGATCAATTTAGGCAAGGTGAAACCTAAAAGAAATAATAATCCCTTACCTCAGGAGTTGGCGACAAACCAAAATGAAGGCGAACTCACACTGTGAGCTCAACGCACTTCCAACATCACGCCGGGGACTCATAAACATCCAAAGCCCCAAATTCAAGAAGTACAAAACAAGGAAAGTGGTGAAAACCTTACCCCAAAACCAAGCCAATGATCCAGAACCACTCAAACTGCTTCGCCTTGGGCGGAAGTTACCAGAACATGCATCCAGGGACCCCAAGTGATATTTCACACCAACCTAAAAGAAGCGCATGACGAATATCAGACCACCTCCATGCCCTAGGGTTCAGTCTCACCTCATCGGGAATAGATTAGGTCAAAATAAAGCCAGAAACAAGGAGGAGAAGGGTGAGAGTAGCTTACCGTGGAGATTCGATGAAGAAACAGCTAGAAAATCAGAGGAACCATGACCAAGAGGAGGTCAGAAGGGGGTGTCGCGTATCCTAGGGTTTCTGCCCGGGGCTATCGTGCTGCAATAAGGGGGGTCGGCCGACTGAGAAGGTCGCGATGAGGAGGAGGAGGCTCGGCCAAGGGAAGAGGAGGCTGCGTGGTCCAGCTGCTGCGGAGGCACCGCTAGGGTTTCCGGTCGGAGGATCTCGCGCACCTCACGGGATAAGAAAGGGGAGGGGGGCTCACCCATATTTTGTTTTCTAAAAAAAATTAACAATTAATATATAAAATAAAATAAATAAAACATAATATACTATAGATAATAATTTCAATTATATTATTCTTATTATTCAATAAATATACCGTTAATATCATCTTACCCAAAATTAAAAGTGCTTCTTCATTAAATTATGTGACTCCCCATTTGAGATTCATTTGAAAAATAAATTAAAATAATGATTACATGTAAAACAATTATGAAACTCCATAATAAATTTAAAACACATCGCTGACCAACTGAAACTCCCCATTAATTAAACATTTCAACAAAATTTTAATTATTTCAACGAATTAATTAATTCACAATTAATTAATGAAAGGGAAATAATTAACATACAAAATAATTAATTAAGTCCTGAAGCATTAATAAATTTGCAAAAGATTAAATATATAAGTTACACATATTTAATTAAATAAAAATAAAAACACTAAATCTGGACAAACCACACGTCTTGACGCACACCATCTGAAAAACCATGCACAGCCCGCGCGACGGCTACTAGATACCTGGGGTATCCCGTATGGCTGACCCACAAAGTTAATCCTACCATACACAGTCTGATATCACCTCTTATAATAGATCCAAAACTCGGGACCTCATTCCAAAGCTCTATTTTTAAAACTGAACCATTGATAAAAGAAAAAGTTCAAAAACCTTCATATTTTATTCGGTTCAAAACACGGGATGTGACACTTCATCAAAGTCGGATTGCATGCATGTGACAATGCATCCTTTTGAAAATCTTGCAATATGTTCCTCGCGGTTGTGCTCAAAGGCATAATTTTTGTTCAGTATCGCTCTCAATTGTTCTTGGGAACACTTTGCTCTTTATCTTCGAAGGCATGAGTTTTAGCCCCCCGGTTCTATGTGTTCTACACCTCATAAATCGTACTATGTCTAAAGTGAAACAGTAATTATGTCAGTTCATTAAAGGCATCAAATATGACCATTAGAATTTAAATTGAATGATGACAAAATAGTTTAAGAAACTGTGTCACAGTAAGTTATGAAAACGTTGTCTCCTTCTCACGGTGTCTAGACTGATCACAATGTCTCATTTATGATGTCGTTATCATGGTGTCTTGTTCATGGTGTCTTGTTCATGGTATCTTGTTCATGGTGTCTTGCTTCACGGTGCCTGGTTTACTATTTATGGCTTCAGGATGTCTTGTACATAGGCAAATGACGGTATTCAGACTTAAACAATGATATGCATGACATGGATTGATCATAAATATTATAAATAATGAGAGAACTTGAAACATAAATAAACATGATTGGATATAATTTATAGGAGTTAACTAGGATTAATTAGATTTGTTATCATTAAAACATGATTAATACATGAGTAGTCCAACAGTTCTTCCTCCTAGAATCAACTAAGATTCTATCCTTAAAGACAATATGGCTATGCATATTAACTGCATGAATCCATAATTCAATCTTATTAAAAAATTTATATAACTTATTTCTTCTATGAGTCTTAAGAATACTTTCCAAGTTATTCCAAAAATCCTAATAGATTTTGGAGTATAATAATATATCTTAAATAAATTTCACAAATCATTCATCATGATATTCCATGAAAACCATATTCATTAGATCCATGAAAATAAGGGGTGAATTAGCTAGTTCAAATGGAAATACTATATACTCTTAATTCCCGTACCAGGATCAAAATGTTGTCTTTAGAATATATTTATTCACTATAGTAAACTAATGATATATAAATCGATGTTCATTCTTTAAGAAATATTGGGATCGGGGATGTTGATCAAATAAATCATCCATGAGAGGAAGATGAGACATGGAAATTATCTTAAAATAATTGATTTTTCAATAGTCTATATGTAGCCTCATGGGACCATCTTTATTCATGACAAAGAGAACATTGGAAGCACCTAGAGAAAAACTAGATAGAATAAATCATTTATTGGACTATTCATATAATTTTTTCTTTATCTCCGCTAATTACAATTGGACCACTCTATATGAATTCCTTGATATGTGCCTTTAACCCAGAATTAAATCAATTGAAAACTCAATTTACCAATCTAGATGATGTTTATGTCAATCCACTTGAAATAAATCTATGTTTTATTTAAAAATAAGTAAATTTGAAATTTGATTATTTATTTCCTCACCCTTAGATAGTGTTTTCACTTATTCTCCAAAAAATTAATTTATTAAAGTTATTTTGAATGGTTCTAAAGAGGATTCACATGGTGTGTTTCATACTCTACTAATATGGGACATTACATCATTTAAAAAATTTAACTATATTTTTATTGTAGTATATTATTTCCTCATATTTTGAAATCTAATTAATGAAAAATCAAATAACAAATTCAACCATATCAATAATGGTAAAATAAATAGGTAAATAAAATTTATATTCATTAAGGGGAACTACATAACATATCTTGGTTGCATTGATACTTCCCTTTACAGTTTCAAAAAACAAATCCCTTGTTTAGAATAATTGGAAATATCTTTTTTTAATGAATATTGTGAATATATAAAAGAATTATATGATTTATAATCAACAAAATCACTAGCTATGATTGATGATATGATTAAATTACCTCCCCCATGTTATTAGATACTTCAACCACATCGCTTGTGATCACCTAAGCATGGCCATTCTCCCTTTTCCTTTTTGGATAAACTATCCTATACCAATTGGACATTTATTTTCATAATGTCCCATCTCATTAAAATTGTTGAAGTGAACATTGGTAGCTTATTTTGTTCCCTTAAATTCATGGGAACAATGGATTTTCACACATTTAACTATCTCCTTTCACTTTATAGTTGACTTCGGGGTGTTTCCTTGCACAAGTATCACATTTTGGAAAAATCTATATTTTATTCTTGCATTTTTCTATTCATTCCATCAATACTATCATATTATCTTTTAAACCTTAAGGTAATAAGGCTTCTATAATTCCTTCTTTGTCAGGATAGTGCATGAGACTATATAATCATATGATGGCAAAGTTTAGGAAACTAGTACCCTTCTTATGAATGGGTTTAAACCATTAATTAATCGATAAATATATCTTCATGTGTTATATATGTAGTCCTCATCATTCATTGATAATATTGTGACGTTAGATTCAAACATTTAAACATTCACATAATCTATTTTCTTCATACTCATAAACTTCTGTTCCATATCAAATCATTGCTCATGAAGAAAGTATATTTCATTGAAACATTATTTAAATTCACTCTATTATATGTTTTCTATTTCTTCCGCCTCTTACATCATTTTAATCTATAGCCACCATTGATCCACATCTCCCGATAGATGAAAAACATTCATGAAAATTATCTACCTTTAACTACAACTGAAACCGAGAAATATATTCTCTTTGAAAATTATCAATTTATTATATAAAAATGGGTATGTAGTCTCATTGAATGATGGAGGATGTTGTTTCATAAATCATCATAACATTTCTCATCCACATTGGGAATCATGACGCTCATTACTGGTAAGTTCATTGTTCATTACTTGTGTTTAATGTTCCATTATAGTAATTAGTATCTCAACCCCATTCGCAACTTCAATACCGAAATAATTATCTTTCATGTAAGGAAAATCCCTACATGGAATACATCCATTGATAAAGATTACATTAAATACATGAGGTACCAATTTTAAATAATGGCATACAATATATTATGTTATTAATTGTGATGTGTTAAATTTAACTTCAAAAAAACGAAACCTAATATTATTTTTTATGAATATCTAATCTCATAATATTAAAAAATGTTTCATTGGTGATATATTTACTTGTAAATCCATCACAATGGTTTTTAATGAAAATGTGGATTATCATGAGAATATACCATAGAAGTGTTGAACCATGAGTGTTGTAAGCACCATTTTCGTATACTAGCTTACCCCGAGTTAGGACTGGGACACCTTTTTTGAGTTTTTACCTCAATGTAAATATGTACCGAAAACACATCCACATTTAGTATCCAAACAAGGTTCTCTTTCTCTAAATAACCACATAATATCTACCTTACCAATGTTCTAGGATGTTATTATATTATTATCCTCAATACCTATCTTAAGGTTATGTTCACTAATCTATGTTCTGTAAATGTAGTATCCAAGTAATCTACTAAAAAAAATATCATAAAAATCAAAAGCTTGACCCCCAGTAAAATAGATGTATGGAATTACATTTTTACCTTGGAATATAAAAAGGAAGAAACATCCTAAATTACCAAATAGTTTAGTATATATTCACAACCAAACACATAAATAAGATCAACATTACTTCTTGAAAAGAAATAAAAACATTGAAACTTTATTTTAATCATAAAAAACTCCTTCATTATCCCTTCGAATCATTCATAATACATATCTTCGCATCCTAGGGAATAATATAACCTAAAAAAGGGGATAACAGAAATGCTTAGAAAGAGTATGTAATACAACAATATCACCCAAAAAAATAACCATTAAGCATGGTAAATAAGTAAAAAACATGATTTTTGAAATAATATCAGAATAATATTATAGGAATGAATGATGGGAAAATAAGGCCACATAACTGATCATATGATAATGAACCCTAATCATGGTTATTCTACTAGTAAAGTATCATATGGATATCAATTAATAATATCATAATGGGGGAATTCATAATTCCAAACATATGTAACTTATCCTCAAGGCCCCATCAATTATTTTTTAAAATACTTGGTCTAGGCCTAAGAAAAACACAAATTCTTTTTTATCTAAAGAGACATACCTATGCATTTATGGGATATATTAGGTCATAGTTTTCACTTCCTATGTATAATGTATTTCTTATATTAATGTGTCTAATCATAAACCAAATAAACAAATGAAATATGAATAACATCACCAAATATGTAACAATAATCACTAACCGATGTATATGGTTTAATATAATTATATTGAGTTCATTTATGGTTTTTAATAATTTGAAAATTGAATTCTGTTATTTCACAGTGTTCATTTCCTTGATTTTCATTTTCAGTTCAATTGATTATGAATAATTCATTTCTTGTAAAATGGGTATAATTCAATATAATTGGAATTAAATATTACCAATGAACCACTATTTGTGTAAATTCTATTATTTTTTATTTTTTGTTCTATATATTAGGATGAATCAACATATTACATTATAATGATAATTGTTTAAATTAAATATAGAGGGTTTTCGATCATAATAAACTAAATTTGTTTAATTATATTAATATCTTGTATATATAATGATTACAAAACAATAATTAAGATATAATAACTATTTTATAATCAGTTTCAACCGTAAAAATTGTAACATTACCATCCATGTTTGAAAAATTGATGAGTGAGTGTTAATCGTCCACAGATGAAGCAAATTGGCACCTCCCGCACAATGATTTCGTTCATAAAATAAAATAGAGAGAGTAAAGAGTTTCAAGAAGGATATTACATTAACCTAATATCATTATAGTATATATATTATACTGATGTTATCATGATCATTTTTATAGAGGTGGTGGGAAGAAAAAAATAAATTAAATTAAATTATAATTGAATTAAAGGAAAAATATGAATTTGGTATACCTATCAAATTATTATCCTTGAGAACCTCCTTAGGGGAACAACATTTTGTATTTTTTCATGACAATGATCTTCTTGTTGTGGGGAGAAACATGAGAAGAGAATTTTAGTAGAAATTGGATAATCTAGATGACTTATATGGGTGATTAGAAGAGGGGGTTATTGGTAGAGTTTATAGTGGAGAAGTGAGCTGATTTCTCATTATTTTAATAATTATTTTATTATTTTTTCGAGATAATAAATAGTTTTGATTCTTCTAGATACATAATTTAAAAATGAAATATTAGTTATAAACAAGGGTTCTTACATCATTCATGATTTTAGGATTCATTTATTTCAATTAGAATGTATAAATACAATATTTTACTATTCACGATAAAATTCATCGGTTTTTTGGAAAATAAAAAATATATCTCCATAAATGTTTTCAAATGAGTAGAATTAAAAAGAATTCCATTTCATTATAATACATTTATAAATATCGTAAATTTATTTTTTAGTTAAAACCTTCATTTAATCGTAAAAAAATGATTGAAAATCAATAGTTGATTTTATAACACATTAATAAATTAATTAAGGTCTCATAAAATTATCCTAATATGATTAGAAACAAATATTAATTTATGAATTTTTTTTAATAAAATGTATTTTCATTTAAATAATTTCATTAATAACAAATTTATCATTAAATATTTAGGACTCACAAAAATACCAACACTTAAATAAAAGGTTTTAAAATATTAATTTTCATATACTATTATATAATTATATCTGACATTCAATTATAAGATGCATAAATTTTATGTTCACAATCATGGGTGAGGTTACTATTTATTCCAATGATTTTCTGCTCATAAAGGTCATTATATTATTACTATGGTCATGATACTTTTTCATCATTATAGGTTCATTAACATCTTGAAATTCCACTTATTTCATTAATTATTAATTTATGATGTTTTTATTGTGTTATATGTAAGATTTTATGGGATTTATAGCATTTAATCAAAATAATTGAAATTTCATTGATAGGGTTCTCGGTCATTACATAACATGGGACCCAAAATAATTAATGATGAAAAACCACCCACATAAATTCATGATGGGAATTTTTATAAATTTCAATATTGAATCCTTTAGGAGGAAATAATTTAATTATCTAGATTTAATTATAGTTAGTATGATTTTTATTCTAAAGAAATAATTACATGATGATCATATTTTTTTAAATATTTTGATCAAAACCTATTTTCACAATTTTTATAATTTTTATATAATGGTATTATTTTCTTTTTGGAATCTACTGCGGTGAAATTAACATTGGATTAATTTTTGATATTATTTATAAATAGTTTAATATTAATCGGATAGTGTAAAATACAAATTTTACAAGATGATAACATTTTCGAATATATAATGATATATGATTTATGTATTTTTAAAGAAATAATTTTTATATTAAAAATATATGTTTTATAATTAATATATATAATATAGAAATATAATTTTGAACATATAATTTCATATATAACATTTTTGAAATGCATGTATTATTTTTATCAAATTGAAAAAAAATTAATTTTTTTAAATGTATTTACATGTTACAATTACATTTTAGATTATCTATAAAGATGAATAATTATTTTCTAATTTTATATAATATAATTAATTATTTTGTGATCAAATATATACTTTTATTTTTTTAAAATCATTTTTACTATCAGAAAATCATTGTTCTAAAAACATGTTTCCTTGAATTTTTGAGATATATGGTAAAATAAATTTCTACCAATTTAAGGATCATAATAGTGTTAAATGGTCTCCATATATGATATATTCAAAACTAATATTATATAATAAGGTCAACATAATATTTTTTCAGTAATGATTTGTGAATATTGAAATTATTTATCACATAGATTTATGGGTCTAATGTATAATAAATGGAAGGTTTAATTATTCATGATAACACATAGAACATCATTAAACCCGATTTTAGTATTTTATATCTAAAAAATACTATAAATATTTAGTATGATTAATTTTGTTTAAATATTGATCTTGTCAAGAATTAATTGTTTATAATTATTTAAAATTTATATGTGCATTTCATCTTTTATTTATAGAAGGAAACCACTTATCCATTAATATCGACACTTAAGCCTTAAATATTATCCAATACCATCCAAAATAAAACAATACATCCCTTACCAAATCTAATGGACATATTTTTTAAAAAATATAAACTTTATATTGATTATGGTATATGATAAGGAGGGTTGCCTCAAGAGTGATATAACTCCAAATAATTTTTTATATTTTAATTCTTATTATACAAAATGTAATTTTGTGAAAAAAATATGAAATAAACTCAAATGTATATAAATTACATTGAGATATTATTTTTTCAATGGTTGACAATTTATATATCTATTACTCAATTAAATGGGGATTGAAAGCATTGTTCATTGTTTTATATAGACTATCTCCTCCCTATTTGATGTATTCTAATTTTCATCACCACCATTCATGGAGGTTATTTTCATGGATAATATCTACACATATTATTTTAATGAAAAATATATTATTATTAAATTTTAATATATCATTTACCGTACTATCCTTCAACCTATTAGGAAGTAATTACATGAATTTACCATATATGTAAACTGTAATCTCCCGGAAACAATGTGATTCATTTTTAATATCCACCATTAATAGAATATCATATACATCTAAATAAGAAATTGATTTTATATTTATATCAATATTATCATTAATGAGATTAAATAACCATTGGAATGATGAGTGGAATGACATTTAAAATAGAAACACACACGAAAAATGTAATAGTTGACTCTCAAAAACAACATATTTGATATGAAATTATTAAAAAAAGTTTTGTAGGAATTTTATAATTCGATTATATATGATATTATAATAATTTATATTATTCAATTATAGAATGATAATAAATTTTAATTTATATATAGGTGATTAAAAGAACGTATGAGGAAAAGCAAAATGTGGGGTAAATGATTTCTTATAAAATATCATTTTATTTCAGTATGGTCTATGTTCAAATATCCATTGGGGAAACATTGTGGTCCTAGTCTCTTATAATGCCACATTTTTCTTCTCCTCATGTTATATATGGGTTTAAAAATGTTATTTCCCATTTTTTACTTTTCATATCAAAACATGACATGTATGTTACATGTAAGAGACATTCATTTATTAATAGTCATATAAAAATTTACATCAAAATTGTTTTATTCAAGGTGTCGATATATATTAAAATTGATTTAAATAATGAATATACAATTCAATAAGGATTTATTAATGTCATTTGTGCACATTTTTTATATTATATAAAATAATTTAAAAGGAATAATCCTTTTTTATAAATGACATACTTTTTACCAAAGTCATGAATACAATATTCGTTTCAAAGTATTTCATAGAACTGAATATGTATAGTTTTCATTGAAGAACCATTTATAAAATTCAATTATTACTTCCAATTAAAATTTATTTTCAAATAATTTTGAAATTTTTATACATTAATTATGTTTTATCATTGATGAAAATATTATAATACTTAATAAATCTTCTAGTGATATTTTTATGTTCTTCTCCTATACCAATATACCAATTTCATTTATTGTGGATATGCTACTAGATTCATTTCATATTATTTATCTAAACGGTTTGTTCTTATTGTGATCAAATATTGATTATTTTTATTTTGGATTCAACCAATATAATTTTTTTTCTTGCATATAAATTTGAGAGTGAATATTAATGATCATAATAATATAAGGATTTTATAATGAGAAAATTTGACGGGTGAAGACCTGATAGAGAAAGCACCATTACACATCTAGTGTTCAAATTATTCAAATCAATATTAATATAATATTATATGGTATTTTTTTATACCATCAAATTTGTTAAAAATTATTTCTAGGTTGAGATTTCTGGATAGTAAGATTCATGATACCATTGTTTAGAGGCCTTGATGCTAATTGTTCATAATTATGCATTTCATTTACATAAAATTCAATTTACTTTATCTCTACCATTTCTATATTGATATTATCCATAAATAATCACTAAAGTCAATTTTATTATTGAATGAAATTTTATTTGATTATCCGATCTACAATATTGATTATTAGTTATTAAATAATGATAGCATCTGTATTATATAACCCGTTCTGAGCATATTATAAATCTATTTTTTTTATACCCCAATATATGATAAAATATGTTATTATTGATATCAAGGATTCAACAATGATTGGTTTTTTATGAGTTTAATATACAATATATTTTGAGAATTATGTATCTGTTTGGATTACTATGATATCTAAATTAAATGATCATATGTTGTGCAATACTTTTTATGATGTAATTATGTAATATTGAAATCATAGAATCTAGTTCACTTGATTCAGGTAATTATAGGGACCCTTATATATATATATATCATTTTTAGGACATCCAATGCAGAATATTAATGTTTAACTAGTTCTAATAATTGGTGAGTTATTTTTATTTTGGAGTGATTGTGTATCTATATATGATGTTGTAGTAGAATAGAAGATTTTACTAAAAGATACATCAATATGAACAATTAGTGACATTCTAGCCCAAATATTGTCTTTTGGATAGAGGGTAGATGTCCCTGAATCATGTATATACTATAGGGTTAAAATCAAAGACATTATGTTTGACATTATCCTAATTGTACTTTTTAAAGGTATAAAAATAATTTTATAGATTAATTGATAGTGATGGACAACCAGAATATATATTTGGTATTTAGGTAAAATCTCAAATATATTCATTATATCCTATAACTCTTAGAAAAACTATGGGATAATTGGAAGAAATATGCATTTTAAAATGTAATGTATTATTCATACATTCTATATTTGTTTATTTTATTTGTATATCATATATTATATCTAATTTATTTCATGACATAATATTTTGGTAAAATATTATATACAATGGTGAAATACATTTTAATATTAAATATTCAAAAAAATGTATGGTTAGATAATTCTCAAGAAGGAAGAAATTATAAACATTATTTATTTCAAAACTTAAGATAAAAAAATATTATGATTGTTAAAATAGATTATTATATTTACGAGGAAAATAAAATGTTCCTCAATTGGTGTATTAGTAATATTTGGTCACTATGTGACTATGATTTAATTTTTCATAACATATTAGAAATTTTTCTTTTATAGGGTTAACATTTCTTGATTACTATGTCACTGTGGTATTATTTTTTCCAAATAAACTATGAGGGTTTTTGAATTATTTTATTTTTGATGTGTTGAAAAAATATCATATTTTATTTGAGATAATCCTAAAAAAGAATCTATCTACGTTCTAGTGATTAAACTAGAAATTTTTTTATTTTATTTTTTATAAATTACAAAAACTATTTCTACTCACCCTAATTTATTTAATGGGACATTTAGTATTATATTTTATATATGAGGTAAAATTTTGTGGTTTTGATATTTCTGATGGATATTCCCATAATAGATATTCATAAAAATTATTGAATTTAGTATGTAAGAAAACAAAAACTAAAGTTTCAAGTCCAAAAATGTACCTATTGAGAGAAATATAACTTTATTTCAATTATTTTTAATGTATTTGAAAACAATATTAAATAAATCATAATGAAGAGAGTTTGTATGATGTCACATAACATCAATTATAAAAATTTAATAATCCTAATCATGGTTAGTCATGGAATCCTAAATAATGGATTTCAAATGATGAACCACAACAAGAGTGTATATATATATATATGTTTTTATCAATTATGAAAAAAAATGCGTGATATTTTTAGTAAAAAATTCTTGAAAATATTTATCTTTTAAATTATTTTTTAAATGAAATTATAATTTAATTATTTTGAAATTATATTATTATCACATAAAAATCTAATTTTAAAAATATAACTCATCTTCTCTTGTGTAACATCAACAATGTAATTCTCCACACTCAGATTAATGACAAGTAGGTTAGTTTTTTTATGGATTATGTTGTTATATGAGTTATATATTATATAAAATATATCATACCTTTTCCAATGAATTAATAATTTATATAAAAATTTCAATTTATTTTGATCACTATGTAATCCAAAAGAAATTATAAAACATAGGATACATATTTTTTTATTGGATTTTGATTTCACATGTACATGTTTAGTGAATATAAAAAAATTAAAAATGATATATTCATTAAAATGAACTCATAAAAATTTATGGTAGTGTTTTTTTCACAAAACTAGATGGAACAAATGATTTAGGTTTTAGTGATAAATGTATATAATTACCATAATATATTATATTTCTTACACTGATAAAGATTTTCAGATTCACCAATTAGACAAATTTAGTGATATTAAATATAAGTTAATTTCCTCAATAAATGAACCTTTTGTGTTTGACACCAAGAATATCAATTTATCATGGAGATAATGGTGTTGATAGGTGATATTTGAATAATATATAGAGAGTAATAAAATGTAAATCACTTACTAATCAGCTAAGGGAATATTAATGATGTTCCACAATATTGAAATTATTAATATATTTTAGGAATCATCATGAAGCACATCAATTATTCCAATATATCCAGATATCAATGATGAGACACCATAGTTAGGTGTTATTGGTGTTGTTAATTTTGAGGATGTATGATATTGATTTTAAAAAAATAGTGTGATGTAATTGATCCTTTTATATATGTTGAGGATGCAATTGGTGATGATTAAGTCAACAAAAATGATAAATATGATGTTAATGATCAAGATAAAGAAAACATTCTCACAATGTATATATTTTCATAATCAAGCTATATTTTATTCAAATAATAATTGGTTTTTTATATAAAATAATTTATTTAAAACTTATTTTTCAATAATATTAATATCTCTCAAATTGTTAAAAAAATCCAAAATTTTCAATTTAATATATTATTATATAGAATGTGGTTTTTTGTGAAATTAATTTTATATTTCATAATCCATAAGTGTGGTTTAATTGTATTATCAATAGATTTATTGAGGATAACCAATATATTGAGGATCCTCGTATATTATTATCTGGGGGGGTATCATGACAGTCAGTAATACAATTCATCAAATTTTTATAGAATTTATAATTCATTGTCCAATTAAGCAGTGGTGTTCATTTCTTGATTTTGATCCTCATATGAGCACATAGTTTGAAATATAATATTTAATTTAATTTTCATTTGTTTATTTTTATTTTTTTCTCTAATTGTTTCCTATTTTAATTATTTATATTAATAAAAGTCATCTATGTTGGTGATATTATGAAGAAATTCATACCAATGATATGGGTTTCATTGGATTGATCTCTTACAGATGTGTGTCGTCACATGTTCAAACACTATATAGTAAATAAATAATTTATTTATTTTAATTTAAATATATATAATATTAAAATTAAATTATTAATAGAAATATTCAGGGATTTCGTCATCCTGTTTTTTATCATGAGTCCTTCAATTATATTGATATTAGAGGTTTGTTTCTCAGATCATTTCTATAAATTTTTATATAAATTTTAGAAGTTAGATAAAAAGAGATAATATTATACATTATTCAATGGATATTCTTTTCCTCATTGGTAATATTTAACCCCTTAATATTTTTGTGAAGGATTGTACACCAAATTAATATTGGAGATATTTTAGTGGAGATTATATTATATTTTTACAGAATTAGTGGATATCATATATCATACATAATACTTTAAGTTATAAGTTCTTTATATATAATGAATAGTTGGTATGTATTATTATTTTATAATATGAATATAAAATATGAAATATATGTGATTTATTTATCCATTTTTTATTTTATTTAACTTTTAAGATGATTTATTCGTATTACAGTATGTACACTAATATGAATAGTATGATTTTTTTATTGGTATAGTGATTGATTTTCTGTTGGGTTTCATTCTCATGAATTTCAATTAAATTATTTTCACATTATAAAAAAACTATTTATAGAATTTTAAAATACGTATGATATAGTGATAACAATTATATAATTTGATAATTCACAAAAAAAAATAGTGGGAATCTTAAGGCCTCATGCATGTTATGTTAAATTGAGGTTGATTATATTCATTAAGTAGAATGTTTTGTTGAGAAATGATAGATGATCAATAATGGTTTGAGATCATGGACTTATAGTTACTATAATATTAATGTGATGTCACTAATTTGCTAAAATTGTTCTTAATATGGATAATAATCCTTCACTATTACGTAGAATGAGTCATGGATACACACATAGAATTATTATATCACTAGAATAAAATTATATTTTTTATTTGGTATAAAATGTTAGTTTCCTAATAATATATGTAATAAATTTTTTAAAATTTGTTTAGAAAACCAATGTAAAATGATACTTTTATCATATGATTTTAATAACACAAAGAATAAAATAATCAATTATCATTACCATTTCTAAAAACCAATGTTAAAAGTATACTTTAAATTTTGTTTCAACAAAATTATAAATGAAATTATTATTTATTTCATAAAACCCATGTAAATTTCATAAGTTCTAACATCATTTTTAAAAAATTGACATTTAAAGGATGATAGGAAATTTTTTGAATTACACTTTTTATGGATTTTAAAATTTCAAATCATTTAGTTGTGAATTTTTTATTCATTCATTCTGATTTATTTCCCATTTTAAAATAATCTATTTCCACTTATTAATATATCAATCAAATAAATATTAATCAGTTTTTCAAAATTTCAATATCTCTCTTTTTTAAATTTCCTTATCTACTAATACTTCACTAATTATTCCATTTTATATGGTAATATATATTATTTTTTTAATTTTGTTTATTTATTTTCATTATAAAACTTTTAGTGACAATTTTAATTTTTTGATGAAGATTGTTATCTAATTATTTATTTTTGATTTGAAATGTGGAATATGTGATAGTGATCCAATTGCCTCATGATTTTTCCTATGAAAAAAATTATTATAAGAAACAATCTGTAAATATTATATAAATAAAAACTTTTTTAAAGAATAATAATATACATTAAATTATGTTTTTTTCTTTAATTATTAAAATGAGGCTTCGGCCCCAACCTTTAAAAAAAATAAATTATGTTTTTTGATTTAATTTCTGATTTTTATATCATGGTTATGAAATCTATATGAAAATATGTGTTTCTATATTTTTTTTTAAAATTCCATGACTATTATATATATAAAAACATTATATAAATACAATCAAAACATGAGATATGAATATAATAGATGTTTAAATTTAATTTCCCCACGATGTTTTATTTTTTAAATAATTAATCCTTGTGAAAAGTTGTTTCTAATACATTTTTATGTCTATTTTTCACTGAAAATGTTAAAATATCTTTTTGTTGTTAGGGGAATTTACATTTGTTATGAAACGAACATAAAAAATTGATGATAAAAAGTTAGTTTATTAGTGTATATATAGATTAAAAATTGGTAACAATAATGAATTTAAATTATTTTAGTATTACTGTTCTGATCCATAGAACTACATAATCACTTGATGAAGTATAAATCATGAATTTCATGAGTTATAGGGACGGATTTCCCAATACAATATGAAGATGATAACCATCAAATTATGTAAGTGCATTAATATGTTCTTTATTATGAATAATATTATAGAATATTTGTTATAATGTTAAATTATTTAATTATTTACAAAAATATTTTATTTAATTATTTTTTAAAAAATTATTCAAATTATTTTAGAATAATACACAATTTTATCACAAATTGTTTATGTGATTGATATTTTAATTTTTATTAAATAATATTTATGATGTGATTTAAAATACATCAAAAATTATATTTTATGGAATTTTTTATATTGAATTAATAATAAATCCAAAACAATATTTAATTTTTTACAAAAGATTATTGTGCTACATACTATTTCCATAATCATCATAATTTATTTCTACATTTTTAGTTTGAAAGTTATTTTAGACATATAAGATGATACACTAATGATATTTTTTGTAAGGATTAAATATTTACATCTTAATTATTATTTACCAAAAAATAATTTATATGGGGGGTTTTTAATCAAACATTAATTAAGAAACTATTTTCTACGATAGGTAATTTGGGATAGATCCTTATAATCAATAATGTTTTCTAATGACAATATTTCTCAAATAACACATCTAAAAATAATTATTTTTGTAGTTCTAGTAATAATTTATGTTACGTGACACTAGATGATGTCACGCAACTTATTAATGACAGGTATACAATGATTTTCCACTTTAAAAGGAAGATAATATTTATAAATGCTACTAATTTTACATCGGATTCGTTTCATTGTCAATCTAGATGTGTAACCGATTGTAGAATGGATTCCCATTATGGGTTCTGAAAACAATAATGTTTTCCCATATGATATCCCTAAGGTACCAATGAAACATTAATTTTTCTTGTATTATCATGATTTATGGTTTTTTTTTAATATTTCTATGTATTTATAGAATTTTCATTTTTAGCTTACGGAATGTGAACTCATTTTGTAGTCATTTTATAGAAATATTTATATTGGGATTGGACTAGTGCTTTCTTGTGACTGACCATATCATTGGATGGTAAAATTTAAAAACTTTAGTAATTGATTCTATGTGTTCAATGTTTGATGCTTTGAGGTAACATGTAAAGAAAACTTATGGTTTTTTAATAAGTAATTGACACAATGTAGTTAATTTAATAAAAATGAATTTTATTTCTTTTTCTTCATTTTTTCCACCTTGTTACATTAAAAATAGTTGGTGGGAACATAGGGGATATAGATAGAGGTACAAAATGATATATGTGAAGAAAAATAATGCGATAAAACACCTTGTAAATTTTATTAATGTTGATGTATTAATTTTTAAAGACATTAAATTGGAGAAAATTTTATATCAATTCATATATATGATGTTTAGGTATATAATAGATTTTATTGTTACAGTACAAAAAAATCAGGTTATTATAGATAAAGACCATAAAAATAGTTTTTATTTTAATGGATATTAGAGATATATTAATACAAAACGTAGGGTAAATGGATTCTATGGTTGTGGGTATTTATTTAAAATGTTCTAGTGGTCCCTATATATCTACAAACATGAGAGACCCTGTATGAAATATTGTGTTTTGGATATTATGTATTCTAATTTTCATGGATAGTTATCCAACATATTACATTTACTACTGAGATTATACCAACATTCATTGGGATTGAATAAATAAATGTTACAATGATTCTGATATTTTGGTTTATATTTTTTATTATTATGTTTTAAGTTAATATATTAATTTATTTCATTTTTTAATACAATATTATTTGAATAAATGTGGATGGGGTCTCAAATGAGTAGTAAGTTGATAGAGGGAAATTTGTGGAAGATAATGTTTTGTATTTGGTGTTCTTATTAACCAAATTTTTATAGATTGTCCATCAAATAACCATATGATAGATTGTATTTAATGTAAACATATTCAAAATTAGAGGTCCAATTATTACTTATCACATTTTGTATTGTTTTCAATATTAATTTTTTGGTTCATATAAATATTCCAATTTTTGTACCATAATTATAATCCTTCATAATGATTGTTGTTATGGGTTTGTCTTCCTTTCATGTTATGTGGATCGATATCATATTGTTGGAAATATATATGAAAACACAGTAGATTCCATGTGATGTGAGTACATGATTATTACTGTAACAATTATAGGATAGTCCTAAAATAGATGATATTTGTGAAGGGGTGAAAATTAGTTACCATGATTAGTTATGTTTTATTTATGATTTATTATTTGACATATATGTGTTACTTTCATTTGTCTAATAGAAGGATTTATGGAATTATGATTAATTTAATTATATATTAATAAACAAATTTGGATTTCCCTTTTAAAAAATGATATAGATTAAATTTGATGAGGTATTATTGACCCATATTAATAAGTGAGACATAATTTATTTTCACATCTCATAGGTCATGTATATAAAAGTGTAAAAATAGTAATTTTACAATATTGATAATCTTAAAAGTATTATTCGATGGTTTAATTTTTCTAATAATATGGTAATTACTCATGGGATGAATTCTTATCAAATTAAAATCTATTTAAATTTTAGGGAAAATTTAATATTCATTAAATAAAAAAATATTTTAATGAAGATTACATAGTTAATAACTCATAAATGGATTTTTTAAGGAAATATGACACCACATTATGGCCTATAAGGGGTATATTTTCCACTCAGAAGAAAACTATTCCAGGTATGTCATTGAACCATATTATTGATAATTTGCAATTCCTAAAATTAGATAAATAATTTATATTTTTAATTTACATTCAATGTTTCATGTTAATATCATGTCTTGGTTATGTGAAGAATAGATGCCATAATGGATATTATGTGGAATGGAGAATCATAGAAACTATATTTATTGGAATGTTTTGTAAAATATAACATTAATTAATGATTTTATTTATTTGTGCAAATTTATTTAAGAGTTACATGATTTTTTAATGGTGTTTTTGGAAGAAATAAATTTATACACAAATTTAATATATAAAATTACACCTTTCGGAATTTAGAAAATAATTTTTCACCATCCAAAATCATTATTAGGGGAAGAAAATACTGATAAATCCCTAACTCTTTTAACAAATTGAATAAAATGTTAAACGAGTTATTAACATTTGTCATTATGGATGTGACAATGATGATCAAAGAATATAATATTATAATTAAATATAAAAAACATGCTCTTTGGGTGGGAGTCAATAATTTTTTAATTATGTAGTGTTTATTTTATCTCTCCTCTTCTTATCATGATTGAATCACTTAAAACGTATTTTTTATAATGAATTACAAAAAGGGACATTGAATATGATTATTTACTAAATATTTTATAATATATTGTTATTTCATTGTGAGAATTGTTTTTTTATTGATGAAAATACATTTAAATGATTTAATTTAATAATTTTATCAATTAATGATAAAAATAAAATTTCTTAATTTGTGATATCTCTCATATGATCATGATAATTGTCTACTTTTTAAACATCTTCTTTCTATGTATGGGTGATCACGGGGATAAATCCTTTGAATATATCATGAATTTATATTTTATGAATTTTCCTTCAATTATTTCTCTAAATTGGGATATTATTAGTGACGAGTATGAATAAGAGTAATTATTTGAAATTAAATTACTATTGGTAAATATATATTATAAATAAACATAAAATATTGAATAATTGTAAACCTCTTATAAGGTTTTCGTAACATCCCGAGTCATGTGAAACACATCAGTGTCATGTGCTAGTTTGGTACATGACCTCAAGTACACGTCCTCATATACCTGGGTTTGTTTACTTAAATAGACATCATAATACCAATAACGGGGATGAAATACCCATATTATTAGATTTATATCATAGAGGAAATAAATAATGGCCAAATGAAATAACATAGACTAGAATAATACCAGTATCACAAGATGATAAAAACATGAAATATAATTTTAAATCAAAACTATAAATGTTCCATGAAAAATATTTGTCATGTGTCAATATGGAAACCCCAAAATAAATATCATTCCCAACTCAGTTATTTATCACTTTTGGTTCCCTCATCCATGATTCATTCCAACTCATCGATCAAAAATTGCACCTTTTCCATTATCGAGTCCTACAAACATCATGTCTATTCAGGTACAAATCAATTAACCAGAGTAGGGTGTGAGTAAAAATCAGTAGGCCACTACCACATGTGCCTATAAAAATATTTGTTTAATAACATATTATTTAGTGTATGAAATAGTTAATATAATCAATAAATTAAAATTTATAAATTTAATAAATTATATTTTATTTAACCACACAAACTCTCACGTTCGAAGGACAACCAATCTAGAAATACCATCTTCAGCTTATTCTTGAGTCTAAACCATATAAAATATTTTATGCAAAAGTCATTATTTAACATGGGTTTTAATAATCCATTTAATTTCAATATATAATATGTCCAATTGGAAGCCTGGTACAAATGAAAAAAAATTCGGTCTAGATCTTAATGTATATAACCACATTTGTATTTTATGTAGTAGCATGTAATCCAAAACACATTTATAAAAATAATTACAAAAGTGGGATTTTGATATAGCATTCCATGTCCCAGAATCATTCATCACTATGAGATTTTAAGGCATCATATTATTTCACATTCTTTGGCATCGACATGGGCTATTGATGTACCATACAATGTACTGATCATGTATAACAAATTTATTAAATTATCACATATATAAAAATATAAAATATATGTCATTTACCAAGGTTAGACAAAATAAATCATCTTATCACATTTAACATCACGATATTCCATTTTAATTATCAAAAAAAATTCAGAACATTAATCACATAGAAATAATACAATGAATCACCATTATTCTATTTATCAACACATAATACCATATCCCTTAATCATATTAAGGTGATCCAAATCATCAAATAAATCCTATATTCAATCTATTCCAAACATATTAAATAACCAAAATCACAAAATAATTAAATATCCAAATCAAAATTCAATTAATAAACCAATTCCCTAATCATTAATATTAATTGATTAATTATACAATTAATTGATCTAATTTCACAATCACAATATTCAATTAATTAATCAAATTACCTAATTACAAAAACATAACATCATGTAAATTAACTCACCAATTAATTAATTTCATTCCACAATTACAATATCCCATTAATTTATTTATAAATAAATAAATACAATTCCACAATCCAAATATCCAATTAAATTATTGTTTAATTAATTAATCCAAGTCTATAATGCCAATATTTGATTAATTAATTCTTTAATTACTTATTCCAATTGTAAATTTATTTAATCATATTTCACCAATTTTTAGATTTCTTATAATTCAAATTAATTCATCAACACATGGTTATTAAATAAAATAAATTTCATGATTACATAAATTAATTAATATAATAATTTTTTAATTCCAATATTCAATTTTTATATATGGAAATTTAAATCTACCAATGGAAATATACAATTAGAATCAAAACAATGAATATTGATATTAGACCACCAAACTCATGATGATTGAAAATTCTCACCAATGAAAATAAAAAATTAATCATAATGATGAATAACATAATGAAGAATGAGATATAGATCGAAATCCTTGACCCATATCAATAGAATTAAAATCCATTTATGATATAGATATACACTTTCCAATAGTATGTTAAATATTCCATTTTTCTCAATAACGGGGAGAAGGTGAGATATATATCTAATCCATAAGAAATCACATACACGGATAGGTTCATAACCATCAAAAAATATTCGATTTACCCAGAATAGTGGTTGTAATGCCTTTAAAATCATCTAAGAAAATCGAAAAATGATAAACAAAAATTAGGTTCAATATTAAGTGATTCTGGGTATAAGACAATGGTCCGTGAATTATTTCATAATTATTTGGGGGTTTAAAATCATTTATTAATGGTTTCATACTGAGGAGATCATTTTTGTCTAATTTTGCCCCTAACCATGTGACCCCTTTAAGATGTCTCAGAGTTTCAACTAAAAGGGAACACAGTTTGAATAACAATGTTCTATCCCTACATATCCCCTCTATTTGTGTTCACGTGGTTTTCTAGATTAGGGATAGGAATTGGGAAAACCATGGGAAAACTAAACACATCCCACAACCATACAAAAATATCAAAATTTTACCAAAATACTCACTTGATTAAACCAAAAAATGTAAATAGTAAAATTGAAAAAATTATGTGAAAATTAGTTTGAGCCATCACCAAAAAAGGAAAATATATATAATTCTCCCAACCCTATAACAGCCTATCCTCTAACTCTGCTCCCTGGTATCTCTGTGATTTTGAGTCAACGATATCAGGACAATGAGCCAACATATCCTCTTCTCTCTCCCATGTTTCCTCATGGATACAAAAATGATACCATTTTTCATGAACTAAGAACATAATCATTCCCTATAACATTTTATCTCTATGATCTAATTTTCATATCGAATTCTCAAAATAGGATTCACCTCCCTCACGATAAACATCATCCACATCAATCACAAGAAAATTTTTTATGACATACCATAAATTTTATGACACATGATTGATTTATTTCATGCATTATTCCTCTACAGAGGATCCAATCAGTATGAAACCAGCCTTATTACATCCAAAACATTAAATATGTTTAAAAATATAGACACCAAATTAACCTAAATTCATATCATGTAGGGACCTAATCCAAGAGACACTTAAATGAATACATGATAACCATTTTAAAACTCAGCTGGTTGTCAAATTATATTTTTATATGACTTATGGTTAATAAAATTCATAGAATTACACTTCTAGAACAACTGAACTTTATTTGACATCTCCTACATGAGATTCGGACCCAATAACCCAGACTAACCTACTTCCATTGAACATAGAGGTGATCTGCATGTTCTACCATAATGATCATTATATAGTTTCATCTGTATTGTTTCATGATAACTATTTCAATTGGATAACTCCATAAATGATTTGCCCTTCCCTGAATAACCACCAATATATAGGAAACACACCTGTATAATATCAAAAATAACCTATACAGTGTGTTCTGGATTCCTATCTATCAATTGGTTGAATGCCTCACTCAATAAATTATATGTACCAAGTAGATTCTTGAAACCATAATAGATATAATTTGTAAATCTAAATTCACAATATGAAATAATACTTCTTGGAACCTATAGAATATTGACTATATATCAAACATACATTCCTCATAATTGAAGCACATAGAAGGTCTCCCATACTTATTGGAAATGAGAAACATTTTTCAAACGATCCAGAATCACCAAAACTGTTTCATTATTATGGGGTATCCATTAGATACTAACCTCAAAGTATATTTTTATTTCATCCCACTTCCATTCTAGAATGGTTAATGATTGTATTAAACTACTTAGATGTTGATACTCGTGCATCAGTAGTATAAAATTGAGGGATCATGTCACAGACCCTACTATCTAATTTTCAGGAATGGTCAAAAAAACTATTATTTTTTATAGTGGTACATTTTGGCCACACTATGACGCACCACCCATTTTGAGGGATGAATTTCAATCATAATATCTTCCCACATAATCATACATAGAAAATACTAGATTCCAAAAAAAGATGATATCATCCTCACAATGGTACAATATGAAGGTGTCACCCAATCATTAAGTATTTCCTTCAAAGCCTAACATTCTATATACTCATGTTAAATATCCATTATTTATCACCAAAGTTTTTAATCCACCGAATCTGATATGAGATTCATCTTCATTTAACCCTCTTAATCTACCACATGCAACTCGTCTAGTAATTTCATCATCTTTCAATCCACATTGGACACATAAACTATCTAAGTCATGGTTTTCTTCCATAATGAGTCTGAAAAACTATTTCCCTTTTTTATGAAAATAAGATATATCAATATTGAATGAACACATATACTAATCCAAATCTATTACAGGAGGATCAAATTTCATCACGAAAAAATATACTTTAGGATTTTGTGATCAGTATAATCAATAATCTTTTCAACCAATACGTAATTCCCCCATTACATGAAAGAATAAAACATTGTATCCAATTTTATGTTGTCATTGGTAGATTCATTCATGTGGCCTTAAATTTCGAGACCCATATTCTATAACTCAATCACTTAATATCCAAAATACTCTAATACCATTCCCAGAAGTGTAACAAACCACCATATACTCCCCATTTGAATCATATAAGATTTATATTGTCATTATTTTCATGTGATTCTTCATCTCTTATAGGGATTTATCTAATGATTATGAAAATTCAAACTATATCAACAGCTTGGTAAATACTGAATGTTGTGTTTTAAAATGATAAAATTCCTAGATGAAAATCTAATAATATGTTTGTTGTCCTAGAATCCTACAAATATACAATAGAGTATTGGGGGGTCTCAATAAAAAACTACCTTCACATTATTGGGTCCACTAATACACCTACCTATGAGATGATGTGACATAATAAATATACATGAATAATCTATAAGTGACAGTATGAAAACATGGAATAAATCTGGTGCTCCCTTTGGGTGATCATGATTATTTCGTGATGTCGGGCCTGATATTTATGATTATCGGTGTATATCAATATGTAATCCACAAATACTACCACAAACTGATCAATGTATAGATAGAATATTTTCTTCATCACGTACAAAAATACTACTTGGGGAATTCATTATTTCAAACAACGTCACGAAAAACTCATAATGAAAATTTCTAGTATTCATTCTACATCAATTTAACCAAAAATTAATTTTTATATGGCTTATTCTATGACAAAATTCTTATGTTTCCAGTTGACGATACTAGGGTTCCCAATGCACGCTGATGGACAAGGGATTTATAGTTTTTCACAGCTGATTGATGTAATTATATCCTAGAATATGAAGAATAGCCTTGGTAAAGGCATGAGAATCCCACATGATGAATTTTAAGTATAAAAAACAAAACAAAATATTAAATCTTTTGATATAAAGCTTCAACTGAAATATAGTAATCCCTCGTGATCATTTTTCAAAGGATCTAAAGATGATTTCCTATATATCATCAAAACACACGTTGACATTTCATGGATGTATCAATTATCAACATTTGAGGTATATCATTGGGATTCAATGAATCCTTTTTCTTCATGATGATTAATGAATTGGGATTCATTATATATGTGATGTGGAGATGAATAACAATCGTTGGAATGAGAGAATCACTCCCTATGGAGTGGTGATAGAAGATATATATATTTATATATTCATGAAGAAAATACTGAATGAAAAAATATAGCATTAGGGACTTCTTGTCCTCCGTATTTGGAGTCAATAAAATTCCCTAAATAGGATCCATGACCGGGGATAGTAAATACTCAATATTGAATATCAAAACAACGATTCATAACATACATATTGTTTAATAAATATTATTTATATTTCTATCACAAACCAATAATATAATAGATATATTATTTTAAAAAAATTAGTAACTTATATGACAATTAATCACTACAAAAATTAAATAAACCTTGAATATTAATATAATAATCATTCATATAATAATTTTCCATTAATTTAAATTAATATTTGTAAATACGTTTGATAATAAAATTCAAAAATAATTAATCTAAATTCAAATAATATGAATTTAGTTATTCATTTTCAATTATATATACATGATCATACCCCTAACACTATGGGGGCCCACATATTCATTAACTCTAATTTATCAAAATCTGGAAAAGTTTATAATATGCATAGTGGGTGATCACATCAAACATTATCTACATAGAAGTAAATACAATTTATTGACATGGATTGGATCCTCAAAATCTATCATTACCCCTAAATTGATAAGGAATAATCATAAAGTAGAGAACCTCTATACAAACACATGTAGTTTAAAATTATGTACATCAATTAAAAGTATGTAATATAATCTTAATTGACTAGGCTTGATATATCACATATTTTTTGAAGAAAAAATTAATATTGTTATCATTAAATAAAATTAATACCACCAATGATGCACCCAGTGAAAGATATATCACTAAGACATTAAATTTACTATTTCTTAATTGAATCATGGTATATATCCTAATAGTACATATATAGTATAATATCTAGTCCTGAGACCATTATACATGTTTAGAAATTAAAACTTCTGAGCTCACAGGAAAAATGTACTATTACTATGGTCATGTTAGTCCTCGTGGTCTCATATACTCTAGATAACCATTTTCTGAACATCATGAGAATAAGTATCAATTATTTTTATCCCAAAACACCAAATATTCATACATCATTAGTTTTTGAATTTTGTGAAGTATCAAGAATATATCACATTTTTTAAGAATAATGTTATAATATCTAAATGATCACATTATATACATGGAACTTCTATAATATTTTTATACAACATGTAATATTTGAAAATCTCAATAAAATAGTGGATTTAGTAATATTAACAAAAATATTCTATGTATACATCATGCATAACCCATGTTACAAATTATATGGGTATCAAAAGTACTATTCTGGTGGGGTCAAGAGAACCCACTTTTAGAATATAATTTTCAAAAAATGATAATTATATACAGATATATATTAGTGGTGACTTATTTTCTAAATATATGATATGATATGGTAGTTAGAAATGATGAAGAGTTATTACGTATGTTGATAAAGTCACTTATCATTGGAAGGGGATATATTAGAATGATTAATAATTGAAAATTGGTTTGGACCGGAGTCTAAAACATTATATGAATCCCTTACTAAAGAATAAATTTAATGGTATTGATGATATAACTAGTTTTATAGAGATTTTGGAATTGCATATTGAAGGTTTCTATTTATTGTTTGTTTTTATTTTATAATCCAGAAAATATTAATTCCTTTCTGTGTAAGGCTAGAATTTTTAATTCAACATTTGTAAATATTGTAAAATAAAAACTTTTGTTCATATTTACACTCATACATAATATTTATTGGTACATTACATTTATATTTTATGTCATTTCCATGATGATTGATTATTTTCTAATCATATTATCCTTATTGTGGAATCTCAATTTTTACCATGGAATCATTTTTCTTGGTATAATGAATATTTTCTACATTATTGTCAAATTTTTTTGTGATGATTATAAATTTTGATTCTATTTTTGATAATTATTTTTCTAAATATTATATTTTTAACCTTTCATTAATGACATAATATATATATATATATATATTAAATGAAAAATTGTCCTAATATTGATTATGTTTTATTATTGTTATTTAATAAAAATTACTAATAACTAAATGAGATTAATATATTTTTTATACATATTAAGGATCTATTTTAAAATAGTTTCATTGTTCAGTAATATATTTAGTTTCTTTGTATAAAAATGAATATTTATTAATGTGGTTTACAAACTTGTATTTTGAAGAATAGAAATTTATTTAATCTTATTCAATACCATGTATTATCATTAGATGGATGAAATATTTTGGTATATAATTTTTAATTTTATGAATATTATTTCTTTAAAAATAATCATATTAATTTATTAAAATTAATATACTCAACAAATAAAAAATTATATTTTTGAAAAATAAGTATTCTCCAAATTAAATAAATTTATCAGTATTACTAAGTAATTTTAACCATATTATTAATTAAATTATAATAATATAATTAGTTTATATTTAATTATAAATATTGATTCTAATTTATGTACAATTCAAACATTAGTTTTTATAAATTTCACTTCTATATAAAAAATTAATATATAATGAAAATAATCTATGTTGTTAATTAATATTTAATAATACATAAAATATTATAGTAGAATTCTTTATTTTTATTTAATTATACATTTAATGTTATTATTTGTTTTCACTAGAAATTCTTTTAATTTCATTTTATTAAAAAAAATTAAATGTGACAGTTAAAAATGAAATTAATAATTCATAAAAATAGGTCTTGTTAATGAATATAAATACATAATTTCAACTATATACGAATTCATCCATAAAATAGTTTTCTTTAATAATTCATAAAACAATTTTTGTTTAATATAAATTGTGGCATGTAAAAACATTATCACTCATTCATGATAACACCTTGTCACTATGAAAAATAAAATAAAAAAATAATTTTTTATAATATTATATAATTAAAAATCATAGTACTAGTTCTGAAATACATAACATGGAAATTATGCATATCATAGGAAAAAACAACTGATTGTTAATACCACAACGACTTATAATTTATAAATGTACATCTAAATAGTATTTATAAAATCTTTTCAAATTATGTATAAACATTTATAACCTTAATGAATATTAAATATACTATAAATTTTGACTATGAATGAATTTAAAAATAATTTTCCCATTATTTAATTAATATATTCTTAGTATAAAAATCCATTAACACAATATTATATGGTAAACCAAAAAGATTAAAATTCCAGTTTAAACAGTTTAAGGAATTAATCTATAAATGCTAGAATATAAATTATCCATAACTATTGAAAAATACAAGTCAGTACATAAGGAGTCCAAATGATGGTTCCCATGAAACATAGTTGGTGGGTAGAATTTATTGATATTGGGATTAAATTATTTGTAATGTAATAAAAATAAATAAGTAATGTTTGTTTTGGGATCACCAATAAACTTGGATTATATTCAAAACAACATAATTAATGTGTTATACTTATTCAAATTCAATATCATGTGCATTTTTGTTACATCACATAATTTTTTGAAGATATTGTTTGATTATTGTATTAGTTGAACTTATTGTGAAGATAGGTATTATGATTAGTTTTTGATATCATTCAATTCACAAATAAAAAATATATAGGGGTGTAATTGAATTTATAACATTCATATAGTCATTTCCCATATTTTAGGATCAATATGAGGTATTCCAAATCTATGATTCTAAGCACAATGAGGGAAACCTATTTCCTGAATTTTTTTCCTAAAAAATTAAATATCTCTAAAAAAATTAAAAGGGAAACTGGGAAGATTTCAATATTTTATTTTTATAGATCCATAATTTCTCTATGATAAATGTGGTCGAGTAGTATATGTTCCTCATTTTATGATCGGAATGAAAGTAGGATGATTTTCCCTTAATGATTTATTAAACCTTTATAAGTGTTGTAAATTCACATTCCCTAAAAACTAAAATAACTCCTATATATCAAAATACTTTTTACCTATTTTTTATGTCGAATAAATTTAAAAATACATATTTTCCTATCTTAAAAATATACTCATTTATGTTAAAATTGAGCCTTATTTTTCTAATTTATATCTTCTATAATAATTTTAGTTTCAAATATTGAGAGGTAATTTTTCTTATGAAATTTACAAAGGTCAAATTTATGTAGGGATTATTAGTAATGATTTTAATGTCACCAAAGATCTATTATTCCCACTATCATGGTTCTAGATCCATTATATTATTTGATTTCTCTAAATGAAATTATTGAATATAGGGAGTGGAATATTTTGGTTCTATATTTTTATTTTATTATTTATCCAATAAAATATAACAATATAAATTTCCATCCAAAATTTCTATAATATAGTGATCAAAAATTATAAACCATCCCTTGAACTTATATATTAATTACTACAGAGGTTTTGTATTTCCAACCAATATACATAGTCATATTCATATGGTTTATGTTTATAGAGGAAGCACAAAATCATACTATTTTATTCTATTATTAAATAGGAAATAATTCTAAATGATGTGTTCCATGATATAATTTTTTAAACTAAATATATCCATCTTTTGATGATTATGAATTCGATAGATATAGTATATTAACCAAATATAATTGAGGTTATCCAATGAAAATCTAATAAATCTTTGATTCCACAAGTGTTGGTTGAGAATCTCAAAAGGGTAGTTATCATTGAGATTTATATTAAGACACTAATATTGGTAGAATGACTAATTAATGGACATTATCAAAGAATATTTCCAAAATTTAAGGATATCATAATGTATAATTATGAACGATTGATAGATATACCACATACTAATTTTTTTTACAATAAATTTAAAGGATATGATATAATTATTTGTGTAAATGGTTTAGTACCACAAATAGATAATTGAAAAAGAAAAATTCTATATTTATTTACTTTTTTTAGTTTCTTTATATGTGGTATCTTCTATTATTAATATAATTTTGTTAAAAAAAATCTGAAATAAACATGTCCACATATTTGATAATGATGTATACCTATGTCTCTGGGAAGAGATGTTTTATCATTAAGAGTTATTATATAAAAATAAAAGAATTATTTATTTAATTATAGATGAATAATAATAATAATTTACTACATTTTCACATATAATTACATTTTTAATGTATTCTGCTTGGATATATAACATTGTTGGTGGAAAAATTAAAATTACTTCTATTATGGGAATTGTTACTTTTAATTTAAGTGAATACATGAGGTTTTTTCATAGTAGACCTATATACAGAAGATTAAAATTATTAATATTTATATTTCAAATACTATTTGACTCACAGAAACACCAAACAATAGGACATCATCACTTAATGGAAAAAAATAATCCATTTGATTGATGTAGTTTTTGACGATTTTGAGGTCAATTTAATTCAAATTGTTTAAGACCATTTACCATGACACAAGGCCATGTAGTTTGATAAATTTACAGTTAATGGTTACAAAAAAATCTTTTGGAAACAATAAAAAACATTTAGAACCATACATATAAAACATTATAATGGGGTGTATTAATTATTAATTTTCAATTGAGGCATTATATCCTTTTCATAACAATAATTCAATTTTTTTAAATGAATTTAATCCTATGGAATTTTATTAAGAGTCATATTCATTTTAAATTATTATGTTCTTGTTAAATCACATTTTATTATAATATGATAGAATCATCCTAGTAAAATATCTACTGAAAATGTTTTGGGATCCTCTAAACCCTCTTCGAACAATCAAAAGTAGAGAAACCAAGATTGATTAATTTTTTATAAGAAGATTCATTGGGATTAGATAATAATGAAACAAATATTGACAAGGAAAAAACCCAAAAATATATTCTAACAACCATGCAAATTTTTTTCACCTTTATCATCCCCTTAAATTATTTTTTCGAACACCATGAACCTAAATATAAAAAACACTACATTTTATACATAAAAATACATCTTATTTAAAATTCTAGATGTTTTATGTTTTTTTATTTTTAAATATTTTTTTCCTTGAAGAAATTTTTTTTAGATAATACGGGGAATATTTTATTAAAAACACTGAATTCAATGACTCCTTACAAAATTATGATCCTCTAAAATTTTTTAAAGCTCGATATTAAAATTACCAACACAATTGGAGAACCACCAATTAACATAATGATTCTGATTGTGTATCAAACTTATCATGGATCATCAATAATAAGAAAAATATAATCAATAAGAATAGTGAAAATTAATATATGTAGAAGAAAAATATACTCTATTATGGAAGAATGAAAATAGCATGAAATGATTTTGTTGTTTTTTCAAATAACATAATCAAATTAAATTTATGTTATTTTTTATTTTTGACAATTAGAAAGAAGATTTTTTACATTAAGTAGCCATTGGGTGACATAAAATTAATTTTAAAATTAATTTTAAAATAAATTTTATATGATAAGTTGAAAATTATAATCAAAATCTTAACAATGAAATTGTTTAAAATATTATAAAAAATCAATTGGAAATTTTTTTAAAAAATATTAAGTTTTGTAATGTTACTTTGAATGATAAATTGTTTACATTCTATAGTTTTATAAAATTTTAATTTCACAAAAAATACCTTATATATATCAACAATTTTTTACCCGAACATCAATCCTTTGATTAATCCTTATTAAGGAACTAGAATTTTATATTTTCTTCATTGTTATCAAAACTATATTTTAGTTATTAAAAGGATCTGAACCTATAATTCTTTTTAATTAAGAGTGATTCTTTCTAATTGGTAAAACTTATTTATTTTCAAAAAAACACACACAAACACACACACATATATATATATATTATTTCCACATAAACCCTTTTATGATTATTAATTTAGTAATGTAATTCGATGGTTTTATATATGTAGTTTTGTGTTCGAGAACTGTTTGGGAACACGGTGTAAAAAATGAACAAAACCATATTTTATTATTATTTAATTTTAATTTTAATTAATATTATATTCCTTAAAAGGAAAATTTATCATTTCATGTGAATAATGTCCAAAGAAAAAAATTATGGAAGATATCATTTTCTCTGTGATTCAATTTAATGTTAGACTTTTGTAATAATAAGTCATAATTTTATGTGATAAATGTTTTTTTGAATCTATGGATGTTATTCTGATTTTTCGGTATGACCAAAATCTTATATATATTTTTCATTCCATTAACTTTAATTAGTTAAATATATCATGTAGTTATATATACGTATTTTATATAAAATAAATTCCTTATAACTGTTACTTTTTCATAGTGATTTTTTAAAATTTGATTAATATAATATTATTACATTTAAAAACATATTAATAATAATTTCTTATATGAAAATAATTTACGTATGGTTTTGTAATTTTTTTCTTGTGGGTGACAAAGGCTGCCCATTAAAAAAAATTGATACAATTTTATGTATAGTATAGAATGATATGATATGGTATAGGGAGTAAACCAATGATCTAAAGGGAATTATATACTACATTTGATTTATATAAGTGGCCACATAGTATTTATTATGGCTAGATAGGTATTGTAAATAATCTATTAAAGATACTGGTTTCATGACGTAGAAATTGCAATAATAATTTCCAAATATTATTAGTTTGGAAAATATTTAGTTTTCAAAATTAAATTATCCTATTATGGATATTATGAAAATGAATTTATATATTGAAAACCACATTTCTATGTATTTATTTAATTGGTTGACTAATTTCATAAAAGGATTCCAAATGGATATATAGTATTTAATGAAAAGTATTTACAAATGATTACAAATGATTATAAATCCCCTTACTAGGGAAATTAAATCTCACCATGAGTATGATAATAATTTTCAAGATGATATGTATAATTTAAAATGATTTTTATTTCATATATGTAAAAAACAAGATTAATGTTTTTTTATTTTAATTTGTATAATATCTTTCAATAATTATTGAGAAACTAGATCGGATATTTTTAGGGAATGTAAGATTTGTGTTTATTTTTTAGTTATATTTCAAAAAAATTATATATCATTCACTTTTAGTACTAAATCGGAAAGGGTGGGTTATTAAATTTATTGTTGGTATAAGATCAAAAATCAAATATAACTTTTAAAATTAGATTAAAGTAAAAATTTATTTATTACTCCTCTGTAATTTCTTTTCCCATTATATTTTTAGATGAATGGGAGAATAAAAAAGAGAAACTTATTTGTCCCTTCCAAGTATTTTTCTATAATAGGTAATTATTAAATAATTCTCATACGATTTCAAGGACTTTTTCTAACCATATCCTCATTTGTAAATGTCTTTATAAGATATCTCGAACCCCATATATAGTAATATTGTTTCATGTATTAGTTTTATTTGAGGAAACATTCCTTTTAGTGGGAATATACATGACTTGAGATTTTTTTAATGGTACAAATTATTTATTATAATAAAATTTTAGTAATTATTAATAGGGATAATAATATTCTTTGTGTTGTAATGCCATGATTAATGTTTGGTTGAAGAGAAAATATTGTGTGTGTTTAAACGAAGTGCGAGGGAAAATTTTATTTAATAGGGGAAGATTATAAAAACTTAAATCATTGAATTATTTCATTAAATAAACTCTATAAATACCTATGAATTAAGAACTAATGAAAGAGAAAATTAAAATTTCTATATTAAAATTTAATTCAATAAATCATTTAAAAAATAGATAGATAAAATAATATAATATGAATATTATTAGAATTATTAAGACAATTGGATGACAAAAAATTGACATAATGATTTCGATTGTGTAGTAAATATCTCATGTAAATTCAATAATAAGAAATGTGATAGAAATAATATTATGAAAAATAGAAAAAGTAATAGGAAAGAAGGGCACTAATATAGAAGACAGGATGGAACATCAAAATATTTTGATGTTTTTTAATACATTAATGCATATGTATTTGTAATAAATTTTATTTATGATCTTTACATTGTATAATTTTGAGTTTTAGTAGCATTTTGGTTACATAACATATATTTTAAAAATAATTAAGATGATATGTTGAAAATTATAATCAATATAATAATATTATAAATGTTTAAAATAGTTTATTAACCCTAATAAAAATGACTAAAATTAATATTAAGTAAAAACTGATACATCTAATGGATATCTATTCCATTGAATAGTTATATTAAATTTTAAATTAATAAAAAACATTATCTATTTCAACTTTTAAGTCCCCAAAAAGAATTATTTATTTTTCATCCTCATTATTTTATGTAGTGATTTTATTTTCATTATTTTTTTCAAAAAATATCTTTTAATTATTAAAATAATATGAACTTATATTTATTCTTTTGTAAGAATGTAGTTTGTAGTTTATACACCATTATTTAATTTTGAATATATATATTTGTAATATTATTTCTTATAAACTATTTTTATGTAAAAAATTTATCAAATTAAATATATGGATTTATATAAGTAATTATTTTTTAGAAATTTATATGAGAATATGATTAAAAAATTCACAAAACCTTATTTCTGTATTTAAGCTTAGTTTTAATATATATTTTTTATGTTAAAGAAAAAATTTATCATTTCATGAAAGTAAATTTATAGAATAAAAATTTCATTAAAATGAATATAAATATTTTTTTATCATGGGAAAATATTTTAAATTTTTATTGATGAAACAATTACCTCAAATTCTGAGGAAACATTGATATTGCAATTTTTCAGTTTATAGAAATAAAACAATTCTATAGAAAATATAAAAAAGTAATATAATTTGAAGGGTATATTATTCCACAAATATAATTTTGATAAATATTACATTTTAGGGATGTTTAAAAAGATTATATTCAAATACCTTTTCTTTGATGTTATATTCAATGTAAATTTAAATGAATAGTGTCCAAAAAGGTATTATTGAAAATTTAGGACACTAATTTGATAATATTATAAAATAATAAAATCATTTAAAAAGGAAAATAATAATGTCAAATTATCGAAAATGTTATATGTTTTCCATTTATGAGTGAATTGTTAACATATAAGTAACATTATAACCCATTATGCTTTCAAAATCGATTACCATAGTAAAATTAACAATTTATAAACCATGGGGTTAAACGGAATGACAATATATAAAAAGAAAAAAATTATAAAACCTCACTCGATGGATATATTTCAAAATTAATGTTCTCGCTATTAAATATTATTAATTTTTTTTTTCAATTTTTCAAATATAATTACATTATAATAATTTAAAACATTAAGAAATTACAAATGTTCAACTTACCACAATTATAAAAAGGCATTGCCTCCCCTTAATACTTTTCACCTCTTGTGTCATAAAGATATACCAAAAACTACCAAATTTACCTTGAACGATAGAAATACATTTTTTGGTGGGTTTTTTCATCTAAAATTACAAACCCTATAGTCCTAATCAAATGATCTATATGAGGTTTCTCTATGATAATATAATCTATCTAATGAAGTCCTTTATTTTTTACATCATCGTTTATCACCTAAATTATTTTCAATGTAAACAATATAATAACACTATTCTTTCTAAGGTACTTAGATGTTACATTGATGATGGAATAATATTTTTACATAACATTCTTTGTCATTTTGGAATCAAAACCATGTATCCTGTGTAATAAATGCCACTACCCTGCGTACCGAAATACTTTTTTCCATTATTGACTCACATAGATGAATATAATGATGATAAATGAATATATAATATAATAATAACAATATGTTGATTCTAAAAATCTTATATATCATTCTCCTCTTTTACCTTTAAAACATTTAAAATGATTTCATCGTTTGTGTGTACACACTACATTCTATCTATATGAGGTGATATAATTCCTTATATATTTACACCATAAAACAATTGAAAATTATATATAATAATTTTATATTATATGTATAAAATTAATATAAGTATGGAAAATAAGTAACTATATTCCATTTAAAAGAAATATAACATCAATGAAAAAACATGCTTGTGAAAAATTTAGAGCTAACACTTAAAACAATGATAATAATGAATGAATTTTAATTAACGTGTGATGTGATATTATAAGAGTATCATATATGATATTATAAATATGAATATGGTTCTAGTATTAATTAAAATCATCCAAAATACCATTATATATGAGGATAATATTTATTCACCTATTGGGAAACCTGGGGTAAAATGATTTATAACTCAAATTCCATTAATTTAGTTATACATTAAAATTAGTGACAATGTTTTTACTTGATTATATGTGGATGAACTATGAATTTATTATGTTGTATTTGCAACATTTGTGGATATACCTTTTTACACGTAATAATGTCATTGATTAATTTCCACTTAAATGATACGATCTTCATAAGGGATTTTGTCTCAAATTCCACTCCATTGATAAATATTATATATTCTGAATTTATTTAAATATATAGGTTTTTTATACGAACCCTTTTATTTATTTAACAATTATTTATATTTATTTGTTATTATTAATGTTTAAATCCCTATTTACTCTATCTAAGTGTTATGATTTTTAATATACCATGCTGATAATAATTTATTTTACAGATTCATATTTTTTGATTCCTCTTGATTTCATTCAAAAATATTAAAAAAAATACTTCATAAAATCCTACTATTTTTATACACTATATAAAAAATTATATTATATATTTTATTAAATATTTTCAACTCATTGGTTATGTAGTCATGTAATAAAATATTTAAAATAAAATCTGGTCTTGTAACTCATTTTTTTCGAGATTAATTTTATTCAATATCCATGTTTTTCGAAAATGTTGTACAAAAGTCCATTATATTTAATCATATTAATTGTGAAGGATATTTTATTTTATCATTAACATTTTTATATTTTTTTAAATAATATTTCTAATGTTTCTTAAAATGTTAATTTTTATCTCTTTTTATAAAATTCAAAAGAATTATTTTAATCAAATATGATGTTAATGTATTTTCATTACATTATATATATTTTATACAATTTTTATAATTCTTGAAAACTCATTTATTTTCAATAAAAACTATTTAATTTATATTTTTCTAATATTTCACTTCCACAATCCAAATGGAATTATTTTCCATGACATCTATATTTTTGATGAATTTAATTTCATATTTTATTTATTTGGTGTTTGATAACTCTATATTGAGACATTAAATTTCATATGATTAATTTTTATTAAAAATAATATTTCTTTTAAATAACTATGTTATCTATATCAGGATTACCATTAGATCACAAATAATATACTATTTCTACATAAAATATATTAATATGAATATTATTTTATTTATATAATAAATATTGTTATTCCATTTTCTATATAGTAATAATAAAAATATATTTCGAAAATGAATATTATAAGATCATGGATGGGGAGGTGAATTATATTAAATTCATAATGAAATAGATTCAAATGGTTAATTAAATACTTATTAGGTGTATATAAATGGTTTTTAAGATGGAAAATAAGGATAAATGGGCTTTGTGTGTATGGATCATGGTAGACCTGCAGTTAGTACAAATCGGGTACCATAATAGTGGGTCATGGATACAGGCAGTGCAAATGTTTTCATCCCAGACTGGTTGGACATAAAATCATGTGTTCTTATAAATATCCATACCTAATGACATCTACCTGGTTGGGAATACAATCTGGGATTCCCTAGAAGACCTTCATAGCCCTTTTTCAAGAGGATAATGGATGTATCATGGTTGTATCGTTGTTTTGTAAACCATGATTTGAAATAGTGTTTCTCTTAAATGTAGGATGTATTTCCATTTCCCAACTAATGATTATATGTTTCTCAACCTATTATTCTACCATTTCTCCTCTAGTAACAATGTTTACGAACTAAAGTATCTCCCATATTCCAGGAATCATTCTCCCTTGATTCCTAGGCATTTGAAGCCCTGTTGGATATTAATTGAAGCTCCAGGTAATCCTATGTGTCCCCTATATTCTATAATATTAATGAATAATTTTGGGGTGTCTGTTCTCAGTATGAAGTACTAAAACCAAATTTTTCTACATTATTCTATGTTTTTGTGTGGGAGGTTATTTGAGATTAAATCCACAGTTGTTCTTGCATGTGTGATTTTTAATGAACCTATGGTAGGTGGTCAATAAGTTATATCTCATAAGCTTTTGATTATGTTCAAATGTATATGGATGTTCCATTTCTTTTCCTTACAATGATTTTTTTTCAAGTTTAAGTAGATTAAATTATGTAATTATTTAGTTTTTTAGACATATAATTGATTTTGATTGATCATTTGATGATGTTTATACTGGTAATATGTCCACCATTTGGGTGTGATTCTCCCATTATTTTGGGGCAAGTAGTTATTAAATAATAAAAGAATCTTATGAAATTAAAAAATAATTCATGTGTTTATATTATTCTATTTTAAAAATTTATATTTAACATAACACAAACATATTAAATGATATATGTTATGTCAAAAAAGTTAATACTGATAAAAGGATAAAATGAAATGTCTAGGTGGTAAATGGCTTGAAAAAGTTTTCCAATTTTTAGTTTTTTGGTTCAAACATAATTTTTTCAATTTATTGAATTGGGATAATGTGTCAAATGAAATAAAATGTGGATATTATTCTAAATGAAAATGTCTACCCCTTCCATTAATTTTTTTATAATATGTTCACTGTAAATGACCCTAGAGAAACATGGTTAATTTTATGGGTTGGAGTGATTGAATGATGATCTTGGGACTTTCAAAATTTGAGAATGGGATGACGTACTAGACTGCAACTCGATAAATCATTATACATACACATGGTTGGGCTTCCAAACTATGTTCATATGAACTAACACATTTCATCTCTATTATTGGGGTTTCAAAACATGGGTTATAGGTTCCAACGTTATTCTTCAGTATATTAGAATAAAAGACTAACACTCTAGGAATCCATGATATTTTACATTATATGGGTAATTAGAATGATGTTATGGGGTAGCATAATTTAAAATGACTAAATGAATTCATGTGTATTGTAATGTGATAGTCCCCCTTATATGTTATGTCTTATACTTCAAAATTGTCCAAATTTGGTTTTGTGAGTTTTGTGTCATAATGGAACCTAAGAGACCAAAGGGCTAGTTGATATTTTTTATTTATGAAACCTAATTTATTTAAATACATGTATTTTGATTATTTTAATTCACCATAAATGGTTTCAAACTATTTATATTGTCTACAATGTTGGTGGGGGTGTACTAGGATGTACTCATACCTTTTCTAAGCCACTATTTGGTACAAAGAAAATTACCAGGTTGAATGTCTAGATTAATTATAATTACTTATTGTGTATGGTTGAAATGGGATGGATTAAGGATAAGTGGGGCAAACATGAATTTGGGACTCACTAGGGGAGTTATGTGGTGCTTTTATTTCTATTATGTTTGGGACTATGATTATCAAGACATGAAATCTCTATTAACTATCGTATTTGTACATCCCCAGTTTTAGGAATAATGTATTTTATGTATGATTTATTATTATTATTTAATGATTATTGTAATTTGATTTCTTTGGTTTTTTTACTATTGAAATAGGTCAATATTCTCCCAACATGTTTATGTAGTCCCTCATAACTATTTCTTAGCCTCTAAATTTTAAGGCTCCATTCTTGAGGTTATGTGTCCAAATACCTTACGGCATCGATTTAGTGGAACATGATATTAGACATTAAAATATACTTTCTGTTGTATTGTATTAATTTTTTAAAATTGTAGATAGATGTATATGATGTGTTGGGTCTTGTTCGTGAACATTTATGGTTGTGTAGCTAACTCATGTCCAGGGGACACCCCCATTTCTGATAGCAGGATTGATGATCTTGTGATTTAATAGTTATAGTTGGTTGTTATTCTACCATGGGAAATAAAAATGTTGTTTGACTATTTTCTTTGATGAGTTATTACTTATGGGATGGAGTGACAAGAATTTTTTCATACATTATTTATTTCAGTATATTTTAGTGTATGTTTCATACATCATAAGTAAGAAAAATGGGAAACTGATATTTTTTGTGAGGGGTAAAATAATTTTTGGATCCCCATATTTTTTAATTTACTATGCCTAGTTATAGAGGTTAAATTAGATAAATTTAAAGATGAATTGATTTAATTAAAATGGTTCCAAAAGATAATGAATTATTAGTTGTTGAAATTTAATGGTGTCAATTTGATGTTTAGTAAATACATGAATTTGAATTTTTTTTCTACCTTAAATTAACCATTATCCATGGTATTCTTGGTTGAGGGTAGTGATAATTGTATGTTAATGACCATTTATATAAGGAATTTTGAGTATATAGTTTTTTCTTGTTTTAAACCCTGTTAAATATAAAATATATACTTTATGTTCTGTTCCTAATATGTGTTTATATAATTGTTGTGAAGTGAAACCACAATGATATCCATTTGTTGGATGACATGAAGAAATATCCTTTAATATCTATCTTTTAGTGTGTAAAGGACCCCAATATTCACTGGGTGATAAAATAGAAGAGTACTTACATGTCCAATTTTATTATTTTTTTAATTAATAAAGAGAGACATTGGGAAGGCTTCTCTATGAATGTTTGAAGATGTGAGAGAGTTTCAACAATATCATGCACAATCTTTTTCCTGTAATGGTGGTCCTATGGAAGAATAATTATAAATTTAGTTAATCAAGATGATTATGGACTATATTGACCCTATTCTTTAAAAGAAGGTGTATAAATTTTCATACAAGTTTTCGGGACTTGAAAAGTTCTTGTGTAAATTTTATGATCTAAATGATAAGTTCAATGGTTTTTATGGAATGGATTTCTGGATATGTTCTGGGGAAGAATTATATGAATATTTCGGTATAATATATGGATAGAGTTCTTATGTGGTTGACCCAAGGTAATATTTCATTAATTGATTATGTTTTCTAATTCAAATATTTAAATCAGTCAATAACTTATCTAACTGATGATGTGGCTGCTACATCATGGATTTTTCAAGATTGTCTTAGAAGTAATATTGCATCCAAGGTGATTATGTTTCATTTTAATAGTATTGTTGGTGTGGTAGATCATGTGATAATTTATGGGTGAAACATAAAGGATGACTCTTGGGGTGGAGAAAATATATTTGTAGGATGGTATCGTGGTATATCTCTTTATAGATATAATCACTATTATGAATTACTTTAGCATAGCAGGGGTGATAAATGTATTAATGGTAAGTGATTAGTTTCATATGGTGGTGATTGAGTGTCTTTCTGCAGGGGAGGAAGAACTTGTGACATGGTTGTTATATTTACATGACCAAATATTATGTGATGATATTTTAGCAGGATTGGGTATGTGAATAGGTTCAGTTGGAACATTTGAGATATGGTTAGTAGTGTAGGATTTAGAGAAATATGTTTTACATAAAAATGGATCATATACCATGAAACGTTATGTTATATTTATTTCTTTTGTAAGTGGAAAATGGTGTAGGGGATGTGGTGCTTTAGGATAAAATTTTCATAACATTATAGCTATGTAGCTCATGAGAGTTAGACCCGATACCTTAGAAGATGGAAATTTCATCCACATTTGGTCTAGTATGCATCTATTTGTTGAGAGGATATTCTCTTTAATGTTTAATGTATTGATCTTATAGCTTCCACACATTTTTATTCCATTTTTATGTATAAATATCAATTTTAATAATATCTTCTAGATTATTGACTATGTTGGATTGGGTGGTATAATGTATATTTTGGGTAATATATATGGACACACAATTAGGGGTGTGATCTGATATAGTTCTTAATTTTAAGAAGTGTTCCCTTATGATTGGTGGGTATCATGTGTTTTTGGACATTTATGGTCTAGAGTTTTAATTATTTGACTTAATAATTATGATATATTATTTGGTTATACAGCCAAGTGACATTAACTATTGCTTCATTTGAGTATGTTATATGTATAATGAGTGTAACACCTTTGTACAACATGGAGAATGGGACATTTAGTTACGCCATTCTAGGCCAGTTAACAAATGTTTGTTGAGCGCACATCTGAGGTAGTGAATCATATTATTGATGATTATGGAGTGAATAATGTTGTATTTTGTCCCATGTTGGATTAGTTTCTTGATGTTTTTATTAAGTGATTTTTCAAGGTTTAAACCTAAGATAGGGGATGTAATTTGGATTGTACGGGTGTCTCGGTAGGGACAATATCTATTCCTCCTTATAGTATGTAACAATTACTACTATGTTGCAAAAAACCTAGTTATTTGAGTTAGATCATTATATATTAATCTATTTTTTGTTGTTTTCATTGACTAAATATTTGTATACTCCATGATTCATGAAACTCAATCCAATCTTCTTAACATCATCTGGATTACACTGATAGGGAATCAACTATATTTTGAGAAATATATGTCTAATTTTTAGATTAAAAATTTACACTTATTTTTCCCACATCATCTCCAAGGTAAGTGTGTTGGTGGACACATAAATGATAATCTAGTTCTTCCATGGGATCAATCTAGAATGTTCTTGAAATTAATATATTTTTGGGTTCAGTGGTTTATTATTGAAGGTTCATTAAAAATAATTCTTTCTTGGAAGTGATTTTTTTTATTATTTTCCAATAATGATATAATTTTTTAATGGTCTAGGGAATGTGAGAATTTTTTCTAGGAGGTGAATTTCAATTTTACCAGTATACCAATTTTGATCATACATAAGACAAGGGATGAGTATACACTGTTTTGTAGTGAATATTGGATTTGATATGGGGATATGTTAATATATAGAGATTGATGCTTCAAATATGGATTATGGTAGATGAGTACACATGAGGTGAATTTTGGGATGAATAATCTTGTGTTTTTCATACGGTAATACTCTTCAATGTGTTTGTGGGATTACCTTCTGTGTGAAAATATTACCCCTTTTTCTAATCAAAAAAGTAATAAATATATACTTTCTATGGGTGAATTGAATCCCAGAAATAGATTATGTGTGGAGTACAATAAATCATTAAATTTTGATAGGTATTATATATTAGGTAATGGTGGTAGAGTTTAATATTACTTGAATTGTAAGGTACAGACTATGTCAGTTTAGGATTCCAGAATTGAGTGGATAATGATTGCCTTGTTTGAATTGCTGAAAATCAGTGTTAAAGATGAATGGATGTTGATGTCCCTCAGGTAAATATCCACAGATGCCACTATTTAGAGCTGGATCATGATGAGAAAGTATGTGGATCCGTATTGAGCAAATATGAGGTACATTTTCAATAGTGGGGTTCTACCTCAAGATTAGATCATTTTTTTTGATGGCATAATAGATGTTCATTTTCATTTCATTATTCCCACTTCTTTGAGGGACGTGATGATGTGTGAGAATCATGAATTTAAGGGGGTGGTATATATTATATTGAACAAGATTTATTTTGACTTTCATAGATAATACATTTTATGCTTGGAACATAATTTTTTTTATATTAATAATTTTATAGTTATTAGTATTAGTAATATTATTTTTATTATTATTTGTGCTATCACAAATAAATGCTTGTAGAAAAAAAATAAACATATTTTATTAAATAGACATACAGATACATTAAATTTAAATAAAAACAAAATACTATAACTAAAATAGAGCACATACTAGAAAACCAATCTAAATCACTAAGAGGCCACCATACAGAACAAACAAACCAAGGAAGTGAATATCTTTCAGGTCTATCAGAATGAAGAACATTATAAAAAGAAAAATGGAAACCATACTAAGACTCAATGTGATATAGTTCACAATTACTATGAAATCAAATGGTTTTTTATGTTTGGAACTCCCTAACCAAGTATTTATTAGTCATTGTAGATAAATATGTCTGTTGATGGCCTTTGGAGTTCTTATTTGACCATTGGTTTGGGAAACAGTCCTAAAATTTTATAACCATTGGGTATTTTATGTATTTTTATTATTTTATGTATTCTAGGTACATAAGTATTTTAATAATTTTAAATATTTTTAAATGATTTAAGTATATTAAATTTATATAATTGGTTAAATAAAATCATTTTTTTAATTAATGATATATTTTTTAATTTGATATTAAAAATATAATATCCATGATGTTTATTTTAAATAAATATTGAATGACATGATTTATAATTGAGTTTGTATTTAGATTTTGTACTTATAATGAATTAAAATTCAATATATATAAAATCTTATGAAAATAATGATATTTTGAATTTTTTGTAACTATGAGAAATAATATATATATATATTCATTAATATATAAGTTCTTTTTTATAACCTTAAAATACATGTTGTGTGTTTAAATAATGGTTTTTATAATGTTGTGGTGAGTACCCACCCAACCGGGGGAAGCCGTAAAGGAAAATCCCTAAAGATCTAGTGGGCATCTCATAGTGGTAAAGTAAGCTAGATAAAGCACCAACATAGCGCACAATGAGTCGTCCTCTGGAATGTGTGTAGGCCATGGTCAGGCGCACACATTGGGTGAGGCATGTCTTGCACCGTTACGGGTAAGGGTGGGTCATGGACCATGGGTTGGAGTATCATGTTAAAGGACCCCACGATGTCTATTTTTGTGTCATTGTAGTGATTCAAGAGGCATTGAGGTATATATGGTGGTCCCCAAAACTGCTCCAATTTTTATTTGGGACAATAATTCTTACGAGAGATCTAATCTGAGTAGTTTGATCTCACCACACCATATACCAACATTATGATCTGATCGGGCCTTCAAACCCATTGACTGCTTCTTATGACTGTGATTTTCATTGACCATCTAACCAGGACATGGTTGATCTTGACCGCACATCACTTTTAAAACACGTGGTTCCCCAAAAACATTCATATAAACCCTCTGTTTAGTCCCGTCCTTTTTTTCTTTTTTTAAACCTTGGAGGCCACCGTAGCCATCTAATCTGGCTCGGTCGATTGTGGTGATCCATCATTTTGAAATTCGTTCTTTCTTATTCTTCATCATTACACTACCACAGTAGTTGTCATCCCCATTCCCAATGTTTCTCCTTCAGCCCAGGAGATATTTCATCACTCTCCATAGACCCATAATTTTATTTTTTCCACTAGTCAACTGAGGGTTTATTAGTTTAATACAACTGATTTGGTGTATCATTACTGCTTTACTTAATATATATATATTATTAAAAAATAGATCGATTTAATATTTGAGTTGACTATGGAATTTGATTTTACTAAATATTTATTTTTGGTTACCTTTAAGCCTCTTAGTTTATATATTCATGTTGAATAGTAGAATATATATATATATATATATAATGTTTCCCTAAACGTTTTATATAAACCTTTATTTCCTCCTTTACCCAACGAGTTTTCCTCCAACCAACACTTCTTCGACATCTTCTCTTTTTAACCTCACCATTGAGTTGGGAAATGGTTTATTTCGTTTTGTGTTTAATTGAACCATATATACATATATGTGTAAATACATTTATATATATATATATATATTCCAAACCAAGTCTGTTTCACATTTTTCTAATGATGAATATTGGTATGATATTAATTACCCATATAATTCTGGTAAGGGATATTTTTTATTCAATTTTCATAAGTAAAACCCATATATACACTTTCTATATATATAGTTATATGTGTGTATATATATATATATTAATTTTAATATGAATAAGATTTTCATATAATTGAAAATTGTATGGTACTTATTAGGATATATCAAACCTTGTTCTTGTTATTCAAATCCAATTTATACACTTTATATATATAAACGATTTTATATAATCTTCAAAGATAATCATATTTGTTGTTTTATTGTGACAATAATTAGCAATTAACTATTGTATTAATGCATTTATTATTTTTAAAATGCTTTACTAAGAGCGGTGTTGAGTTGCTAAACTAATACATATATGTATAAGTGTATATATATATATAAGTATATATATATAATTCTTTTTATCCCAATCATATTATGTTTCTAATCTTATGCATTCATTTTTAATGGTGATCCCTATCCATATACTTATTCTTTTAAATCATTTTTTTAAAACCACATTTATTTATATATATATCACAAATACAATTTGATAATGGAAAACAATAATAGAATATAGTTTTGCTAAGCCGTTACTATTTTCTTTAAAATAAGTCATCAAGTTGTTATTTCAATTAATATTCCATGCATCTCAATTTATAAATTTAGAATAAAGAGTTGGAATTATCTATTTTAAAATAAATATACATGAGCATGAATAAACACAACAAGGTATGTGTGTTAAATAATTAATTCATTTATATTTTACATGACATGAATGTTATATAATTAAAAATATTATTCTTTAATTCATGATTAACTTGCCACAATGAATACAATTAAATATTTAAGTGTACGATTTAATTGAAACTTTTTTTTATAAGTTTAAGGTAAATATGAATGATAACTATCATAAATTTAGAAACATTTATTTTTTATATAAAACGTTCATTTCCATGAAATAAGTGTCTTGAATTATTGAGTTATTATCTTATGTGACAAACCATGAAATCTATTATCTTATGTGAACCAGTTATCATATCATGAAAAATGTGTTTTAATTCATCCATGCATTCCATGGATAATTTTATTTATTTATTTACAATTGTATAACTGACAAACCTTGCAGTATTTTGATTAATGTATAAATATAATGCATTATTCTCTTTATATAATTAGTAATCGAAAAATGAAATATATCTCTTATAATTAATTATCAAATATGTATTTAATTATTTAATGTGGAATGAGAAATTTTGAATTAGAGACATAATTTATCTATTTAATGTGGTATGAGACACTTTGATTAAAATTCATAATTTAATAAATATATGTTTTTTGGGATACATTGATTTAAAGACTAATTGGACATATGAGGAAGGTATAAGACTTATTATGTGATGAGTGAGGACCTATATAGTTTCTATATGCATTAGTAGGTCTCATGAGACAAACTATGGACTTGAAATGATTCTTCAATTGAATGATTACCTATGTCTTTTCACGATGTATTGAATGAATGTTTATTATTATATGGAATTATTCATCCCCACAATATGTTTTTAATATTTAAGCAACCATATGATTATTCTACTAGTAGAATATCCTTGTTTAATAATATGTTACTTATGATAATAGAAATATTGTCAATGGTATAATGATGTATGTACATGGAAAGTCATTTATAACGAATGTGTAGAATCTACTTTTAGATCTTTTATACATAAGATAGAAATACATTTTTCATTTGATGAATTGTATTTTATGTGTTAAGTGAATTATGAATATTTTTCTTGTTCAATTTTAAGAAAGTATTATTATATGTTCTAATTGTGTACCAATAGCCTTTCGTGTCACTCTTAATTTAGTTTAATCAACTCATGGTTTATATGCAGCATTCCGTGTATTTTTATACTAGTATGGATATTTTGAAAAGTGTTTTGATTGTATCCATAATATAAACATAGAATTTATTGATTATGTGATTTCCCAAAAAATTATTTTATGCAACCTTTGAAAAATAAAGATGATGTACTTGATGAATTTTTTTTTCTTTTAATTAAATGTTTTATACTTATTCTAAAAGAATTTTTTTAAAAATGAATTTCATTATTTAGTTGTGAAACCCCATACTGGGAATTCTTGTTCTCACCCAACACCTTTAATATATTTTTAGAGGATTATTATATTGTTCCTATATGAGTTATATTAAGTGGGGGATGCCTTATGAATCTTAGCTCATTTTAGTTTTGAAGTAGAGTATATGTTGTATTTTTTATTCTGTAAACTAGACCGAGAAGATTCCCTGTGATTGAATGTGATGTGTAATGTTATTAGCATGTATTTATAAAAGACTTTAGACACCATGTTTTAGGCCCAAACTCTGCGATTCTTTGGTTGGGTCTTCAAAGTTGATAATAGAGGAACGGTCTATAAAATTGTGAAAAAATTGTATATATAAAAATGAAAATTTATACGCTTCCTTGACTAGAACTCTGTCAAGAAAAATTCAGATGGAAGGTGAGGGTATTGCATCGAATTGTTTTTTTCAACCTACAGAGGCACATGAAACCATAATTTTGAATCCATGTATATATGAATTTGATCCCTTTGGAAACATTCTCTTGACCTGCAAACGTATTTTCCACATATATAACACTCTTAGAATACATTTACATTATCGAGGATTATGCATTGTTTATTTACACCTGGTTCATGCTCACCTCCCATTCTATTCCCATCGAGTAACGTACATTGAGGGATTCATTGAATATTTCACCCAAGATGAGTTTTTTTGTCTTAGAGGTATTTCCAAGAAGCTGAAAGTGATGTTGACATTTATGCGAAATATATGTGTCAAATCATGTCATATGTTATATATGTTCGAGTTAGACACTTTGAAATTCTGGAGGATAGTCCTTCTTCCTTTATTTTATAGACTTAAAGTTTATACTGATGTCTTACAACATTACACCCTGATGCCACACTCCCAAGATACTGTAGTTGTATATATGATTTTGACACCAGTTACTAATGCTACATCTGGACCATAGAAATTGAGGACTGTGAAATTGTACTGGAAATTCATTTAACCAGATGAAACTGGGGAAATCACTAAAATAGATGGAACATGTAATGGAATAAAAGAAATATTGTATTACATTCAAATATTGTTAGTTCGTAATGATTATAAAATTATTTGTAGGGACATCAAAACTAATTCCTATGGGATGGTTCGAGAATGCATAAGAGTGGATCAAATTGGGATGACACAATTCATTTATGGGTAGAATAATGTGATTCCCCAAACATTATTTTTTTTAAATATTATTTTATTAGTTAATTCTATTAATTTTTTAATAATGGTTCTCTAAAAAATAAATACATTTATAATTAAAATAATACATATATTATTCAATAGAAATATAGAAACATTATATTACCATTATGCCAAAATACCATAAATAACATAAAATATCATCTAGAAGACATATCAAAGTCACTATAAGACCACTAAACACAACAAACAGACCATGAAAGTAGTTAATATCTTTTAGGTCTATCATAATTAAAAATACAAATAACAATAGAAATTATACTAAGCATGAAGGGGAAGTAGAGCACCATTCATATAATCTGAAATGGTTTTTGATGTTTTTAAGACCCTAAAAAATTATATTTATGTTTATGAAGATAAATATGATTATTGATGTCTATTGGGTTCCTTAGGTGACCATTGGTTTTGGTAATGGTCATAAAATTTTATAATCATTGTGTATTTTAAGTATTGTTTGTATTTGAAGTATTAAAAGTGTAGGTGTATTTTAAAAATTTTAAACTTTTTAAATTTATTAGTCCATTTTATTGATATATCCTTGTTTAAATAAATACATAGTTTTATTTAAATATATATTTAATATTTGTATTTTAAATATATAATAACCAAGATGTTTCTTTTAAAATACAGTTGAATGACTTGGTTTTTAATTAAGGATGTAGTTGTATTTTGAACTTATAATGTTTTAAAAATAAAAAATTATTCAAAATTATGAAAACAATTATATTTTGAATTATATTATTCTATGAGTAAAAAGATATATATATATATATATATATATATATATATGTTTAATACAATATAAGTTCTTCTGTTAATATATTTAAATATGTGTTGTGTGTTTAATGAATTTTTTATAAACAATTTTGGGTGATTACACACCCAAACCAGAGAATCCCATAAAGCGAAGCCCTAATGGTCCAGTAGGAATCTCATAGTTGTAATTGAAGATAGAAAGTGTGCTTGGATTGCAGAAGATGATTCGCACTCAGGACCGTGTGTAGGGCTAGGTCAGGCGCGCGTAGAGGGTGAGGCATGTCCCGCCCTAGATCTAGTAAGGGTGGGCCAAGGCCCGTGGGTAGGGGGTCTCATGTGTAAGGACCATGCGGCGTGTGTGTTAGTGTCATCGTAGTGAAGGAAGAGTTATCTAGGTATATTAGGCAGTCCCAAACCACTCTAATTTGGATGTGGGACAACAAAATTCATGAGATCTAATCGTAGTCGTTCGATGTCATCGTGCAATATATCAACTGTCAAATCTATTCGGCCTGCATACTCAACTGAACGCTTCTTATTAGCATGATTTTCATCAACCATATTATCGATATGATGTTGATCTCAACCACACATCTCTTTGAAAACTCATTGTTTCCCCATGACCTTGTGATCAAAGACACATTTAATCTTTATCGTTCATTAAAAAAAATTTGGAGAACACCCCTACCATCCGATCCAGCATGGTAACTTATGGTCAGCCATCATTTTCCACATGATCGGTTCTTCTTCTTCTTCATGACACCATGCCATTATTTATCTCCCTCCTTCTCTAATATTCCCCCATCTACATGTGAGCCTTTCCATCTATCTCCTTATACCTAACACTTTATTTTTTCCATATGTCCACCGAGGGGGCATTAGTTTAATGAAACAACTTTTGTGTACCATGCATGTTTAAAATAATATACATATATATATATACATAATTATAAAACATATCCTTTTAATATTTCATTTGATTATAATTTTTTTTCCAAAGAGTTATATTCAGTTTCATTTAGGCCTCTTTTTTTATATATTCATTTTGAACCATTGTATATAAAAATATATGTATAATGTTTTTATATAAACCATTTATATAATCCTCCATTTTCACCTTATCCCAACATCTTTTCCACCTCCCAACTCTTCATTTACTTATTTTCTTTTCAACCTCACCTTTGAGTTTGGTATGGGATTATTTAGTTTTCTATTTAATTGAACCATATATAAATATATGTGTATATATGTTAGTATATAAATACCAAACCTATTTTTTCGCATTTTTTAAATGATAAATATTGGTACGATGTTCTATACTCATATAATTCATGTAAGGGATATTTTAGCTTCTATATTGATATGTAGACCCCATATATAGAGTTTTTGTATATATGGTTATATATATATATATATTTCATATTAATCTGAATTATGTTTTCATATAGTTAAATATTATGTGATGAAATTTTTTTGATGTGTATTATAATTATAATGATTTATCAAACATTGATTTTTTATGAAAATCTTATGTGTACACTTTACAAATATATAGTTTTATGTAATAATCAAAAAAATTCTATTTTGGGGTTTTCAATTGATTATTATTAGTAATTAACTAGTGTTTTTATGCATGTATTAGTTGTACATAGGATTAATAAGAGTGGTTCTGTGTTTCTAATATAATACATATATAAAAAAGTATATATATATATATAAGTATATATGTATGTATAATGCATTAAATCCATTTAAAGACCCATAAATTTCAAGGAATATTCTTTCCTAAATTCTTTGGGATTTTACAAGTACACAGTTTTTGACGGCACTTGATTCTGAGACCCGGTGTGCTCAGAATCAATTTCCAAAGATTAACTCAAGTATGTTCAGTGAACGAACGAGTGGGTTTTTATATCTTTTGTACCGGTGCCCAAAATAGATATCTGAGGGCACTGATGAAACCATAGTGGTGGTAATTTTTAAGAGGAACTTTAAAAAAGGTACGTTTGCTCGGTAGGAGTTGTTAAAATATGGGGATTAATAAAGAATTGAATAAAATTTGTGGTACAAATATTATTCCTAACGTAAGTGGTTTATCCTAGGTATGGGAGTTGGGGTGGGACCCACTAGTTTCTAACTACCCATGAGAGGATAAAGGTGGTGTGGGGCCCACATGAGCCAAACCATTCACATTCCTTAACTCCTCTAAACCCCCCATCTTAAGATGTGTAACTCATCTTAACATGCATAAACATCCCAATTAATTGGGTGACTTCTCCGCTCCTCACATTAATTTAATTCCAACACTCATTTAATCAATTAAGAGAGTTCTATGTTTGAATTTTAAAATTTAAATGTGTGGCATGAATGTATAAAATAAGAAGAGAATTGTTTTATTTTAGGGTTAAATTGTTGTGTTGCATTTTTGGGAGAGCTGTTTTCCCTTTGGAAGAACTTCATCCTCCCACGAAGAACGACACCCTTCAACGATGAACGTCGTCACCACAAGGACAGACGACGTGCCATTTCTTCATCTCTTTGTAGCTATGCTGAGACGTCGTCCCCTCCTTGGATGCATGCCAACACCATCTTTGAAACCTCACCCCGCGACGCCATCTTCTACGTCACCAGAAAACGTCAACGTTTATCGAGGTAGGGGTGTGTTTGGATTGATTAATGATTGGTTTTCCTTTCATGTTGTTATTCCTCTTAAACAACTTGTCATCGGACTAATGCGGAAGGTAATGGACCAAACTCACATGGTCTGATTCCTCCGCTGTTCTTGTGGATTTGTTGAATTCTTCGGCCGTTCTTGAGAGGTAAATAAAGCTATGTTTTCAGAGCCAATCGGAGGCCTGAAAACATCCTAAACGGACTCAGAGTGTCGGGGAGACCTAGAATCAGGAGTTTCATAGAAATCAGATCATCAGAACGAAGATCGGACGCCGCAGAAGGTGTGCTAGCCAGAGGCGTCATTTTTGTAAAATTCCAGAATACATGGCATGTACTTCCAAAGAACACTCTGTGTAGTATTGGCGTTCAGCGGCAGAAGTGACTGACAATAGAAGAAGTGACACACGGAGTGTGAAACCTCTCACACGGTGTGTACTGTCCACATATTTTGATAGAGGAGACTTCGATGGACATGACGTGTAATTAAGGAAAATACACGGACACAGACAGAAATACACAGCCATGAGGCACATCGTGTATTAACTTCATAGAAACGCAGAAGAAGCTTCGCGAGGCTCGACATGTAATCTGTGAGATACACGGACACGGGAAGAACCACACGGCCATGTTCCACGATGTTTACTACCTTGACCATGGAAGAAGCGGATTTTCAAGCCTCTGTGTGTAATCCAGACGATACACGGACACGGGCAGAACCACACAGCAAGGTGGCATGGCGTGTACTACCACCACCATGGCAGAAGAGGCTTCGTGAGGCTCAACGTGTAATCTAGGAGATACACGGACACATGTTGAAACACACATCCAGGAGGCACAGTGTGTTCTACCTTCATCATGGCAGAAGCGGCTTCGTGATGACTCAGTATGTATTCCGTAAATACACGGACACAGGGTGGAGTACCCGGGCATGTACTCCACCACACGGCCAGGCATGGCCAGCGCACATGGAACCGACCCTAGAGGTTTGGACAAAGAGTGTAACCATACTAGACGTCATGTATTTACTTATTTACATGACCAGCCCTGCGACACGGGCTGTATCACATTGGTAGTACCCAGTATCTGATGGCATGACATGTATCGCTTACCTACACGTTGTGTACTTTTGGAAAATGGTTTGGTTGTCTTGTTCTCCATGACATGGGCATGTTTTTATTAGTTTATACCCTATGAAGTGGGATGGAATTGTGGGATACATCAACTCTGGTCTTCAAGACAGTTGATTTATTGATCTTTGACTCGAGGTTTCAGTGATGTTTTGGTACGGCTGGGTTGGTTCGAACCCAAAACCAACAGAGCCCTTAGAGAAGAAACGGTTATAACATAAATACCGGATGTCCAAATGACATTCCATAAACTAAGTTGAATTCCTATTAGTCAGACAGTTCTTTTGGCTTACTCCACTTGAGGTTTGGACGCTGCTGGAGTATGGTCGGGATGGTTTTAGCTTAAAAACCAACCAAGCCCCTAGAACGGAAAAGCCATTATCTCTCAGACCGGGCATCTGATTGACACACCATCTATCGTGTAGAGTTCCTATTTACGAGACGGAACTTTGTGATACATCAACTCTAGACTTCAGTACAGTTGATGTATCGAACCCCTTGGCTCGTGGAGGAGACCCTCCAGGAATTGAGGGTGTATTGTGCGGGAACCCTAGAGCCGGCTGCGATTGTGACAATGATGGGGACTGATAGGGATCTTATGTGGGTTCGACAGCAATGGTGACTATATTTGGATCCTACATGGGTTCGGGAGTAAGGACAGCTGTACTAGGATCCTCCATGGGTTCGGCAGCGATGATGACTGTACTAGGATCCTACGTGGGTTCGACAGTGATTATTACAGTACTTAGATCCTACGTGGGTTCGGCAGTGATGAATTCTGTACTTGGATCCTATGTGGGTTCGGTAGAGGAGATGATTCAGAGGCTATATATAATCATCTCCACCCCTCTTCATGAGTAGTATACATGTGTGAGTTGAGTCGTGACTTTCAGTCATTATCTTCGATATGATTGACATGCTTTCCTATGTTGATTGAGTTGTACTTTTCTGTGTGGTATGGGTTGTGTTTTCCTATGTGTAATGAGTAGTACATGGGCTCGGAAGTTGGATTCGAACATTAATTGATGACTTAGGTATATGTCTGGGTATATACCTAAGAAGAGTTGGTTGATACTTCGTATTTGTATCTTTCCTTTGTGGTTTATGCTTTTTGGATTTTGGGAGACCTTCAGGGATCTCTGGGTCCTTACTGAGTATCTTATACTCACCTCTGCATGGTCTATGCCCGCACTACATTGTGTTGGATGCAGACGACGGACAGAGCTGATCGTAGTTGAGACTTGTGGAGCGGGACGGTACCTATAGGTGAACTACATGACGAGACATACTCGGAGCGGACGACCGGACCCTAGGAGCCGAGGAGACCATATGTACCCACCCATCAGATGGGATATCCGGAGGATGTCTCAGTGGTTGATGGATTACTTTACTGAATTTGTTCTATCTTTACTTTTGTACTGTACTTTCAGTTGGGTTTGTGTACAAGCCCATTTACATTCCAGCACTTACTTTTGTACTCAGTTTACTTATTGTTAACTTCAGCTTACGTACTCTATGGTGTTTGGTTTCTTATATAAAGGCAATGCCTTCCCTTTTTCGGTAATTTATTCCTTTAGTGCAAGTCACTATCCCCTGGCCTATGGAAGGCGGGCTTGGGGTAGTCAAGGAATGGTCCCTGAGGACGGGTCGTGACAAATTGGTATCAGAGGAGTCAGTTCTACCGAAGAACATAGGACTCTAATAATTTCTTCATGTGAAGAATTAATGTAAAGGGTATTGAGTGTGGTTTTTAGTCCAGGGAGTCCAGTTTTGGTGGTGAAGCCGACGAATCCATACACCAGGACCCTGACTTCTGATTTCCAACTCAGTGCATGAAAACACTGGTTGCGTGTGTGTTCCAAGAGTTTCCTTTTTGGTCTCAATGTGTCATCTCACCAGGTATATTTTTTGACCGTGGCACACCTGTTACTTTTCAAGATGGCCCCACATAGGCAGCCAGCTAGGGTTTCAAGCTTTGTGTGAGATGACATCCCACCAAGCGACAAGGCCTCGGTGTATGGCCCCATTATAGCAGAGGGACAAGCGGTACCTCTACCTGCTGGGCCACCGATACCACCAGCCCCAGCAGCTGAGAGTGCACGTCACTTGAGCGCATTGAACAAGTTTCAGCATCAGAGACCACCCAGGTTCGATAGAGAAACGGACCCTCAGGAAGCTGAGGTTGGGCTGGAAGATGTTGTTTGAGTCTTCAGATTGGTAGGGACACCAGCAGATCATACAGTGATCCTTACGGCGAGTCTCTTTCACGTGGAATCGGGTAGATGGTAGAGCCTGATGATTTCGGTGCATGACGAGGTATCTCTGCTTTGGTCAGACTTCGATATCCTCTTCTGCTTGGAGTTCATTCCAACCACCCTCCGTGAGGTACGCATTCAGGAGCTACTACAGCTGTGGCGGGGCAACATGACAATATCCCAGTACTCAGCGAGATTTACTGATCTCTCGCACTACTCCACGGACATGGTACAAGACCCATTCTTCTGGGCCAGAACCATTGACCGGGGACTGATGAATGAGATCAAGGAATTAATGATCTCCCTCAGTATATTGATGTAGGAAGGTGTACTGGTGAGAGCCCTTCGTGTAGAGAGCTTTATTGCTGAGCCATCACCAGTAGCAAGACCTACCGCATGGCGGCACGTAGCGGAGTCTTCTATAGCTAGGAGTAGACATATGTCGTAGAGGTCCAATCGGACCAGATCATCAGGTGGACGACCTCAAGATACTGGTTTAGAGGTGTGGGGAACACGCAGTAGAGCCAGTCATACGAGAGGCAGGCGGTGCTATGCTTGCACCAGCCCGGGCCACATGGCTCGTGACTTCCTGACCCGCCATGAAGAGGAGCAGGAAATGGTTGAGGGACCACCCAGGCAGATGCAGAGGTTTGATCGTGGCAGTCCACAGGGAGTAGGAAGACGAGGTAGATGAGCTGGTCGAGCAGGAGGTGGTGGATGACGCTTCGAGGCTCTACCACCACCACCACCAGGAGGACCACCCCAAACCCAGGGAACAGGTGGACAGGGGAGAGCTCAGCTTCAAGAAGCTGAGGCCTATGACCATAGTGCTCTGGGATTAGGTGGGAATGAGCGAGACTAGATCCAGACATAGAGACCTTTGTTCTGGAAGTCATTGTTTGTAGTTTCTTTGCGTCTTTGTACATTGAGATGTAGTGATAAAAGACACTTGTCCTTGTGACGTTTATTCTACTGCTGTTTTGTATGGTAGATACTGTGAGGTTCCATATAAAATTGATTACATGACCCTCATATTCGAGATTCCTACTGGAGGAGACCTAGTGACCACACACTACTGCCGACAGTGTGACTCGACCATTGGAGGTGAGAGTAATAGTTGGATCTCTTGGTAGTAGCGTCGAGGCCTTACAACGTCATCCTTGGCATGAAATAGTACCATTCATGTCAGGATTGACTGTATTAGGCAATGAACATGGTTCATCCAGGGGATGAGACTGGATTTTTCTTCTCGGAAGATGATAAATCTTTGCAGTTCTTTAAGGATTTAAGAGAGAAAAAGGTGTCGTCAAGTTCTTTTCAAATGGCTAGTCACCCCATTGTTCGTTGAGTGAATAGTTTATGGTTTACTCTAATCTCAATATTCCCAATTATGTCTTCTCGTGGAAGAACCTGAACCTAAGATAGCGGCGATGGATCTAGTTCCTTCAGGACTATGTCTTTGAGATAGACTATACTCCTGGGAAGGGGAACGTAGTAGCTGATGCACTTAGTAGGAGATCCGGCATTCAGCTACTTGGAGAGGTGACAGAGAAACTAGAAGCGTTGCAGATATCTTTCGTGCATAGAGATGGAGCAGCCTTTATAAAGTCGCTCACAGTCACTCCACTACATCAGCGGGACAGGGAGGCACATCATGGGGACATTGACTACGAGATGCGACATGCACAGATATCCACCAGACAAGTACCTGATGGATTTTCTATTGGAGGAGAGGATGTCATCTTTTTCATGGGACGTACCATGGTACCAGTTGCTTTATAGGAGGAGGTGTTGAGGAAGTTGAACACATTCCATTCGGTGGTACATCTATGTGTCATGAAGATGTACCAGGATCTCAGACGACAGCACTGGTGGCCATGTATAAAGAAGGCTATGGCTGAATTCCTTTCACGATGCCTCACCTATCAGCAGTTGAAGGCGGATCACCAGGTACCAGTAGGTTTGGTACAAAAATTAGAGGTCCAGGAGTGGAAGTTGACGGGATATATATGGATCTCTTGACGGGACTTCCACGTATATCTAGAGCACACGACTCCATCTAGGTGATCGTAGACTCACTCACCAAGTCGCCCCACTTCTTACAAATCTGAGAGCAAGGATCAGAGGAGAGCCTGGGATGCCTCTACGTTCAGGATATCATACAGCTTCATGTTGTGCCATCGACTATTGTCTCTGATCATGATGCTCTCTTTACTTCCCAGCTTTGGAAGGGGTTGCAGGAGGCATTTGGGACGCAGCTGCGCCTGAGCACCGCCATTCACCCTCAGACGGATGGTCAGACGGAGAGAACCACTCAGACTCTCGAGGGCATGCTTTTTGCATGGGTCCATGACATTGATCATAGCTGGGAGGATCACCTACGCTTTTTGGAGTTTGCGTACAACAACATCTTCCACTCCACCATCGAGATGGAACCATACGAGGCATTGTACGACCGACCTTGCAGATCACCTCTATGTTGGACAGACCCTGGGGAGTCAGTACTTGTAGGACTAGAGATGGTATAGACACGACGGAAAAGGTATAGATCATCCAGGAGCGGATGAGGACTGTTCAGAGCTGACAAAAGTCCTATGATGACAGGAGGCTAAGACCACTAGAGTTTGTGGATGGTGACCACATTTTCTTACGGTTCTCACCTCGACGTGGATAACAGAGATTCGGTCGGGGAAGAAAGTTATCTCCACGATTCATCGGACCATTCTAGGTTCTCAGAAGGATTAGGGAGGCATCTTATCACCTGGATCTTCCTCCTCTGTTGCACACGGTGCACTATGTCTTCCATGTATCTCAGGTGAGGAGATATGTGCATGACCTGATGAATATCATTGATCATAGGGAGGTGGACATCGATAACGGGGAGACATTTGTGGTGGTCATAGTAGAGATTGAGGATCATCAGGACCAGGTCCTATGTGGATGTTGTATTCCTCTAGTGTGCATCAGGTGGCAGCACATGAACTTCTAGGAGAGCACATGGGAGCGGGAGGCTCAGATGCGTGCACAGTACCCTCATTTGTTTCCCGAGTTTTTGATGTTGCTTTAAGGGGACGTAAAATCCTGAGGTGGGAGTAATTTAAAGTCCCATAAATATCAATGAAATATTTTTATTAAATTATTTGGGATTTTACGAGTACACAGTTTCTGACGGCACTGGATTCCGAGGCCCGGTGTGACCGGAATCAATTTCTGAAGTTTAGATCGGGTACGTTCAGTGAACGAACGAGCAAGTTTTTCTATCTTTTGAACCGGTTCTCAGAATTGAAATCTGAGGGCACCGATGAAACCGCCAATGTGGTAATTTCTTAAGAGGGCCTTTACTAGAGGTGCGGTTTCTCGGGAGGAGATGTTAAAATTTGGGGATTAATAAAGAATTGAATAAAATTTGTGGTAAAAATTTTCTTCCTAACTTAAGTGGTTTATCCTAGGTGTGGGAGTTGGGGTGGGACCCACTAGTTGCTAACTACCCATGAAAGGATAAATGTGGTGTGGGGACATGAGCCCAACCCTTCACATTCCCTATGTCCTCTAAAACCTTCCTCTTATGTTGTGTAACTCATCTTAACATGGTTAAAATTCCCAATTAATTGGTTGACTTCTCCTCTCCTCACATTAATTTAATGCCAACACTCTTTTAATAAATTAAGAGAGTTATGTGTGTTTGAATTTTGAAATTTAAATCTGTTGTATGAATTAATAAAATAAGAGGAGAATTATTTTATTTTGGGGTTATCTTGTTGTGTTAAGTTATTGGGAGAGCTCTTTTCCCTTTGGATGAACTTTATCCTCCAGCAAAGAATGACACCCTTCGACGAAGAATGCTATCAACACAAGGAGAGAAGATGTGCCATTTCTTCATCTCTTTGCAGCTAGGGTGAGACATCGTCCCCTACTTGGACGCACACCAATGCCGTCTTCGATACCTTACCCCGCGACGCCATCTTCAGTGTCACCGGAAAATGTCAACATTTATCGAGGTAGGGGTGTGTTTGGATTGAGTAATGATTGGTTTTTCTTCCATGTTGTTGTTCCTCTTAAACCGCTTGTTATCAGACTAATGTGGAAGGGACTAGACCACACTAAAATACTCCAATTCCTCCTCCGTTGTTGTGGATTTGTGGAATTCTTCGGCCGTTCTTGAGCAGTAAATCAATCTATGTTTTCGGAGCCAATTGGAGGCCTGAAAAAAATCATAAATGGCCTCAGAGCATCGGGAAAACCTAGAAGACTAAGATTCATAGAAATCATATCATCTGAATGATGAACGGATGCCTTAGAAGGCGTGTTGTCCAGAGGCATTGTTTCTAGAAAATTTCAGAATACACAACATTTCCTTCCAAAGCACACGTCGTTTAGTATAAGAATTCAGCGGTAGAAGTAACGGACATCAGAAGAAGTGACACACGGCATGTGACATAGGTCACACGGCATGTAATGGCCACACTATTTGATAGAGGAGACTTCTATAGACATTGAGTGTAATTAAGGAAAATACACGTACACTGACAGAAATACAAAGCCGTGAGGAACGGCGTGTATTATCTTCATAGAAAGGCAGAAGCTGCTTCGTGAGGCTCTGAATGTAATCTGGGAGATACACAGACATAGGTAGAACCACATGGACACGTTGCATGGCGTGTAATACAACCACCATGGCAGAAGCGGCTTCGTGAGGCACGGTGTGTAATCCGAGAGATACACGGACACAAGAAAAACCACACGGCCACGTGGCACGACATGTACTACCACCACCATGGAAGAAGCGGCTTCGCGAGGCTCAGCGTGTAATCTGGGAGATACACGGACATGGGTAGAAACACACGGCCATGAGGCACATCATGTACTACCTTCACCATGGAAGAAGCGTCTTTTTGATGACTCGGCATGTATTCCAGAAATACACGGACACGGGGTGGAGTACACGGGCATGTACTCCACCACATGGCCGGGCATGGCCAGCGCACAAGGAACCGACCATAGAGGTTTGGACACAGTGTGTAACCATACTACACGTCATTTATTTACTTATTTATACGAAAACCCGTGTGACACAGGCTGTATCACACAGGCAGTACCCGGTGTCTAATGACAGGGCATGTATCATGTACCTACATGTCGTGTACTTTTGAAAAATGGTGTGGTCGTCTTGTTCTCCGTGACTTGGGAATGTTTTGCATGGTTTTTACCCTATGACATGGGATGGAATTGCGGGATACATCAACTCTAGTCTTCATGATAGTTGATTTATCAATCTTTGACTCGAGGATTCGACGAAGTTTGGGTACGGCCAGGTTGGTTCGAACCCGAAACCAACCGGGCCCTTGGAGTGGAAATGCTTATAACATAAGGACCGGATGTCAGAATGGTGTTCTATCAACTATGTTGAATTCATATTATTGAGACGGTTCTTTTGGCTTACTCCACATGTGGTTTGGACGTAGCTGGAGTACAACCGGGTTGGTTTTAACTTAAAAACCAAACAGTCCCCTGGAACGGAAAAGCCATTATCTCTCAGACTTGGTGTCCAATTGATGCGTTGTCTATCACATTGAGTTCCTATTGGAAAAACATAAATTTTTTATATATCAACTCTGGACTTCGTGTTAGTTGATTTATCGACCCCCTTGGCTCGTGGAGTAGACCCTCCTGTAATCGAGCGTGCTGTGTGAGGGAACCCTAGAGCTGGCTGTGACTACGACGACGATGGTGACTGTACTTGGATCCTATGTGAGTTCGGTAGCGATGGCGACTGTACAAGGATCCTAGGTGGGTTCGGTATTGGGGAAGATTGTACATGGATCCTCTGTGGGTTCGGCAGTGATGACGACTGTACTAGGATCCTACGTGGGTTCGACAGTGATGGTTACAGTACATGGATCCTATGTGGATTCGAAATCGATTACTTTTGTACTTGGATCCTATGTGGGTTTAGTAGAGGAGATTATTCAGAGTCTACATCTTATCATATTTAGACATCTTTATGAGTAGTATACCTATGTGAGGTGATTCATTACTTTCAGTCATTATCTTAGATATGATTGACTTGAATTCCAGTGTGGATTGAGTTGTACTTTCCTATGTGGACGAGGTTGTGTTTTCCTATGTCGAATGGGTTGTACTTGGGCTTGGATGTTGGAGTCGGACCATAATTGATGACACAGGTATATGTATGGGCATATAACTAAGAAGAGTTTGTTGATACTTCGTATTTGTATCATTCATTTGTTGTTTATCCTTTTTGGATTTTGGGAGACCTTCAGGGGTCTCGCGGGTCCTTACTGAGTATCGTATACTCACCCCATCACGGGCTATTCCTGCACTACATTGTGTTGGATGCAGATGACGGATAGTGCTGATCGTAGTTGAAACTTGTGGAGCGGGACGGTACTTGGAAGTAGACTACTTGACGGGACGTACTCGGAGCGGACGACCGGACCCGAGGAGCTGAGGAGACCATCTGTACCCACCCTTCAGGTGGGATATCCGGAGGACGACTTAGTGGTTGCTGGATTACTTTACTGCAGCTGTTCTATCTTTACTATTGTACTGTACTTTCAGGTGGGTTTGTGTAATGGACCATTTACTTTCCAGCACTTACTTTTGTACTTAGTTTACTTAGTGTTTACTTCATCTTGTGTACTCTATAGTGTTTGTTTTCTTATATAATGGCAATAACTTCGTTTTTTCTAGCATTTACGCTTTTGGTGCTAGTTTCCAGCCCCTGGCCTATGGAAGGCGGGCTTGGGGTAGTCACAGCATGGGCCCCGAGGACTGGTCATGACAGTCCTTATCCGATTTGGTTTCATTCCTTAAGAAATAATTTTTAAAGTTGATTGATATCCTTACACTTATTATTTTAATAATGATTTTAAAAACAACATGTATATATATAAGTATCAGAAAAACAATTTGATGATGGTTTACAAAACAAAACATTGTTTTTTTGTGTTACTAATTTATTTTTAAATGAAGCCATCACCTTGTAATTTCAATTGACATTACATGAATCCCAATTTATAATTTTAGGATAAATATTTGGAAGTGCCATTTTTTATAAATGTATACAAACATTAATAAACACAAATAGTTAAGTGTATTTAGTTATTTATGAATCAATATATCTCATGAAATTAATGTTATACATAAATAAATACTTTTATTTAAATCTATAAGAATCCGCCATAATGAGTACTATTAATTATTTAAGTTTATGATTTAATTGAAAGTCCTATTATTCAGAGTATGCTAAACATGATTTATTACAATCTTAAATACAAAAAAAAATTTATTTTGTATATAAAATGTTCATTTCCATGTATTAAGGTTTTGAATTTATGTGTTATTATCTTATTTGACAAACTATGCAATATATTATTTAATGTGCACCGATTATCATCTCATGTACAAATGTATTCCCATTCATCCATTCATGTCGTGGGTAATTTTTATTTTCCCATATCCTAATATATAACTGATAAACTATGTAGCCTACAAATTAATGTTTACATTTAATTAGTGAATCTATATATATAAAAATTAATTGAAAATTGAAATATATCTCTTGTGATAAGATATGGATTGTGGATTTAATTATTCAAAGAGATATATTTGACATTGAATATGATACATAATTTAATTATTCAATATTGTATGTGACACTTTGAATAAAAGACATAATTTAATAAATCAGACTAGTTTGGGACACTTCTATTTAAAGACTTATTAGACATATGGGGAATGAACGCAACTTTTTATGTGATGTTTGATTCCCATTATAGACTCTCGATGCATCAGTAGATCTAATGATACAAACTATAGTTATTTAATGCTTCCTTTATAGAATGATTAGGAATCATAATGACACGTGGTCTTGAGAAATTTTTTATGATAATCTAGATATATGAATTTAATCAATATTTGATTAATATTTGACCAACCCTATGATAATTTGACTAGTATAATATCATTGGTTAAGAGTACTTTACATCTAATAATGGGAATAACTGCTCGATGAATAATGATGTATATACTTGGCAAGTCATTTATAAAGAAACTATAGCATATATTTTCATATCATTGATACAGAAGCATGGAATACATATTTCATATCATGAATTATGTTTTATGTGTTATGTGAATTATGATTTTTTTGTGAAATTATAAGAATGTATTATTACATATTCTAATTTATTACCAACACCTTTTCATGTATCCCCAGATATAGTTTGATCAACTCAAGGATTATATGCCGCATTCCATTCATTTTTATACTAGTAAGCATATTCTGAAAAGTGATAAATTTCTTTCCTCCAAATAAATATATAAGTTATTGAGTATAATATTTACTTAAAAAGGATTTCAAGTAACCTGTGTAAAATAAGGATGACATACTTCATAATATATTGTTTACGTTTAAGAAAATGTTTTATAATTAATTTTAATGGATGTTTTAAAATGGAATTTCACCAATTGGTTTTAAAATACGATACTATGAATTAGTGTGCTCCCCATATGTATTTAATATATTTTTATAGTATTACTATATTAGTCACCTATGAATTATTCTATGTGGTGGAAACATTATGAATCATATCTCATTTTTTATTTGAAGAAGAGTATCACTTGTATCTAGCTTTCTGACCCTTCACCAAGGAGATTCTATATGGTGGAATGTGATGTGTAATTTTATCAGTATCTTCGTATAAAAATAATTACTTATCATGTTTTATGCACCAAATTCAGGTTCTAGGGTCAGTTATTCACAATATTCCAATATGCTAATAAAAAAGGAGACCTTGGGTTTTGTGACTTGATGTTACAACTTTCTAGGTGAATGGTAAACATCAACGAACTACTGGTTCATGATATTACTTTTCAATTATAGTATGGATGTTTTATGATGTTATAATGGACATCATAATGATCATTCAGAGGACTAATTAGATGTGTAATCGGATTTGTGTGAATCTGGACCAGTTTATAAAAATATCTTATGTGTTGCCGATTCGAGTGACTTTTACAATTGAATAACTGTGAACTCTAACATCCATTAGATATTCAGTTTACATTAGGTTCCCTAGACTATTACATAATTTTGAGAAAAATAATATACTTAATTCATAAGGAATGGGATTCTGACATATCTTGGTAATCAAGAGTTGTTTTAGTACAATTTTTCACTAATATATAAGAGCTTGGTCGGAGTAGACTACTCGAGTTTTAGAGGATATTCATTGAGAATGCATCTATGATTTTGGTGGACATAAAAAAATTGTAGTTTTTTATGCTGTTCAAATATATAAATATTAATTATAAAATGAATCATAATTAACCAAATGAAGAATACTATTTCAGGCTATATAGATCATCTTTTGGTTTTTTAGATAACTGATAATTAAATCTATTAGTACTAACCATTACCCATTTGGCTATAGAAAAGTGTAGAAATAAGTATTGTACTAACCTTTTTATTGAGCATGTATATTTATAGTGTGTTATCCAGTTTTCCTTCACATTTCAGCTATATTGGGTCATCATTTGGTTTGGAAATATGGAATGATGGCACCCTTGTATATTTATCAATTTGATATTTTATAAAGGATCAGACCAGTGGCATGTTGATTAGATCACCCATAGAAATAAAGTGTCGTGCATGTTTTTCTATGTTTCATTGCATTAAAAGTAGTATATCAACTATTACTATCTGAAAAATATTGATTTTGGTGATCTTGAAGTGCATGTGGACATTAAGAAGTATATGACTCATATTCTTGATCAAAGTGAGAATGTTTTGTGGGATAAAACCTGGCCACTAATTCGTGATATTTGACATCATAGATGTCATCTAGTGGGAAATGGGAGAGATTGGTTGATATAAGGGCTTAGTGGCTTGATATTTTACAAAATAATACTTATTTATTGTTATGAGATATGATCCTAGATAACAAAATATTAAGTGAAAATGTTGACTGATCCATAATATGATGATGTGTTACATTTGATTTTAATGTTGATTAAACTCTTCTTAAATAGTAATTGGAAATTTCACTTTGTGTATGAGATATCTTATTAGGACTTGTTGGTTAAGGATATAGAAAAGGATAAAATTTTCCAAATAGTTCATGGAGATTTGTTGGAACTATGTTAGTACTAAATATTCCCCATAACTATGTGCACTAAAGGAAGGGGGTTCATAGTTTTTAAACAATGAATGTTTTGGCCAAAAACCATATGGAATTTGATATACCCATCCTTAATAGAATATACATAGTTTTTAAATCCATGAGTGATTCCAATAAAATTAGTGAAACCCTTTTGAAAAATGATTTTTGTGGGCACATAATTAGTACATGGGGTGGAAAATAATATGGCTAAACCTTGTGCCTCTTATAAGTGGTTAATTTTTCAATTATTACCAATGGGAAAATATGATTCCAATATAAATCTCCTTAAATTTCCATATCTATTATAATTGTATACAAATCAACTTATCATCCATTTTCCAAGAATCATTATCCCTAGATTATTAATTTAATGAAGTGTTGTTCACTACGAATCAAAGCACTATGTATGTCTATAAATAACATTAAATCTATATTTGAGATGAATTTATATGGTATTTTATTTTATTATCCAATATCTAAAACCAAATTTTTCTTCAGGTTCTCTGTTTTTTGTTTGAGGTTTTCAAATCATGAATCAATTGTAATATTGGGACTGTGTTTTCCGACAATAAAATAATAGGTGTTATATAAGTTATATACCACATTCCATTTATTATGCCTATATGATCATGTTTGTACCTTTTTTTCTTACATTATTTGAATATATGATTTGATAATGAAATGTAAATTGTAGATTTAATTGATGTGTGACACCTCTCACTGACCCTATTATTTTAGATGGTAATTTCTAGACTAGGCATATAGTTATCCAATGTATGTGTCGTTCCATTGATAATGAAAAAATGTCATGTTAACTGAAAATTTAGATTTATTATTAGATTAAACCCTTAGGATTGTTTTTATTTTTGCAAGGTATAATGGTTTATTTAACATATATTCAAGAATAGTAATGATTTATATAATATAAAAAGGTTAAAGGTAAAATGACTGTATAGTTTTAAATTAATGGGTGTAAATGGTTTCAAAGGGGATGAAAATAGTTATTGTATTCATTAATCTATTAAACACCCTAGTCACTTAATTGTGTTAATGTCTTTAATGATGTACAAATTGGATGTGATGGTAATTGATAAGGGATACCCAAGTTGTTTTTATTTTGAATATAATTTCCTTGAGAAATGTAATTTTTTTAATATGAGTAATGATATGGGATGGAATGTTATATTATTGGACTATGAAATTACAAAAATGGTGGATGGGATAAGGTTTTGGACAGATTCTCTAAACATCATTTAACATGTGTATGATATGGGTTACAGACAAAGGTGAGGGGATCCTACACTTCATAGAGGGTGGATTGAGGGTTTCAATCTATGCTTCTAGGATCAATTTCTACATAATGTATTGAGGACAATAGTGAACTGATGCTCTTGGAATTGATGATAGTTAACATGGAATGGTTACCTGGATTGATGATCCATGTTAAAATGATTCGAAACTATTAAATGAATTATCATATGTTTTATATTTTTAGAAGAACATATGGTTTATTATTTATAGTTCCTGTGTTGGTAGAAGCATTTTTGGTCAGTAGGCTATCATTAGGGAATCCAAGAGACCACACGACTTGTTGATATTTTTTATTTATGAAACCTTTTTGATTAACTAAAATTTATTCCTATAATGGTATATCATTGTACAATATTTTGGACGATGTATTTTGTACACACTATTGGTGGTGGCCTACTGAATTGTATACGCACCCAACTCGGGTCATTATACGATTTCAAAGAAGAATAAAATAATAATTAATTTGATATGGGAAAGGGTAATATGGTTGATGGTTGAAATTCTATGGATCATTGAAAAGACCCCCATACATGCCTTATAAACAGGTCATGGGTGTTTTTAATAGTGAATATATTTCTGTATATTTCATCACCTAATATAACATTAAAGAGTATATATATTGTAGTATCTAATTAATACTTCCCCGAATTTTGGAATGTGGTATTTTATGTAAACATTTTATTACCATTTCATGATGATATTTATTATATTCAAATTTATTATTCCCTCTTTTATGCATGGTATAGTATCCCCCACATGTCACACTGAACCCACACTAGTTGTTGGAATCCTTTAAAATACATGGAGTAGTGCTTGAGGTCTTGTCACCAACTAGCTCTGGGAACACTTTTAGTGGATCCTAGGTCGACACAATACACATATTGTTTTTTAATTAATATTTTCACTCATTATATGAAGAATGTATTGAAAATGTTGTGATAGGGGAGGAGGGGACTGTATATCACGTAGATGCATCTATAGGTCTAATGAGACTAAATTAGTTTTCCAAATAAAAAAAATTCAAGTATACATGTGCAAAGATTAATGTTTCTCGACACACGGATTTCATGATAATGATATCATGATTTTTGAAATCATTTAATTTAATACTAATAATTTACCTCATTAAAAATTAAGAAGTATATTTACATGATATTAGTACATTATTTTTCTCATGGATACATATTTATTCTTCTTAATAAATAAATGTAATTTTTTTAATTATTTATCACACCTTATTGATTATGAATTATTTTCACATAATAGATTCTATTTTACATAAACATCAATGAGTGTTTGAGATAACACTAAATTTATATCATATTCTAGGAAAAATGAATTAGTTAATGAGTTTGGTAATGAAAAACATTTATTGTCACTATATTTTATAATTTATATCAAATGAGAAATATGAAACATATTTTTATTTGGTTCTCCAAGACATCTAAATATATTTAATGTTCAAAATAATTCTCTTAAATCTTATTCTAATGAATTAATGTTTACATAGGCTCTGGGGTACAAAATTTTGGGGGTTTACCTCTTTTATTGGAGGATAATTTCGTATAATCATTGGGAATTAGATTTAGTGAAATGTATATTAGGTAACAAACCATTTGAAAAACATTAAGTTTACGTCTAATTATGTGAAAATATCACAAAAAATATTTTATGGTATATATTATCTTGTTTTTCCTATATGTAAACCCCTATATAGATACTATATGTTGACATTGTAGTTCCACATTTTCATATTGGGGTAATATCCTCAAAAGGATGTGTTCAAGTATGTCTAATCACCCTAGTGCACTGTGAGTGGTTCATTTCTATGATATTAGTATGTTACTCGCAAGGGATTTTATCAGATGAACTCACATTTTTTTATGAACCATAATTTGGTATATGAAACGATGATAAAAAATCACATCATAGGCTAAACCTTATTTGCATACAGCAAAAAATTGTGTCGTTAGTTAATCATATGATAAATGTTTTTTCATGATGTCTATAATGACTATCTTTTCTTATAATATTATTATTAGATCATGTTAATATATAGAACATGAATGAATCATGTTAACATTGAGTGTGATAGAAAATGTGGTGATTGTAATTAACAAAAAGGTATGCTGACTATAGTAAAACATAATCTTGATTGTAACCAATCAGTAATCATGATATATTATTATCAACTTACACCTTTCTGAGCCCTCAAACTCACAAAAGAAGAGACTGATAGAGTTCACCAAAAACTCTAGTGTTGGAGGCCATAGAATATTGTAGGATCAGATCCCTTCATGTTTTAAATATTGAAATAGAACACCTATATAATATATAAATGGTATAATATAATGTTTTATGTGATGAAATTAAAATAATAGATAATTTAATTCTTGTGAAAAAATGAAGAGTGTGATAGAAAAGAATAAATATTATCATAAAATTCCTTTTAGAATTCATTTTATTAAATGTGTGGAACAAGATAATTATATGAATTAGTGAGCTCTTTTAACGGATCACTCTCAGAACAATGATGTTCTTATTTTATGATATTCAATAATGTTGAATGACTGAAGTGTTAATTTATTTGTAGTTGACAATTATATTATTTAATTATATTATCAAGGTTATTATCATTATAGGATTCCTGGAAATCATAATAATTTTTTTATTAGTGTTCAACAATTGTTTTTATGAATATTTTGAATGGTTATAATAGAAAAAAAATAGGTGTAGTGGTAAGGTTATTTTTTTGGAAAACATATGATATAGGGAGAGATAATACTTCATTTTTTTCTTGATATTTGGATACACCAAATGTGTCATGTGATGATTATTCTATCTTTGATAATATTATTTAACGAATTTATAACCTTTGGGGTTTTATGTGATAATATTTTAACATAATTAATTTTATTGTGGGTATTATTATGGAAATAGAAGTAATTGGATTTGTACTTGATTTATTGAAATAAATGTTTATAGTATAATTGTTTTATAATATTTAGACATATGATTAATGTTATTAATAAACATTTTGGTTAATATGATCACTGATGATGATGTATTTATGGTTGTTTGGTATGAGAGATCTAGTATATAATTTAGATATATAATATAAGAAACCATATATGTCAATTATAAAATAAAGTTATTTAATTATATAATGATCCAAGTTATACCATTATTCTTCTTATTCAGTTATACAGATTAATTTATTATTTCATCACATGAAGATTTATCCATATTCGATAATCTATTCTAATTATTTTGGTTTTGATAAATATCGTGTGGTAAGAGTAATGACATTTCATTATTCTATATATATTATGAAAATTTAACGTTAATTTAAGGGATTCAATTATGAAATTCTCATAATGATTATTTTTTTCTAGGAATAACAAAAGCCCAACAAAAGTATGAAAATATTTAAATGTAGTTGAAATATATATTGAATATACATTTTATCATGTTCTATAAATTATTAGAAATTTAATACATAAACATTATGGAATGAATATTGAAATATATATTTCAACCATTTACCTTTATTTTCGATGAATTGATGGTCTCTTCCCCCCTTAGGAATTTATGGAATTGAGCTGGATATATTTCCCTTGACTATGTTCTATATCACTAAATATTTTTCCATGGACTCTAGTTTTCTCCTATAGGTCTATATTCTAACTCCACGCCACTATTATTCTTATCTTGGTATCCAATTATTTTTAATTCTAGAAAGCCTTTATGTTTACCACTATCCATATTTAAAGAATATTTTATTATCCATCTAGATGAGGTGGGATTTAGATAGTAGTTGAAACATGGTTGATTGAATTAAAAATGTTAGGGAGCATTTATTTATGTGGGGTTTAATAAAACATACTAATAAATTAAAAGGAAAATATTTTGAGAGCATATAAAACATGAAACTTCAAACGTAAATGAGAAAATAATTATTATTATTCAAATGTAATACATATAAATAATTCATTAAAATGGTGAGAATAATTTATATTAAACTCTATTTGATATATATATATATATATTTCCAAAACAATGAAAATATATTAAACAATTCTTATGAAATATGAACTAAATTATTTGTAATGTCATTTGATGAATTAAAAATACAAATTTTTAAATTGATTTTTCCTTCTTTTTGTGATAAAATATTATAATTAATTATTTCCACTTTTAGAAAATTAATTTTAGAAAAAGGACAATTTTTATTGCTAAAATTATAATGAGCTTAAGTATAAATTTTTTAATTTTTTTGCAATAACGAGTTTTCTACTAAATTGTGAAAAATGTTAAATTTTTCAATTCTATCATTTCCTTTCCTTAAATTATGGAATTAAAAAGTAAATTAACATTATATAATTTTTCTTAACTAATAATTATAATTTCTTATTTATAAAAATATACTTAAATTCCCTTTTAATTTTTGATGTTCATGATTAGTATTTTAGTAAATATTCAAGCTTTAAAAACAAGTTTTAGAAGAAAAAAATATCATTGCATTGTGAATTTTTATCATAAATTTATTTCTTAATCTTATAGTAGTTAATTTGTTAAAAATTTACCCCAAAATTGGATTATAGATGTCTAAATTTGTTAAGTAGTCCCAATTTATTTTTATGCAGTATGAATAGTAAATGTTGTAAAATTTATCACCTTGGTAATTAAAAATTGGTAATTAAGGTTAAAATAATATGATAAATAATAAACAAAATAACCCTAAAACATCATTTAATTTAATTTTTTGATTAAATTTCATACATAATCATTGAAACCTAAAATATGACATATCTTTTACTATTTGTCTATTATTTCTCTGATATATTATATTATCTAATGAAAACAAAATAATGTTATTCTATTAGTTTTATTAACTCTATATTTTTACATATGGTCAACCAGAAGATATATTCAATTAAAATAATAAATTTTTTATAATTTTATTTATTAAGGTATTTTTTTTTAAAAATAATGTTCATATAATTACCTTAAATTTTTATGCAATGAAAAAAAAATATTTATTCAATTAGCATAAAAATAAAATATTTTAATTTATAATTATAAAATGTAATATTATTTGATTGAATTGTAGTTTCCTAATAATATTTAACATAGATATAGCATTTTAGGGTTGTGTGAAAGGATTATATTCAAATTAATTTGATTTCGTGTTCTATTAAACAATTCAAGAATGATTATATATATAATGAATAAATATAATATTTGTTACACTAATATAATTATGGATATTATGGATCTATATACCATGGAAAAAAATTAAAACATCCACAACAAAATTTTCATGAGAAACTGAAGTTATGAACTCCTAAAACAAGGCTAATAATGAATCATTATTAAAAAAGGTGTGATATGAAATTATAAGAGGGACATATAAGAAATTGTTAATGTGATTTTTTTTCTTGAATAAATATTATAATAATTTAAAATCATTATAAACAATGTTAATTAAAATCAATCCAAATTAAATCGTGCACTAATGTGTTTCATTACCCAATTTATATACATTAGGCTATACTTTTACATCAAAGACTAGGTTATGAAATTTTTATATGTAAAATATCTTTTGATTGAATTATGTTATATTTCCAAATTTTTATGTGGATATAAATTTCATACACACAATATCAATATTTATTAATATTCACTTCAATGATATAAACATTTTAATGGATTTTATTTTAATTTCAACTCCATTGAGACATATTTTTTATAATGTACTAATTTAATTTTATGTGGTATATAAACCATTCCAATGATTTTATTAAAAATAATATCTATTTATTCTTGATGAATATGTATTTATTCCTGATGAATAATGTTTTTATCATAGTTTACTCTATCAAGGAGATACAATTTTTATGTTACAAAATATGTAATAATTATTTTTACAATCTATTTTTTTTATTCTTCTTATTTTAATTGAAAGAATCATATAAAATATTATTCAAAAATTAAATGAACATTAATACCATCATGTAATTAAATAAAATTTTATATTTTCCTAAAAAATTTACACTCTTGGGAAATTTTATCAGGAAAAAAATTTTTCAAAATAAAATATAAAAATAATTTTTTTGTATAGTGAATAATTTTATTCCACATCCATATTATTTTATATTATTTTACAAAAGTAATATTTAAGTACTCATGGGATTAATTAATTATATTTTTTATTCATCAAGTAATTTAAAAATAATTAAAGGAATGTTTCTAATGTTTTTTTAAATTTCATTCTCAACTCATTTCACAAATGTCAAAAGGAATTGTTTAAAATATACGGATTCAATAATTTCTCCCACTACTATAAACATTTTATAATATATATACTTAACTATATTTTTTAATATATTTAAAATAAAATTTATTTAATTGAATATTATTTAAAATAGTTTTATCCTTTCGTCATAAATACATTAATTTTACCTAAAATTTATATTTCTAAAAAATTGAATATCATCCTTCATTAATTTTTTGGTCGATAAATTTCTTTTAAAATAGTAAATTTTTTATCATGATTCATTTGAAAATGTATAAATCTTAATAATTATATTCATAATATCATGAATATGATTATTTCATAAATTATATTTTATTTATACATACTACGATTTACTATGATAATTATAGATTTTATGAAAAAATATTGATATAATTTATTACTTACTCAAAAAATATATTTATTGATAAGAAATATTTTTAATGAATGAAACCGATCATTAAGTATATGAGGAAACCATGTGAAATTTAGTGATAGGTTAGTCTTGGAATTATATGGCCCCACGATACATAGATATGTATCATGAGATTAATAAGCTGGATAAATTAAATTAGTTTTAATGTATATATACAAATCAATTAAATTTCCCTTGAGCATGAATTTCTTGGAAAGTAGATCATATAATCTGAGATCATGACATATAAAATCAATAATTTACTTCATTGATAATTTATATATTGTTTTTTATAATTTTGATGAATTGATAATATATGTGGGTTACTTTTCTTTCCCTGATACAGATGAAATGATATTTTTTTGTTATATTCCTTTAAATATTGATAATTCCATAATTATTCATAATATAGTACCTCATTAATAACCCTTAATAATCATTTCATCTCACCCTATTTTTTTCATTCCGTAGGATGTGTTCAAGGAACCACTAAATGTGTTAGATGATATTGAATGATTACTTTTTCTATGTTTTTTGTATTATTTTCTATATAAATTGTGATTTTTTTTGTATCCATTTCATGAATATTTAAAAACTAATCAATCATTTTATATGTGATCCCTTGAATATTAATATATTATGATGATGTATAAAATGATTCAAGGCTAATAGATTTAGGGTAGTTATTTAGTATATGGTATGACATCTGGCGATTTTATTTGACATGGTTATTACCTTTGGTGAATTCCTTGATTCTTGGGGTGTAATTTTGTTTTTTATGGGGTTGCATATTCCATCATAATATTTTTCAGATGGAATTACCATGGGATGGTGTTCCAAGTATTAATATTTAAACACCGACATATTATGTATGTGACCCTTAGGGTAGATTGCCATTATTTATCAACCAGGAATATACGATGTTGTTTAGTTTTTTGTGTGGATATGTTGTTTGGGTGAACTATTTTACGATCCACTTTGATGTTTCTAGAATTAGTGTTTTCATTGTGGTTTTAAAAAAAATTTATTTATCTTTCAATAGTGAATTTCATTCTATTATCAAATGATTGTTCCATAATTTTATTACTGAATGTCGTTCCCTTGTTTATATTAAAAATTTAGCTGATTTTCCACCATTTTCATTCATCTATAAAGGGAATGGATGTTTATTACCAATAACTGTATCTTGGGGGTTTTTATTTATTTTTTATGTTGATTTTTATGGTTATTTGAAAAATCATAGATACTAGGGAATTGTTTATTTCTTAGGAATTTCATAATAATTTTCACTTATTTACATCTATTATTACCTATGTCTTTTGGGGGAGAGTATTTTATATATTTTTTTACACCCACAATGTCACTTTGTGATTTTCTATATTCTGATTATGAGTTCGAGTGTGATTCCATGATTCCATGAATTTTATTCTATAAATAAGGGAAATTTGTGTTATGCAATATATTATTGATTAATTTCAATTTTTTAAAGGATAATTGTATTGTAATTGTAAAATGTATTGTATTTCCAAGTCACAATGTTTGTTTTTCCTTGGTTTTTCATGGTTATTTCAAAACCGTCTGAGTACTAAGAGAATCTATTTGTGTTTCTAATGAGTATGTGCTTCATCACATGACTTGTACACTATATATAATACTATGTGACAAGTTTTAAATTTAGCATTGTTGTGGGACAGTTCCTTTTGTAACAGGTGGATAATGGTTTTTTGGAAACATAGGGTGACCAGGGGAACCCATGTAGGGTGGTGTTTTTCTAAGAAGCTTCCTATGAATTATTTTAGAACTATTTTCCCCGATATTAATTTTTAAATTTTTTAGAATTATTTAATTTAATACTCAAACTCTTTTTAACTATCACACTCATTTTACCAACCCCATAAAGTGAAAACACACATAGATTAACACTCATGAGAACAATCCCCTCCTATATTTGATCATCATTCTTCATGATTTTATGTGAAATGTCCCTTTGTATGGATTCCTTTTTCTAAGTTATAGTATTCCCATAATTTTTCCTATGATATTCCATCCTTAAATTGGGGTGTTCCATCCCACCTAATATGAAGTGTGTTGTATTGTGTAAAAAAACTCCTTATCTTGATATTAGGGTTCCTATTAGTCATTTTATTCCCAATTGGGAATCCACTATTGAAGGTGATGTATTTAAGACCTGTTTTTCTCATTCATAACAATTTTGAGGCATGTATATCTACTGAACCACCATATATTATAATATATTACATTCGTTATTATTTTTAATTCCATTATAAAAATTTATAATCCATTTATATGATGTTTTGTATGTGAAATGATTAATGATTGGTTTATATATCATGGAATGTGTTTTCATCACATTCCATGTTCTTATGAAATTGATCATCCAGATCATTAAAAAATTAATCCATATGAAATGTTCTCTAATTGATTTGAATTGTGTCTAAATCCATTCTGGTTTTCATTGGATTTCAAAATATTTTAGAGGATTTCAATGGACATTATTCAGATGCCATGTGTTGGATTATAGGCATGTTTGGATTTGGTAAAGGGATTATATTTTTTTTGAAATTATATTTGAATCCTAATATTTAATGGGAGAAACTAATTTTAATGGATTATTTAGTAATAAGTAGAGTGTTGAAAATTGTATGCAAAGTGATGGATATTTCATTCTGTTTTTATTGTTGGTTATGGAGCGGATTGTGATATTGGTTGGACTTATATTTTACTTCTAAATAGTTATATAATGTTATTTCTAAATTTATATACTCTATTTGGTCTATGAAAGGATCGAGCAATATTTAATGAATTTATGTTTTATTTATTGGCTGTATGAAAAAAAACTTAACACCATTTTTTTGTGATGTAAATTTATACATATATTATGGATGTTTATATTGTGATTCTAGATTTTCTTCGGAAATGGGAAATATTTTTGCAGGAAATAGGGGAGGTGAAGAGGATATGATTGTGATGATAGATTTTTTACTGTTTTTTACAAGTGATTTTATATTCTATTAGTGTCCATTATAAATTATTCATTCCATGAGTGTCCCATTGTTTTGTATTCAGACAGAATGATATGTAGCTAGGACAATTGTGATAATTCTATAGCTAGTTAGCCATATTTTTATGAAACACTTGTCTATTGGGTTTTCACTAATGAGTTTATATATGAATGAATTGGGAGATAGGATATGTTACTGTTAACCTACCAGTAGTTGGTCTGCATTCTCATAACATGTACATATATCATCAGTCCATGTTGATTTTCCACATGATATATATATATATATATATTAAATTATTCAATTGATTGCCTATTATTCTATGTGTTGTATATTTCTGGATGGAAATTATTTTATGTATTTATCATCATTCAATTTAGTTTTGTATTTACTTGTTTGGCCCTTGTTTTAATTTGAACAATTATTTTTTTGTGTCTCCTTGATGTTTTGTGCCTTTATAATATTTAGGAATCAAATTTGATGTGTTTTTCTTACATTCTAGTGAATTTTAGTAAACTGGTATGAAATTTTTATTTTAAATTGGAAAGAGGTTTTGAAATGTTATTAATCATTTTAAAAAATGGGGTTTTCTTCTATTTATTTATGAATATTGTGATTTCATTAGATATTGGAAAAATATATATGTGTTTTAGTTTGATTTCCTAGGATAAAAGTTTAATTTTAAAATGTTTAACTAACCATTTATTATTTCATAAAAAAATATAAATTATTTAATAGTTATAATGTGGTTCGGTTTTGACATGAATTAAAAAACCTAATTTAATATTTCATATTTAAACATGAATTTTATGTTAAATTTAAATAAGAGAATTACATACATTTTGATAGTAACTATGATATATAGACTTATTTATTTATCATTAATATCTTATCACAGTTCAAGGTTTTTGTTTTAGATTCGATATCCCCCTTTTAGATCTGACACATTTGAGGTTAGTTTTTATTTTTCATTATTTGGATAGTTTTTTGTATTACCATATTTTGTAAGACTTTATTCTCTTTTAAATAATCGTTATCATATACTTCCACTTATTTGATTTAAACTTTCATACTTTTATTTTACAAATTTTTATTGATAGAAGGCTACAGTTGATGACGGTGGATGAATAAAATATATTTGGTAGGATTCTTTCCCCGGGAAGAGATGCTTATTATGAGAAGATATTTGTTTTTTGATCATTCTATTTAATTAATTTATTTATTATTTCTTGTTTTTTCTTTAATATTTTTTAGAATGGATTATCATAGTACAGAAAATTAATTCAATAAGTTATTTATAATTTTTTTATATTTGTTCTAATTAATGGGAAAAATAATTTTCTACTGTGTTCTTATAATTCCTAGGTAGTAGTTTCCAACTCATGGGGATCAAGAACACACTTCAAGACAAAAGTGGACCTATTTTTTTCATTCATTATTTGGGAATCCTAGGATGGTTCAATACATATATATTCATTATTTATAGATATATACTAATTTATAAAAGGTATATATATAAAAATGAATCATATCGTTCAAATAGATAGTAGGATATACATACTCATGAATGCAATTTTTTTAAATTTTAGATGAATTGATCCAAATGGAGGTAAATAAAAATTTATTTTTAATGAATTATTATTATATTACATAAATATCATATATCCATTGAATCTATCCTTTTTAATATAAATTTAAAATAATAGTTAAAAATGTATCACATTTCATCATGGATATTAAAGTCCAAACTTATGCATGATTCCATTTTTAATTTTAAATTGATTTCATTTTGTGGTATAATTATTATTTCGTAAACATAAAAAACATACAATATATTTATGATACTAGATAAAATATTTTATAATAGATACCGTTTTTTTATAGAAATTGGATGAAGAGAAAAAGTAAAAACACACTGTTTAATGTAATACCAATTTATTGAGAAATCACTTTTAGCATGCACATCTATTAATGAATGTATACAATTTTTTAAATATCGGATGCTCAAGTATTTATTGAAGGAATAATATATGATATTTTAGATTGGATTGACGGATCTTGAAGGTTTAAACATTGCCAATAATGGAGGAGAGTTGTTGCACATTTTATGTGAATGAATGGGTAGTCATGGAATTACATAAATTATTAAATTAATTTAAATTTATTTTAATTAAAAAATAAATGTACATAGATATAATTATAAGATTATATGAGTCTATGTTTGAATTCCATCGCAAATAAAAATCTGAAGAAGTTTTGGTTGTGATTTTACCCATATCTCTTACTGTTAACACACCATTAACCCTTTAAACAAATAACTCAAAATAAATGTTTTCCACCATTTAAGGGTAAATAAAAATAAGAAAATTATAAAATAGGTCTATAAATGGTCCATGTTTGATATTAAAAACAATTTAACATTCATATAAATAAAAATAATTTAAATGACGGTGACCTATCAAACATAAATATTTTATCTTTTTATATGAATATTTAAAATATTACAGAAAACACACAATGGGGCATAAGAGATTAGTGTATTTAGAAACATGGAATCATAAATAAATGTTTCATAAGTAATATACATCATCACAATTTAAATTATTTATAAATATCACCATTCTTATATACGTTATATATAGTTCATTTCATCACAACCCAACAAAATGAAAACTAAAAAATGGGAGGATAATATGATATGTAAGTGTGAACAAGGATAATACATAAATATAACATGATAATAATGGAACAAGAACATGATAATAACATTCTAAATGAAACCATATAAATAAAACATCATAATGTTTATCCATAGACTAAATATTCGATTCTCATAAGACATGAATCTAACATAATCAAAGATCATGATTCATGACATCACATATATTGGTATTATCCATGGGACTATATAATAAAAATAAGAATATAATATAATTTTTATTTTACTGAAGGATAAATACCATTGAAATCAAAGTGGAATGGGTTTACACACCAAAACATAGTAGTACTCATTGTTCACTCCCAATACTATAATAGAGGACAAATACCTTACTGATCCAGTATAACAAAATATTCTTGTCATATTTTTCTCAACAGATATAAATTTTTACCTAATACATTTTGTGGTGAAATTGTTCCCACCAATCATATAGTGAAAAAAATATTTTTTTTCACAATATCGTAAAACATTCTTAATATCATAACCCATAAAAATAAATATGTTTCATAAACCATTCATCATAACACATTGAATGAAAATTCAATTCACAAATATTTGTTCATATCTTAAACTATTGAATAGATCTAGATTTCACAATCCATTCATTAGATCCTCAAATTATAATCCTCAAAAAAATTGGGTTTCATAAAAATATTTTCATTATAATCATATACCATTCATATAAATAATAAGAATCGTTTTAAGGGATCACATACCTAGTAAAGAATATGACACATCAAAGGATGGTATCTCATAATGAAAGTGACTTTTAATGATCCCTTGGAACATTATTTGATAAAAATAGTATTTCAAATTTGTTAGAAATCTTTTAAAACATAAAGTGTTTTAAAATGAATTATCAATATAGTTATCCATAAATAATATAATAGCATATTTAGATATAATTTATTGTATGTCATTAAAAAATTACTTTCAATCTTACAAAAATATTCATAAATCTAAAAATTCTCCAAACCTTTTCAAAATGAAATTTTATTTATAATAATAACAGAAGCATGTAATGGAATATTTAATGATGGTTAACATAGTTACATTATTAAAATGTCAATTACATAGTAGAAGTAAATTTTTATAAAAAATAATACAAAAAACCATTTTATTTAAAAAAAATAAATAAAAATAACATTAGAAAATTCTAAATAAATATTTGAATACCATTTAAATCAATTCTTTGGGAACATAGATTATACGATTTACTAATAAAATTTTATAAATAATAAATGAAAATAAAATTTAGAAAATGCTATATTTAAAAATAACACAACAATCTAATAAATTAACCTTTAAAGATCATTTTTGTTACATATTTTATTTTTTTTCATAAACATGTATACAAATGAAAACTAATTTTTGTCTGATGAATGAAATAATGTAAAAATTATATTAAAGGAATTTCATTGAATAGTTATGTTATTAATGAGAAGTAAATGAATGGAAAACATTTATTTTTAGGATATAACCATTAGAGAAGAAACATTAGAATAATTATTGTGAGATATTTAATAATATTTCAACATTGTAGACATAATCATAAACAATCATGTTAAATGATGAGATTGTAACATGTAATAATTACCACTTTGGTGAAATTTGAATCACAATCCACATGAAAGACTAAAATTCAAAAAATATTATATTTCATGAAAATAGATAATTTTTTTAAATAAAAGTCCCAATGGGAATTATAAACACTTCATAAAATAATATAGGTTCATATCCCAAATTATGTTCCAAGGAAGGAACATTGAGAAAAAATCTCTTACTACTTTTATGAATTTTGAATAATAAATACAATTTAAAAGATATATTAAAATAAATAAATAAATATCTCAATAATTTTAGGGATAATGATCCCATTATAAATTAGTGGTAATTATATATACCACACAAATGGAATAAGTTGTGAATAATGGATGTATCATACAAATAAAAATTGTGGGATGGAAATCAATCACTGCTTTAGTATCATTCAAATAATGCGCCTCATTAGTGAAAAAAATAAAATGATAATTTAAATTTAATTAAGAAAATGAGGATAATTATATAAAATGTATAAGGGAATAGTTAAACTCTAAAATAAATAAATGAGTGGTGAATCTGACATAAGCCCCCCCCCCAAATAATATTGTGACATGAAATTCGCTTACCTCACAACATACATGCATCAAAATATATCTATAATCCTATAAAATGAATTAAAATTTTTTATAATTGGATACCGAAATCATATTTATAACATCCTATATGATAATTTTATAACTTTTTATCACTTAATCATTAATAAACTTGTTTTAATACTACTGATTTCTGTGTGAACTGAATTGTTTTTTAGGCATGTTTTTTGTGAATGTTCAAAATATTTAACAGAGAATATATATAAACAATCTCCATACATTTATTGAAATTAAAAATATAAAAAAATATTTTTTACTTTCATATCTCTTTCCATATAAATAATTTATCGATGGTAAAAATAAAATACACAATTCCAGGATATGGTAAGTCTTGCATATGAATGATCATTGTTTAAATTTTTGAAATGATGGAATAAAAAAATTTCTTAGAATTCATGTTTACATATCCATTATCATGGAATATATATTATATATATTATTTAAATATTATTTTATTACCTTTCATGTAAATCTTATATGAAAAATGAATCACATTGTTTCATGACGGGTATTTTATTGTACTGATGATCGCCATGATCATATCGTCCACATAATGGAATGTAAAAATGGATTTGAGATATTAAATTTTCATTATTATAACCATGAAAAAAATATCATATATTTTAATTTTATCTATCATCATACCCAACTATGATATGAGTTGAGGGGAGACGTTTTTCTTCTATTCATGAGGCAATCTTCCACCTTACACGCACACACGATGACATTATTTTCCATTTTGTGGAATATGAGATTAATATAGGTCATGTACAAAATATAATAAAATAAAAATTTATTTAATATAGCACGGTTATTATATAATAATTTTATAGTAATATAAAATTGATATGGAGGAACAAATAAAATAATACCTATTATGGAATAATGTTACCTCTTTTTCGGGTAACCTCCTTCAATTACAACCAATATCCTCCATAAGTAGTAATTATGATAAAAAAACTTTACCATAATTTGAGGATGTATTATATTAACTTATTATAATAGGTCATGGAAGAAATGTTTTTATTAAAGGGGTATGAGGATAGGAGAGGGATGAACATTCATATGATGGGGGAGGGAAACAATTGAAATTATTTTAAAGAAAAAGTTTTAACCATATTTTACACCTTAGTGATGGAACTAAAATGGAAACCTCCCAACAAATATAATAGATAAGGTCTAAATTGTGTCAGACAGTGTGTTTTGGACAATATTATAGGTTATTGTGACAAATATAATTTATTTTTATTCCCTTATTAACACATTTTTCCATAAAACATAATAAATAATTTTTTCTATATTTTCTATTCATAAATCTAAAAGATTATGCTTAACCTATTATATAATATTAATTATGATTATTAAAAATATTGAGCCTATTTTTATATATTTTATTCAATGAATTTGAATAAGTTAATTAAAAATTAATCCCATAGAGGAGATGAAAAAGTGGTTTTGACAGATAAAATCTTCAGAAGTATTAAATGTATTAGTATGAAAATAAATCAATTAATTGAATTTTATGAAATAAATTAGATTATTTAATATATAATGGAAACATTATTAATTTTAAAACTATTTTAAAATAATTTATATGTTTTTAAATCCATTATATGACAATATAATTCTGAATAAAAACTTGTATTTTTTCCTATATGTTGAAAATTTATCATTTAAGAAAATTATCAAAATTATCACAGTAATGATTTAGATTTTATTAAATTATGTTTAATTTACCTAATAAATTTTCAAAATATGTCTATATTTATTTAATATAATTTCATTGAATGTGACAAAACTGATTCTTAGAAAAATATCATTTTTATGCAAAAAAAATTGAATATGTTTTTTTCTTATATCTAGTGAACACATAACATGAATAAATGATTTTTTGAATATATAATATATTAATATCATGTATATAATTCAAAAAATGATATTTATTTTATTTATTAAAATAATTATTTTAATTTTCATAAATATATATTTTTTAAAAAAATATTTCATTTATCATCAAATGGCTTGTATTTTGTATTTATTATTAACATGTAACCAACAAATTCATTAAATATATGTGTCTGTGTGTCTGTGTAAAATTTATAGTTCCCAACTTTTGTTAATCATATTTTTAACATATTTTTACCATTTCTAATTCCTCATTGACCATCCTCTGTTTTCATGTTTTGGATGGGGTTAGAATTGGGATGCATTTGGAGAAAAAATTTATATATTAGATAATTATAGATTCTATAAGGGTTGCAAAAGGGTTTTCAATATCGCATAGCCACCTTGTGATACAATTGAAACACAAAAAAATGATGGTTTTCAGGTTTTCTGAACATTTTGGAAAATATTTCTCCCACCTTTTAGAACCCAATCAACAAATTTGATGTTCACACAGTTAGGTTATAGATATTTTATAACCAGATGACCCTACCTAACTAACCAAGAATGGATGTTTTATAATTTGTTAATTTTTTTAAGGAAAATATCCAGACCCTTATTTCGTCACCCACTCAATCCTAGTCTGGGATTAATAGAATAACTAGCTCTTGGAGGCTCTCAAGAACCATTTTTTCACTTCTAAACCCCTTTCTAGGTGAATAAATGTGCTTATTATATAATTTAATCCTTATATAGTGAATAATTGTTCTTTAATTCCATATCTCCCACCCACTATTTCCTTACTCCATTGGGTTTGTATATCATCAAGTTTTTTTCTGGATAAAAACTCCTTTGTTTTTAATATTTAATTTGGGGAAGATTTATTGATCAATTTTTTTGTTATTCATAGTTGTAATTTTCCATTGCAGGTGTTCAGAGTCATGATACAATGATTTGAGGATGGGTTTTCTACACTTTTTCAATTTTATAAACCCCATATTTGACATATTGTTTTATATTACACTCAATTAAGTAATGAAAATAAAATTCCATGTGATATGGAATTTGAAAATTTATTGTCATAAATTTAGGGGGAAAACCCTAATCCCAAGGAATTGGAAATTTGGGTTTTATTTTAATTTATATAATTTTTAAAAATTATTTATTGAATTTTATTTTCATAAATATTGATTAAATATATTTGATAAGAACATATTGTTGGGGTAATATTAATTTTTTTTGAATTGATTAAAACCACATGATTTATATTTCAATATAATGTTGGAATATTAAAACAGAACATGGGGTGATTTTAGTTTAACATGATATAAAGTAATTTTCCCATTATAGATTTATTGATTGAGAACAAGAATTCTGGAGAATTTGGTGGGTTATTTAGGAAAATTACATTATGAGGTTAATTCCATAAAAAAATGATGAAAATAAAATGAAAAACATGTTAGGGTTGTAATTTTCTGTTACATTGGAGTCGATGATAGTAATTTTCCCTTAAGTGGGAGTGGGTATTGTCGTGATCCTCTGCACGAGCATGTGAGGATCTTATAACCAATAATTATCTTATTGATATATAGATTACCATGTTTCTTGTTATGATTACATTTATATATACATATATTTAATTTATTTTGAATACAAATTACTCATGGATAGTGATTTATATATAATGAAAGACATGTTTTTTTAAAATGGAATTTAACTCACTATCCTAAATAATTTGAAATTGAATGGATGATTTTTTTATTTATTATGTTATATTTTTATGGAACACAAGGTCATAAGCTACTTCTATTTGTATCTCACACCCAAAATTTTCTTTTAGGGTTTGTATTATTTCAGAATACTATGATTAAGTAATGTTAAAAAACACTTGGAGGTGGTGGATGTCTACAACCCTATGGGCGTCAAGTGTTGATACCTTTAGTGTGTTTAAGTTGTATTTTCTATTCATTGGGTATTTTATAATTTATTATTTGGTTCATGATATTTGTGCATGGTTTTAGGTACTTTCCTAATTACGAGTTATGAGCATACTAATATGTATCTTAATCTTGCATAGTTTCTGTCGAAAATTTGTTCCAATATTTATATTTCATTATCTCAGATACCCATCGGCAAACCAAGGGGATCGTAAACCCATTTTAGGATAAATTAGTGTTGTCTTTTTTTCAGTGTACCATTATATCAAATATGTTTTGTAACAATGTGGTATCAAAGAAGCAGGTTGTACATATTTACATGATGTGGAAATGTAGTTGAGGAATCATGATAGGAAATAGGAGGCACTACAACTGTCTTCATTGTTACATCTTATACTATATATCCTTAAGTCGCAACGGGTGTATTGGTAAAGATATAGTGATGATTAATTCATGTATTCTCCTTTACATTGATTTATATAGGTTTAAGTCAAAATATTTTTTCTCTATCATATCAGATTAATTTCCCATGTAACACTTGTTTGTGAGTTGATATATGTAATTTTTTGATCTCTAATTTTATTATTAAATTTTTTTAGCATCATTCATAGGATAATATTTTTCAATTGGATCGTGGTGGAATATACCAATGAAACATAAAGATCCAATCCTTATAATAAACAAACGATCCTTTAGATTATTGTGCATTTTTTCAAAGATTTTTTATAGGAACTTGCACCCATTCTTGTTTAGAAAATAGATTTGTAAACTCATATATAAGAATAATACATTCATTATTAGGGGTCCTTTTTTATAATCCAAAATATTTCCAGCACACTAAAATTACTCTACAGGCTATATATTTGTTAACCATCATTGGTAATTTTTTTACTTCTTATATACACCTAAAAAACAAGGTGAAATGTTCCACCTTCAATATGGAAGGACCTTTAATGGTATGGTGGGACACAATTGTGATGTTGAAGAAGAAATGTAGTTTAAAGTGAATTGAAATAAATTTTATTTTCACCTAATATATATATATATATTCTATGGTGTTGGTTTTGTATATAGATTTTTTGAACTCTTGCAAGGTGACAGGACCATTATAGAGTATGTGAACCAATTCATAGAGCATGGGTAGCATTCGCATGAGATTAAATAAAATGTGAATTTTAAGAATTCATTAATTGAAATGTGACTTTGATATAGTATTATATATCATGTTTTCATACTATTTTTATCTTCTTATATTTATATCTTGGATAGATGGCTGATTTTCAAGCTTAGTCAGACTGGTATGTCATTGTATAAGGGAGTTTCCATTTCTCCTTATAGAATTATTGTCAGTTATTTAACATGTTTTATAAATTCTGATGAGTCTCATGGTAAATCATGATAGCGGGGTTATTCTATGCCTCTCAAATTTCCTATAATAGGACAATTGATTTTCTTATACTGTGGAAAGCATAGGCATTAGAAATATGATTTCACTAAAGAATCTAATATTTATGACCTTTTGTAACCTCTCATGTAACATTATGAAATTATATGACATCTATTTATAATCATATAGTGTAATGAAATCATGACAACCAAAAATTATAATGGCTAAATCATATGATTCATGATCAATGGTTTTCCAGCCACTGGAATCTAGAACAATGCTTCTCCATGTAGTGGAAGAGTCTTTAGAGGAGGTATATAAGGGTCCAGTTAGAATAATAGGAACCATCTCTATATATTCATCTTTATTGACTCCCTTTATTGATTCCAGTGCATCTCGTTTATTAATTTTGTCTAATATATTGAATATCATAAATCATCACATTGAGATTTTATCTTATGTGATATATATTACTACATCTCTTAGAATGAAGGAAGACTAGGGTCTTCATTATCCTACATGTTTTCCCTTTATCAATGATTGAACATACATGGGATTCTCTTTTTCTTGATATGAATCATGTTGATATCATTTTCATGATTTAATTTCCCTTTTCAAATAATCAAAAAATTTATTGTTTTATATTACTATTATCTTTTACTAGGAACGATGGGGTATTCAGTATCATCATGTGAAAATTGAACATAAGAATGAGAAGACATGTACCTTATTTTCTAGAGATGGGTAACATAATGTTAGTGGATTATTTTGATCTTGAGTTAGAATCATTAAGTGTTGATCTCCCTCTAGTTTCTCTTTTGTTTCCATATGTTTTTACTTCTAACATTTCTAGTTTTCCATGGGTAATGAAGGTATATGTTTTTTTTATTTGTTGTATTGTATTTAATCCATATATATACCTTCTTACCATATGTAACCAATTGAAATGAATGAGTTAAAGGACTAATTTGATGATACATTAGAAAAATAATTTATTCATCATATTGTGTCACCAGGGGTGACACCTATTATCATTACTAAGAATGTTTACTTAATAATTCACCTATAAAATGATTATTGGAAACTCATTTGAGTAATTTTAATGAACATGTATTTGTTTGAATTTTTTCAAGAACTATTATAATAGTTAAACTGAGAGATTTTTTTATTGAAGATTTATCTCCGACCATGTTACTATCAATTGAGGATAAAATAAGTTGACATTCAAAAAAAACTTTATGGAGCTAGTATGTATATTACAAGTACCATGTCATTCAATTTGGTCAAAATAATTCTATTTTAGTCTTTATGAATTTTATGAACATGATTTTGAATGAGTATATTGTTACATTCATCTAGTTCATTATTGATAACATCCTGGTTTTCTGATAGTATACGGAGGATCGTGTGCTTCATCTAAGAGTAGTTCCAATATAGTTTAGAAATCATCGAAATTATGCCAACCTATAAAAATTTTGTTTCTAAATTCAGGATGTGATATTTTTGGGAAACATGTTTTTAGAATATGGTAGTTAAATTTATCATGAAAAGGCTATATATGTAATGACATGGGGGAAATAATGTTATTTTTTAATGATTTTGAGATTACTAGGTTCCCCTGGGAAATATTGATGGTTCATTATGGATTTATCAAAATTAGATTCTCTGTTGACCACTCCAACATGGTAGGGAGCGATGTTTTATTAGGACGAAAAATTTTAGAGTTAATTTGTTATAATGAAGAATCATTTAACTTATACATTGTTTTTTACTTCACTAGAGGTTATTTGAGTTTATTTTGACTTCTTATGATGCATCATGTTTGAGTCTCGGATGTGTTTTTATGCAGAGTGGTCATGTAGTTTTCTTTGGGTATCTGTATCATAGGATACATTAGAATAATTACATGGCCCAAAAACACGAACACATAGTTATCATACGTGTGATAACGAGTAGACATCATTATGATTTTAAAGGAATGTTCTCCATTAATTCTGACCACAAGATCCTAAGTTATATATAATATAAAAAAGATATCAATATTTCCTTAAGTAATTGGGTGGATTAATGTAAATTAATTTATTTTGACCTAACCAATACACAAGAGAAATGTAATGAAATTGTTGTTTCTTTTAGGAAGAAAAATTTAACCAAGGCTATGCATGATTCACCAGAAGATTGAAACTTGATGTCTCTTTTAAAAAAATGTCGCATTGGATTTCAGGAAATAGAAGATTATGTTGTTTTGTCCATTTTGTCATTGCTATCCACTATTCACAAGATTATTCTTTTGGAACAATATCATGAAGAATTATTCGAATGAACTAGAGTCTCTGATTATGTTTTGGAGAACAATTTTGAGTTTTCATTCTCTAGAGAGGTCATTCTATGTTTTTGGAATCATTTTACTGTGATGCTAGATGTTTGTAAGGACATGTTGGGGGACATAAAAAATTCTAAATGAAATTTACACCATGGAACAATGAAAATATTTTATGGCATGCCACAATGATTATGGTGTCCATGTTTGAGACAAGACATCACTAATTTTTTATTGTTCTTATATAATTTCTAGTAATCAACGATGATCTAATATTACCATTAGGTTTTCTGAAACCACATCCACTATTGAAATGAAATATGTAAGAGAAAACCTTGGACATTGTGTATGGGTTTCCACATACCCAGAGAAAGAATAATGGAATATGATTAATGATCAATAGGCTGACCAAATTAGATGTCATTATACTCATTCCTGATATAACCAATGTTTTTGATATAGTAAGTAATTATGTAATATATATTTTTCATTTTGGCATAGTTTCATCTTCTTTTGTCTCTAATAGATATCCCTATTTTTCATCTCTATTTTAATGAATACATCCACAAGAACATGGATCATAGGCTTGGTTGACTACAAAATATCAGATATAAGGATGGGAAAACTGAGTTGGATATAAGAATCCATGAGGATATGCATCAAGCCAATATATTTAACATTTATAGAGATTGAAGGGATCATTTGAGACTCTTTGAGTTTTTTGGTAATAATTGTTACCAGTAAAAAATAGAATGGCTCCTTTTGAGGCCTTGTATGTCCATCCTTGTAAATCACAACATTGTTAGTCAATGATTAATGAATATTATGTAGTTTAATTTAGAATGGTTTTATTGAATATCACAAAGAATCTTTTAATTTATAAGTCGATTTTGATGGCATATACATGAGATACATATTATTTTGATACTCATTATATATTGTTGGAGTTCTCATTTTTTAAAAATTTGTTCTTAAACATTTCACCTATTTATGTAAAATATGACTTTTATGTAAGGGGAAGAATTATTTTCATTTTCTAGGACCTCTTGAGGTTGTTGTGGATGTGGATAAAGGGGTTTCTTATTTAGAACATCATGCTCAGTTTATGTCGAATCATAATGTGATCTATGTATCATATCTATGAATGTATCTTTCTGATCCATCTCATGATATGAGATGTTGTGTTCTTGATAAAGAGCATGGCCTATCAATGGATGAGAATACATTAAAAATTGTTGATTTTAATACCATGGTAATTCCTAAGAGAATGATATCGTTGGTTCATGTGTTTTAGAAGCATGCATCTTATCCATTTGATATGTGAGAGATAGAGGTGATCATGATAGAATAATGGTCTCATATATTTTACATAGAAGCATCTCAGAAGGCCCACAACCAAAAAAAATATTTCTATGGTTGGAATTTTGTAACATCATATTACTTTTTGGCCATTCCACAACCCTCAATTTTTTTTATTATTGGGTTTTGGTTTATCTTACTTATATTCATGACAAATTTTGAATATATTTGTAAAGTATCAGTTTTTTCATGGTTGGAACATGTTTTTTCGAAGCCATACTCCCACCTAATGTAATTTGTGAAAACTAGTAAGATATTATTTCCACATTTTTTGATAATTTGGGTAAAATATTCACCCACCTTGTACTATTTCATTAATTTTAAGTGGATGGCTATAATTTTCCATTAGGTGAGATAGGGTATTACAATGATTATTAGTATGAGAGTGATATGATCCAATAACATGGAACTATTATACCCAAGGGATATTACCATGTTTTTTATATTACATTAATACATAGTACATTGATTGTAAAGCTACATTACTCATTCCAAGTTATTTATATAAAGATTATTATATAAAATTTTAATATATTCCATTTTTTAATTTGTTTTTACCACATGAAATTAAAATCATATTTTTAATATGAAATTAAAATAAAATATCAATATTATATGTAATTGAAATAATTATTTGGTTTATTTTTTAAGGTATTTTATTATTGAACACTTGGCGATAGCCTTTTGGGATTTCGAGATCACGCCCAAACATTTCCATTAAGAATTTATAGATTTTTTTCTAACAGGTTGAAGTAAAGGGATGGGAATATTGGATGTGGTAGATGTTAATGACCATAGGTTCATTGAGTGTTGATACCTTTCAGATTTTTTAGTTATCTTTATATTTTCTAGAACATTGACGAAGTACTATTTGGGTTTTGGTATACATGTTTTATTTTTAGTACTTTCTCCATATGTATTTTTTAGAATAGTAATTTATGTCTTCATCACCCATTTTTTTGTTGAAAAAATAATTTTTTATTTTTTATTACTTAACGTTGTGTTCTAGTCTTAAACCTATGGGGATTGAGAATACCATTTAGGCAAAGCCAGTGCTGGGTTCAGAATTATGGTACCAGGCTATCTAAGCTGGTTCGTGAAAATATTTATACACACCATTTCAATGACATCATTATAACTAGCTAATTAAATATTGATATTTTTATTGTATATAGTGTTTTTTGAAACATTGTGTTGTTTGAAATAAAATCTAAGCATGTTGTTTCATGTAATGAAAAAAATAAAATAAAAAATTATTTTAAAAAATCATAAAATCCTAGGTTGTTACATTCTATCCCATGTAAAACAAATTTCCCAAATGAAATTCATCCAAGTCATCAATAAATTAACATTTTAAAATGTATATTCAATAAATAAACACTGTAAAAAAGAATAATAATAAAAATTAAAAGGAAAAATGGAAACATAAAGGATACCAAATTTAAAAAATAACGAGGATTTCACAAAGGGGTCCCATTAGATTAAAATTAAAATATAGAGATGGACAGAAATCTTACAATGAAGGACTAATGTAGAGTGATAGAGGACCCTGTAAATTGAAATTCAAAAACCACAAAAAAAAAATCACATTGACTGAAATGATAATCAGTTAAATTTTAATGATGGTAATAGGAAATAAATTTTGTCACATATTTTTTTTCCTAATGTTGAGGGACTATTTTCCAACAATATATATAAAGTGAAAAATTATAATTAATTTTGTTATTTTCATATTACAATAAAATTATCATCCCTCTTTATGATTTGATCAATATCTACGTTATCTCTAATTCAATTAGATGAAAATTAAATGATTACATATTATGATTAATGAAGTAAAATTGCCTTTTAATAGATCACAAGATCTTTTATAGAATGATAAATAAATCCATCTATATATATTTAACATTAAAAGAAAAATGAATTTAAAAAATTATCCAAATTGGATAAATAAAACACACAAATGAATAAATCATATGCAATATATACTTAACATTAACAAAATCAATTCCATAAATATTTACCAATAAAAACCATCAACAATATATCAAGTTAAATTTATAAAACACAAAATCTGATATAAATTCCCTATGTTTACTAAATATAATAACATTAAACATTGTTATGTAGTACGTAATTCCAAATACCAAAATCGGTGATACCTTTGTCATGTATTCTTCTGAAACATGGTAATAACAATAATTACCAGATGAATTGTATTGAAAACAGTTATACTAGAGAAAATTTAATTTCTCCAAATTTCTAAAATTACTAACCCTTTATCTCATATAATATCAAGAACCCAGACATTAAATTTCATTTTACGATCACATTTTATACCATAACCATAATCATATAACTCCAAAACCATAAAAAAAATCATTCCAAATAATCCTTTTTTAATAAATCTACACTCTATATAACCACAAACTCATAAAATATTCCTTGAAACATATTTAATTAAATAATAATAATTATGAGGACATCCCACAATTGAGTGTTATGTGTGGTATGATTATTTCCATTCAGTTGTGGGTATATTCCCAGTTTCATTTTCAGATGTGAATGTTTTTGTTATGACCTTAAATTTTTCCTTTTTATAATATCATATAATTCTTATAATGTTATGAAAAATATAGTGAACATTTACAATAATATATATATTCATAAAATATATTTTAATATTCAAAGAGCATATTCACTTTGTAATATTTTAACAAAATAAAATATCATTAACTTATAATTATTACCTCAAGATCAATATCATATTAATTGTTATCTTATCCTCAAACATGTTTTGATTCCAAATATATCCCATTACAATCAAATTTCCTCTCTATGATGATTGTAACATTACATATATTTAATAATATCCCTAAAGAAAAAAAACTTCATAATAATACTTATATGTTGTATGATTCTTATATCAAAAATTATATTGGTAACAATACATATAGAATATTATTACTAAATATCAATACATAGAAGTATCAAATCTTATAAATCAATTATTAAAATGGATTAGCCCCTTCTTTTGTCTACATGTTAACTCTTGGATAATGGGATTGACATTGATAATGTACTTGTTCCCAAAATATATGACAATTAATTTATTAGATATTCATCAATATATGACCTTCTTTTACAAATAATTATTCATCCAAAATATTTTAGATATTATTCTAGGTTCTCATTACCACCTTCATGAATTGTTGGAAGTCAAATATACATTTTTTAGATTAAAAATGACAACAATTATTATAGTATTCCATATTCCACTTATTTGATGTGTTATGAATATGATTGATGTTAATTTTTTTTATCATATATAAGAATAAAAAATTAAGAACTCTAATTATATTATTCAATCCATTAATCGTTTAACATGGTGGCTCATAGCACCTAATTTCCATTCAAATTTAATGTTAACATGATTCCTCATTTTTTCATCAATTGATTAATAGAAAAAAATAATAGTTTGACATGCACTAATCATTCTATAAAACCACATAATAATTATTAATAAATTATTAGATGTCTAAATAAATACACCATATCATAAATATATGAAACACTAGGATTAAAAAATATTATCCATGACTTATTCAAATATTTTATAATATTTTTTAAATGAAAATGATAATTTACGAATGTATATCCCCAAGATTACCAACCCATGTTCATAAAAATACCCATTTCACGTACATCATAATTCTACTGTTCGAAACAAAATTCCTTCTTTAGAGTCATTAGACCAATGTATATCAATTTTATAATCTTGTCTACTTATTATATTTTTAAAAAAATGTGTTACAGGGCAAACCACATAATATATTCTTTACACAAACATTAGTATATTATAATATTCATGGTCATATACTAAGGGTTATCACAATACTTTCATCATTATTCCAAAAGGATTACTAAACCTCTGCTTCGATAATAATTATAATAAACCATGAATTTCATATAAGATTATTGGGTATCTATAGATGAATATTCAATCCTTAAAAAAAGTCGAGGATCGCAATATTTTAGTTTCATTGGAAAATGGAAACATTAGCAAAAAATGTATATGTGAATGACATCATATTCCACTAAGATATTCATAAAAATAACCATTCATAGAAATATCCGTCATAATGGACTTATACATGAAATATGTAAATGAAACATAAAAAAAGTGGAAATCTGATGCTCAGAAGGGGTAAAAAGGAAGATAAGTTAATATAACATGAGCATAAGGGTATTAGAAAATGAGAAAAAAATTTAAAAACCAAAACTATGCAAAAAAATATCATAATATTGCATCCAAATAAAAAAATTGGTAGTTCATTTTTAATCTATTCTAATGAAATCATTGAACATGATCCATGATATAATCATATTTTAATATGACATGGAATTGTGGCATACTCATAAGAAAAGATAGTTATTTTCATAACAGTAATAAATCACTCTAAATTCTATCATATTAGAATGGTTTCACTCTCCAAACATATAAGGCCCCAGCCTTAAACCTTACTTAATCTTGAATTATTACAATATTACACTTTGAGAATCTTTTCAGGTTGAGAGTTTTAGAGAATTAGATCATAAAACTTGAATTACATTCCAAATTTAAAGAAATTGGTTACATAAAAGATAGTATTCATTTTTTCCATCAACGGAAACATATTTAAAATAAAACATCGATTCTTTCTTGACACTTCCTTGAGACTATCATCATACCATGTACCATTCCCTTGACCTGTGAAAAAAATTTCAAAAACATGGGATGAGGATAATAAGATCAGTAAGTGTTATAAAAAAATATGAAATGAAAACATTAGTACATGCATGAAATCATACTTTACTCATAAAACATAATAACATACCTCATCAAGTCATGAATAAATCATAGAAATCATAAGACATAAAGGTATGTTGAGGCATTCAAAACATTATTACGTATGGAGTGACCCTCTTGGTTACGTTTTGAATACCCATCACAGTATATTCCCTAAATCTCTTTGGAAAAACCTTAAATTTTAACTCCTTTACGTTACCCAATGCTTTGGAGAGCTATATCGGGCTCACCTGCCCTTAGTTTATCACGGAACCACCCATCTTCATAACAATGCCCAAAAATCATAACATAATCGTATCACATAAAACATGAATAAAGGAAACATAACATTTCCACTTTTCAATCACAAGATATCAATACAACAAATTGATATAAAAACATTATGAAAACAATTTTCAATACCAAAATAAAAGAAAAGTAACACATGGTATTTATATTTCATTCAAAAAAATTTATGGCTTGTAGAGGAAGCCGAAATTCAAATAATGGTCACAACGGCGGAGAAGTCATTGTCTCCACATACATACGACAAAAAAACACTCCCTTTTGTCATTTAGTAAAGGCTTTGTATAAAAATATCCCTTTTGAATAAACGTAAAAGTCAAAGGGGTTTATACACCGTATAAAAGAAAGTTGTGTATAAAACAAAATATGCCTCAATGAAAGGAGATTGAGACGAAGACCCTTACAAAGATCATTTTTTAAATAAAATAGATATATTATGTGTATTCACTATAATTACACATAAATAAAGTACCATTACAAGAAAGGATATAATAATATCATGAAATAATTTGAAAGTAGAATATTAACCCAAAGAATGGAAATTGGGTTAAGATATTCCCTTACCTCGTGTCCGACTTGGCTCGATCGTTCTTTAATCTCTTGAATAATAAACTTGAGTTTATTTTTACTTGATAAAGAAATATTTTCAAGTTCATTATTCCTTTTATATCACTTATTACCATGTCATGAACACTATTTAATTATTTATGTTAATAACGGTCATTTTGTCGATATTTGGTACTTGAGTCATAAGTGAACTTCTTATCTTTACAAGATGTTCACGTAGTCAAATATCCATTATCTTAATAATGATATTAATGATTTAGATTCTATATATATCATATATATTGATAATATACATGCATTTATAATATTATATAATCATTTAGAGGTAAGAAATGAAATGCACCGTTCATGGAGACGGTAAGTCGTACGTACGCATGAACGCTACTTTCATTTCTATATCATATTAATGAAACTAAAACTAAATGAGAGATATGTATATTTAATTCCATAATTATATTCATCATACATCATATATATCTATTATATATATTTACTTATAATAGTACATTACATTTGGTGATAAGAAATGAAATGCACCGTTCAAGGAGACGGTAAGTCGTACGTACGCATGAATGCTACTTTCTTTTCTATCTCATACTTTAATGGAAATAAATAATAATTATATAAAGGTATATTATAATTACAGTATAATATTATATATAATATCATTAAATCCATCCTTTATACGTACCACCTATCGTATTAACGAATCAAATCACATCGAGGGGGCGGTAGTCCGCACATCCTAAAATGAAGATATCGCATTTACCCATAATGGAAACCATAAAGGTATTCCATAAATGAAAAATACAGAAGCTTAAGTAAAACATAAACATAATATATATCATATATAAATATAGTGACAACTTAATGGCCACCATGAAAGGTGTTAAAAGAAGATTGAACAATCATCATTTCGTGAGGCAGAAATTCGCCTTCCATAGAAACAGTATATTCTTTAACCATTAGATGTAGGTGTGGGTAATTTTAGCTCGAATTCATATTATAAAAACATCCTAGTATATTGAAGATACTTGAGTTGTTAAAAAAGGAATGTATAAAAAGATTTTATGGGGTTGGAGAAGAAAAATAATACAAAAGAACACAAGTGAAGACATTAGCTTAAAATCGGGTATCTCTCTTTGATTTGATCTCAAAGGCTTCCTTGGGAAAACTTCTGCCCAAAGTGAGGCTTCTACAAGTACTAGAGGGATGTGGAGTGACAAAATGTGTAGGGTTTGACCGAGCCAAAGGCTTGAGAGGTGTTGGTAAGGTGGTAGAGGTGGGGGCCTTTTATAAGAGGAGAGGAGGGGCACTCTTGGAATGATATAAAATGTTACTTTATTTTCAAATGTGTTTCGGATTTTAAAGGTCTCAAATTGAGGTATTTCAAGGATAAGGTGATAAGGGTCCGAAATATACGCATCCAATAGGTTTTTGACATGTGTAGGTCTTAGATTTTACATTATCTTTTCATTTTATTTATATCGTTAAATAATGAGGTAATCACTGCATCATCATGATGTCATAAATAATTTACTTTATTTACTGTCTAAAAATTATAAAAAATATCATGAAGTAGGAAATAGTTTTAAATTTCTAATTAATATTTATAGTAAAAAATATGACTTGTATAACCCCATTTAAATATTGTTTTAGTAAAACAACTCATGTTTGTGACATTTTTATTTTAACATTAAATAAAAACATATTAATGTCATTTTCCTACAAAAGTGGCTCCATGGGGTCCCCATGTTGACCCATGGATTGTCTTTGTCGGCCATCACACATCCAATAAGGGTAGGACATGTTTAATGTTCATTTCATATTATTAAAACATTATTCTTACCTTAAATTACACTAATTACGTCTAATCGCGATTCAAAACATAAAAGTTACTATTTTCCAAAAATTTATTTTAATCTCTTTGAACCACATTTTAATTCTTAATGAAAACCATGTATGTAGGATTTTTGAAATTCAAAACACAGAGGTGGTAAAATTTAATTTAAATGAAAAATCAGTTTTTTAAGTACCTCTTAGTGGTTTCACTATTCATCAAAAATTGAAGTTTTTCAGAAAAATACCAAAAACTCACCCTAAGATATATTTGATATTCTGAATTCAAAAGTGATGTCTATTTTACAAAATTCAGAACTTATATGTTGAATTAATTAATTTAATAATTAATTCCTGCTGTCAAAACAAATAGCGTGTTTTTATGAAACAAAATGTATCAAAAGATTGACACTAGTTTAAGTCCGATTACAAAGTGAAATTAATTTCAACAACCACTATTGGATTAAATGGTAAAAATAGATTCTAATTTCACTTTAAAACCAATAAAAAGATAATATAATCATATAAATAAATTAGATTAAAAAGCGGTTTTGAATTAAAATACAACGTTTTTCACTATTCATTAAAAAATTAACTTTATCGGAAAAATACCAAAAATTTACCCAAAGTAAATTTCAATGTCCCAATCATAATGAATAAGTTTATTTTGAAAAATAGAGATTATAAAATTGTCAAAAGTTTTATTTAAAAAAAGTTTTTCCACCAAAAGGCAGTAAAACAATCATTTAAAAATATTAGTGTATTCCATGCTTAAGATTGGATTTATTCTTGTTTTAAGCCTATAAAACACTATCTAATACATAAATAGTCATAGATAACTATATATATTATTCATTACTTACTTTGGATGTTACATCCTTCCCCCTTTAGAAAATTTCATCCCCACAATTTATTTACTTATCGAATAAATGGGGGTATTTAGCCCTCATTGCATTTTCAGATTCCCATGTTGCCTCTTCAATAATTTGGTTTTTTCACAAAACCATTACCTGATGAATCACCTTATTATGTAACACATGCTCCCTGTGGTCAATAATCTAGACCGGTTGTTCCTCATAATATAGGTTCTCTTCCAGCTGAAGTACCTCTAGACTCAAAACATGAGATGGATCTGGCATGTACTTTCTTAACATTGAAACATGAAAAACATTGTGTACCTGAGATAAACTCGGAGGTAAAGCCACTCGGTAAGCAACTGATCCAACTCTCTCCATAATTTCATATGTTCCAATGAACCTTGGACTCAGCTTTACTTTCTTACCACATCGCATCACACTTTTCCATGGTGAGACATTGAGAAAAACATGATCACCTACCTCAAAAGATAGATCCTTCCTTCGGTTATCCACATAACTCTTCTGCCTTCTCTGAGCTATTCTCATGTGTTTCTTTATCAGCTGAACTTTTTCTTCCAACTCTTCTACCAATTCTGGTCCCATCCGCTTCCTTTCACCCACTTCATCCCAGAAAGCTGGAGTTCGACACTACTTCCCATATAACGCCTCAAATGGTGCCATCTGTATACTGGAATGAAAACTGATATTATATTAAAATTAAACCAAAGAAGGATGATGGTCCCAACATCCCAGATAATCCAACGAACAAGCACATAGCATATCTTGCAAAGTCTGAATTGTTCGTTCAGACTGCACATCTGATTGAGGATGAAAAGCTATAATAAAATTTAATTCAGTACCCATCGTCTTCTGAAGGCATTTCCAAAAGTTATAAGTAAACCTGGGATCACGATTAGATACAATAGATAGAGGAACTCCATGTAACCTGACTATCTATTTAAGATACAAACGGGAAAGTTGAACTAGGGAAAATGTATCTCATATAGCAAGGAAATGAGAAGATTTAGTGAAGCAATCAACAATAAACCAGATTTTATTATTACCTTGAGGTGTCTTCGGCAATCCCACAACGAAGTCCATGGATATATTTTCACATTTCCTCTCTGGCACTGGTAAAGGATGAAGCATCCCTTTCGGTAACTGTCACTCTATTTTAACCTGTTGACAAGTCAAACACTTCATTGTTAATTCATCAATATCCCTTTTCATTACATCCCACCAGTAATAGTCCCACATATCTCTGTACATCTTAGTACTACCAGGATGAAATGAAAACGGAGATCTATGAGCTTCACATAACAAATCTCTCTTCAACTATGAACCACAAGGCACACACAATCTCTTCCAAAATCTCAAAACACAATCGTTTTCAATGTTGAATTCAGGAAACTTACACTTCTGAACCAGCTCTACCTTTTTCTGTAACTCACTGTCTTGCTTATATGCTTTCTTGATTCTATCTGATAGAGAATATTTCACTGATACCTGAAACAAAATAGAAGAATATCCTGCACCAAAAACATATATGCCAAATTTCATCAAATCCTTAACCAAAGTATCACGTTCCAAACACAACATTGTTAATGAAGCATTACTTTTTCGACTCAAATCATCAACCAATTTATTTTCTTTTCCCGAATGGTAATGAATTGTACAATCATTATAAGGCCCCAGCCTTAAACCTTACTTAATCTTAAGTTATTACAAGATTACACATTGAGGATCTTTTCAGGTTTAGTGTTTTAGAGAATTAGTTCATAAAACATGCATTATATTCCACATTTAAAAAAAGTGGTTATATACAAGATAGTACTCGTTTTTCCCCATCAACGGAAACATATTTAAAATAAAACTTGGATTCTTTCTTGAAACTTCCTTGACACTATCATCATATCATGTACCTTTCCCTTGACCTATGAAAAACTTTTCAAAAACATGGGATGAGCATAAAAAGCTCATTAAGGGTTATAAAAATATGGAAAGGAAATATGAGTTCATATATACATAAGAATGAAATCATACTTTACCCATAAAACATATGCACTTTAACATAGCTCATCAAAATCATGAATAAATCATAGAAATCATAGGACATAAAAGGTAACTTGAGGCATTCATAACATTCTTACGTAGGGAGTAACCCTCTTGGTTACGTTTGGAATACCCACCACAGTATATTCCCTAAATCTCTTTGGAGAAACCTTAACGTTTCACTCCTTCGCGTTACCCAATGCATTGGAGAGCTATATCGAGCTCACTCGCCCTTAGTTTATCACGGAACCACCCATCTTCATAATAATTCCAAAGAACCTCAACATAATCGTATCACATAAAACATGAATCAAGGAAACATAACATTTCCACCTTTCAATCAAAACATATAAATACAACTCATTGATATAAAAACATTATGAAAACAATTTTCAATATCAAAACAAAAGAAAAGTAAAACATGGTATTTATTTTTCTTTTTTTTAAAAAGGTATGGCTTGTAGAGGAAATCGAAACTCAAATAATGGTCACGGCGGTGGAGAAGTCATTGTCACTGCATACGTACGACAAAAACATTCCCTTTTGTCGTTTAGTAAATGATTCGTATAAAAATATTACTTTTGAATAAACGTAAAATTAAAAGGGGTTAATAAACCGTATAAAAGAAAGTTGTGTATAAAACAAAATATGCCTCAATGAATGGAGATTGAGACGAAGTCCCATAAAAAGACGGTATCCTTGGATTAAGGATAAATCAATTACATAATTATGTGTGACAAAAGAATACACGAAATATAAGTGGATATTAAGTGTAAAGAAACCAGAGGTTATTCACACATATTCATAGAACGACGTATTCATGGAGTACAAGTTTATCGCAAAGAATCAAATTTGGTTTAAGAAGTTCCCTTGCAAAAATTTGACAGCCTAACGACGTCACTACAAAATTTAGAAAATGAGTTGATGAGAGATAAAAAGGGTATCTCATCACATGGACATAAAATTAAAATCAATAAGGATATGGAAGAACATATCCCAACATAATAGTATGTGAATTAAAAGACATAACAAAAGAAGTATTTTAAAAAGAGGAGGGTGAAAGGTTCCCTTACCGACATGGGTATCTTTCGAAACATATGCCCCGTGAAAGAAGGACAATAAAACATTGATGTAAATAATCATAAATGAAATTATATTACACAATGTGTAAAATAATGGGCAATACATACAACACTCAAAGGAAATTGTGGCAAATGTATCATAATTCTCACGGGAATAAAAGTGAGATGAAAAATCTCTTACGAAAACTCGGCTACCTAACGGCGCCACTTAAAACTTCCAAAATGGATTGATGAGAGGAAATAGGGTCTCTAATGTAAAGACGCGTAAAATTCAAGGGAAATTTTTTCTTAATTTTCTTTAGAATTTTACAAGAGCGCGGTTTCAGACGGCACCTGATTCCGAGGCCCGGAGTGCCCGGAATTAATTTCTAAAGTTTGGCTCGGGTACGTTCAGTGAACGAACGAGCGGGTTTTCCTAACTTTTGATCCGGTGCTCGGAATTGAAATCCGAGGGCACCGATGAACTCGCAGCGCCGATATTCGCTTAAAGAGACCTTTTCAGGAGTTGCGTTTGTTGCAGGTTGAAAGTTAATTTTTGAGGTTTTTAGTTGAGTTAAATAAAATTTGTGTAGAACAAATTTTATTATAACTTCTTAAAACCTATCAAAGTAGGTTGGAAGTGGGACCCACACCCACTTAACCTCCCTTGGGAGGATTAAGTGTGGTGGGGCCCACACGAACCCCCACCTTTTCAACTCCCCTCTCTCCCTCTTAATGGCTTGACATGTTAACTTCTATTTAATTATACAATTCATGTATATTAAATAAGTGAGTTAATTTTGGAGTTATCCATTTTGAATTTCAAACCTTTGAAATTCTAGTGTGTTATGTGATAATAAAATAAGATGTTGTCTTATTTTATTTTTGGTTGAATGGTTTGTCTTCTCGAGAGGTGGAGAGCATCATTTTCTTCTTCTTCTTCATCTCTGACGAAGACCACGAAGAACGCTCAACTTCAACGAAGAACGCAAAGAACGCCATTCTTCAACGAAGAACTTCTTCACCGAAGAACTTCTTCACCGAAGAACACGGTCTTTCCGCAACGCCATATCCGCGACGTGACGTTCTTCTTCCGCATCATCTTTTCCGCGACGAACGCCATCGACAACGACTCTTCCTCCGACGTCAAAGGAATCGACACCGATATTCCACGACTCCGTCAACGTGCGACTATCAAGGTAAGGGTTCTTGAGTTCGTTGTTTCCTTTTTATTTGACTTTCCTGAGACTTGACCTTTGTGTTTCCTCATGATTGAGATGGGTTACTTGATAACTTAGGTATATGTATGGGCATATACCTGGGTAGTGGTTATCCGTTGATCTCATGATCCTTGTGTTTCCTCATGACTGAGATGGGTTACTTGATAACTTAGGTATATGTATGGGCATATACCTAAGTAGAGTTTATCTGTTGTGATCTTCTTGTGGTTATCCTTGTTGGTTTTAGTGAGACCTTGAGGGTCTCGGGGTCCCTACTGAGTATCGTTATACTCACCCCTGCTCGGGCTATGCCCGCACCTCGTTGTGTTGGTTGCAGACGACGGCCAGTACTGACAGAGGCCGAGTGTTCGAGGACTGGACGGTACCTGGAGGTGGACTATATGACGAGGCGGTACCCAGAGGCAGACCACTGGGCGAGACATACTCGGAGCAGACGGCGGGACCCGAGGAGCAGAGGAGCTATCTGTACCCACCCTTCAGGTGGGATTTCCAGTGGACAGCTCGGCGTAGCAGCTTTACTTTTCAGTTGCTGTTTTCCCTTTCGAGTTGTACTTTACAGTTGGGCTTGTATTTCCGACCCCTTTTTACTTTCCGCACTTTTAGTTGTACTCTGTTTTTGCTTAGTGTTACTTTCCGCTTGCTTACTCTGTGGTGTTTGTTTACTTTACAAAGGCAATGCCTTCCCTTTTTACCGGGATTTACGCCTTGGTGCTAGTCGCCAGCCCCTGGCCTATGGAAGGCGGGCTTGGGGTAGTCACGGCACGTACCCCGAGGGCGGGTCGTGACAAATTGGTATCAGAGGTGGTCGGTTCTACCGCAGACTCTGATCTTTCTGTGAAGAAATAGTGTTAAGGGTACCGAGTGTGGTTTTCAGTTCAGGGAGTCCAGTGTTGGTGCGGGCGGCCGACGTATCCATACACCAGGACCCTGACAACTGATTTCCGACTTTGTGCACGAAAACACTGATTGCGTGTGTGTTTTCAAAGGTTTTTCCCCTTAAAACAGCTCAAACCAGGTCAGCTCACCAGGTATAATCGTTTGATCGTGTTACGTTGTTTCTTTCAGGATGGCCCCACGACGGCAGCCAGCTAGGGTTCCGAGAATCGAACGTGACGACAGCCCACCGAGCGACGAGGCCTCGGTGCAGGGCCCTTTGTCAGCAGTGGAACCGGCGGTAGCTCTACCCGCCGAGCCCCCGATGCTTCCAGCAGCAGCCGCTGACGATGCACGTCGCCTCAGCGCACTGCATGAGTTTCAGCGCCAGTGACCGCCCAGGTTTCGCGGGGAGACGGATCCCCAGGCTGCAGAGGACTGGCTGGAGGCAGTGGTACGAGTGTTTAGGCTAGTGAGGACACCAGCAGACCTCATGGTGATCCTCGCTGCGAGCCGACTACACGCAGCAGCAGGTAGGTGGTGGAGCCACTTGTTTCAGTTTTGCGATGAGATGAACTTCGCATGGGAAGACTTCGAGACCTTCTTCAGGGTGGAGTTTGTGCCAGTATCTCTACACCCCGAGCGTGTACAGGAGATTCTGCCTTTACCGCGTGTTTTTCGATCAGAAGCCGAGTCATCTGTGGGCAGTAGACAGATGATGCAGAGGTCCAGGAGGACCAGACCAGCAGTTGGGCGATCTCGGGTTTTAGGACCAGTGGTGCAGGGCACCCGGAGTGGGATCAGAGCTAGCCGTGCAAGGAGCAGGTTGTGTTACTCATGCCGCGGAAAGGGTCACCTGGCACGTGACTGTCCGACTCCTCGATCCGCAGGCTTGGGGGGGAGCCACCGAGGTTGAGGCAGCGACAAATGCTTGAGCAACAGTAAAGCAGGTGGACAGGGGAGAAACTAGTGGATACGTCTTTTGTACTTCTAGTTCCGTGTTGATGTTGCTTTTCTGTAGCGTCTTGTATTATGAGCTGCAATAATAAAAGACGCATCCTTCGTGATGTTTTCATTCCTGTCCTCTTCTGTGATGTTACTAAGAGGTTCCAGTTGACTGTTGACTTGACCCTCACTTGTGAGACATCTACTGGAGGAGACCCAGTTACCACACACTGATGCCGACAGTGTGACTCAACCCTTGGAGGCGAGAGTAACGGTTGGATCTCTTAGTAGTAGCGTCGAGGCCTTACGACGTCATCCTTGGTATGGATTAGTATCATCCATGTTAGGATTGACTGTTTTAGGCAAAGAATGTGGTTCATCCAGGGGATGAGACCAGGTTTCTCTTATCGGCAAAGAAGAAATCTCGCATCTCTTGTGGGACCAGAGATGGTCCGGGCCACGTCAGAAGAGGTCCATGTCATCCAGGAGCGGATGAGGACAACACAGAGCCGGTAGAAGTCATACGCTGACAGGAGGCGGAGGCCACTAGAGTTCGAGGATGGTGACCACGTCTTCTTGCGGGTCTCACCTCGACGTGGTATTCGGAGATTTGGCCGAGGCGACAAGTTATCTCCGCGCTTCATCGGACCCTTCCAAGTCCTCAGCAGGGTTGGTGAGGTGGCTTATCGCCTGGCTCTACCACCTCAGTTGCACCGGGTGCACGACGTCTTCCACGTGTCTCAGCTGAGGAGATACGTGCACAACCCGACGCACATCCTTGACCATGTGGAGCTTGACGTTGACGATGTGGCGACTTTTACGGAGGTCCCGGTGGAGATAGAGGATCGACAGGAGCGGGTCCTACATGGGCGATCAATTCCTCTTGTGCGCAACAGATGGCGGCACGGGAATCTCCAGGAGAGCACATGGGAGCGGGAGGCTCAGATGCGTGCTCAGTACCCTCTTTTGTTTCCCTAGTTTTTGATGTATCTTTACGGGGACGTAAAGCCCTGAGGTGGGAGTAATGTAAAGACCCGTAAAATTCAAGGGAAATTTTTTCTTAATTTTCTTTAGAATTTTACAAGAGCGCGGTTTCAGACGGCACCTGATTCCGAGGCCCGGAGTGCCCGGAATTAATTTCTGAAGTTTGGCTCGGGTACGTTCAGTGAACGAACGAGCGGGTTTTCCTAACTTTTCAGCCGGTGCTCGGAATTGAAATCCGAGGGCACCGATGAACTCGCAGCGCCGATATTCGCTTAAAGAGACCTTTTCGGGAGTTGCGTTTGTTGCGGGTTGAAAGTTAATTTTTGAGGTTTTTAGTTGAGTTAAATAAAATTTGTGTAGAACAAATTTTATTATAACTTCTTAAAACCTATCAAAGGAGGTTGGAAGTGGGACCCACACCCACTTAACCTCCCTTGGGAGGATTAAGTGTGGTGGGGCCCACACGAACCCCCACCTTTTCAACTCCCCTCTCTCCCTCTTAATGGCTTGACAAGTTAACTTCTATTTAATTATACAATTCATGTATACTAAATAAGTGAGTTAATTTTGGAGTTATCCATTTTGAATTTCAAACCTTTGAAATTCTAGTGTGTTATGTGATAATAAAATAAGATGTTGTCTTATTTTATTTTTGGTTGAATGGTTTGTCTTCTTGAGAGGTGGAGAGCATCATTTTCTTCTTCTTCATCATCTCTGACGAAGATCACGAAGAACGCTCAACTTCAACGAAGAACGCAAAGAACGTCGTTCTTCAACGAAGAACTTCTTCGCCGAAGAACACGGTCTTTCCGCGACGCCATATCCGTGACGTGACGTTCTTCTTCCGCATCATCTTTTCCGCGACGAACGCCATCGACAACGACTCTTCCTCCGACGTCAAAGGAATCGACACCGATATTCCACGACTCCGTCAACGTGCGACTATCAAGGTAAGGGTTCCTGAGTTCGTTGTTTCCTTTTTATTTGACTTTCCTGAGACTTGACCTTTGTGTTTCCTCATGATTGAGATGGGTTACTTGATAACTTAGGTATATGTATGGGCATATACCTGGGTAGTGGTTATCCGTTGATCTCATGATCCTTGTGTTTCCTCATGACTGAGATGGGTTACTTGATAACTTAGGTATATGTATGGGCATATACCTAAGTAGAGTTTATCTGTTGTGATCTTCTTGTGGTTATCCTTGTTGGTTTTAGTGAGACCTTGAGGGTCTCAGGGTCCCTACTGAGTATCGTTATACTCACCCCTGCTCGGGCTATGCCCGCACCTCGTTGTGTTGGTTGCAGACGACGGCCAGTACTGACAGAGGCCGAGTGTTCGAGGACTGGACGGTACCTGGAGGTGGACTATACGACGAGGCGGTACCCAGAGGCAGACCACTGGGCGGGACATACTCGGAGCAGACGGCGGGACCCGAGGAGCAGAGGAGCTATCTGTACCCACCCTTCAGGTGGGATTTCCAGTGGACAGCTCGGCGTAGCAGCTTTACTTTTCAGTTGATGTTTTCCCTTTCGAGTTGTACTTTACAGTTGGGTTTGTATTTCCGACCCCTTTTTACTTTCCGCACTTTTAGTTGTACTCTGATTTTGCTTAGTGTTACTTTCCGCTTGCTTACTCTGTGGTGTTTGTTTACTTTACAATGGCAATGCCTTCCCTTTTTACCGGGATTTACGCCTTGGTGCTAGTCGCCAGCCTCTGGCCTATGGAAGGCGGGCTTGGGGTAGTCACGGCACGGACCCCGAGGGCGGGTCGTGACATCTAATCATATCAACATAGAGTTTACAGAAATAGTAATATAAAATAACATCCCCTAACATAACAAAGAGGCGCTTAAAAGATGTTACATAAAGGAGAGTACTTAAAATGAAAGAGAGAGGTTATATCTCTTACGAAAATTCGGCAGCCTAACGGCGCCACTCAAAACATCCAAAATGGATTGATGAGAGAGAATAGGGTATCTCATCATATGAAAATAAAACTTACAGTAAGAGTAATATAAAATAACATCCCAATAACAAGAAATATGAGCTTTAAAAGGAATGACATAAAAGTGTGTACTTAAAAATAAAGAGAGGAGTAGGATCCCTTACCTCAAGTCTAACTTGTCTTGTTCATTTCTTTATATTCCTGAATAATAAATGTTGGTCAATTTATAATTGCCTAAGGACCTCATTTAAAGATTATTATTCAGTTCATATCACATATTATAATGTTTTAATAAATGTTTAATAATGTTAGTTCATATCAGACGTTTTTGCCGATGTTTGGTACATGAGTCCAAAATGATCTTGTTTGAAAAATGATTTTCCATGTAGTTATAAGTAAATAATTTCCAGAATAGTATTAATGATTAAAATATCATATATATCCAGTACATATTCATTTTATACTATTCCATATAATTTGGAGATAATATACTAAAATAACCGTTCATGGAGACGGTAGTTCGTACATACGCATGAACGCTACTTTCATTTTTTCTTTGTCATATTAACGGAATTTAAAATAAATGATATATATATATATTATATTTACAGTATAATATATATTATATATAAGTCACATATGTTCATTAATTTCATTCTTTATAAGTTCCATGTATTGCATGTACGAGTCACATCACTTGAGGGGGAGGTAGTCCACACTTCCTCATATAAAATTATCGCATTTACACAACATGAAAAGAATAAAGGTATGGTTTAAATATAAAATAAATAAGAATATAGTAAACATTAATACCATATATATCATATATAAAATACAGTGACATCATAATGGCCACCTTTAAAGGTGTTAAAAGAATATTGAACAATCATCGTTTCGTGAGGCAGAAAATCGCCAACCACAGAAACAGTATGTTCTTTAACCATTAGACGAAGGTGTGTGTATGTGTAGCTCTAATACATCTTATAACAACATCCTAGTATATTGAAGATACTGGGGTTTTTACAAAATAAATTAATAAAAAGAGTTTAGGGGGTTGGAGAAGCAAAATAAAACCAAAGGACACAAGTGAAGACATTACCTTAAAATCGGGTAACTCCCTTTGCTTTGAGCTCAAAGGCTTCCTTGGGAAGACTTCTGCCCAAAGTGAGGCTTCAAGGAGTTAGATAGAGATGTGTAGAAACATAATGGGCAGGGTTTGGCCAAGCCAAAGGCTTTGGAAGTTTAGTTATGAAGGTAGATGTGGGGGCCTTTTATAAGAGGAGAGGAGGGGAACTCTTGGAAAGTAAAGAAATGTTAGTTTATTTTAGAATTATTTTCGGATTTTAATGGTCCCACATTGATGTGTTTCGAGTATAAGGTGATAAGGGTTCTAAATAAACCCATCCAATAGGTTTTGGACATTTGTAGGTCTTATATGTTACACTATCTTTCCATTTTATTTAAATCGTTAAATAATGAGGTCATCGCTGCATCATCATGATGTCATAAATAATTTAATTTATTTAAATCCTAAAAATTATAAAACAAATACTATGATGTAGGAAATAAATTTATCTTTCCATTGATTATTTATAGTCAAAAATCCGACTTGTATAACCCCATGTAAAATTTTTTTTAGTAAAACATCTCATGTTTGTGTCATTTTTACTTTAACATTAAATAAAAAGTTATTCATGTCATTTCCCAACCAAAGTGGCTCCATGGGGTCCCCAAGTTGACCCATGGATTTTTTTGGTCAGACATGACACATCCAATGAGGGTAGGACATGTGTCAAGCTCATCTCATATTATTAGAACATTATTTTTACCTTAAACCACACTAATTACCTCTAATCGCGATTAAAAACTTAATAAGTTACTATTCACCAAAAAAATTATTTTAATCCCGTTGAACCACATTTTACATATTAATGACAACCATTTATGTCGGATTTTTGAAATTAAAAACACAAAGATGGCAAAATTTCATTTAAACATAAAATAAGTTTTTATAAGTACCACTTAGTGGTTTCACTATTCATCAAAAATAGAAGTTTTTCAGAAAATTACCAAAAATTCACCCTAAGATATATTTGATATTCCGAATTCAAAAATGATGTCCATTTTACAAATTGAAAACCTATAAGTTGTATTAATTAATTTAATAATTAATTCCTGTTGTCAGAGCAAATAGAGTGTTTTTATGAAACAATAAGTATCAAAAAGATTGACACTAGTTTAAGTCCAATTTCAAAGTGAAAATTAATTCCAACGACCACTATTGGATTAAATGGTAAAAATATATTCTAATTTCACTTTAAAACCAATTAAAAAGATAATCTAATCATATAAATAAATTAGATTAAAAAGAGGTTTTGAATTAAAATACAAAAAAATTCACTATTCATTAAAAATTGAACTTTTTCGGAAAATTACCAAAAATTTACACAAAGTAAATTTTGATGTCCCAATTCTAAAGAAGAATTTTATTTTGTAAAATATAACACATACAATTGTCAAAAAGTGGATTTAAAAGAGGTTCTTCGTCAAAAGGCGGTTAATCGACCTTTTAAAAAATATTAGAATGTTTACGCTTAAAATTGGATTCATTCACATTTTTAATCATCTAACATTTATTGTAAAAAGTAAAAATATTTGAAAAACATATATAATAATTTTGTAGTTAGTTCTATTCATTCCCACCATCACAACATCTAGGTGTTAACTACCATTTAAAATAATATTAATTTATTATTAGAGTGCAACATAAGATTCCCATGAAACTCGTTGTTGCGTGTTGGGTACGCCATCGAGAATAGCGTCCCCTTTAAAGTTATATTATTACTTTATTCACAAATATGGATAAATGTGAAAATTTCATACTCTTTATTTACCTGGGGTGTTACATCCTTCCCCCCTTTTGGGAATTTCGTCCTCGCAATTTTAAAATTGGGCTTGGAAACTTCATTGGAAATCCCACATCGGAACAAGAGTCAGTAAAACAATCACTTTAAAAAAAATAAAGAAAGATAAGTACAAAGGTCACCTTAGTTAACCCATAGTAGGATTACAAGTACGAAAATATAGACATGGAGGAAAAAACAAAGGGTCATTTCTGATGGAGAGTGATAGAAAACATGTTTAGGAGAAAGTTAACCACAAGAAAATCACAAACATGTGATGGGTTAAACTGTATTCGATTCCCCAGTAGGAAAAGTTAATAGACAACATTTTTTTTAGTTAATTTTTATTGAGGAATTTATTCATAAGGAAACATAATCACTTATCATGTTGACTTTCAACTTTTATTATATTCCTTACACAAACTCATACTTTCTCTAAAAGATGAGTATTTAGGAAGACTTCTTCACATTAAGAGTAATATAATCAACTTTTAGAGAATCACCTAATCCAAAAAAGAGAACTATATATTTCCCATATAATTAGACAAAATCCAAAACCAAAATCAATAGTATGAGGTCATATAATCCACAAAATTATAATCCATTATAAAAAGAAAATCTATTCTTAATCCCCAAAATTTTTCCAAAAAAACCCCAAGTTCAATGAAGACCATTCGATAAACAATTGTCCATAAAATTCTTAAAATTAAACCACACTTATATGGAAACCCAAATATTTTAAGGATTTAATCACATATTCTTCCAAGGTACAAATTAACTTTTACCTCAAAATAACATCAGTTGCTCTTAAATTCTCATATTGAAAAGTAATTAACCTAATCACATATCCTCCATGATAGGTTAATCATTTCCATATATAACCCAAAATAAACTTACTCTTGATTCCTAAAATAATCTAACTAAAAAGAATTAGTCAAACTAACTAGGGACTTCACGTATTCCAATGGTTGGTGATAAATATCAGTCGCACTTTGGTTGTGGGTTCGATTTCCGCAGCTTTGTCCGATGCAACGGGTTGTCACACGGTCTGCGTGTTTTCATTTTTCCAAACTATATAATTCTCAAATCATTCCCCCAAAAGAGATAAAATCATCAAAAATAACCATAACATAATTTAACCTTAATTTTATCTCATGCCTTTCACTTCCATCATAACATATAGTAACCCATAATTACTTCAAAAGTACGGATCATATAAACCCAAATGGTTCTTTATAACTATGTCTACAAAAGAAAAGATAACTATTCCTTGAATAAAATTTTCATATATTAAACATCAGGGTTACACATACTATAAAAAGTCTTCTAATGTAACCCCATCATCAAAAGAGACTTAATACTCTTAATAATTTCACCATAACTCTTGAATCCCTTATATGTTGACTTTTTACTCACTCAACATTCTTCATGATCCATTAACCATTCCTTTCCAACTTATTCTGAAATACTTATTTCCTACAAACAAAATCATGAATCATATCCTAATATTCCAAAATAGGAAAACAAAAGTTATGAAATAATCCATACCTTTGATTGGTCATTGTCAGTTTCTTCATCCTCAATCAGAATGGCATTAGGTATTGGTAAACGAATATTTTTATGATCTTGGTGATCCCATTCACGAAACTTCTTCATAGGACATGTGTTTGCATAATGACCATGCACACCACATTTAAAACATTCAATTGATCCCTAAGAAAGAACTTCTTTCCCTTTCCTCGAGTCAACTGGATGCTTCCTTTTTCCATGGAAGGTTCTTGCTTTATGACATTCATTTCCACATCTATAGCATATTTCTGTCCCTTTGAAACATTTTCCTAGGTGTTTCTTTCCACATGTTTGACACATAGGTTTTTTAACACACTTACCCGTATGATTATTACATGTAGTTCCGTAGGGATTTGTTTCAAGCATATATAATGCCTTAGAGAAATCACCAAGTTTTAGGTGGACAATCATAACTCCAGATAGTTGGTTGAGGATAAACACAAGAGTTCTCATTTCAGCTCCCATATCATTCAGTTGCTTTCTCAAAAAACTGTCAATGTTTCCTTCACATCCCCTGTTACTTTGGTGCCTGCTAGATCCAGCCATTTACTAAAACCAAAAAGGTCAGTGTGAGTATATCAACAAAACCATCATGTACTAATGCGGAAGATAAACACTAATATATACTTACTCATTCACTTTATCTAACACTAGGACTCTATGAAATCCTAACCATTATGGTAATGTCACTTATGCTTAAAGAGTACCCTAACCTCTAAAGTTATCTAAACCTGCCTTTGATACCAACTATAAGGCCCCAGCCTTAAACCTTACTTAATATTGAGTTATTACAAGATTACACATTGAGGATCTTTTTAGGTTTAGAGTTTTATAGAATTAGATCATAAAACATGCATTACATTCCACATTTAAAAAAATTGGTTACATAAATGATAGTACTCGTTTTTCCCCATCAACGGAAACATATTTAAAATAAAACATGGATTCTTTCTTGAAACTTCCTTGACACTATCATCATATCATGTACCTTTCCCTTGACCTGTGAAAAACATTTCAAAAACATTGGATGAGCATAAAAAGCTCAGTAAATGATATAAAAATATAGAAAGGAAACATGAGTTCATATATACATAAGAATTAAATCATACTTTACCCATAAAAAATTGGAACTTTAACATACCTCATCAAATCATGAATAAATAATAGAAATCATAGGACATAAAATTTAACTTGATTCATTCATAACATTCTTACGTAGGGAGTAACCCTCTTGGTTAAGTTTGGAATACCCACCACAGTATATTCCCTAAATCTCTCCGGAGAAGCCTTAAAGCTTCAATCCTTCACGTTACCCAATGCATTGGAGAGCTATATCGGGCTCACCCACCCTTAGTTTATCACGGAACCACCCATCTTCATAATAATGCCCAAGAACCTCAACATAATCGTATCACATAAAACATGCATAAAGGAAACATAACATTTCCACCATTCAATCACAAGATATAAATACAACTCATTGATATAAAAACATTATGAAAACCATTTTCAATATCAAAACAAAAGAAAAGTAAAACATTGTATTTATTTTTCTTTTTTAAAAAAAGGTATGGCTTGTATAGGAAGCTGAAACTCAAATAATGGTCACGGTGGCGGAGAAGTCGTTGTCGCCGCATACGTACGAAAAAAACATTCCCTTTTTTCGTTTAGTAAACGCGTCGTATAGGAAGATTCCTTTTGAATAAACGTAAAAGTCAAAGGGGTTTATACACCATATAAAAGAAAGTTATGTATAAAACAAAATATGCCTCAATGAATGGAGATTGAGACGAAGTCCCATACAATGACGGTATCCATGGATTAAGGATAAATCAATTACATAATTATGTGTCACAAAAGAATACATGAAATATAAGTGGATATTAAGTGTAAAACAATCAGAGGTTATTCCCACATATTCATAAAACGGCATATTCAAGGAGTACATGTTTGTCCCAAAGAATCAAATTTGGGTTAAGAAGTTCCCTTGCAAAAATTTGACAGCCTAACGGCGTCACTACAAAATTCAATAAATGAGTTGATGAGAGATAAAAAGGGTATCTCATAACATGTACATAAAATTTAAATCAATAAGGATATAGAAGAACATATCCCAACATAATAGTATGTGAATTAAAAGACATAACAAAATAAGTCTTTTAAAAAGAGGCGGGTGAAAGGTTCTCTTACCGACATGTGTATCTTTCGAAACATATGCCCTGTGAAAGAAGGAAAATACAACATTGATGTAAATACTCATAAATGAAAGTATATTACACAATGAGTAAAATAATGGGCAGTACATACAACACTCAAAGGAAATTCTGGCCAATGTAGCATAAATCTCACGGGAATAAAAGTGAGATGAAAAATCTCTTACGAAAACTCGGCAGCCTAACAGCGCCACTTAAAACTTCCAAAATGGATTGATGAGAAGAAATAGGGTCTCTAATCATATCAACATAAAGTTTACAGAAATATCAATATAAAATAACATCCCCCAACATAACAAATAGAAGCTTAAAAGAAGTTACATAAAGGAGAGTACGTAAAAAGAAAGAGAGAGGTTATATCTCTTACGAAAAATCGGCAGCCTAACGACGCCACTCAAAACTTTAAAAATGGATTGATGAGAGAGAATAGGGTATCTCATCATATGAAAATAAAACTTACAGTAAGATTAATATAAAATAACATCCCAATAACAAGAAATATGTGATTTAAAAGGAATGACATAAAAGAGTGTACTTAAAAGAAAGAGTGGTGTATGATCCCTTACCTCAAGTCCAACTTGTCTTGTTTGTTTCTTTATATTCCTGAATAATAAACTTTTGTCAATTTATAATTTCCTAAGGACCTCCTTTAAAGATTATTATTCAGTTCATATCACATATTATAATGTTATAATAATTGTTTAATAATGTTAGTTCATATCAGACGTTTTTGCCGATGTTTGGTACAAGAGTCAAAAATGAAATTGTTTGAAATATGAGTGTCCAAATAGTTATAAGTAAATAATTTAAATAATAGTATTAATGATTAAAATATCATAAATATTCATTAAATATTCATTTTATACTATTCCATATCATTTGGAGGTAAAAAACGAAAAGCACTGTTCATGGAGACGGTAGGTCGTACGTACGCATGAACGCTACTTTCATTTTTTCTTTGTCATATTAACGGAATTAAAAATAAATGATATATATATATATATTATAATTCCAGTATAATATATATTTTATATAGGTCACATATGTTCATTAATTTCATTCTTTATACGTTCCATGTATTGCATGTACGAGTCACATCACTTGAGGGGGCGGTAGTCCACACTTCCTCATATGAAATTATCGCATTTACACAACATGAAAAGAATAAAGGTATGGTTTAAATATAAAATACAGAAGCATATAGTAAACATAAATACCATATATATCATATATAAAATACAGTGACATCATAATGTCCACCTTTAAAGGTGTTAAAAGAATATTGAACAATCATCATTTCGTGAGGCAGAAAATCGCCAACCACAGAAACAGTATGTTCTTTAACCATTAACGAAGGTGTGTGTAAGTGTAGCTCGAATAATTCCTATAACAACATCCTAGTATATTGAAGATACTGGAGTTGTTACAAAAGAAATGAATAAAAAGAGTTTAGGGGGTTGAAGAAGCAAAATAAAACAAAAGGACACAAGTGATGACATTACCTTAAAATCGAGTAACTCCCTTTGGTTTGAGCTCAAAGGCTTCCTTGGGAAGACTTCTACCCAAAGTGAGGCTTCAAGGAGTTAGAGAGGTATGTGTAGAGAAAAAATGGGCAGGGTGTTTCCTAGCCAATGGCTTTGGAAGTGTGGGTAAGGAGGTAGAGGTGGGGGCCTTTTATAAGACGAGAGGAGGGGCACTCTTGGAATGTAAAGAAATGTTACTTTATTTTAGAATGATTTTCGGATTTTAATGGTCCCAGATTTATTTTTTTCTAGGATAAGGTGATAAGGGTTAGAAATCCACCCATACAATAGGTTTTGGACTTGTGATGGTCTTATATTTTACATTATCATTCCATTTTATTTAAATCGTTAAATAATGAGGTCATCGCTGCATCATCATGATGTCATAAATAATTTAATTTATTTAATGTCTAAAAATTATAACAAAAATACTATGATGTAGGAAATCGTTTTATATTTCCATTGATTATTTATAGTCAAAAATAGTACTTGTATAACCCCATGTAAAAATTGTTTTAGTAAAACATCTCATGTTTGTGTCATTTTTACTTTAACATTAAATAAAAAGTTATTTATGTCATTTCCCAACCAAAGTGGCTCCATGGGGTCCCCAAGTTGACCCATGGATTGTCTTGGTCGGCCATGACACATCCAATGAGGGTTAGGACATTTTTCAAGCTCATCTCATATTATTAAAACATTATTTTTACCTTAAACCATACTAATTACCTCTAATCGCGATTAAAAACTTAATAAGTTACTATTCACCAAAAATTTATTTTAATCCCAATGAACCACATTTTACTTCTTAATGACAACCATGTATGTCGGATTTTTGAAATTCAAAACAGAAAAATGGAAAAATATCATTTAAACGGAAAATCAGTTTTTATAAGCACCACTTAGTGGTTTCACTATTCATCAAAAATTGAAGTTTTTCAGAAAATTACCAAAAATTCACCCGATGCTATATTTGATATTCCGAATTAAAAAATTATGTCTATTTTAAAAAATTCAAAACATATAAGTTGTATTAATTAATTTAATAATTAATTCTCGTTGTCAGAGCAAATAGCGTGTTTTTATGAAACAATAAGTATCAAAAGATTGACACTAGTTTAAGTCGAATTTCAAAGTGAAGTTAATTCAATGACCACTATTGGATTAAATGGTAAAAATATATTCTAATTTCACTTTAAAACCAATTCAAAAGATAATATAATCATATAAATAAATTATATTAAAAAGTGGTTTAGAATTAAAATACAACATTTTTCATTATTCATTAAAAATTGAACTTTTTCAGAAAAATACCAAAAATATACACAAAGTAAATTTTGATGTCCCGATTCTAAAGAAGAATTTTATTTTGTCAAATATAACACATAAAATTGTCTAAAAGTGGATTTAAAAATGGTTCTCCATCAAAAGGCGGTTAATCGACCTTTAAAAAAATATTAGAATGTTTACGCATAAAATTGGATTCATTCGCATTTTTAATCCTCTAACATTTATTGTAAAAAGTAAAAATATTTGAAAAACATATATAATCATTTTTTAGTTTGTTATATTCATTCCCTCCATCACAACATCTAGGCGTTAACTACCATTTAAAATAATAATAATTTATTATTAGAGTGCCACATAAGATTCCCAAGAAACTCGTTGTTGCGTGTTGGGTACGCCATCGAGCATAGCGTCCCCTTTAAAGTTATATTAATATTTTATTCACAAATATGGATAAATGTGAAAATGTCATACTCTTTATTTACCTGGGGTGTTACAATCATGATCATTGATTAATTCTAGCCATATCCTCTTTCTCATGTTCAATTCTTTCTGAGTGAATATATACTTTAAACTTTTGTGATCAGTATATATTTCACACTTTACTCCATACAAATGATGCCTCAAAAATTTTAAAGCGAAAACAACAGCAGCTAATTCCAAATCATATGTAGGGTAATTTACCCCATGAGTTTTCAACTATCTTGAATCATAAGCAATTACATGATCATTCTTCATTAGGACACACCCAAGTCCTTTCAATAAAGCATCACTTTAGATAACAAACTCACCATTCCTGGAAGGTAGTGCCAAAACTAAAGCATTCGCCAATCTTCTTTTCAATTCCTTCGGTAATAGCCTGCCAAACCAAGGAAACTACGAATCTCAGTTACATTTCTGGGTCATGGACATTCTTCAAAAATAATTTTTTTTACAGGATCAACAGTTATCCCATCTTTAGAAACAATGTGTCCATGAAATGAAATTTGTTGCAACCAAAACTCACACTTGCTGAATTTTCCATACAATTTCTTTTCTTTCACGGTTTGCAAGATAACCCTTAAATGACTTTCATGCTCTTATTTACTTTTAGAAAACACCAAAATATCATCAATAAAAACAACCAACATTTTTCACCTGAGTCAACTAAGCCATCACTGCAACAAACTGTTTAGTTCTGATTCTGACAATCTCAGGATAATGATTTGAAAGGTCATTTCCCTCTGTATACCTTCCTAGAAAATCTATTCTGTTTCCCTATGAAAAACCATTTTTAACATATAAATATGTTAGGAGAAGAAAAATGGTAATCTTCAAATTCTATATCATTTCAATTTGACCATAAAAAAATATTTTTGGATAATCATTTAATAAAATTTTAACTCCTAAAGTTATCTAAACCGACCTCTGATACCAACTATAAGGCCCCAACCTTAATCCTTACTTAATCTAGAGTTATTACAAGATTAAAATTTGAGGATCTTTTCAGGTTTAGAGTTTTAGATAATTAGATCATAAAACATGCATTACATTCCACATTTAAACAAGGTGGTTACATAAAAGATAGTATTCATTTTTCCCATCAACGGAAACATATTTAAAATAAAACATGGATTCTTTCTTGACACTTCCTTGACCCTATCTTCATATCATGTACCATTCCCTTGACCTATGAAAAACATTTCAAAAACTTGGGATGAGCATAATAATCTCAGTAAGGGTAATAAAAAAAATATGAAATTAAAACATTAGTCCATGCATGAAATCATACTTTACTCATAAAATATAATAACATACCTCATAAAGTCATGAATAAATCATAGAAATCATAAGGCATTAAGGTAACTTGAGGCATTATAACATTCTTACGTAGGGACTAACCCTCTTGGTTACGTTTGGAATACCCATCACAGTATATTCCCTAAATCTCTTCAGAGAAACCTTAAAGTTTAACTCCTTAACGTTACCCAATGCATTGGAGAGCTATATCAGGCTCACCCGCCCTAAGTTTATCATGGAACCACCTGTCTTCATAACAATTACCAAAAATCATAACATAATCGTATCACATGACACATGTATAAAGGAATCGTAACATTTCCAATTTTCAATCACAAGATATCAACACAACACATTAATATAAAAGCATTATGAAAACCATTTTCAATACCAAAATAAAACAAAAGTAACACATGGTATTTATTTTTCATTCAATAAAAGTTATGGATAGTAGAGGAAGATGAAATTCAAATAATGGTCACGGCGGTGGAGAAGTCGTTGTCGCCACATACGTACGACAAAAAAAAATTCTCTTTGGTCATTTTGTAAAGGCTTCGTATAAAAATACTCATTTTGAATAAATGTAAAAGTCAAAGGGGTTTATAAACCGTATAAAACAAAGTTGTGTATAAAAAAAATATGCCTCAATGAATGGAGATTGAGAGGAAGTCAATTACAAAGATCACTTTTTAAATAAAATAGATCTATTATGTGTATTAACTATAAGTACACATAAATAAAGTACAATTACAAGATAGGACATAATAATTTCATGACAAAATTTGAATGTAGGAGATTAACCCAAAGAATGGAAATTGGGTTAAGAAGTTCTCTTACCTCGTGTCCGACTTGACTTGATCGTTCTTTAATCTCCTAAATAATAAAATTTAGTTAATTTATACTTGATTAAGAAACTTTTTCAAGTTAATAATTCCATTTATATCACTTACTACCATGTCATGAACACTATGTAATTCTTTCAGTAAATACTGGTCATTTTGTCGATATTTGGTACTTGGGTCAAAAGTGAACTTGTTATATTTACAAGTTGTTCACGTCAAATATCCATTATCTCAAGAATTATGTTCTTGATTTAGATTCCATATATATCATATATATCAATAATATACATTCATTTTTAATATTACATAATCATTTAGATGTAATAAATGAAAGGCACCGTTCACGGAGACGGTATGTCGTACGTACGCATGAACGCTACTTTCATTTCTATGTCATATTAATGGAATTAAAACTAAATTTGTGATATGTATATTTTAATTCCAGAATTGTATTCATCATAAATCATATATATCCATTATATATATGTACTTATAATAGTACATTACATTTGGGGATAATAAATGAAATGGACCGTTCATGGAGATGGTAAGTCGTACGTACGCATGAACGCTACTTTCATTTCTATCTCATACTTTAATGGAAGGATATAATAATTATATAATGGTATGTTATAATTCATGTATAATATCATATATAATATCATTAAATCCATCCTTTATACGTACCACATATGGTATTAACGAATCAAATCACTTTGAGGGGGTGGTAGTCTGCACTTCCTAAAATGAAGATATTGTATTTACCCATAATGGAAACCATAAAGTTATTCCATAAATGAAAAATACAGAATCTTAAGTAAAACATAAAAATAATATATATCATATATTAATATAGTGACATCTTAATGGGAACCATTAAAGGTATTAATAGAATATTGAACAATCATCGTTTCGTGAGGCAGAAATTCACCATCCACAGAAACAGTATGTTCTTTAACCATTAGATGTAGGTGTGTGTAAGTGTAGTTATAATTATTCTTATGAAAACACCCTAGTATATTTAAGATACTATATTTGTTAAAAAATAAATGAATAAAAATATTTTAGGGGGTTGGAGAACCAAAATAAAACAAAATAACAGAAGTGAAGACATTACCTTAAAATTGGGTAACTCTCTTTTATTTGAGCTAAAAGGCTTCTTTGGGAAGACTTCTGCCAAAAGTGAGGCTTCTAGGAGTAATAAGGGGATGTTTAGAGAAAAAATTATCTGGGGTTGGCCGATCCAAAGGCTTGAGTGGTGTGGGTAAGCTGGTAGAAGTGGGGGCCTTCTATAAGAGGAGAGGAGGGGCACTCTTGGAAAGGTATAAAATGTTACTTTATTTTCAAATGAGTTTCGGATTTTAAAGGTCCCAAATTGATGTATTTTGAGGATAAGGTGATAAGTGTTCGAAATATACTCATCCAATAGGTTTTTTACATGGTAGGTCTTATATTTTACATTATCATTTCATTTAATTAAAATCGTTAAATAATGAGGTAATCACTGCATCATCATGATGTCATAAATAATTTAATTTATTTAATGTCTAAAAATTATAAAAACAATACCATGATGTAGGAAATATTTTTATATTTCTAATGAATATTTATAGTCAAAATATGATTTGTATATACCCATTTAAAAATTGTTTTAGTAAAACAACTCATGTTTGTGACATTTTTATTTTAACATTAAATAAAAAGATATTAATGTCATTTTCCTACAAAAGTGGCTCCATGGGGTCCCAAATCATACCCATGGATTTTCATGGTCGGCAAGGACACATCCAATAAGGGTATGATATGTGTCAAGTTCATTTCATATTGTTAAAAAATTATTCCTAACTTAAATTACACTAATTACCTCTAATCGCGATTAAAAACTTAAAAGTTACTATTCACCAAAAAAATTATTTTATTTTCATTGAACCACATTTTACTTCTTAATGACTACCATGTATGTCGTATTTTTTAAATTCAAAACTCATAGGTGGTAAAATTTCATTTAAACGAAAAATCAGTTTTTTAGGTACCACTTAGTGGTTTCACTATTCATCAATAATTGATGTTTTTCAGAAAAATACAAAAAATTCACCCTAGGCTATAATTGATATTATGAATTAAAAAATGATTTATATTTTAAAAAATTCAAAACATATAAGCTTCATTAATTAATTTAATAATTAATTCCCGCTATCAAAACAAATAGCTTCTTTTTATTAAAAAAAATGTATCAAAAGATTGACACTAGTTTAAGTCCAATTTCAAAGTGAAATTAATTCCAATGACCACTATTGGATTAAATGGTAAAAATATATTATAATTTAACTTTAAAAAATTCAAAAGATAGTATAATTATATAAATAAATTAGATTAAAAATTAGTTTTAAATTAAAATAAAACATTTTTCAATATTCATTAAAAATTGAACTTTATCAGGAAAATACCAAAAATTTACCCAAAGTTAATTTCAATGTCCCAATCATAAAGAATAAGTTTATTTTGACAAATCGAGCTTATTAAATTCACAAAATTTTGATTTAATAAATGTTTTCCAGTAAAAGACTGTAAAACAATCTTTTAAAAATATTATTGTATTCCATGCTTAATATTGGATTTATTCTCATTTTAAGCCTTTAAAACACTATATAATTCATAAATAGACATAGATAACTATATCTATTATTCATTAATTACTTGGGATGTTACAAAACCATTGTAACAGTCAATACGCACTCCCAAGACTATCAGAGTTGACAAAGTCCTTTACTGATCATGGCTTACTCCCTAGTCCATTATTTTTTAACAAATTCAGTATACTTATTTACCAAATTTATTGGTGGCAGATATAGGTGAATCCTATCACATAATGAAAAATATATTATATAATTTAAAAGATCAAAAAACATTCATATTATCTGAATCCAAAAATATAATAGGTTTTCAAAATAATTCTTTCATGAAACCTAGAATAGAAATAGGTTTCACATATATTTCTTTATATCATAACACAGGAAAAATAAATGGATTTCATAATAAATTCTTTATTTTCTCACAGCAGAACCCGTTGAAATGTAAAAATGTTTATAATAATATTTAATCACAAAAACAAAAAATTAACAGAAATAATAAGAATATGTTTCTTGAAACATATCCTCATTAAAGAATTTTTTTTTAAAAATATATCATCATACATAGAAAATTATTTTGAAATATTACATTGAATAATTTGGGGGAAAATTATCCTCTCCCAATAGAAAAAAATTATAATATTAAAAATTCCAAAACTATTTATCTGTTAAAATAAAAATGGAATCTTGTAGTGGCAAGTTTAAATAACATTGAAAATTAATCTTTTGGAAATTTGCCTTTTCCCTTTTAAAGTAACATTTTTATACTAAAAATTCACTAAACATTTAAAAAAATCATAAAATATTATATAAGATAAAAAATAATGATTATTTATAGATATTTTAAGAAATTATTATGGAAAACAAGCTCCCTCCATTAAAACAAATTTCATAAAAATAAATATTCATAAAAAAAATTTCAAAAAACCATTTCTAATATAATATCTTTGAAACATATGATGGAGAAATTAAATATCATTTAAAATACTTATTGAGTAATATTTCATTTCACCATTAAAAATCACCAAAAATATTTATAAAACAATTTCATTAAAAATATAATTTGAAATATAGAATGTTGTGTTTATTGATATTTAAAAACTATATAAAACATTTTTTGAAATAATTAACATGGAAAATGATTATTCAATCGAAGAGGTAAATGATATATATTTTTTCTCAAAAACATATTTTTGGTCTCTTGAGTACATTAAAATATGAAAATGAAAGTCACAATTTATTCCCATTAAATAATTTAAGTAGAATAAATTATATGATATTTTATTTGAATTTATATCATATGATGTAAACATGGGAGACTTAATCATTTACAATCCAGATAAAGGTTAGAGTGTACCATGAAATTATTAATGGTTTAGTAAAATTTGAATTACATTTCCCATGAAATAATGACATAAAAACATTATAGATCATTAAAATAAATAAATTAATGATATGAAAGTTTATATTGGATTTATAAAAATATTTTAATATTAAATAGGTTAATAAAAAACATATTCCTCAAAGAATGACACTTAATAAAAAAATCCATTATATATTTGGAACATTTTGAATTTAAAATTACATGACATAGAGAACCTAAAATAGAAATGAAAATACCCATAATTTGAATTATAATAATAATAAAATACATATATTGGCACAATATAATCCATAAAAAAAATTTATGAATATTGCATGTATCTCATCGATATAAAACAAGATATAAAAATCGCTTCCCACTTTTGTATCATTCGAATTGTAGAAACATTAAAAATTATTATCAAATGAAACATTCAATATAATTAAAATAATTATATTCATGATAGAAAATTTAAAATGGAGTGTATATAAACCCTATAAAATATAACAAATAGTCTATATGGAAGAAGAATCCTAGAAATAAAAGCGAGAATAGAAATCTTGTTACCTCAAGTTCTACTTTCCTTGAAAGAAGTATATGATAGTGTATTATAGTGTTAAATTTATGATAATTAAATATTATAATCATGTTTATAATATCATATATGATCATTTTATTACACACTAACACCCATTCATTAATATCTTTTTATTATTACAATTATTTAAGGTGTTAACTGCCTAGTTTTTTCATGCATGTTATGTCATGAACATTATGGATCTAGAATATAGTGTATTTTTCGATCACCATCAAAAATATTTTTCCATAAATATGATATATATTTAATATATACATATCTAGATTAATACAAAAACATAACATATAGTCAAAATGAAACACACTATTTGTGGTGCAGATGGACTATACGTACACATGAACATTGTTTCAATTTTTTAAAGGTTTCATTAAATGAAAGATATATAATTATTCATATTTATAGGACCATAATAATTGAATATATATCACATATATTAACTTTATATATCCTTATTACCATCGATGTATTCAATATGTGAAAAATGTATCACAATTTGTTTCGTGGTGGTAGTCCATCAAACACACAATCAACATTATCATATCTCAACTTTAATTAAATGTTATAAAATATATGTGATATTATATTTCCAAAATTATTTTTTTATTAAAAATAAAATATTCAAATAAATAAATATATATATATATAATTGATCAATAATCATTCCAATCCATTAGATGTGTTAATGGAAAATATGTCACATCGGTTTGTGTGGTTATAGTTCACCGTACACATGAGAAATGATTTTTTTTCGAATTTTAGGTATGTGGTGACTGGTATTGGTAAATAGAAAGCCATAAAAACATATCAATATATGTATGATAATTATTTTATTGTATAATCAAGTATTAATAATAATTTTAGGCGGTGGATGATGAATAAAATAAAAAAACATTGATAAACATTACCTCTTCTTTGGGAATGCTCCTTGGGGTTTTACCAAAGTTCATTTGAGGATAAATTTCTTATTAAAATATGTAATTTATGATTTGAAGTGTGAATTAAGAATTTTTTATGGTGGATATTGTCCAAAACCATGGTTTTTGGAAACATGAATTTGAGAAGAGGGGTTATGGGCTTATATAAGTGTAGTAGAGGGAATACATGAAATGTTTGGAAAAAAAATTGAACCCATGTTTTAATAAACATAAAAAAGTAATAAAATAATCTATTCATGATAATACAAGACATAAGTTGTATATATATCCCTAAAATTTGTTTTAAATTTTTTAGGTCATTTCCTCATTATCATTTACGTTTAACCCCCATTAAAACCACTATCACCTTAACCATGGTAATTAATTTTTACATATTTTACAATTCATGATTGAAAAATATTATCTTGGTGTTATTAGTAAATAGATTTTATATTGATTATAAATATTCAATCCACATTTAAAAATTTAATTCATACTACTGTTATATGTTAAATTAAAATTGAACCCGATGACGTGTCGAAAATATTTTTACTAATGAGAAAATATTCAGATGTTTTAAAATATTTAATCCCCATTCAATTTGGAACTGATTCAAATGAACCAAATTGGGGTAAAAAATATATAATTTTACTAATTTTACTCTTGTAACAATATTAAAATATTATTTTCTGACTTAATTTCATTATAAGAAAATGATATATCTTAATAAAATTTATTATTCTTCAATATTCATAGGATAATATATATTTTAAATTAACTGTAAAAAATTAACTCAATGATAATTTATTAACTATGATTTAAAATTTAGAGTTAATTTTTTCAAATAATATTTCTAAATTTTTATAAATTAATTCTAAAATATATTCGCCAAATATGAAAAAATTTATTTTAAAAAAATTGTAGTTTATTGTAATAAAATTATATTTTTCCTAATATTATTAAGAAAAAACAAATTATGAATGTTTGAAATATTATATTGAATATATATTATATTTTTTTAATTATAATAAATCACCAATATAAATTTATTAAATTTATTTACATAGAAATAATAATTGTGCATAAATATATCTTATAAAAAATCATTTCATTTATAATGTAATGATTTTTATTTTAATCTATAATTTCTTGGGAAAAAAGAAATAAATATATATGTCTGTGTGCATGTGTGCCTGTCTGTAAAATATAAATTTTTTTATTTTATTTCTTTCATTTCATAATCACCATCCAATGGATATGTTACATGTAACTTATTAAATAATTATATTATTATTGTATTTAGTTTTTTTGTTTAAACTACATGTTTCTTTAAATTATATCCAAATTCAGAATTCCATATTATGCAGGCTATAAAAAAACAACAATAATTTAAATACCCAAATTTTTAAAATATGTGACATACATTATTATTTTATTAGATTTTAAATAATTAAAACAAGATTATATTTATAATAAAATATCATTAGTGTCATTTAGGGAACTATTTAATGCATTAGACATTGAAAACAATGTGATGACAATGAAATTAATATTTAAACCAATAAGACATCCTAAATTTTTTTATTTTCCTATAAACATCATGTATGAAAAAAAATAATCAAAATTGTAATTATTTGAATAATTTTAAATTAACTTGTTTTATTTTTCAACAACATGAACAACTATTCTTTCATAATTGAATTAGAATATATCATAAAAAATATTTCAATAAATGTTAAATTTTTTTACCATTATTAAAAAAATTAATTAATCTTTCAAATAAACATTTATAACCGAAAACATCCACTTCAAATAATTATGAAAAATATAGAGATATTAAAGTAAATATATTGGAAATTTATATTTATCATTTTCTAAAAATAATATAATGGTCACAATTTATTAAAAATGAAACCAAGTGACCAAATATTCTTGATATGGATGGAAATGGCCAGAATACTTTCATAAAATATTATTATTCCAATTGTGATAAAATATTAAAATCCATATCCCAATGTTTTAGTGTTCTTATAAACAATTTTCAATTGTTAGGCGACATGTGTTAACCTTCAATACTATTCCTAATGACTAAAAATTAATGTGTTCTATTTTTTGAATTTAAATCTCCAAATTCCAAATATGGAATATATTTTTAATAATTTAATACCCATATGGGAAAATATTTATTTACAAACTGAATATGGAATATGTGAAAAAAAATTAGTCCTTTAAAAAATTTCTTATGTATTATATTTTTTATACAAAACTCCTCATGAAATTTAATTCAATAAATTTAATTAGATTTATAATAATACAAATGTATTATTTTTATCATTTTAAAACCAAATATATCTTTATAATTTCATTAGTAAAATATGTTTTTTAATAAAAATCATTAATTTACACTTTATATCAAAATAATAAATCTTTTATTAAATTTAAAAAATATTAAATATTTTATAATTTTTTAAAGATTATTTTAAAAATTGATTTTTTTTTCCATATACATTTTCAAAATTCATCTCAAATTTGTTCTTATATTTTCTCATAAAATTTAATATAATAAATTTTTTAGAAAAAATATTTTTGATTCTTATAAGGACTACACTAAAAAGGTAAAAATTATTGGTTAATAAGATTTATTTATATAATATATTTATATATATTATGAAAATATATTTATTACAATTCATACATCTAAATAAACATCTATTATATAATAGTATACTATATTATATTTCGTATTTGTTATTGTTTCCATTTATTACATGTTTTTCAAGAAGCTGCATTAATTTAAAAATAAATATATTTTAAATTTAAATAGTGTTACTTAGACCATTTCACTAAAAACATTCTACAAAAACCATAAAGAATTAATAATACTATTACTCAATGAAGCAATATCTCCATGTCATATTGGTATTGAAAATAGATTCATTCATCATATATGATTTCATAACAATTTGCTTTTTGAAAATCAACTTCATTTTATTCAGATAATGTATTTTCTTGACCTTGAATGTGTAACAAGACCATTTCTATAGCCAATGCAGATAACTAAAATATCTTAACCAAAACCACAATAACAAATATCAATGAATTATTTTAGACTATTTAAAGAAATAAAACATCAAGGAATAAATATAATACATCATTGTTTCCATATACATTAACATTTAGGGTTTCAGGAAAGTTATTTTAGTACAATGATGGATACTAAAATGTTCCTTAACATTTTTTTAAAAAAAATCCCACAAAAAATATGAAATAATACCATATGTTTCCATTGATATTATTCATATATAATGGATAAAATGTAAAATGAAATCCCATAGTTTTTAATTATCTCATTATCAACCTCATATCCTAATTGAATGAAACCATTAAAATACAAGAACTAAATATTACATATAACTCTATTGATATGGAAATTTTTTAATATTATTATTTGAGTAGATCCCAAGTGAAAATAAGACTTATAATGTAATTTTCTCTAATTATTATATTTCATCAAAGGATCCAAAATATAGTCAATTTATCAATGTAATTACGTTTCTACTAAAACTAAAAATCTAATATATGCATTTGAAACCCATTAAAAATCATTTTATGACACTGTGATATGAAAAATTCAAAACACTAATAAAACTCCAATTGATACCATGTTCCTCCTTAAATTAAAAAGTCATCGTAATTGATATTCTATTAAAATAGATTCCATGATAAATTAGAGAGTGTAATAATCCTCTGCATAATAACAAATATCGTTCATCTTATTCACTGAAAAAATCAAAATAAATCCCCAAATATGTATTCATATTTAATTTAAATCCCCCAAATCATTCATAATAACATTCCAAAAACCTAATATTTTTTTCTAATATGAATCCCCAATAATTAATATTCAATATACATGACCATAGAATCTACAATTTCATAATTATACTTATAAAATCGTGTAAAACTCACCTTTCCTATTTTAATATCATTACATAATAAAAGAATAAAACTAGGTAAAAATGTTAATTTTGTCCTAATGAATGACCTAATTAATTACAAAATTTACCCTATATAAAAAATATTTATATTCTAATCATCCATCATATCAATAATCTCCAATACAACCCATGTATTATGAAAATCCAAATACCCATGTAGACAACCACACTAATTTCTTGAGTTTATATTATCAAATATAATTTAAACCAAATTATTTAAATGTATGATATATTCCCAATATTTAATTTTTCATTTTGGGGTGTTTCGTAGTTTATTATTAATTTCATATATTTTTTAATATGTTTAAGAAAATTTATTTATTAAGTTTTTTAAAAATATAATTAAAAATTATGTAAGAAATCTATTTTTTTTAGTTTATTTGGGAATTAATTATGGGGATTTGGAAACTAATTAAATCTTTGAGAAGTGTTTTGGGATTTTAAATATGGTAATAAATAAATTTTTAGTTTTTCTTTTATTTTAGTTTATCTAAAAAGTTATTATTTTTATGAAAATATTTACAATTTCATATAAAATTGGTGTTTTAACGGTAATTGTTTGTAGAAAATCGTGTTTAAAGGTAAAAATCATTTTATAAATGTTTCATAATGGTACTTCATGAATTCCATAAGTTGCGTAATGGTAAACTGGGGGCCAATATATCATTATTCATAGATAGTTCCACATAATAGTATCTCAAAACATTTCTAATGATAATACAATATTTTAACGCTCTGAATTAATGTAAATCACTTTTAATATATTCTGTATAAGGGAAGATAGTGTTGCGTAATGGTAAGTTAGCATGTGTATAAGGTTAGAAAATGATTTTCAAAATCTATGTATGGTCAATTAAGTTTTATTATTTACATGTAAGGATAAGATAACCCTTGTAAAAAGGAATAACTTGAATCCCAAATCCCACATAAGTGTCAAACCCAATCCCTTCCCCTAGTATTAGGGTAACTAGATTTGAATGAGTAAATTTTTCTCCCTTTTCTTATGAATTTTTTCTGAGGTATGTGTTGTTTAAATCATTTTAACCACATGTTATACATTCAAACCCCTTTTTTAATATATTTTTTGTAATTTAAAATCATTAAATCATGGAAATGACTTCCTATGGCTCCTATAAATTATATATCACATTTTCAAAAAAAATCAAAATATAATGTTAATATGATTTCAATTACATGTGAATTAGATTTAGAATAGTGTATGGATAATTGAAGTAGTACCTAGGAATAAATATCGTGAAGTTATAAAGTTGAGTTTCTCTCATTTGGATAATCCCTCACTAATATCAATTTTTTATCCAAAACATTAACTTGGAGTTATGTAACACTTTTTAAAATACTTTCAGGAAAATCTGACTTCTAAACATAAGGTTTCTAGGATGGAGAGGAAATTTTCTCTCACCTTTATTTTTGTTAGATATTAATTGATACTTCTTTAAAGGTAGTTGACCCTTCACTTTTATTATAGATTAATCATTTGGGAGGGAATATAATCATTTAATCTTTTATAAAATGTTTTGATCAAACTTAAAAATAATAATAAATTTTTTATTTTAAAAATTATGAAAAGAGAGTTTCACATTTATTTTTTTATGATTTTATAATGTTTTTAATATTAATTTACATCAATAAAATGATTAGTAATTTTTATTTTTTGTTTAATATGTGGATTTAATTTTGATAAGAAATAATATTATTTCTAAGTAGAAATATGTAATAACTTGATGCTAATTATTATTTTATCTCATGAAAATTAGATAAATCAAATGTTTTTTATATATATTTCTAATATTTCATATCATGAAATCAATATTGGTTATTTTTTAATATAGAATGTGTTATCTGTTATGATTATGTTGTTGAATATTGTAGCATATATCTATAATCCATTCTCATGAAAATGGTAAATCACTTAAGGATAATCATTTAACGAGATGTGTGTATATAAAATGATATTTTCAAAATTCACATAATAAAAATATTATCGTGGAAATATAAGGCAATATTCACATTAAAATATTTAATATTTAATATATTTCCCATAAATAAAAATTTTGAATTAAATGTGGTGTTATAAGTTAATGATCTAGAAATTAGATAATTGATGTAGAATTATTACGACACGGTAAAATTAATATTAAATTTTGTTATGAGGTTATTTTTTTCCCCATGTATGGGTAATTGATTAATGTGATAATATGTGTATGGGATGCAATTATGGGTGTGTATTTTTTATAGAAGTTTTTGGGGCTATGGAAGTGATATGTGTTGGGGAATCCCAGAGTTTATAAGGGAATGATTGTTTCATTGTGAATTTTCTTCTTTGATACCATAAAGATAAAAAATTCATGAAATGAATGTCTAGTTAATATATATGTTTTTGGTGTTTTAAATAATGAATCGTTTATGGGATGATAATACTTAATTTTAAAATATAAATTTTATTGTGAATGTAAAAATGGATGGTAATGTAAATGATTAAATAGGAAAGGTGAAATTTATGTGAAGTGATTTTGTTAAATTAATTAAAAGAAAAATGAATGAATTGTATTTATATGAAATTGAATATATTGGAAAATATTAGATAGTAAAAAATATATAAATATTTAAAATTTGGAATATGTAATTAAATTATAATTTATTTTATTGTGTGTGGTGGTTTGTGGTGTGATGGTTTATATGTGTCTGTGAAAGAAGAGGAAAGAATAGTTCCTTGTGATGTGTAGTGATCTAGATTGTATCATTACTATGATCCAAAATTAATGAATTGTGTTTATAATATATATATATATATATATTATTTTAAATACAATTAATATATCCACCGCACCACATTAACCAATTTTTTCTGAATCCCAAATGTTTTGGGAGTATTATCCCAACATCCAGATGATGAGGATGGAGTGATTGTTACCCCCCCATACTTGTAATATCTTCTATGACATGATTAAATGAATGGTATGTTATGAATTAATGATTTATTGCACTTTTTTCTTATTGATTATATGATTTGGTAGTTCAAAATGGTGGTTGTGCATTTTATGAGGTAGTCATAATGTTTATTTCAACCATGTGGATGGTAATCTACAATTCTGGTTATGAATTTTGTTGATATGTGATGTGATGAACAATATTTCATTATGATATATGTGTTTTTATGGCCCCTGTGTCATTGGTAAATACATATTATGATATTTTATGTGCATTTAGGTGAGATATTATGTAACAACATTGGCTTTATGTTTGTGATTATATTGAAGATATTGGAGCACTATGATGTATAATGTTTACTCAAAGAGTTTTCCAATAATTAGGAAGTGGTTACAGGTACGGTTAATATATATATGATTATTATTTTTTCATAAAACATGGATGTCTTATTTGGTGAGTGTGACATGGAAACAATGAGATTGGTATGTTGTCATATTTTTGAGATATTCGTTTTACTCTATTCATACTCTGGAATTATTAGGCTCTTTAATAATATATGTATGAGACATTGGGCAAGATCCTACAATGTATATGTGAATCCTTACCCAATATATATAAAAAATATTTTCTAGGAATCTTGGAGGACTCAGGTTACCATAATAGACATTAGTATCATGGGAGTCAGAGCTATTGTTGTGTTTCTATTATTGGATTAACATTGATGTGTTACTTGTATTCCATGATTATATTCTAATTACATTACATGCATTGTGTGAAATTGAGTGTTTTATATATTTCATATATAATAGAGTTTTTTGGTGGTTGTTATCCCATCTATCTATCCTACATTTCATTTTATTGAGGGTAATTCCTCCCAAATGGGTATCCATTTTCTAAACTCGGTGCTAGTCTCTTAATCAGGGCCCACTGGTGGTTAGAATCACGGTTTATTCTCTCTCTTTATCTATTATTGGATAGGGGGTTTCTTTTGATGGATGAGTTTAAGAAAAATTCCTACCAATGGTTTAGATAGAGTTATATTATGGATATTTGAGTTAGGAAATATGAGGATTTCATGGGCTCATGTTTAAAAGATTCTATTTTCCATTTCCACATTACATAGGCCAAGGGAACGATCTCGGGAGTATGGTTTTTTGACTCATCATGTTCTAATTTACGGAAATTGAACCTACAAAATGACCTTGTGTGATAGTTATTTTTACAGGTTTTATACCCATATTAGTTATAACCATTATGATTCATTACTCTGGTTACAGAATGTGGTGGTTTTGGGATGTTGAGGAATTTAATTAAAAATATCATGTGATATTATTCATTATATACGATGGTTCCCAAGAAATTGTTTTTAATGAGTTTCAATAGTATTCTTCTATATTATAGCATGATTAATCATAAATTATGTTTGATTCCATTATTAAAATAAATTGTGTGATATCTTATTTCCTGATGATTAATAATTTTATTGAAGATGAATTATGGTATTTTATCATAGATAACTCATGAATTTTAAGATCACAAATTACATAACTAACATTAGGTTTTTTCATATGGAAATACTAAATATATTATTTAATAAATACATAAAAAATTTTATATTTGTTACCATGAAAGTAATATTTCAAACATTTCTTTCCATTCATAATTTATCTCAAGAAAGTCTTTTTCCATGAATTATTTTGACATATTTCTTAGATTTGGGAAAAATTATGCATTAAAAATGATAGTTTATAAAAAAGTATTGTTTTAAAAAATAATAAATAATTACAAACAAAATATAATATATAATATAATTTCAATGAAATGTTATTATTGTTTTAAAAAATTGGAATATAAATTTAATTCCATGTGCTTCATTGTTTATTATGATATTTACCTCTCATACATTTTAAATTTATTGTAAGGATGTACTCTTTCTATGTTATATTCATTGAAATTTATAAGAATTATCTACGGTAACCTATTGAATCTCAAAGTAGTTTAAAGGATAGAACATATTATTTACAAGATATATAAATAATTAGTGCTAAGATAACAGTTCCAATCATGTTATACCAATTATATTTTTTGACAATAATAATGTATATAATTGGAATCATATTTTATTGATTTTAATATTTAAAGAATATTAATAATGTTCATGTATAATGGTTAATATATTGTATTAACATATTAAAATAAAACTTTTTCCCAAGTGATGTAGTATATAAGAATGCATCCCTCAAAAATGAAAATTTTAAAGTATTTTTGGTAAAACATAATACATGGGACATATTATAATATAATGTATGAATTTTTAATTTTTTTATGATAAAATGATTCATTTTGATAATTTGAAAATAATTTATTGTATATAATAGGGTATTTTATTTTAGAAAAAAACGTATCTTGTATCAATTTTTATCTAATAATGGACGTTTTATTATATAGTAACAATACGATAAAAAAATTCTTGATTAATCGTGATAACCATTAATCATAACAAAAAATATTTTTAGGATTTTTATTTAGAATTGAAACTTTTTAGAGATAATTAAATGAATGTCTTGATGTTTTCATCAAACTAATATGGAGATTTTTAGTGCCATTTTCAGTTTCATTTTCCCTTGATTACTAAATTTTTTACTGATATTCCTTAATGAATAAATATTTCAAAAATATATGAAGGGTTTTTAAAAACTCGGTTTAAAAATAGAATATTATCAATTGAATCCTATGATATGATCCCCTTTATTTCATGACATATAAATTTTGTGATAAATGTGATAATACTTCATACATCTTTGCGTATGTTACATTTTTTTGTACATTGTAGTGTTTTTATTGATGGAATAAACTACCTATTATAAATAATATGGAACTAAAATATTATAATAAAAGATGTTTTTGTGGAAAATCATATAATTGCGGAAGATTAAATTTTTTTAAGAAACCAAATAATATTGATGAAAGTGATGAAAGACTTTTTCGGTTATCTTGTTAGTTGTGTTCGTTGTGATTAAGTCACTGTTTGTGGCATGTTTTATATATTTATGTATTTTAGGATGGTAGAACCATTTCTTAATCATGATACATTATATGATGAAATGATTTAAAATATTGAAGGTGTGTTTGTTCCACTGAAAGTGTATAATATCCTGAAAAGGGATGTGTATTTTCATTGATTATATTATTTTTGGAATCTTTTACTATGTAGATATAAGTGATTTTTTTTGTTGAGAAATATTATGTAAAACTATTTAATGTAATGGAATGCATCTATATATTATGAAATTTGGAATGTTGAATGCCATGTAATTTTAAAATGAGTTTTCTCTGGATAATTAATGTTTTAAAAAAACATGGTAGGTTTTATAAGGGGATAGAGTGTATTATTTCAACCCATTATCTTGTTTTTGTTGCAGGTCATATATTAAATTATGTTACATAATTTTGATTTTATTTTTAGATATAATTTTGGATACCATGTTTAATTAATTTTTATATCACCTTCAATAAAATTAATTAACAATTTATATCATGAAAATAAATTTGTTTCCTATGGAATTGTAGGATTATTATAGACATCAATATAAAATCAACAAAGTAAATGCATATAAATACCTGTTTTTTAAACAAAAATAAAAAATTTGATAATTAGATGTGATGTGATGTTGTGATTTCTGGAACCTTTTATAATTAAGTTTTTGTGATGAGGAAGTTGTTGTGAATAATATGTGGTTATGTTATGAAGTTATCATGAACGTGTGGGTTTCTATCAGAATAAAAAACAATTATGTGAATGGTTTGTTGTTTTTTTATTATCTTGTGTTATTTTCCTAGTAGTAGTTGAATAAAATAATAATGAATAAACTAAAATGGAGAGAAGGGAAGCTTTGTGGTAGTATATCAATGCGTTTGATCCAAGAGATGATCCTTGGATCGTTGATGGAGACTTTAACACCATCACTGAACCAGCAGAGAAAAAGGGCAGAGATCATTTCCTCGTTGAGCAAGCATGGATTTCGTTTAGTTCATGGAATGTAAGGGGTAAAATTATATAGGCTACATATGCGACTATTTCACATGTTGTAACAACCAATGAGGGAGCATGCGCTGCTGGAGTCGGATTGATAGATGCCTTGCCAATATGATGGCCATCTCTATGCTTCTGAATGCAACAGTGACCCACTTGGTTCATGGTATTTCTAACCATTATCCATTGTTGTTTTCCCTGATCCCCACCCAATGAAACCAAGAATGATTTCAATTCTATTATTAGTGGATGAGTAACCCATAGTTTATTCAGATGGTGAGGGAGTCTTGGATGGAACTGGTGCAAGGCTATGCTTGGGTGGATTTCCAAAACAAACCCAGGAGGATTAAATAGGGGATAAAGACATGGGTAGTGGGACTTCCTCCCTTTTATCTGGATATATAGGATCTCAAAATGGACATCACACTTCTTGAAGCCAGCCTGGAGGACCACTTGGAAGACAACAACTTTGATAGTCTTTCTGTCAAGAAGAAGAGAATGGTGGAGTTGATTCTTAGGCAGGAACAAATGGCCATGGAGGAAGAAAGGTATAAATGGTTACATGAGGGGGATAATAAAATGGCTTACTTTCACTCTTGTATTAGGGAGAAAAGGAATAAAATAAACCCAAATATTATGATTGAGGATGTCTCGTATACGTAGGATAGATAATTTGTGGGTAAGATTTCCTACTCCTTCTTTAGCGACCTTCTTGCATGTCCAAACACAATGATGGAAAACGGTTACCCGGGTGTTAGGGGTGATATCATGGATTCCATCCCCACCTAGTTTCCTATGAGGACAACGCTCTCCTGGAAGAGGTCCCGGAGGAACCTGAGATTTTCAGGGCCATGATGAATCTTGATCCTGAAAGTGCGCCTGGGCCTGACTACTTTCCTGTCTCATTTTACAGAGCCTCATGGGAGGTGGTTAAGGCTATCATTATGGATGTGGTCTAGGTCTCTTTTCATGGAGGACCCCATCCCTGTGTTGCAAGCACCATGACATTGGTTCTCATTCTAAAGGTGAAGGATCCCTCCTCCCTCCACCACTAATGCCCCATGAGCATGTGCAATTTTCCATACAAAATCCTTAATGTGTCATCAATTTGAGGATCGTCGTGCATCTTCCCAAGTGGGCTTCCATGGAACAACACATTTTGGTGAGGGTACATTCAAATCAAGGGGTAATTTCTCTGGCAAAGGAAATGTTGAGGGACTTGAATCACAAGACTCATGGTTCCAAGAAGTCCATAAAACTAGTCCTAAACAAAGCATACGACCATATGGAATGGGGGTTCATCAACATGTTCCACAAAAGTATGGGACTCTCTATTAAAGCACCAGATATCCTCTTCAGATGTTTTAGAACGTCATTGTAGGTCGTCTCTATCATGGGGCATTCTCATTGTAACGCCCCGACCCCAGCTACCCAGAGTCGGTGCATTACTTCGTAACATTGGCATGATCACAAAAGATCAAGTCTCGAAAGACCGATTAGTTTAGTAGCCTTGGAAACACTAGATACATTCGTAAACGTTACATTACATCATAAAGTGAAAAACTACAATAACAAAGTCTCCATAGTCCACACTCATATCCTCTTCTGACTATCCCTGCAGGTCATTCATAAAATACTTCTTCACATCCTGGAAAATATTAAAACATTGAAAGGGGTGAGCTCAGATGCTCAGTAAGGATAACAATATTGCGGAAGCTTTCGTAAATAAACATAAACATTTAAGGCAATGTATAACTAAAACAAAAGCCTTTTAAACTTGAACATCAACATAATATGGCAAAAGTAAAATGAGATAATGCCATTTACTTCTTCACATGGATATTCTACTGGTCGAATAATCACATGCAATATCAATAACCATTTTCATAATGATGGAATGCATAATGCCAGACTATCATAACCACGTAGCCAAGGCCTCGTGCCAAGACCACAAATAAAATTTTGTCAAGGCCTCATGCCAAGACACTAGTTTGTCTCATGAGACCTGCCGATGCATCGAGGAGCTATAGCAGGCTCCACCCGTCACTTATTAAGTCCAATGCATTCCTCATATGAATAGGTTTAAACATATCATAAACCATAACATAATGGTATCACATAAAACATGCATAAAGGAAACATAACATTTCCACATTTCAATCACAAGATATAAATACAACACATTGGTATAATAAAAATGCTTTCAATACCATTTTCAATACCAAAATAAAAGAGAGTTAAAACTTTGTATTTATTTTTCATTAAAAAAATGATGGCTTGAAGAGGAAGCCGAATCTCAAATAATGGTCACGGCGGCGGAGAAGTCGTTGTCGCCGCATAAGTACGGAAAGAAAAACATTCCCTTTTGTCGTTTAGTAAAACACTTCGTATAAAAAAGATTCCTTTTGAATAAATGTAAAAGTCAAAGGGGTTTATACACCGTATAAATGAAAGATGTGTATAAAACCAAATATGCCTCAATGAAAGGAGATTGAGACGAAGTACTTACAAAGATCATTTTTTTAAATAAAATAGATCTATTATGTGTATTCACTATAATTACACATAAAGAAAGTACAAATACATGATAGGACATAATAATATCATGACATAATTTGAAAGTAGGAGATTAACCCAAAGAATGGAAATTGGGTTAAGAAGTTCCCTTAACTCGTGTCTGACTTGACTCAACCATTCTTTAACCTCCTGAATAATAAACTAGAGTTAATATATACCTTATTAAGAACCATTTTTAATTTCATTATCCTTATTATATCACTTATTACAATGATATGAACATTATGTAATTATTTAAGTTAATAACGGTCGTTTTGTCGATCTTTGGTACTTGAGTCAACAATAAGCTTCTTATAATTACAAGTTGTTTATGTGGTGAAATATCCATTATATCCAGAATTATATTCATGATTTAGATGTCATATATATCTTATATATCCAGTATATACATTCATTTATAATATTACGTAACATTTAGAGGTAAGAAATGAAATGCACCGTTCATGGAGACGGTAAGCCGTACGTACGCATGAACGCTACATTCATTTCAATTTCATATTTAATGGAACTAAATCATAATGATATAAATGTATAATATAATTCCAGTATAATATTGTGTATAATACCATTTACTCCATCCTTTATACATCCCACATATGGCATTAACGATTCAAATCACTTTGAGGGGGCGGTAGTCCGCACTTCCTAAAATGAAATTATCGCGTTTTACCCATAATGGAAATCATAAAGTATGACATAAATGAGAAATACAGAAGCATAAGTAAAACATAAACAAATTATAAATCATATATAAAAATAGTGACATCTTAATGGCCACCTTTGAAGGTGTTATATGAGTGTTGAACAATCATCGTTTCGTGAGGCAGAAATTCGCCATCCACAGAAACCGTATGTTCTTTAACCATTAGATGTAGGTGTGTGTAAGTGTAGCTCGAATCCTTCTTATAACAACATCCTAGTATATTGAGGATACTGGTGTTGTCACAAAATAAATTAATAAAAAGAGTTTAGGGGGTTGGAGAAGAAAAATAAAACAAAACAACATTAGAAAAGACATTACCTCAAAATCGGGTAACTCTTTTTGATTTGAGCCAAAGGCTTCCTTGGGAAGAGTTCTACCCAATGTGAGGCTTCTATGAGTAAGGGAGGAAGTTGGGAGAGTATTTGGGCAGAGGTTGGCCGAGCCAAATGGCTTGAAAGTGTAAATGAGGTGGGAGAGGTGGGGGCCTTTTATAAGTGGAGAGGATGGGCACTTTTGGAAAGATTGAAATGTTACATTATTTCACAATGCTTTTCGGATTCTAAAGGTCCCACACTTATATAATTCGAGGCTAAGGTGATAAGGGTTCGAAATCTCCTCATCCAATTGGCTTTGGACAAGTGTAAGCCTTGGATTTTGCATTATTTTCCCATTTTATTTAAATCGTTAAATAATGAGGTCATCACTGCATCATCATGATGTCATAAATAATTTAATTTATTTAATGTCTAAAAATTATAAGAAAAATACTATGATGTAGTAAATCTTTTTAGCTTTCTAATGAATATTTATAATCAAAATTTGGACTTGTGTAACCCTACTTAAAAATTGTTTTAGTAAAACATTTTATGTTTGTGTCATTTTTTTACTTTAACATTAAATAAAAGTTATTTATGTCATTTTCTAACTAAAGTGGCTCCATGGGGTCCCCAAGTTGACCCATGGGTTGTCTTGGTCGGCCATGACTCATCCAATAGGAGTAGGACAAGTGTCATGCTCATCTCATATTAATAAAACATTGTTTTTACCTTAAACTACACTAATTACCTCTAATCGCGATTAAGAACTTAAAAGTTACTATTCACCAAAAAATTATTTTGACCTCATTGAACCACATTTTACTTCTTAATGACAACCATGTATGTCGGATTTTTGAAAATCAAATCACAGAAGTGGTAATATTTCATTTAAACGAAAAATCAGTTATTTAACTACCACTTAGTGGTTTCACTATTCATCAAAAATTGAAGTTTTTCAGAATAAGGCCAAAATTTCACCCTAAGCTATAATTGATATTACGAATTCAAAAATGATGTCTATTTTACAAAATTCCAAACATATTAGTTGCATTAATTAATTTTATAATTAATTCCCGTTGTCACAACAAATAGCGTGTTTTTAAGAAACAATTTATATCAAAAGATTGGCAATTGTTTATGTCCAATTTCAATGTTAAATTAATTCTAATGACCACCATTGGATAAAATGGTAAAAATATATTCTAATTATACTCTAAAACCCCTCAATAGTATAATTTATCACTATGAATTATTTTTATTAAAAAAGTTGTTTTAAGTATTTTTCACTATTCATAAAAATTTTGAAGTTCTCAGAAAATTACAAAAAATTCAACATAGGCTAATTTCAATATTAGGAATACAAAAATGAAGTCCATTTTGAAATATAAAATTTATATAATTTTAAAAAGTGGTTATTACTATTCATAACGGCTACTTTGATTTGTCGCGATGTTTTAGAACTCGAAGTTGCGTACAATGCAAGCTATTGTATTATTGAATGAGAAGCGTATCGTGGAAGCTCGGGGTGTTACATTCTCCCCTCCTTCAATAAATTGCGTCCTCGCAATTTGATATTTTTCTTTAAAAATAAGAGGTTGAAAATAGAAAATACCTTTGTGGAAAACCCACATCGGAAATAAGGTTAATAAAATTTAGCCTTAATAAGAGGGAAAATGGAAATAAGAAAGTCACCACCAAATTATGATCTCGATAAGGAGAACATTGGTGGAAATTAAAGACATATAATTGGAGGAAAAACGTAAATATTTGTAGGGAGTGATTGAGGTCATCAATCACAATCAACTGTCAAATTGAGGGCCTCAAAGCCTTCAATCTATGTTGATTTAAAATATCATCAGTTCAACAAGACATAAGGTATTAGGATAACACATTTTTTTGTTTTAATATCCCTTTACTAAAGTTTAAGAATTAATTTATTCATTGAATAAGAGATAGGTATATATATATTTATGCTTGACAATTAGTGTTTCAACCTTCAACTCATCTTTCACTCAAAAAGATAATAGAACTCAAAAATATTATTATTATCCTAATTGTATAAGGTTCAAAATGTTAACACATACCATTTAGATTAGTAAAATTATATTGTAATAACCAGGGAATTCCTGTAGGCTAGTGGTAGGAAATAAAGGCCTGTCGCACTATGATTGTGGGTTCGATTCCTCCAGCTTTGTCCGACGCGACGGGTTATGCCCCACCCTGCAGGTTGTCCTATAGTATCATAATATTCCAAAAATAATCTTCATAAATTTTTTAGCCTTAAACAATACTATCCAAAGTTCAACTTAATCCATTCCAACCTTAATAGTTATCCAAAATACCTCCGTCCAGACTTTCTCTAAAAGGTCTCTAAATTCCAAAATCAATTTATCAGATTCCCAAAACAAAGAAAAGTTTCTCTTATTGTCACATACTAAAAATATGATTACCTTAATCATATTAAAACCTTACTGAAATTAACAAGTACTGCAGTACAATCCTTATATATATATTACATTATTCTTATAACCAGAATATAATCCTTGAGTCCAAAAGCACCAATACATTAGTTATTCTGCTTCAACTGTAGTAACAGCATAAGATTGTCCTTGATCCCTTGGCCTTTTATGAGGTAAGTTTCCCTGACGCTTAGGACATTCATTTGCATAATGACCCATTTCTCTACAATTGTAGCATTCAACTTTGACAGCCTCTTTCTTTCCCTTTCAATCACGAGCCTGGTGACCCTTTTCTCCACATTTATAACAAACTCCCATTCCTTTTAGGCAAGTACCAGGGTGATTCTTCCCACAATTATCACATAATGGAAAATCCTTCTTTCCCTTTTTCCCTTTATCTGTCTCTTGTTCCACCGTTCTCTTCTTCTCTTGCTTTACTTTGTTGTCATAAGACTTAGAGAATTCCTTTTCTGTCTTGATAGCACACGAGACAATATCTTCGTATGATGAGAAGGATTGTGATACCAAAGCTCGACGGAGAAATGGTTTTAACCCATCAAAGAAATGATCAATCTTACTCCTTGGGTTACGTATGTAATCTGCAGCATACCTTTCTAACCTTGTAAAGTTAGCCTCATACTTTGCGACATTCTCATCCTCCTTCTGCCTCAGACTCAGAAATTGCCTTTCCATATCTGCTCGATGGTCACGAGGAAAGTATTTTTCTAAGAAAATCTCTTTGAACTCCCTCCATTCCATATTCGATACGTCATCATCTTCCTTTGTGTTTCGAATCAGCGACCACCACTGATCGGCATCTCCAGTGAGGCGGTAAACTGCCATGACAACCTTCTCCCTTTCACTACTCCCCAAAGCCTGAAATATTTTCTCTAGGGAATTTATCCATTGCTCGGCTACTAAGGGATTTGTACTCCCATTAAAGGTTGGTGGTTGTTGCCTCATGAAACGATCTAGCATTGATCCTCCACGTTGCGGATCAGGGTGCTCCATACGAGTAAGGTTATTATTCATAACCTGAGTGAGTTGTCCCAGTATGGTAATAAGTTGATCAGCACCAGTTGTATCTCCAGATCCACAATAATTATCTTGATCAGGAGGGCAATCCCTACACGGAGTTCGTGCATTGATACGGTTTCCATTCCTTCCACTAGGCGCCATTTCTAAACAATGGCATAAACTAGATTAGTTTATGAATCAAAATACATAATTCCATACTTATAAAACACTTAACATAAATTGAACTATTTATGGATATAATCCATAATCATAAAAAGAAATGTTTTCTTTGAGAAAGTATATACTCATAACCCTTCATAGTGGTTTGTAAATAAAATGAGAATTATCCTAAGCATATCCCCCGGGAGTGTCGTAACCAAGAGTGCAGCAAGGCCCGTTGTCGTGCACCAGTTCCCGTTCGAGTCTAGCTCAAAGCGGTGTTTTCGGGTTTTACCCCTAGGTACATCTGTGCCAGAGCCGCCTCTACTTGCTCGTATCCAGACAGGGATGTATTGCTCGGAAAAGTCATAACATCTCTATAATACCAAAATTCTAGGAAGTTCTTCTATACTAATCCTCAAAGTATATCTTTGGGCTATGTGCTCTAATCAGAGTTTATCTAAATCTAGCTTCCAAGGTTAGTACTAAACTGCCTCTGATACCAACTGTAACGCCCCGACCCCAGCTACCCAGAGTCGGTGCATTACTTCGTAACATTGGCATGATCACAAAAGATCAAGTCTCGAAAGACCGATTAGTTTAGTAGCCTTGGAAACACTAGATACATTCGTAAACGTTACATTACATCATAAAGTGAAAAACTACAATAACAAAGTCTCCATAGTCCACACTCATATCCTCTTCTGACTATCCCTGCAGGTCATTCATAAAATACTTCTTCACATCCTGGAAAATATTAAAACATTGAAAGGGGTGAGCTCAGATGCTCAGTAAGGATAACAATATTGCGGAAGCTTTCGTTAATAAACATAAACATTTAAGGCAATGTATAACTAAAACAAAAGCCTTTTAAACTTGAACATCAACATAATATGGCAAAAGTAAAATGAGATAATGCCATTTACTTCTTCACATGGATATTCTACTGGTCGAATAATCACATGCAATATCAATAACCATTTTCATAATGATGGAATGCATAATGCCAGACTATCATAACCACGTAGCCAAGGCCTCGTGCCAAGACCACAAATAAAATTTTGTCAAGGCCTCATGCCAAGACACTAGTTTGTCTCATGAGACCTGCCGATGCATCGAGGAGCTATAGCGGGCTCCACCCGTCACTTATTAAGTCCAATGCATTCCTCATATGAATAGGTTTAAACATATCATAAACCATAACATAATGGTATCACATAAAACATGCATAAAGGAAACATAACATTTCCACATTTCAATCACAAGATATAAATACAACACATTGATATAATAAAAATGCTTTCAATACCATTTTCAATACCAAAATAAAAGAGAGTTAAAACTTTGTATTTATTTTTCATTAAAAAAATGATGGCTTGAAGAGGAAGCCGAATCTCAAATAATGGTCACGGCGGCGGAGAAGTCGTTGTCGCCGCATAAGTACGGAAAGAAAAACATTCCCTTTTGTCGTTTAGTAAAACACTTCGTATAAAAAAGATTCCTTTTGAATAAATGTAAAAGTCAAAGGGGTTTATACACCGTATAAATGAAAGATGTGTATAAAACCAAATATGCCTCAATGAAAGGAGATTGAGACGAAGTACTTACAAAGATCATTTTTTTAAATAAAATAGATCTATTATGTGTATTCACTATAATTACACATAAAGAAAGTACAAATACATGATAGGACATAATAATATCATGACATAATTTGAAAGTAGGAGATTAACCCAAAGAATGGAAATTGGGTTAAGAAGTTCCCTTAACTCGTGTCTGACTTGACTCAACCATTCTTTAACCTCCTGAATAATAAACTAGAGTTAATATATACCTTATTAAGAACCATTTTTAATTTCATTATCCTTATTATATCACTTATTACAATGATATGAACATTATGTAATTATTTAAGTTAATAACGGTCGTTTTGTCGATCTTTGGTACTTGAGTCAACAATAAGCTTCTTATAATTACAAGTTGTTTATGTGGTGAAATATCCATTATATCCAGAATTATATTCATGATTTAGATGTCATATATATCTTATATATCCAGTATATACATTCATTTATAATATTACGTAACATTTAGAGGTAAGAAATGAAATGCACCGTTCATGGAGACGGTAAGCCGTACGTACGCATGAACGCTACTTTCATTTCAATTTCATATTTAATGGAACTAAATCATAATGATATAAATGTATAATATAATTCCAGTATAATATTGTGTATAATACCATTTACTCCATCCTTTATACATCCCACATATGGCATTAACGATTCAAATCACTTTGAGGGGGCGGTAGTCCGCACTTCCTAAAATGAAATTATCGCGTTTTACCCATAATGGAAATCATAAAGTATGACATAAATGAGAAATACAGAAGCATAAGTAAAACATAAACAAATTATAAATCATATATAATAATAGTGACATCTTAATGGCCACCTTTGAAGGTGTTATATGAGTGTTGAACAATCATCGTTTCGTGAGGCAGAAATTCGCCATCCACAGAAACCGTATGTTCTTTAACCATTAGATGTAGGTGTGTGTAAGTGTAGCTCGAATCCTTCTTATAACAACATCCTAGTATATTGAGGATACTGGTGTTGTCACAAAATAAATTAATAAAAAGAGTTTAGGGGGTTGGAGAAGAAAAATAAAACAAAACAACATTAGAAAAGACATTACCTCAAAATCGGGTAACTCTTTTTGATTTGAGCCAAAGGCTTCCTTGGGAAGAGTTCTACCCAATGTGAGGCTTCTATGAGTAAGGGAGGAAGTTGGGAGAGTATTTTGGCAGAGGTTGGCCGAGCCAAATGGCTTGAAAGTGTAAATGAGGTGGGAGAGGTGGGGGCCTTTTATAAGTGGAGAGGATGGGCACTTTTGGAAAGATTGAAATGTTACATTATTTCACAATGCTTTTCGGATTCTAAAGGTCCCACACTTATATAATTCGAGGATAAGGTGATAAGGGTTCTAAATCTCCTCATCCAATTGGCTTTGGACAAGTGTAAGCCTTGGATTTTGCATTATTTTCCCATTTTATTTAAATCGTTAAATAATGAGGTCATCACTGCATCATCATGATGTCATAAATAATTTAATTTATTTAATGTCTAAAAATTATAAGAAAAATACTATGATGTAGTAAATCTTTTTAGCTTTCTAATGAATATTTATAATCAAAATTTGGACTTGTGTAACCCTACTTAAAAATTGTTTTAGTAAAACATTTTATGTTTGTGTCATTTTTTTACTTTAACATTAAATAAAAGTTATTTATGTCATTTTCTAACTAAAGTGGCTCCATGGGGTCCCCAAGTTGACCCATGGGTTGTCTTGGTCGGCCATGACTCATCCAATAGGAGTAGGACAAGTGTCATGCTCATCTCATATTAATAAAACATTGTTTTTACCTTAAACTACACTAATTACCTCTAATCGCGATTAAGAACTTAAAAGTTACTATTCACCAAAAAATTATTTTGACCTCATTGAACCACATTTTACTTCTTAATGACAACCATGTATGTCGGATTTTTGAAAATCAAATCACAGAAGTGGTAATATTTCATTTAAACGAAAAATCAGTTATTTAACTACCACTTAGTGGTTTCACTATTCATCAAAAATTGAAGTTTTTCAGAATAAGGCCAAAATTTCACCCTAAGCTATAATTGATATTACGAATTCAAAAATGATGTCTATTTTACAAAATTCCAAACATATTAGTTGCATTAATTAATTTTATAATTAATTCCCGTTGTCACAACAAATAGCGTGTTTTTAAGAAACAATTTATATCAAAAGATTGGCAATTGTTTATGTCCAATTTCAATGTTAAATTAATTCTAATGACCACCATTGGATAAAATGGTAAAAATATATTCTAATTATACTCTAAAACCCCTCAATAGTATAATTTATCACTATGAATTATTTTTATTAAAAAAGTTGTTTTAAGTATTTTTCACTATTCATAAAAATTTTGAAGTTCTCAGAAAATTACAAAAAATTCAACATAGGCTAATTTCAATATTAGGAATACAAAAATGAAGTCCATTTTGAAATATAAAATTTATATAATTTTAAAAAGTGGTTATTACTATTCATAACGGCTACTTTGATTTGTCGCGATGTTTTAGAACTCGAAGTTGCGTACAATGCAAGCTATTGTATTATTGAATGAGAAGCGTATCGTGGAAGCTCGGGGTGTTACACTCATGGATTCTTCAAGACCTCTAGAGGCTTCATTAAAGGTGGCATAATCTCCCCATTTATTTTCATCTTAATGCTGGACATGTAAAGTCGACTCATGGAAAGAGGGGTCTATGATGGTAGTATTATCACCAATAGTAGAAAAAGGGACCTCCCCTCCATTATATACTTGATTTTTTCAGAAGACATGATTATTTTATCTAATACAGGGAAAAGATTAATGCATTGAATCAAGAGGGCTTTGGAAGAGTATTGTTTCTAGAGTGTTCAGGTGATCAACAACTCCAAAAGTAACATATTACTTTCTAAAAAATGCACGTATAGATGATCCACTTTCATTTTTAACTGAATGAACATAAATCCTTCTCATCTCCCAATGGAATATCATGGAACCCTAATCTCTTCAGGTTGAATGCGTATTAGGTACATTGATCAAGTGGTGAGCAGGATCACTAGCTGTGTCCTCAAATGGAAGAATCACATACTATCTTTTGGGGGATGCATTGCTTTTATTAACGGCTTCCTGTCTGCTAAACTGGTGCTTGAGTTTCCATCTACTATCATGTCAAAGGGGGTCATCAAGGAGATCGACAAGGTTCTGGACAATTTTTTATGGGACACGCTCTTGGAGGGGAAGAGACACTGGGTGTCATGGGACATGATGGTCCATCCTATTCACGAGGGGAGAATCAATACGAGGATCATGTGGGGAATGTTACAGTGCATGCATGCCAATCATTCATGGGAAACATGGGAGAAATAGACACTTTTGGGGGAGAACTATGTCCCATAGTTATGCTACCGACGTGGATGCATAGTAGGTGCATGGATCTCCATTATGGTAATAGGTTTGCTCCCTCATTTTGGTCCTCCTTCAACTCTACTGTAGGATTGTAGGAGAATGAAATGTTCTTTTCTGAAATCACAACTGACTATGTTCTATGATTGGTTTCCCGGGCTGTCTGGCCCACATGATCACCTTCATGAAGTCTAACCGGTACCTGGAGTTCACCATGTCAGTGTTGGACATGAAACAACATGCCATTCTTGACTCGAACCTCATCACCCCTGAAATGGATAAATGCATCTTCACCCCCTCCCACTCTGGGAAGTTCACTAAATGAGGCTTTAGGAGGATATCTTCTCCCCATGCACATCAGGTAGGCTGGAACTACATTATGTGCTACAGCCAAATCCCTGCCAAATATAACATCCTTGTTTGGTGAATTTAGAATTCTGTCATTCCTTTAGAAAATTGGATCCAGATAATGGGGTTAGTTTGGTCTCTTGGTTCATGTGCTGAAAAAATAAGTGGGAAGAAACTTTTGATAATATCAACTTTTAAGGTGATTGGGATCGCTATGTTTGGTAGTTCATCGGAGAGTTACGAATATCTCCTCCTTCATCCCCAGTGATTCGATTTTTTTGGAGAGGTGGATCCAAGGGTCACCATGGAAGGGTCCTGAAGGGCTGGCGAGGTCTATTATCCTTAGTGTAGGATGTCGGTGACTCTGGTAGGCACACAACAAGGCGCGATATGAGGGAATCTCCTCCACAGTATGGTCCATCATCGTGTGAACAAATTTACTGTTGATTGAATGGGTCTCACTTTTTGAAAATTGGCGTGAGGCACCCTCCCTATGTTTCCTTGAAGTTTGTTCCCCTATGGATACTTCTCAACTAGATAGAAGGCAGGGATCGTGGGTGCATTGGATTCCCCCAACCTCTAGCATCATGTTAAATACCGATGTATCTAGATTAGTTGGTTTCATGCGTGGTGGTGGTGTTGTCCGCAACACGGATGGGAGTGTGTCCCTAGATTTCATAGCTCACTTTGGGAGTGGTACTGCTCTTCAAGAGGAGGCCACTGCAGTACTCACGGGTCTCTCCCTTTGTAGTCAGAAGAACATCATTCTATCCCAAGTAAAAACTGACTTGAAGTTCATTTGTGACTCTTTAATGGACTAAGTCTCCATTCCATGGTCAGTTATATACTTCATCAGAAAATTTAAACTTTTTCTCAATAGAAATATTCTGGTCACCCACACATGGAGAGAGGGGATCAAAATTGTTGATCATCTCACCTCCCACACAGCCCCTGGATCCAATTTCACCTGCCTCCTCAATTCACCTCCTTCAACCCGGAAGAGGTCAACATAATTCGTGTGGATGCCCATGGTCTCCATTATTTTAGACCCCCCTGAACCTTGTTTCATTGTAGTTTTATTTCTTAATTGAATAAATATACTCTCATGGTGATGACCTGTCTTTATATGAAATTTATGAAAAATTTATAGGATGTGAAGAATAATATAGAAAGCATTATTTTTGGAACTGCATGATAAATAGGCCTTGTGGAATATTTGTAGATAATATATCTATGTTATTAATAAATAAATATAAAATCATTAAAATATAACTAATTTATGAATAGTTAATTATGATTAGTTTCTAATATTTTGAATTAAGATATTATGAATTATATTTGAGGATAAAGGATGTATAGTGTTTTTATTTTATGAAATCCTTATGTGATGTGGTAAAATTTCATGAAATAAACTTATTTAATCTTACATTAAGTAAATTTCATGTATTTCATTATGTTTTAAATTAGAAAGAATCATATATTAGAAACAAATATTATCAAATAGTGTTTTTTATTGATGATTTAGTTTATTTTATGTTATGATTTGTGATGTAATTTTTTTATAGTTGATATGTTTTGATGGTTGTTGATTTTTTTTTGAAAGTTATGTATTAATTAATGGTTTTGGAAAGCTATAAGTCCTAAAAATCATGTTATAAGTTTCTCCCTAGAGTGTTGTTTTATATATTGGTTATTCTGTTTCTAATATAGAGATACTACTGAAGGGTATCTTGACGTTTGGATGATTTATTCCCTATCCTCCAGATTTTATTTTTAGTTTTATTTTATTTCCCAATTATTAAAATAGTTTTAGAGGTATTTAATATAATGGCCAAATATATTATAAATCTTTAAATTACCATTTTTTGGTGATAAAATGTTTTGTAATGTTTTCATCAAAATTTTAGGCAATTTGAAATGGATTTTTTTAATTATTAATGATTTTAATAATGTAATTAAAGATACTAGATTTAATAGGAAATTTTTATATGTTTTCTGGAGAGTTTATATGGTATTTTTGGAAGTGGTATATTTTTTTGATATTTTTTTTTGATATTGGAATAGATAATTTTACTTACTTAATTATTTATTAGTTTGTTTAAATGAAATTTTATTATTTTAAGTGAAAAATGTATTATTATAGGTGAAATTTGATTTTTTTTAAGGTAATAGTTATTTAAATCAATTATTTTTGTATTAAATGGATTTAAATAGTTTTTATAATAGATAATTGTGACTTCAATTATATACATAATGCCAAAATGGGTTTCCCATAGACATATATGGGTAGATATCAAAATATATGGGAATATCTGGACTTGTATAAGGGAATAATCATATATCCTTACAATGTGAAAAGGTACATCCTATTTTATAAGCACTTTATAATAATAGTGAGTGATGTATAAGTTTATGTCATCCTGTTTATAATATAAAGCCTTATTTTTCAAAAAGAAGTTTAAGGGTAACTCATGTTTACCTATACCCTAATAAGGGTAATCGAAATCATTTATATTGGTATTAATTAAATACTATATCACATGTTGTGGTCATACTGAATTAAATATACATGTATAAGTATAATCTGCTCAGTAAATGTATAATAACATTACACTAACACAATTCATGCCTCTAATGTATATGTAGTGTAAATAATCAAAAAACATTATTTTTCCCTTACTAGGCCTTCTATAATGATTTTTAATGATTTAAAAGTCTAAAATAATAGTTTTGATTTACTTTTAATCATATTTATTATATCTAACATTTTAAAATTTGATTAATGTAACAAAATTAATACTTAATTAACATAAAACAAAATTTGTCGAAAAACATATCTAAATTTTATAATGTAATATAGGAGAGATATCATTTAATGATAAAAATTAGTTTCACCCATTTGAATGTCCATTTGTTTTACATATTTTTTAATAAAAAACCATTATTTAGTATTTCTAGAGTCTATAGAAAATTATTCAAAGCCTCTATTGCTTCCAGACATATAGTTAGTGGATACCAATCTCTCTGTTATGTTTTTTTATTAGAACGAACTATTATTTTTATTTACATGTAGGGTAACCTTCTTATTTATTATATTTTCATCATCCAAGTGGGATCAAAATTTTTTTATCCTTTATAATATGTTTTAAACTATCCTATTATGACAATTAACGCGTAAATTTTATGTTTATAGATATAAAGTGTTTCTCCAAAATATTTGGAACGATTTCTATATATTCTAAATGATTTATTTCCTAATATCACATTTATAAGAATTATTATTCATATTGTAAAATAGGGTTTTACTTTTTTTAATCAAAATATAATCATGTAATGAGAATTTGATAATCACATGAAGATAATGAATATTAGTTTTTATGAAAAATAAGGATATATCATGTGTTTTATTTTTTCCCCGATATTAGTTTTCCATAATTATGTGACAGATGCGGTTGAGTATGGAATGTGTTGGATTTTTTGAACAAATTGTTTTTTATTAAAACATAATTTTGGACTCACTTCATATTAAATCAATTATTCCAATAATTATGGAGATTGGATTGGATTTATGTAAATAAAAATATTTTGTGAAAATTTAGACAATGAAAGGATTATTATAGTAGTATAGGGATATTATCACCTGAAGATAATTAATATTTATTAAATTTATGGAAAATAAGATTTTGTAATTACATGTGTTATAATCAGATGATCACAGAATTATATAAATCATGTAGAATTATTATTAGGTGGTGAAAATAATAATTTTTTTACATAGAGGTTGATGTCGTGGACATTTCTAATAAAGATAATTAATTTGAATGTAATTGTAATGGATATAATTTTTGTTATATTTTATTTTTGTGTAATGGCTTGTGGTTATATTTTGGTGAATTTTTTTGGGGTAAAAGGGTTGATATTAAATTTATTATGAGAATTTTAATTTTATTAGATGATTCCTGGTAGCTATTAAATGATTGGGATGGAAATCCAATTAATATATATGTGGACATTGATGTAGAAAAATAATTTTAAATAAAGTTATGAATCTTGAAATGAAGATGGAATTATTTTAATTTATATTAACCTAGATGGTAACTTAAATTTCAAAATGAGTATTATGAAATTGATGTCCACTTATTGTCTAAAAGGAATTTAAGGACAATCAAATGGGATGAGATAATATGAAATAAAATTTATTGGTAAAGAAGATTTAGTGAAAACACAATGAATATATAATTGTTTAGATTGTAATTCTAGTAGATTTTGTAATTCTTGTGTGTGGTGGTTGCGCGGAGTAATGAGTTATTAGTTTTAAAAAAAATGGAGGAGTGTTAAAGGTTATGTTAAGGGGATGAGTTAAGATAGTACACTTAATTAGCCCATTGATTGGGATACTGTGTAATATTCACATAGACACACACATACACAAGAATAGAGTTATATATTTGTATATTATTTTAATGTTGATTCCTATATGCATCCCACCCATATAGAGAACATTTTGATGACACCAAGAATATTTATTGATGTTTTTAGGGAACATCCATATGGAAAGGGTGGATAGTTGAACACCCACTCTCCCTCTACTCTATCATCCCATAATGAATGACATTAATGGGATATGGTGTCTTATATATTGTCATTTACTTGTGAGATTTTCAAATGAGAGGATGTTTTGGTTCAAAGTTGGGGTCATTTAATGTATGGAGAAGACTCGAACTTTAGGACATTCATGTTCAGGAAATGGTATTATTATTGTAATAGATGTGGTTGAGATGTGATATGACGTCCCCTATGTCTTCAGGTGAGATAGAAAGTGATTTCATATATGTAGTTTGGATAAATGTGATGTGATGGCCTAGGATTCATTGAGAACGATTTTATGGAAGAATTGGGAGTGCCAAGACATACATTAATGGTATATGAGAGTGGCATAATAATTATATTGCGAGTTTACTTACCCTTTTGTCAATATTTTTGTTATTTTTTAACTATAAATGGATGAATTGTTTTTTAACTGTTTCTTAGTGAGAATTTGATAGTTTAGTTTATAAATTTAGCTTCTTTTTGTTCTTCTATGTGTATATAGGGGAATTAGTAAGTTCTATTCTAAAGTTTATGAGTGATTATAAGTATGAAAAATGTGACACCAATATAAAAATTATTTTTAGGTTTTCAATAAAACTTCAGGTATCGATATTTACATAACTGGCTTAGGTTCCATAAATGATATCAATTGTTTTTTATGTTATTATCCTTTTTATTTTATATGGATATTTTCATTGTATTATTTTTATATTATAATAATTTTGTTTTATAGTAGGTTTTACACTTTTTTATGGTGTGGATTTGTTTAAGGGTTCATGTAATATCTTTTAATTCATATTTTCATTCTATATTTAGTAATTCATCGCATTTATGAGAATATTTTTAGGTCGATAATGATAATTGAAAACCAAAGGCTGACTGTAGGTGGGACAATTTTGTATTTATATTCATTTTTCTATTTATGGTATATATAGTCACATTTAGAGGCGTGGAGTCACAAACAACTACATTTATTCATATATCATAATAAATTTTCTAATATAGTTACATGGATTCAACTTCCATTCAAAAAGATATATTAATGGTTGAAAATTTAAAATACATTAATTTTTATGTTAGTATGTTTATTGTAGGTAGTAAAGGTGGTGATGTGAAATGTCTATAAGAAAAATAAAATAATACAATTAGAATAATTATTTTGTATGATTTATATAGAATTTTATTACTAAATAAAATTCTATAAAATTATGTTAACATTTTTCATGGGGATTGATTAGAAAAGATCAATATATATAATTTTTACATTATTAAATCTATGATGTATAATTTTTTATTTCCTCTATTTATGGTTCCACTCATATGGATCCACCCAAAAGTAATATTTTTAATAGATTAAATTAGAAATCCATATGATAATTTACACAACATGAATAAACCATGTCAAATAGGTCACATATTAAGGATAATACATTGTATATTCTGCTTCATGCAATTTATACTACTTGAATACATATTGGTGGTTTCTATGAGTTTTTAATAATTGTAATGTAAAAAATTTTCTTCCAATTTATGTTAATACAAACCCCTAATATTTGTATGTTATCATTCAAAGAAATTGGTTAGGATGATGCCTATGAAAAAGAAAACTATTATTCCTGGAAACAGGATCCTCTAGTTTGTTAAGGGTGGATATTTTGGATAATCCATGATGAATAACTTCCGTTTTCCAAGTAAATAATGTTATATATATCATGAATATTGGCATTGAGGTTGTGTTTATAATTATAAATCTATATAATTTTGTAGAAATGGAATTACATCTCAGGTATGTGGTATTTTCTTTTTTTATGTCCTTTGAGACACATACAAAATCATGGAGTCGATTTACATTACATCATCTGAAAAAAAAGGTATCATTGAAACCACCCTTCATAAGGATTACATCAAAGGTATGCTATATATAAACAAGCAATGATAATATGATGATGTTATAAATTGTTAATTTCTAAATGAAATACATTCTATTTTTCCCAGACTTATTCTCGATGAAAAAAGTATAATGGAGACAACTCTCATTCACATGGGTGGTGTGTACATGTAAAATGTTAGATTTTTTTGAGAATTTACCTCAACGGTAAGGTAACACAACATAAAATAAATAAAAATTACTAATGTTTTGATACATTCTATATACATAAAATAATTATACATACCTATTAACTATAATGGGTTTTGTGTCTTTAGAGACTATACTAGTAAACATATTATTTCCTAAAGGATCACCAGTGTGTCCCACAATTTTCTTTAAAATAATACGCTTCTATATGTATCATATATTGAATATTCCATCAAAACCACATAATGGAAATCATAATAAAGGGTCTTCTTAGATACTCAATACGGGAAAATATATGAGATATAAATCAATGATCATATGTGATAATGATTTTATCTGAATGTAATATTATGTTAAGGATTGTATACATAATCAATTAAATATATTTAATCATGATTTATGAAAATATAGCTATATTAAAAAAAGAATCATATTAGTGTAGAATTATCAGTAATAATTCTTGAAAAAATATAGATTATTAAAAACATAATAATGTGAAAAAATAAATAATCATATAACCTCGTGAATGTATATTAATAGTCATTTATTCATTCATTAAATAAAGTGAATGAATTCATGATTGAAAATGAATTTATGGTACAAAAACATGGTTTACACATTTAATATTGGACATGAAACATTTTTTACAAATCAATATATTAAAATGAAATTAGATCCATATCAAATGTTATGAGCGAGAAATTACCTTCACACATAACATAGTAATTTCGTTAGTTATTCATCGATGCCCAATTAATTGGTGGTCTATAAATGACATACCTATCATATAATTAAATCTATATAAATATATCATACAATATCAAAAAATCAGAAACTAATATTATAATAACCAATTAAAATGAAATTTTTTTTCATGAAACATATATCCTTTATTATTGTATAACCATTAAAAAACAAAAAGCATTCTTAAAATTGTTATCATAATATAAATAACCATTTTTAAGGAACCAAGTATCATAGAATAACCCTTACATTATTATAATTATAATCTATCTAGAAAATGAAAGTATATTTTATCATAAGATATTATACCTAGTGAAGCATAAAAATCATCAATGGATATTGGCATAGATGAAATTACCTTTAAAATAAAATCAAATAATTTCATAACAAATATAACATCATCATATTGAAATTACTTATTTTAACTATATATATTTGTAAAATATTACGGAAATATTTTATTTCAAATTAACCATTTGAACATTTAATTAAAACATAAAATCAAATAATGACCATGATGACATGGATATCCCTTCATTCTGTGTATGTTAAAAGAAAACATTTTTCTTGATTCTTTATAAATGTAAAAAACTTATTATTCAAAAATAAGTTATTTAAATATATTCATTTTAAACATTTTAATTTTGAGTAAATGTTAAGGTAAATGTACTTTTTAAATGTTTTGACTATATATATTAATATTCATTTATCAATTTTGGATGAATATAGACAATAGAAGAAATATACATTGACCAAAGAAGAAATAAGGACGATATTTAAAAAAAATAGTTTCATTATCATTTTTGGTTTTAATGAGAGGAAAATTGTATTTATAATTTATAATTATACAAACAACCAAATGATTAGATAATGTTTCTTTTTTAATGTATAATAACGAAAAGAATTCCCTTATAAAAAATTTAGCATAGACAGCCCTGAAAAGAAATGACATTGAAACCATAACCCATTACTAAGGTCATTTATTAATTCATATGTGTTAAAATATTCTATATAGTAAATCTAATAATATTATTAATATATTCTATAACAATAATTATATATATCATAATATTTATAATTTACTTTTAACATTTTATTAACATTTTATTTACAATAATTGGATAAAACATTGTTTTGAGTAATAATTGTTTTTTATTCATGTATATTTCATTTAGACAGTTTTGGTCCTTATATATAAATTATGGATACATTATATAAACCAATTTCATCATTATATATATATATAATATGAATATATTTATACATTCACATAATGAAGTGATGAATCATAAATCACAACACTTCATGGAGTTGGTAGTTTATACGCATGGTAGAGTGATTATCCCCATATAAAATAGATGGAATGAATGATATTAAAATAATAATTAACCATTATAGATTCACTATAATATTATAAATACCATATATATCTTCATTACTATAAATGAAAAATTTAAATGAAAAATTATTTATATCACTTCATGAAGTGGGCCATCTATACCAATTATGAGAAACGTTATCATTTTCGAGCAAAATGGAAAGTTACAAGTTGGATTACTTAATATAATTAAGGAATATTAATTATTTCGAAATATAAAAAATATTCAACAAATGCATCATTATAACCATCTTTTGGAAATGGTTATGTAAAATTAATTAAATAGTTTTAAGGAGGTGGTTTCCACATGTACACAAGAGTGATAATTTGATTTACCATTTGATTGAAAGGATGTGGAAAATGGTTTCATAACATTAATAAAAACAACATATTTTATTAATGACATTATAATATTAACTCTTTGATAGATAAAACCATTTATTGGAATTTATATATTAAATAAAAATGATAGTGCTAGATAAAAATTTTTACTTTCTCTTTTAGTGAAATCATTTGCATCAATCCTAAATCATTCAATGATTGGTACTACAAGAAGATAAATGGATGAAATTAATTTATAGGGAATCATGGAATGATTTTATATAAATTTTATATGCGATACAATTATAAAACATTGTGAATATAGAGGGTAATTGATTCCATTTTATAGGTTATGGAGTGGACAAAAATGGAATAACATAGAAGAATTAAACAATATTTTGTCATTTTCTAGGAAATTAGAACAAAATGCTCAAGAAATTAATGTCAAGTTATCAATGGTTATAAAAATATTCAAAAAATAATAACTACACATATTTATGTAGAATTAGTAACCTTATCTATTAGATCAACCAAATGACAACAATATTTTAACATGAATCATGGTTATCCATTTTTATTATTTCTACAATTCATTACGAAAAAAAATGAAATTTTCCTCTTTAATAAATTTAGAAATAAAATTTCACAATATGGAGTCCTTTTATCAAATTAGATTTATATAAGTGTAAACATTTATTTTTAAAATAAACCAGAAAAACATAACTAATACTTTTTTTAAATGGCTGTTTTTTGTTAAACGAGTTATCTTTCTTCCATTCCATCCCATCTATAAAACACTAGAGGATTGTTAAAATAATTTATTCATTATGTATTATATATATTTTATTAAAATCAAAAATAAATAGATTGTAAATGATATTATTTATATGAAAACAAATTTCATGCATAAATTTTATTTCATAAAACAACACCATTTAACGTCACATGATTTTATATTTATTTATAACAAATAGAATATCTACAAATTAATTTTAAAAAGTTTACAATTATTTGTATAAAAATTTATATATTGATTTTTAAAACGATTTATCAAATGCATAGCTTATAAATTCCATGTAAAATAATTATATTTCAATAGTTAATTGGTGTTTTTATAAACTAAACATTGCATGTATTTCAATATATCATAGAAATGAAATATATTTAGGAAAATGGATATCCTAAACTTTATTGGATTGACATTATATACCCCACAAATAATTTATCCCATGAAATTTTTTGAATCCAATATTATTAATTGAGGAAAACTATTCCACATCACATTCTTGGGTTCATATATCTTATTGATATTTATTGGTTCGCAAAAAAATGATATCCAAGTGAGTGGTGTTATTTATTAAAACACTGTCAGATCATTATGGATTCAAAAAAAATTCCATATAATTTGGATATTGATCCTCTTGTTTGAAGTCTATATAAATTACTATATAATAATATAGTATCTTATTCCTCATGATATATACATGCTATTTCTAGTTATTTAGTGGATGAACCAAGCGATAAAAAACCGTCCATATAAGATCAATAATATCATTGGGTGATATATCTCATATTTTTATATTTCTAAATATGTTTTTAATTTATTTAATCCCTTCCCATTAATCAATTTGATCTTTTTTGCTTAATTTTATGACATTTGGAGAGTTTTGAGCTTAACTGTAAAAATTAGCTAATTTAGGACATTTAATAGTTTTATGTTTCCTAATTATTTAAAGCATAAATCCTAAAATACTCAACAAATGCACTTGATTCCTTTTTTAGGATGTAATTGTTCATGTTATACATTTACATCTTCAAGAATCAAAGCTAATTCGAACTCCAACAAGCCAAAACAAATCGGTCAATGTGAACACTAATTCTAGATGAAAAAATAGAGCATGAATCATTCAGTGACTCATATCTTGGGATACTGATCCCCAAATTGGGTACTTATAGCTGTTCCAAAATCCAACTTGATGAGTAAGCATCAATAATATTTCTTGCAGAAAATATTTCATATAGGCTTCCCTTCAATCGGTCAATGTATTGTTTTTGGAATAGTGATTGGCGGCCAGAAAAGTTAAGGTCTACTAATTCGGTCAAAAAGCATTCCACACGGCCCAAAATGAATTAAAACATCTTGGGTAGATGTCCTACTCTATACATCTCCTCCTATAAGAAGGGACCCTAGACTGATTCGATGAGAGGGTGGACGAACCAAATCTTATCTTCTATTGGACAGATTGTTGAGGAAATGTTTGTGTTATTATTTTCCCTCTTTTCTTTATTTTTGTTTTTTAATATATTATTTCACCCCATTATTCTCAACTACCCTTAACATGGTGGGGTAAATATTTTTAGTGATTGGGGAAGGTTTGGATTTATATTTGGTAATGTTTTAGTTCATGTGCTTTGTGTTATAAAATGTTTTCTTTATTCGGAAAAGTTGGTTTCAATTGGTAATTATAGTTTATATTATCTTATGAGATTGTATTTGATTTTATATTCTGTTCTTATTATAGATTTGATGAATGAAAATTATCTCCCACACTAGGTTCTATTCTATATACGATGGAATAGTTCAATGCATATTGTTGATGTACATGGTGATTGTCAGCACGTGTGAGAGTTGTAGTTCATATTCACGATTCTTTAGGATAAACAAGACCCAATCAGGAATTGCCTAAATCAATTGAGAGTATTACCTGCAACTCATTAAAAAAAGGAATAAGAGTAGGCCAAAATAATTTCTTGTAATGGTTTACTCTCTCCATCACCATTGGCCCAGGAAGTGAGAGGAAACAATTGTTGAATCTCACATTAATCAGCTTAGCAAAAGATAAATGTATAAATTCAAACTATGATAACAATGCAATTGGAAATCCAACCCTGACCTCATCTCATAATTTTATATTACTATTTTTTATCATGTGTTATTACAATTTATTTTTCATATCTTCTTTAATTTATTATTTTGTTATGTTTCACACATTGATTTCAAAACAAAACAATTTCAAAAATAATAAACTTTTTCTCTAATTAAAAAGTTGAAAAATATTTTATGCATGCTCTTCTCTAGAGAGAACCTAGGTTAACTACTATACTATATTTTAACATACAAAATGATTCTTTTTCCACACCACATGACAAGAACATGTCCAAACATATCGATTTTCTCAGTGGTGTAGTGCCATAATATCATTATAAATATTTATCACTTCCCAAAAAACAAAAAAAATCAATGTTGTTTTTAAATGATTATTTCATTATTACAATGAACAAATACCCACATTTGGAATAAGAATATGAGGATGGTTATGATATAGTTCAGATGAAAGTACTTCAAAATTACATATAAAAACTAGAGAACAATGTTGAACTTGCATTTGAATATGTATGTGCATTGTTGGAAAAACCATAACCTATGAATGAACCTGGGGATGATAAGAAAGAAGAATTAACTACTGAGATACATGTGGGAGGAAAAACAGATCTAGATGGATTATGGAATTAGTGTGAAGAACTACTTGATCCACATATTCTTTACAAAGTATTAGATCCTGAACCATTGAATGAAGACACCACCAAAGTGGTGGAATTTAAAGAAATGATGGAGGATCCTGACTACCTTCCTCTATCTTATGAAATTTAACTATAAGAGGAACCTCATACAGAAAAAGAAATTGAAGTGAATCTACTTGAGGGAGATAATATTTTTCTTAACTCTTTTCATTACTATTATATAGAATCTTAATTGAGTATCACCTCCCCATGCATGATATTTTCATATATGACCAACACATCTACTGCCTTGGAGGATAAGGAAAAAGGAAAAAGATACACCTAAATAGGAACACCTGCATCTCCCCATACAAGATGATCATTTATTGGAAGGAGTTAAAGATGAGATCCATGTGAACATGAATGAGGAAAAAAGAGACACAGTATGATTACTTTGAATAGTAAGAGTTTGATATTGATTCATCGTGTTTTAATTTTATTCAAATTGAATTACTTTTTTATTATAAAATTGATTATTCTTTTGATACAACTTACCATGTGACACCGCTGGAGAATGAATAAGAAGTTGTGAAAGTGGAAACCAATAAAGATGAGGAATAAATATTTGTCCTACAACAACCATGCATGTTTAATATCATTTTAATAGGGGTGTATTTGTTGTACTATATCCATAAATTCTGCGACAAAAAAGAAAACATCCATGATTGAAGGAAGAAGTTCTTGTGGTTCATATTAAAGATATTTCACCCACCATCTGATTGGGGATAACGAACTAAAACTGTCCATCTAGAGGAAGTCAAAACCTAGGTCCCACTAGTAAGATTAAACCACGATCTATCATTCAATTTTCATTTTATTTATATTTCTATTTTCTTCACTTTAAATAAATTTATTATGTTTTATTATCTACCTTTGTTTGTAGGTTTTTATGTCTCTAACACTTAAAATCAAAACTCAATAATGAACTAAAAATAAGTGAGGTTATAACTTTCTTTTATAATTTGTTGATTTCTATGATTATATTAAAAATATTCTTACATGTTAAATAAATTTTAATTCATTACTGACAATGAATCATTTAAGTGTGGGGGAGGTAAAATTTATAGTTTAGTATATTTTGTTCTTTGTTTTTCAGATTTTTGTTTGTTTTTGAGACGTTTGAGCTGAAATGATTATCATCACAAATTTTGAAACCCATTTCGATGTGTGAAACAATTTAACCAATGAAATTGAGCATAAATTAATACTGAAATAGACTTTGTTTCAAGTTCAAATATTTGGAAATTTCCTGAAAGCTACTCTATTTTAGGAATCCCAGGCCACAATTCACTATCTTTATATTTGAAATGTATTTCCTCTGAGGCTTTTAAACCGAATTTTCATAATATTTTCTTTCACCTCACTTCTTGAGAAAACCATACCATGCTTGATTTAACCAGAATTTGTTTTATTCATATCAAAACCTGAGGGCTTGAGGTACATGTATTTTAAATGATTGAGGTGTTTATTTGGTATTAAAGCCCCTATTTCATACGAATACTTTTTATAAAGTCCCACCTTGTACATTTTATCCTGGTAGCCCCTAGAATCCAAGAATAACCTGTTAGGCTGGCCACATCACAAGCCAATTTTCCTTATCCGACCTGCACTAGAAATGATATTGCATAATCTAGTTGAACTTAAGTGTGGGGGAAGCTGTATTGTATTATTCTACCTAATTTGGTGATACAAAGGGTGGAAAATAAATCTTTGAAGATATGTTATTATTACAGTATAAAAATCATTCCGTTGAATGATGTGCCTTATCTAGATGTTTTTTGTAAAAGATGTTGTGCCTTTCTGGAGCTTCCAATGAGAAAAAAGTCATACTTATATAGAGGTTTCAAGAAAAAACATGATTGAGATGATTGAAACTATTACTGGTGAAATGATGATTGGTGTGAAATTTCACTGATTTTTCATGCTAATGGAGGTGATTTACTGGTAATGGGAGTAAGGATTATACCATATTTAAGTTAAAATTTCAATATTGCAATTTTTCTTCAAAAAGTGTCAATCCCTCCTTATTCTGGCTCAAAATTCGTCCCATCTAAATCCTACAAACTGAAAGCCAAAGAACAAACCTATAAAGTATTCATTATTATTATATTTCCTTACCTCACATCTGGAGGAGATATAAAATTTTTCAATCCTATGGTGACCCTTGCATGAGTATTGGATGATAAAGACATTGTTGAAAAGTGATAGTTGTGTGATGATAGAAAATGCATATTAGGTAAGTTTTTTGTGTGAATGAGAGAATAAATTAAGTGTAAATATATTTAATGGACTAAATTAAGAACTTTTAATAATGGATGTTGATGGGGCATGATAGATTTTATTTCCTGTTGTTAAATTGTTAGATCTCATGGAAATGTGTTTTAAATTTTCTATGATTTGTTATCGATGATTACTTGTCTAAGATTCCAAGTAAAAAGTGTGGGGGAATTGACAAAGATAATATTTACATATTTATACATATGTTATTAAATGATTTAATTCTTTCCCATTAATCAATTTGATCTTATTCTCATCATTTTATGACTTCTGGTGAGTTTTGAGCTTAAGTGTAAAAATTGGCGAATTCTGGATATTTGACAGGTTTATATTGCCTCTTAATTTTGAGTAGAAATCCTAAAAAATTCATCAAATGCACGTGATTCATTTTTTTGGATGAAATTTTTTGTGTTCTATATATATTTATTCAGGACCCAATGCCAATTCGAACTCCAAAAACCCAAAACAAATTAGTCAATGTGAACACTTATTGTGGCCTACAAAATAAACCCTAATCATTCAATGATTCATATCTCGGGATACCAATCACCGAATTGGGTTCTTCTAGCTTGGTCAGAAATTTAGCTCAAAGAGGAAGCTTCACAATAAATTTCAAGGAGAAATAATTTCATATTGGCCACCCTTCAACGGGCCAAATTATTATTAGTTGTATAGTGATTGGCGTTATGAAAAAGTCAGGTCTACTTATTTGGCCATAAATCATTCCACATTGATCAAAATGCAATGAAACATCATGGGTAGATGTTCAACTCCATTCCTCATCTTCTATTAGAAGGGACCTCATCCTAATTTGATGTTGGGATGGATGAACTGAAGCTTAATTTTTGGTGGACAGATTCTGGTGGAAATGTCCATGTTCTTTTTTTCCCTCTTTTCTTTCATTTAGTTTTATAATGTATTCTTCCTCCCCATTATTATCAATTACCCTTAAAAAGGTGGGGTAAATATTATGAGTGATTAGAGAAGGTTAGGATTTTCATTTTTTAATGTTTGAGTTCATGAACATTAAGTTATTAAATCTTTTCTCTATTCTGCAAAGTTCGTTTCAATTTGTAATTACAGTTTATATTATCATATGTGATTGTACATGATTTTATATACTATTGTTATTGTTTCTTTGATTAATGAAAATTATCTCCCTCACTAGGTTTTGGGATATATATGATAGAATATATTATAGTATAGTGTTGATGTACTTGGCAATTGTAAGTACGTGTGAGAGTTGTAGTGCATATTCAAGATTCTTTGGGATAAACAACACCTCATCGATAATAGAGGAAATTAATTAAGAGTAGTAGTTGTAAATCATTCACAAAAAGGAAGAACAGTATACAAAAATAAGACCGTGTTATGGTTTACTCTCACCAACACCATTGAACATCGAAATGATAGGAAGATGTTTTTGAATCTCACTTTCATCAGCTTAGCAGAAGAGAAATTGATAAAATCAAACTACGATAACAATGCAATTGGGAATACAACCCTGACATAATCACCAAATATTATATTACTATATTCAATCAAGTAATATTTCATTTTAATTTTTATATCTTCATTAATTTCTTCTTTTGTTACGTTTCTCTCTTTGATTTCAAAACAAAACAATTTCAAAAACACTTAACTTGTTCTCTAATTAAAAAGTGAAAAAATATTTTGTGTGCACTCCTCTTTGGAGAAAACCTAGGTTAACCACTATAATATATTTTAAATTAGAAAATAATTTTTTTTCCACACCCAACGACATGAATGTGTTAGATGGACCAATATATATAGCAATTATTATGCTACTATTTTATAATATAATTATATCATTCAAATGAGATAGTTATATAAATAACATATCACTCCCTTAAAATTAAATATCTAATAGATTACTGATATTATAACATTTCTATCCACATAATGTTTCCCTAATTTTTCCATTAATTAATCTCAACATATCTTCCATTTCATCAGTCAACAAATCTTTAAATGTATCTCTTTATATATATTCAACCAAAACATATTATTATTGATCTTCCATCCATATTAAGGCTCATAATAGTGCCTCAAAAATATTCAGTGAAATCAATTTTTGTATGAAAACTCAACCTAAAAAAAGTTTTAATACAATCCAACTTCAAAATCCATTGGGTAGTATATAAAATATTACACTAAAGTTTATATGATATTCTCATATAGGGAATCAATCAAAGGTTAATATGTAGTGTTGATACTCATGTATTTATCCAAATCATACTGAATGATTATTTCAAATCATGAGATAATCCTCGAATCCTGATCAGATACATTTGAGATTTATACTCTAGGAAATAATTCCACTACATTAATGTATATCCTATTATATTTAACCATATGAAAATATTGTCCAAATACAACAAAATGTGATTAATTTCTAAGGAGATCAACTTCAACTCAACTAGTTTTATACCAATTAGATGTCTTGGGATGTCTTATAACAAAATAATGGGATACATTTTCACATTTCCATTCATGTATAGTTAATGAATTAAACAACTGCATTGACATTGGTCACTCACCTTAACATTCTATCCATAAAAAATAAATTTATATAATCTGCAATATCCCATTACATTTTATCCCACAAAAAATACACTTGTAGATATTTATACATTTTAATAAATCAAAGATGAATATAAAACTATAAACTAGCAGAGTAGTCATGTTGATACTTCTTAATGATTTATATTAATGGGAAAAATAATTATGTTTTGATGATTAACCTTCAACCACAATCATGGTTTATTTATGAAACATTTATTACCCTATTTTACAGATGTACATATTATTTCTATGCCACTTCAATCATCACATAAATATATGGTTGATCATTCATTTAAGGAATATATGTTTCTGTAGACGCATTTAGATATCAAGGTCCACCAACATCAAATAAATTAATATTATGTCTTTTTCAATCCTAATAATAAATGATTTATTATAGACCTTCTCACTCAATATCCAACATGTTCACCTTTCTATGGTGAAATGTGTTGATCAGTCACAATTACTGATCAAATCCATCCATATTCCATGGGTAAAGTTCAAATCCTTCAATTTTAATATATATTAAAATATTTAATGATAAATATATATATCACACATCTCAACATACTAATAAATCCTCTATATTTTCATTACAAAAAAAATACTAAAATCAAATAAAAAAATCCATCAAGTACATTTTCTCATGAATTATTAATTTGTGTGAGGTATAAGATATCACCGTTTCATTTTACTTATGGACACTTCCAGTTAACATAATTGATGAATCAATATATATTGCATCCCCTTATCATATATGATGTAATGTAATCATATCTACTATGAATGATCTTTTTTCCATATACATTAAAATTTAGAACACATTAATCTATATGATAAAATATATCCCCATTTTATATAAACATGGTTAGTTGCTTTTTAATCCATGTGAAATTGAGAACACATAAATGGAATTATCCATCAAATTCATGAATACTATCGATCTAATTCCTATTGTATGGTATTGTAAATTGTTAAATAACATACGTATATTATTGAATCATTGATACACAATCATTTGAAATTATATGACCCAATAATGAGGCATTATTTTTATAAAATCACACATTTTGAAATTGGAATGTAGATTCTATTTTAATGGGGTATTTTGAATAATAAATGGATGTTTTTCATGATATTGATTCTATTCAAATATATTTTATTTTTATTTATAATTTCAACCACAAATAGATAAAACTAAGATATATTGAAACTATTCATTCAATAACATGACATAATATTAGAATTAGAGGGTCTAAATGGAATTACTAAATATTCATAATGAACATACCTAATATGGATTGAATAGATGGGTGTGTAGTTTTAATTGAAATTTAGACGATAAAAACCAGAAAAATGGTAAATATTTGAATAATTTTATTCTCCACGTAATCAATCAAAAATACAATCGATACGAGGTGATGGATTTTTTATTGGTAATGAACTTCTTATGATCCATAAAATCTTTAAAATATACATCAGCCCATATTTCTTCTTAATTAAAAGAATAATTTAACCCCATAGTTACCCTCTTGGGCATATGAATATTTTCTCATGATCTTTTTATATTTCCTTCTTCAATTCATTAAAATAAATTATAGTTATTTGATATGGAGTCTTGGAAATAGTTGTAGCACAAGAAATGGGTTATATTGAGAAATCATGATATTAATTAGGTGGAATACTATAAAATTTTTTATGAATAAAATAATGTTATTCCTAAAAAATCAATATAATTGTTATTGAGTTTTTACCCAACCATTTGAGATAAATATTCCATATGAATAAGAAATTTTATTTGTATAACAGAATTAACATCCATTGAAAGTACATATTAATTATCATCCTCCAAAATGATCCCAAAAAAATTCCTAATATAAAATGTGACTTCCATCCTCAACAACATTATATGGGATCCATATTGGTAGATCTCATAAAGGTCCAAAACCAAATCGAACTAAACTATATAATGAATAATAGAAATTCATGGTTTCAAATTTACACAAAATTATATTAGAGAGAAAATATATACATGATATGAGATTATCATATCATTATGAGTTTTTAAAATGAAATAATCAACTAATAATTGATGTGTTAATGTGATTCACAAGGAAAAATAAATAATATAAACATCTTGGTAGGTCCAAAAATAAATTAAGAATTATCTATTCTAGAGAGAATGCTATGTGTACCTTTCAACACATTAATCTCATAATATACATTATCAATTATGATTGCATGATATTTCCCTTCAACCTTGGTCAATAGAGGTTACATAAGATTATTAACCTTATTATCCCATGGATTAGTTATTTCCTAACATAATACTAAAATCCTTCCATCTAAAACAATAATGTCTGGGTGGTCTATTCATGTGATTATTCTAACTATTAATATAATTCATTAGACACATTAATTCAATTCAATTTTATTTCTGTTGACATCATGGAATCCCACACATGAAACATCATTGGGTTCATTCCAGAAAAATACTTGCGTTCCACTTCCAATATTTTTTCATTTAGATAGTTGAAACATCCCCATACATCTAGGAGATGTACCACTATTAAACCTCATCAGTTTTTTCATATTCTAAATAAATGATGGACTCTATCACCAATTTCAACTTTGAGTGAAAATATAATTATTTATTCATGGATTTAAATGTCTTTTATAAGTAGTTATTTTTTAATACATGGTTCATATCAACTATTTTATTTATCAACCATTCTTTTTTATGTTCATGATTAAACTAAAAATGCACATCATTTTTATTGTAAATATTTACATAAAGTAAATTATAGATCCATAATATTAAAAATGAACTCCATAAATCCTCCCAATATATTTGAATAAAGAATCCATGGAATGTGATTATTGAGAAAAACTCACCAAACCTCATATGGTTACCTAAATTTTATTTCTACCTATTTTTTTGTTCTTAATAAGATCCCATCATTGATCAAAATCACTATTGAAGTGATATATTTATATGATTAAATTATCATGGATTGATTAATTAATGACCAAAAATGTATGTTTGATTGAATTAATCATGTTCCCAGAAACTAGTGGATCAAATGAACTATAAAAGGGAGGTGAGCATTGTCATAAAAAATATTTTGTTCACTATTTCTACCGAATTTCAATATTTTTATGATGAAAAATATCTTCATTACCAATAATAACTGGAGAGAGTTGAGTGAAAATAACCAAAATATATTACATCACAAATCCAAATCCATTTTTCTCATTTGGATTGGAATTTCATTATTCATTACATTCATAATTCATGTGATTGCTTCTAATTATAACTATTGATTAATCTAAAAAAAATTTATATGAATGAAGACACAATAATCATATTTAAATGTCCTGTAATATTGATAAATCATTGAGAAGGTGTCTAAATAATGAGACAGAATTTTTAATAATTCTGACATTAGGATTAACATTATTCAATTTTCGATCTACATATTTTAAATTCCATCATAATGGTTTATAAATGATAATTAGATTAATCAAGGAATACCCACCGGTAGTATCAATCTATTTTCCTAGTAAGGGCCCATTATCCATCCACCCGAATAATGAGTGATATTTTCTCAATAAACTATTTTTAGGTTGTTTCCATTATATATATATATATATATATATGTATATATTCATAAACAATGTTCACATTTAGTATCCAGTTAGGGATGTTTTCCTTTTAATCCAATATAATATATATCTTAAAAAATATTTTATTGTACTATACTTATTATTATCCTAAAAAATTTTACTAGTAGTTTTTAATCATAATCTAAAAAATTTCTAAAATGTAATCTGATACAAACCGAGGTGCCAAAAACATAACAATCACAGATATTTCATCTTTTTTATGATAAAGTTGGTTATATAACATAGTTATACATTCAATATAATCATAATTTCTTGATTTATTTCTTTACAAGACACATAAACATATTTTATCATAATGAATTTTTAATATTTCCAACAATGGTTATCATATGGATACCCTCATGAAAAATAATTAATAGAATATTCCATCAAAACTTGGGGAAGAGAAAATATAATAATGGTTGATCTCATATGCTCAGTAAGGGAAAACAAATGAGATTTCAATCAATGAACATACACGATAACATGGGTATGAAATCATATAAATACCATAAGGGAGACATAACTGGTCAATTAAATATCTATAACAACGAGTCATGTCATAAGGAATTTTCATAAAATAGAAAATTTCCATAGAGTGTAAAATCATCACAAATAAATCATTAAACATGATAGAATATCAAATACCATGTAATGTGGAATAAAATTCATATTTGAACATTTTGATTATGTTAAATAAGTATAGGTTCTCCCATTAAGTTATATAAATGATATTAGGTCATTACGAAAAACATATGGACATGAGAGTAGGTCTATGAGTTAAATTATCGACACAAAACTGGGTCAATGAAACAAATTATAGAGATTAGATCTAGGTCATCAATAATTTTTTGAACATGAATCTAGATTCATATATAAAAACATTATCTCTAGAGTTATGAATATTTACCTAATATATTTTAGCCCTATAACGGATCCACCAACCACATAATTAATACCTTACATATGTGTTCCAAAAAATCATACTCCCTTCGTTATTTTATAATATCATAAACCATTAAAATAAATTAGGATTTATAGGAATAAAATTATTTCATCATAGACTAACCCATGGAATAAAAATGGGTTTCATAAATTTTTGACAATGCTAAATTAAAAACCCAGTCTCATAGAATCATCCTTAAGGAATCATCATTATAATCATTCTTGACATTGAAATATGATAGTGTCATAATATCATAAACACGGTGAAACATAAAAGTTCATTATGTATGTTATATTAGTTGCAAATACATATAAAATATCAGTAGAACATTTACTAATGATATTTCCCAATTCATTTGGAAATGAATTATTTAAAAACAAAAAATTTATACAAAAATAAGAAAAAGATTTCATTGAAAATAATGATTGAAACTTGTGAAATTGGATTAAATGAAAATAATGATCCAAATGTTTTGAATATCCTTCCACGATTCATTTAAAAAACACATAAAAATAATCATAGAAACTGTTTTTATTTAATTTTATTATAATGTGGTACAATATATCTTATCTTGAAGGATTAATCAGTTTAGTAAACATAAAGAGACATGATAGAAACATGATTCCCCCAATACATTGGAAATATAAAATCATTGTGAATGTTAAAAATATGCACACTTAATATTATTGATATATTTTGTATTCAGAAGCTAGGTATTATAAATAATGTATGATGAGATGAAATGTTTATCAAGGGTAATTTACAATAGATGCTAACATGAGTAAAAAAGGTTTAATCAATATAGAAAAAAATAAACTAATAACACAAATCATTTAATCAATATAAAAATAGTGAAATGTATCCATAAAAAATATCTAATATTTTATCACTTGGATAATTGTAACCGAATTCTAAATTATTTAAATCAATTATATATGATTTCATGATCTTAGTTATCATGATATCTTAACTAAAAATACATTTATCTATGATTGTTTAATACTATGTGTAAGAACACATTAAATATGTATAGTTGATTTGTCTCATGAGTCTTGTCTACACATCAAGGGGATATATTATTTTAACGACATGCATTAGTGAATTTCTAATGAATTTATCTTATATAACATGAATAATTTAATTTGGGAACATTATTTGACATCAAAAAATTTCTGAATTGGTTATATATGATGAATTATAAATATTTACATAGTAAATCAAATAACATATAGAGTAAAATACCATATGTTGAATTGATATAATATTTAGGAAAAAATAATATCCATTATAAAGAGAATATAAATATTTCAAATAAATGTTTTTCTGATGTATCACATAGAATTGATTATTTTTAGATAATGTTAATGAACACAAAATAAATAAAATAAGGCATTTAATTCAATAGAATTGATAGATTTATAGTAATATTATTTCCATGTAAATGTGGATAAATATATTGTAACTTAACTAAATTAAATATCCAACTATGTAATATAATGGAAAAAAATTTAGATATTTTTAATAGATTAAAGCAGATATAGTGGAGGGAATATATGTTCATTTTTCATATCTTAAAATAAAATTTTCTTCTTGATATTTTTAAAAATAATTAAATATGAATCATTTTAAAAAAATAGTTGAATGATTCCACTAAAACATTATAAATTCATATATAACATTAAATATACTTTATAAACTACTTTCTGAAATAAAATTGTTATTTTTAAATTAATTCTGTAAAATATGAAATGTAAGAAAAATATAACCTATATAATATGAAATAAGATCGAATATTATATTGAATAGTTATATTGAATGAATATAAATAATAAAACCATTTATCAGTATTAATAATGATAAAATCAAGATAGATACCTTCAATGTGAAATTTGTTCCAAAGATATTATTTGGATTAATTGAATTATAATTGATATAATTTTAATGGTTTTTATAAAAATACAAATATAATATACCTCTATATTTAAGTAATTTTTTGAAAAGAGTTTTCAATTAAAATTCTATATTTTTTACTATTCATCCAGAAATGATGCTTTTAGGAAAAATATCAGTACATAAGTGTATGTTAATTGTAACATTATAAATAGACAAAATGATGTTTATTTTATAAAATTCAATATTAAAAATTGTTAATAACAATTATTTTAGTATTCTTCATAGAAAAACAATAAAAAATTAGAAAACTTGAGAAAATACTCTTTCCAAACATAGAAATCCATTTAAAAAAATTATATGATTATTGCCAATATGTGTTATTTATATTAAAACATTATAAATAATATTTATAAAGTAGTTAATTCCATTTCTTTTATTATGTTTAACAAGTATTTTATAACTATATCATTTAAATAAGAACAATAATAAAATGTTATGTCAAAGAAACTCATTGTTTTGGGTAGCATAATCCATGTTGGTGTTCCATGTAGTGAATACGTATCATGGTGTATCATATAACTACATGATAATTTTCAATAGTGTGTGATAGAATTAATCGATTATAATTAACTTATTTAGAAAAATCTTTTACAAATACATTTATCTTTCCATCAACCCCCATAAAATGAATTTCTCCATCATAATTGATCGTTCTAATACAAAAAATAATGGTGATCCTTCCCCCTAATATCGCCAAGTATCCAACATAGCTTTTCTACTTAGTGGATTATCAAAAAAAACATTGAGAATATAAGTAGTATTCATCCATATAACTCTTTATCTATTATTTATAATTTGAATTGGTTCTTCCTCAGAAGAGAAAAATATCTGCAATTGTATTACGTTTGAGTTTAGTACATTTGAATGGTTAGGTATGTAATTCTTAAAGTGGGACACATAAAAGACATCATAGACATTAAATTGATTTATTAGAAGCATCATGTCATTGGGAATAACCCTGATATGATCCATAATTTCATTGGGAAATTTATACAAAGGGTTTATTTTCCTTTTCTTCATTAAATTTCCAACCTTCATATAGGGAGATATTCATAGAAACAACTTCTCACAAACATCAAATTTGAGATGATAATAATGATAAAAACTATAAAATTTTAGTTGTACATGATATTTCATGATATGTTTTTAAATGGGTTTAACCTTATCATCCTTTTTTAGCTATTTGAGGTCCCAATAGTATTCACTCTCTAGCATCTTTCCAGCAAGTTTTAACTCCACATTTTTTATCATAGGGGGATTCATAAAGATAAATATATATTATTGATTTAAGGTAATATTTATATGAAAACATAACAAGAGGATATTGTTAATTCCAACCTCAATTTAAATCCAAATAAGAAGTTATTAACATATAATATTGGGCTTGAATTGTTATTTTAAAATAACCATCTATTTAGTGATTATAACCAATGTTGAAACTCAAATAATAATCATGTTCATGCTGAATACATTACTATAACATCATTATAAGCCTAAAATTTTGATTAGATACAATGGAACAAGGTACATCCTTAATCAATAACACTTATTTATTGTATATGTTTGAATGATAATCTGGATTGATGTATTTTATAATAAAAATGAAGTGTGGCGAATTTGTAAGGGGATCAACTAAAACACATATAGAATTGATCCCTCGAATGGTTTTGGGGAGTCAAAAAAATCCACAAGGATGTTATTCCATTTCTATTATGGTAAGGGAATTGGATGTTACATCCCTTATGTTTTTCTGTATTTAAACCGTAACCTATTACCTTTCAAAGAACCGAGGAACAAACTCTGCCTTTTCTATCATCATTCCAAAAAATTAAAAGTCTTATTTCATATCAATATAAATCGTCTTACGTCCCCCATGAATAGAGAATGATGGATTATGATGTTCCTCTTATATGTCCTTCATAATATATGGAATGGAATATACACAAACATGATTTTTTGAATCTTATCATTCTATCTTGATCAAAGCTATACTCACAAACTATTCTTACATTAAATTGAAAATCTACAGCTACCTACATGCCTATTTATCCTTCAGTTTGATAAAGGTTTGAACATTGAATTGAGAATGAAAATATTTCACCCCTTTCATTCTTATTTCTTGTGACATCCTTTTGGAATCCAAAAATATTGGATATTTTAGGATCCTAAACCTGGAAAAGATAGAATGATCCTTTAGACCAAATGAATTGTCAACCTTGTTTTCTTCCCCAGTGTGATAATGTATTGATAAATCATAATACATTATCATGTCTAACCATATACTCTTGAAAATTTTACACTCCTTCTATATGAATATATACTTCAATATTTTTTGATCAGTATATATAAACCACTTTTCTCTGTATTGATAATTCCTCCACATCATTAGTTAAATAAATCCCTTAACTAACTCTAAATCATGTGTTGGGTAATATTTCACATGAATATTCCATTTTAATAAGGCATAACTTTTATCCATTATATAATTCATAATAACACGTCACAATACCTTCATGGATACATTTAAAAGATTAGAAACTCTTATCCACTATAGGGAATTATAAGAACATGGGTGATAACTACCCTTCTCTTTAGTTAATTGAAACTTTCCTCAAATTCATATGTCTAGAAGAAATTGGCCCACATCAGAGTTAAGTATTTCTGAGGATTTTATAGACATGATAAATTTTCCTAAAAACATAGATAATATCTAGAAACAATAAAACTATAGCTCTCTACCACCATGGTTGTTCTATAAAAACATTAAATACACTCTTTATTTGATTGATATACTATTATAACCTCTCTTTAGATTATATGACCGAAAAAAGAATCCTTTTGTAGAAAAAAAATCATTGTAATTTTTTCCTATCGATTCCCCTTCCTTGGGTTCTATAGAACATTTCTCATGTGTTCCTCATGCCATTCATTTATCTATTAATATAAAATAATATCATCTATAAATAAAAACACAAACTGATCTGGGTAATATCTACAGACTATATTAATCAAATATATGAAGGTTGAAGGGACATTAGTAAGAAAAAAGTCACAAATATTTATCCATAGTATCCACAACATGTATGGGATGGTTTCATTGGTTTACCTTTTTTCTTGTCCCTTATTTGATGGTATTAAGAATAAAGGTCAATCAGGAAAAATTATTGATCATCACATAGTTAATAAAACATGTCATCAACAAGAGTTTGATGATACTTGTTCTGGATCATGATCTTGTTCAAATCTCAAAAATAAATGAAAATTAACATTGATAAATATTTATTTTTATGAAAATGAACAGTTTTACCCCATGGTTACACTCATATCAATATTAATCTATTAGAACGATTTTCTTGCAGTTACTTATTACGTTCTTGTAACTCAAAAGGGCCCTTTATATAAAGATTAATTGAAATTGGTGTGGAATAAGGTAATAGGCCTATTGAGAACTCAACATATTATTTTTTTGTATGTATAAAAAACACATCCAGAAAAAAAATAAAAAATTACCAAACAATAGGGATATCATAAATGAAAAGTGTCTCAGAAATAATCAAACCTTTTAATGTGAATTAAAACCCATACAATTTATTTATTCTCTATAGGAAGGTAATATTTATCACTATATTGAAACAAAATCATGGGATGGATTGAAATATCAAACATAACTTACTTTTCCCAATAATTTATTTTACATTTTTAGAGAAATAGAATCCATGCATAAGATGACATTAAATTCATCCAATGGAAGTGTTACCATATTTGTGTTAAGCAAATTCCCAAATCTGTTAACTAGTGAGGAATAATATACATGAGATGAAATCATCATTCCATTAGGGGATATTTTTCTAATTTTATATTTATCCATTTGAATAAAATTTTAATATCCTTATAAATTTATCTATACATGAATGCATAAGTATATCAATAATGTCATATGATATTATCTATTCTAGGGTGGTTGGTAAATATAGTTTTTTTTCACGTAGTTATCACACCCCTTGTTAGAAATAGTGATCAAATGAGATTACACCTTATCCATCTGCTTATGAGGTTTCAAAGATAGATCAACATCACTAAAACATGAGTTCGAGAACTAGTTATCATAATTCCCATTCCCATTACACTTGAAGAAATTAAGTGTGGGAGTTTCTTTTTGTGCATTATTCCCACTATTTTCTTCAATAAACAACTTCTTCCCATTGATTGGGAAATAAATTTCATGATGAACATACCATCTACACATAATAAAATTATCAGACCCTATAAGAAAATTTCCTACATGCATTTTCCAACACTTTGTGAATAAATTAAATCTCATATAACTTTCTCTATGATATTAAGTTTTTCCATTGAACTCTATATTCCAATTATTTTCAAAAACATTAGATTTTATATGTGACTCTGACCTCAATCTCGTACCTCATATCACAATAGAGAATATGATCCGAGATACTAAAAAATATATCTATAATCCTGTTATCATTTTTTGAGTAAAGCCACTTATGATCCTATAAAATTTACTTTCTAGGTTTATGATTATACCAGTAGTGTACATTTATAGTTTTGTAAAATTAGTATTAAATGTCATAATGGATTCACTATCCTCTTACTTTAACTCATGGAACACTATTTTCATCTTAAATCTAATACTAAGATGAAAATATTTATTTATGAACATTCTCTTAAGAAATTTCCAATCAATGGATTGCATTTCATCATTCTTCCACATATTATTGATTAGAGTCCACCACTAGTCTTCTTCCCCATAAAATCTATAAATATCTATAATAAATTTTTTATATTCTGAACACTAGGGGATCGAAAAAAGCTTTTCAATGGTACATATCCATTTTTCATTCACAAGTAGATTAGAAGAGCCACTGAATGAAGGTGCATGTTTCCTCAGGAAGGAATCAATAGACTTTTTTCCCTGCTTATCTCATTTTAATGACGCTTAGGATTCATATCTTGAGAAATTTGGGTAGGCAAAGTAAAATGTTTTTCGTTATATCTCCCATTGAATTTTTGTTACTCTTGAATAAAATCATTTTATTATCCATCATGATCACTATTTAGAATATTCCATTGGGTTCAATCCATTAAATAAAACCAAAAAACATAGAGTAAAAATAGTTAACAATGTGTGGAAATATATAATCATTAAAATACACTTATAGGATGTCTAAATTATGACACCTTATTTAATATTGGACATATTAGAATTATCCTAGGTTATTTATATATAAATTATATTTACATAATTTATTATGTTTCATGATGATTTTTATAACATATAAATTAAATTCCCTCGGGAGTGCAAAACTAGGTGTACAACAGGGCCTATTGTCGTACACCCACCCTTGATCGAGTATTGCTAAATTTAGTGGTTTAAGGTTTATTAACCTTATATAAATCTGATATAGAGAAATATACACCTTTAGTATATTCATAGGGATGTATTAATACAGAACCAATGAAAATCTACTTCACCAAATATATAGTAAATTTTTCTATATGTTTCCACATCCCTTGACCAATACTTAAAAATGTCCTATATGTTATCAATAAGGATTTATTATCATATCTTCCAAATGATAACTAATTTTTATTCTTATACAAACTATATTGAATCTCCCTTACCATTAGTTAAAATGACATCATTTTTGGGAATACATAATACATTTCAAAACCATACACCGAAATACCATATTATTTTAGTGTATTTGGATACTAGAAAACATAAACACATGTATATAAGTGAGATACATTAATGTCCACTACGTTTATCATGACAGAAAACCTTATTTGATAAATAATTCATAATATATTTCATCATATATTGGGGAACATAAACATAATAAATGGAGAGATATGATGCTCTGTTAGGGTAAATAAGGGAGATATGTAACCACAATCATGTACACAAGGGTATGAAAACATGAAAATAAAATTATAATGTCATACAATACATATGAAATATAATATATATGAGACATGGAAAATGTATTTTCCATTCATTTTACATGAATCATTAAGTAATTAATACTTAAATAGGAATAATACATGTAATTTTAGAAGAAACATAAATATATAATATCATTACTTATAAATCAAGGATCATATTCAAAATATATTAGGCCACTTCATTGGAACTAAACATACTAGTTATGATAAACCTCTATTATAGGTAAATGTTCGTTCCATATAAGTGATTAGGATTCTCCTTCTCCCCATATTTAATAAGGTTTCCCCTAATTCCCATAGTGGATTGGGTTTCACCATCTTCCTATAGTAGATCCGTCCTGTCGACTTATTCTATATCATTATATCATGAAATATAAATCATTGCCAAATTAATTAGAATTAGATATAGTTATGACCAATCATATAATAAAATCACATATATGTGTTTCATTATACCATAAACAATCATCATATCATAGCCGATAAATAGATATGGGTTTAGTGAACTTTGTATCATAAACTATGAAATTAATTGGGTGTCATAATCATTACATATTATCATAATCTATGGAAAAGTTATAGATTTAATATTTATTTCAAAATGGAATAATACTTAAAATTAAATTATTTATAATATAATATAAAATTTTCTAGGAGAATCGGGTTTCAAAAGCATTATAACCTTGAAAGAAAAACGATTTTCATAACCATCATTCCATTAAAAAATAATCCTTTCATATAAATTTTATGAATGGAATATGTGGATAATATACATATAAAGAAATGAGTAACACCTAGTAATTTAATCATTTATATTAAATATTTATAAAAAATCTTCTAAAAACATTTTTGAAGGAAAATAGCCTTTCAACATTAAAAAACTCTTTTAAAAATAGTGAAGATTTTTGGAAAACAATAATTTGAAAATTGAATTTGGAAAATATAAATGAATCATTAAAAACAATAAAAAATAAATTTACTTTTTCCATGAAAATGATTTCAATACAATTTTTGAAAATAACGTTTAAAAGAATTTTTTAAACAAATTTTGGAATAAAATAGATTTCATACCGAGGAGTGGAATTTGGAAATATTTTCTAAATAAAAATTTCTGAATTTAATTAAATAAGAATTAATTGAAAATTTTATGTAATACATTATGATATCATGGATAACCATATAAAAATATAATTAATATGTTTTTTTGTGATATGGATAATAAAATTTCATTTATTATAGAATAATAAAAAATAAACCTCATAAATGATGACATTATTGCAACAATATATAATCAATTTTGTATAATTATATCATAATACACCTATTATTTTAACATTAAATAAAGATAATATTATCATTAAATAAGTATATTCATGATATAAATTTTCAATGTTACAATATATACACCTCATTATAGAATATAGTTTTATAGAAAAACATATGTCTCGAAGAAGAAATTGTATGGAAACATTACCATAACAATTTTTTATATTTTGATAAATAAACACCCTAAATGTGATACCATAAAATAGATACTTAATTCCCATAATTGTAAGGATATTAATAATAAAATAAATTAATGGTACCTAAATACATTGCGTGAAATAATCAAAGTGTGAATATGGAATAATTCCTATATAAGTAAAAGTGAGACTAGAAATCCATTTACCTATTGTCTTAACCCTCAAAATACCCATTAAAACCATATGTGAAATAAATATATTTTTTAAAAAAAATTAAAGAACCAAATTGAATCATATAACAAAATATCTTTTTAAATATGAACATCTATTACACTTTAATTATCAATTCCATGTTAATGTTATTTTTCGTCAAATTAAAATTTTGTTTTTTCATGTGACTTTGGGTTAGGTCTATATATGGTAATTATATTTATATCTCTATATACAGAATGTAATCCATGATATAAATAAATATATTTTATACTTTGATTTTATTATAATCTATAAATGATAGAAATGTAAAATATAATACACCGTTTATAGAGACAATATGTCATACTTATGTATGAATGATGTTTTTGTCTTATTCTAGAATTGAAATAATTATAGTAAATGACCGATATGCATATCTATACATATTTTTTATTTCATTATTATAGAATTATAATTTCATATATATAATATACATTTACTAAAACCATTATTAATTCAATCCATGTAATGTGTGAATGTATCACATCACATTGGGGAGGTGGTAGTCCACACATCCTTAAATGATGTTATCATATTTACATAAAATAGAATAAATGAAGGTACATTTTATTAAATAATTCATGAAGAATAAATACATAATTAATATAAAATATACAAAAAAGATAAATTCCATCATTATTCCCCGCCATTGAAGGTGTAAATGGATGAATATATGACTTCAGTCTATATGGTAGTATTACACGATACCCAAAAATGATGATTATGTATCCTATTTTATGGAAGTTTCTGTAAGTTTAGGTCAAAACAATAAATTAAAAAATTCAGTATATTTTTTATGATAAAGTTGTTATATAATTTTGTAAAAATTATAATCCATGGGGGTGTATAATGAATAAAACAGAATATTCTGTTGAAGGCTGTTATGTACCCTTTAGGAAACTCTACATTATTTACAACAAATTCAATCCTTGTATGAATTACATCCAAAATGTATGAATCTAGGAAGAAGGGAGGTAATTTTAGAGTATTTTTGAGAAACTTTTAACCAAGCTAATGGTCATGATAGTTGTGATTATGTAAGGGATACATTTCTATTTTTATATTGAAGAAAATGTGTCATTATTGAAAAAAAAATTATTGTAAAGATTATTGTGAAGTCACCCTTACAAAATGTGACTCAAAAATTGCCTATTCTCGGTCATATTGGGGAAATGGTCTAAATGTTTCTATTTAATTGATTTGGACTTGTATCTAGGTTATTTATCATATTAAATTAAAATTTATCCACAAAGTAACTTTTTTTCCTTAGTTAGTGTAGTTGATTTAAATAAGGTTCACTAATATTTTTGTTCAAACCTAATATAATATTTTTATAAATTTTATGGTATTTTGATTAAAAATTTGAAATCCATTTTTCCAAATCAATATCATAGAAGATGAGAATTTTAATTTAAAAATAATCCCACATATAGAATGAGATGATGCGCTTTAATGTGAAAAACTCTAAATGATTGAAAAGTGTTTATATCCAATTCCAATGTCAAATTGGTTACCATGACATAAATTTTATTTATTGATTCATAATTCATCTAGTTATACTTCAAAACAAAATTAAGATATAATTTAACTATATAAAAAATTACAATAAATTGATTTTTAATTTATCTTCAATATTATTCAATATTTATCCAAAAATAATGTTTTTCATAGTAATCATACAAATAAACCGTAATGTAATTTTAGAATTATGAATTCAAATAATTGTGTTTTTTTAATAAAATTACATTTCTAAGTGTACCTTTATGTTTTTATTTTTCATAATATAAGTACATAAAAATGACTTGATTGAAGAGGATAGTTTTTTAAAATATACAATGACCTTACCAAACATTATATATTATTTTTCAAAATGATTTATTTATATAAAACAATTATAAATAATATCCAAAACATAGATACTAATATTTATATTAATATTTATATGATCTATGTTATAATTATATTGTTTAAAAAATAACAATAAAAAATGTGGTCTTATTGAATCTTAGTGTTGTGTATAAAATAAGATAATTCAGTGTTGCATGAAGGTTTGGATCATCATTATGTATCATATAAATAATGATTGTATTGGTGTATAATGAAATGTAATAAATAAAATGACATTTTTTTTATTTAAAAAAAATAGATCCTAAAAACTATATGTGTTACAATGTTTATATCATAATTTAAAATATTATGACTATCAAATTAATATAAGGGTGTCATCAATTATAATAATGAATATTTAAAAATCATAATGAATAGAAAATAAAATTAACATTTTATATTAGTATAACACATTGTTCTCTATTTCATTAATTATTTTATATCACAAATCCATAATTTTCTTATAGAATATTATAAATAAAAACATGGACCAAACACTGAATCAATCACTAAAAAATTAATTCACATTCAATTGTCTATATAAATATAAAACATTAATGTGAATGATTGTATAATTAGTTAGTGAATTAGGAAACATTTTGAAAAAAACAAATAGTAACCTACTAAACTAATTAAAATTGTTACTTAAGTTATATTTTTTATTGTATCCTACTATTTCAGAACATTTGCCTTTATAGGATCAAATGAAATTCCATCATTGGATGTAATATGGCCAATAAAAGATACATTAGAAAGGAATAATTTACACATTATATATATCCCATTTAACTCATTTTATATATGATTACCTTGAATGATGTGAATATGGATTTCATGGACCTCATAGATTTTATTTTACACAAAGATATCATAAATAAAACCATAACAAGATTATTTATATATTCCTTGTATACTCTATTACATTGAACTATTAAACAGATGGTTCACTAGTGAAATAAAATATCATTAATGTAAATTTTGATTTTCTATACACCATTTGAAATGTTTTATTGAGTATATATTCCTTACATACTAAAAATTGATTAATATTGAAGATCAGTCAACATTTGAAAAATATATACCACCATTAAGTTGATCAAAAGATCATCAAGTAAAGTTAGATAATTATTTTTCGTAACTAAAATAAAATTAATTTCCAAATAATAAATGAAAAACCTCATTGATCCATATTTGATTTTAATGAATTGAACATGGGATCCTCAAAGTAGAAGACTATGTAAAATAAATCCCATATCACTATTCATATATGTAAATATAGTTTACCTTTAAATTTATTAGTTTTTCCCATATAATATGTTCACAATCAATTTTATGATTAACTTTTACATATATATATTGTGTCTCCATTTACTATAAAATAATACCATTCATATGGAATCCTATAGGTGTATATATGTAAGACAAAGATGATGAATCCTCTCTAATATAGATTATGAAATATTTAACATCCTTATGAATCATAATTTCCCCCAGTTTTCAATTAAACATTTAATTATATTTTTAAATAAATTGTATACAAATAATTATACAATAATAAACTATATATATAGTAATCATCTTAGATAATAACTAATTATTATGCGATATTATTGGAACTTACTAGAAGAGCCTCATTGAATTGATATCCACTTGGATATTTGACAAAAACACCTATATTATGTTTATAGGGAAATATAAAATTTTAAAAGAAAAATTAAAATATATAAATGATTGAGATGATACAGAATCAAATATAATGATAGTTATATTTGTGGTATTGAATAAATTACCTGCCACCACAACATTAGAAACATCAACATCTGTTGTATTGATCACATAATATTTTTTTATTCCCATAGTCTCAACTTATGTTATATTACCCAAAAAATTTCAATAGTTTTTTGAATAATTCCCCATTTCATTATATATTATTAATTGGGTAATAAGGTATTCTATCATACCAATGAATTTACTAGAATGGGGATCCTTTTAAACTCACTTATAAAAAACTAACACACCCTTGAATCATTCCATTTGATGATTCATTCCATAATTTTCACAAAATGAAAACTTATTGATTCTTTTATACTTATTTGATGTGTTCTGTTTATATTTGTTTTCAGATGAAATCATATTTTCATGATTTCCATTAAAAAAAATTAACATTTATAAAAGACCTTAAAAATTATTATGTCACATAACATTATTTTATCATAAGGTGAAAAGTTGATAGAAAACACTGCCCTTTGAATCATTTTTTGGACCCTTAAATGAAATGGTAAATCATTCTATATATATCATGTTTGTAATCTCTATAAAATCTACCTAATCATGTAATGGTATCATCATATTATAAATAAAAGTTTGCTTCTTTTTTCATTAATCTAGTGAACATTATCTTAATTCTATTTCATTTCTCTTAGGTAAATATTTTTCAAAAATATGTTATATTAAAATATCTCTATTCTAATTATTCAATTTATTAATAATTATTTTCATTATAGATCAAATACAACCAATGATCATCATCACATTTAATTAAATTTAATTACAATATTACCTTCTCCCTTTCACCATGTCCCAAGTCCAGAAATAAATTTTGAAGGTACATAATACATTTCATAGATATAAATATAATAGTTGTTCATCTAAAATATAGAGAATTATGTGACCTAAAATAATCCAACATAATAATATCACATTTTGGAATGAAATATTTATATATATTAAAATTTTTATTAGTCATAACCCTGTTCAAATAGACTAAAATATCCATGATAAGTTCATTTTGAATACCATCATTACTGTATTTCTCAACAAGAATATATCTTCATTAGCCATGACTATTGATATGATTACTTTTACTAGGATCAATTTCATAATAGTGGTATATATTTAATTAGATCGTAATATTATGAATTTCAATTAAAAATATATAATTATGTATATGGTATATTATTTAACATAAATTATCTATTTATGCATGATTAATTTTTTATTAAAAAACATGTTTTATTATGGAATATCCTCACATAATTAAATATTATCATATCACTCATAGTGTTTTAAAATAAATTTTAAATTAACCAAATCAAATACTACATGAGTGTGAAACCGTGTTGTTTTTTAGTTAAGAAACATTGTCCATCATAATGATGACTAAAATACACTTAACCGACTCTTTTCAGGGTTTTTACACCCTGATGAATATCTTCCAACACAATGAAAAGTTATTATATCTAGAAAATGGTTTGTTTTTATGAAAAAAAATTAATATATAACTTAATATTTTCTGTATATTTTCATATAATTGGACATTTCCTCAAAGTCCATTATATTTTTAAGTTCCAAATTTATGTTTTATTAAATATAATTCATATTGCTTATACTAAAATTCAATTGATAACCACTATAACGAGAACAATATTAATAATCCAAAAACATTACTTATTTTAATATATTTGAATAATAATAAAAATTCCTTATCCAAAGGACCAAAAAATATCATTATCATGTAGAAATAATATAGAAATATAATTACCTGATTAAATTGGAAATATAAAACATAATGAAAGTAAACATTCATTATACTTGAAATTATTCAAAAATTCATTCCTCTTATCTTGAGTATAGTGATATCAAATTCTCTATAGGGGTTACATACAATGGAATATAACATTTTTAAATTGGTTGTAATGAATATGGTATGGTAAATATCTTAAAACACATGATATTTATAAAATAACATCATAATGAAATGCATCCAAAAATAATGGATATGACATTATGAAATGGACAACAAAAAAATATTATTGATGATGGAAATTTATTCTATTTTATTTCATGATCATATACATCATGATGTCAATACTGTTAGGTCATTTTCCAATGATTTTTTAATCAATTTTTAATTCCCCAAATTGTATTTTCAGCTTTTTTTATACTAATACGTGTTCATTTATCAAGGGGCTATATAATTAAATTTCCTACTAGTCAGTTCACATTCAATTAATCTCTCATTAAATTATTGGACAAGTTCATTATTTAATGAATCCATTATCAAAAAAGTGGTTCTATTTAGAATATAATACATAATATTAATAATTCTGAAGTCATTATAATTAATTATAGGGTAAAATAATAAATGTTAAAATTGTATAAAATTTATGAAACAGTCATATATGTGATAAATATAATATATATAAATTGATAAATTTAATCTATAAAAGTCCAATGAAATTCAAAATTTCAATAGAATGTTAATTACCACCAAATAAATGAATGATGACATTCAACTCATCATAAATATTGGTTGTCGAGTAAAATAGTGTCTTTTTAAATATTTGAGAGATATTTTAAAACAATATTTTGTTAGGTAGTTTTAATTATAATGTTATATAAATATTATATTATTCTCTATATATCAAAAAATGGTTATATGTGACTGAAAATAAATTATTTCTGTATGCATTAAAAAGAAAAATTAATAATTACATTAGTAAAAACACATGAAAATGATCCTTTTAACATAAAATAATAAAGATTAATTTAAAAACATATAAAATTCCATGACAACATAAAATTTCCTTCCTAAATAATTTTATTAAAAAATGTCCTTCTATAATTTTTTTTTGAAAATTATTAAAATAGAATATTTAGAAAAGATATAAAGAGAAATTGGACTGTATTTTTATTTAATAATATCTCTTCAAATAAAAAAATATATAGTATAATTTATCAGTATGAATAAATATATATTCATGTTTTTTACATTAAATTATAATTCATTATATCCAATAACTTTAAATAGTATCAGAACAATAAATATATGTCAATGGAGTGGAAATGTTGATAAAATACCGTACCACAAGAGTTTATGTAGTTGAATGTGAATTAACCTCATGTATAATGGCATTAAACCATTTATAAAGTTTATAATATAACATATTAATATTTATAATATCATATATTATCCTCTTATAATATATTTCATACCATTCATTAACAATGATTCATTATTTCCATTATTTTGGGTGTTAAAAGCTCTATTTCATCAAGCATTTTCTCTCTTGTATGTTTTAGTTAGTGTACATAATATGTATTTACATAATATTTAGAATTATATTATTTTTATAATTATCATATATTTCATCATATATTTTTATAATAATTATTAAAAATAGGAAAAGGAAAATTAATCCCATTGCATTGTTGAGACGATATGTCCTACTAACACAAGAGGAACATTATCATTAATCAATGACTGTGAATATATAAAAATATTTGAAATATTAATTTTTTAGAATGATAGATATGTCAGGAATGTCATATATATATATATATATTAAATACATCATAAATACTATCATTGAGATGAGCTGATAAAAAATGAATTACTTCAGTTTTTGATGTGAAAGTCCACAGTACACAGGAATGTTATTCTCATTTTTCATCTAACAGAAGAGGAGATATATATACTTTTATTAAATAAATATAGTAAAATATATGTATATGTTATATTTTATTGTTACTATTTCATCATGGTTGAATAATGTTTGATAGAGTTGGATGAATGAATAAAATTAAATTGTATAGTTAGTATGTATACCTCCCTATTGGACAATATATTTTGGTTTAAACCAAAATATATCCAATGATGGTTTTCAAAAAAATGATGGAATATTGGTCATGTTTAGGGATATATATATAAGGGATTTTGGGGGGAATTCTTTGATTCATGTGCCTCTTATTTTTTGGATTTGAGGGGAGAGGGCGTGTAATTTTCTAAACAGGGGAGTGGGTTTAAACATGGAACATTAAAAAAGATTAATCATAATTAACATATATCTCAATCTAATTTTATCCAAAATGGACCATTTCAAAATATTAAATGATATAGGGTCAAAATATGTCTAAAACATATAAATTAGACTAAATTATATAACATTAACCCTTATATAATTATTTTAACCCCCATGTAAGCTGAGGTTTACATTAACCATTGTAAAGAAATAATTTATACTATTTGTTAGGACAAAAATTACGTTCACCTTATTAATTAAAATTATTTATTCTAATTCTATATATAGATTACAGTTTATCAAATTCAATTCATATAAGTACCATAATAGTTTATATAATATAACTAGAAAAATTTGACAAATATTTATTTTTCAGAATAAGGAATCTCTAAGGGTAAAATTAATTTTACAATAAAATCAAGTATAAATTTTTTTCAGATGTCCATAATTATAGTATTAATAATATAAATGGACATATTTCCCTTTGAAACAATTTTAAATCAAATTGTCACTTTATAAATTATTTAAATGATATAAGGTATTCAATAAAAATCACTATATCTCAATGACCATTTAAAACATTATTTTTTATAAAAATCACAAAAATCCACTATATGCAAGCTAATAAATTCAAAAAAAAAACAACTTCTGTTAATTGTTTAAAATTAAAATTATAAAATTTGGAAATAATTATTTAATTAAAATCAAATAAAACATGAAATACTAATTTGGTTAAAAGTAATTATTTTTTAATTTTTACTAGAAAAATACATAATATTATGCATTGTATGATTTGAATATATCTACATACCTTATTCTTCTGCAATGCATGTACCTCATTCTAGTCCCCACAGATGCTCACAAAAAATTTCAAAGGACAGTGGGATACCTGAAGCTATAAACATTCATGACCTGCTTCAAGGCTCAAAAGGTCCTCAAATCTCGAAAAGGAAAGCAAGGAGACCCCCTAAAACTGGAAAAATCACAGATAATGCTTTAATGGTAAGGAGTTCAAAACATATCCCCGTAATAACTAATGCATATCTCATAGAGATGGAAGAATCTGGAAAATAAATCACCATGAGATTTCTCATGGCTGGTTCATGCCACTTAATGGAAATGGCATGGACAACAAAGGATTCGAAGCTACTGAGTTCACATGGAGCTGAACCTGACTGTGAATTGGCTAGACATCATGGTTTTGTGAGATTTACTTTGTTTGTTAGATCGATCCTAGGTGGAGTTTTTTAATATATATGAGGTTTTTTGTAAAGAGTCTCGGCACTTTCATATCTTGTAACCTCCTTTCTAATAACATTACCTCATCCGTTTGGCCATGGGACCTTTCTAAAAAATTCACTTCATATGTAATCCTAGAACATTCTTTTAAAGATATTGTATAATAGTAAAAAACTAATTGTTTGGAACACCATTCATTAATAATATACATTAAATATTTTAAAATTTAAATAAAAGATAATTGAATGTAAATTGTAAAATAATTTCAAATACAAGTAATAATTTTCCTTGAATAATTTTGAACAATATGGAATGTGATGAAAATGTTCTTTAACCATAGAAGACAGAAATGATTCTTTAAAAAAACATTTTCTACATAAACATATTTTACATATTTAAGGAAACGTATCTAATACTTGAATTGTATATGTATAACTATATGATTAGAAAATATATATTTTTAATGGATAATATCCATATAATTTCATTTAAATATTTTTTTTATACAAAAGTAAAAGGAAATTGGATTGTAACATAAACTCACCCCTCAAGTTCTTTTTATCATTATAAGAGTTTGAAGTTCCTATATAATAAATATATATCTTCAATATATATTTGATAATTTTATTCATAACTATCAAAACAATTATGTTTTATTTATAACTTTTATCACCATATTATTAATAGTTCTTCATAAAATTACTAATCTTAGTGATAAAAACTTCAGCTTCCAACTAGATTCTGTATATATGTTTTTCTCTTCATATATTGGTATTGGTTAACTAATATGAAAAAAAATATTAATGATATAAATATCATATATATTAATTATATATTTTATTTAAACACTCAAAAAATGTTTTGAGGAAAAATTAACTACATCCCTTTGTGGATGTGGTAGTCCATACATATTCACCATTGATGTTTCAACATTATTATGGATGGATGAAAATAATGGTAGATAATAATTCACCATTATGAAATAAGAATTCTATCATAAATAAGATATTTATAAACAATGTATATACTACTTCCTACGCATGTATGGAAAAAATAAAAAATTATTTACATCACATTTTAGAGGTTGTTGTCTACACATAGACATGAGATATGGTATTATTTCCAAATTGATGGAATGTGATGAATTAATATAATATCTTATAATTATATAATCATAATATTTTTTCTATATATAATATAAATACATGAAATCTATTATTATAAATATCATTTTTCAATAGTGATGGAAAAGAAGTCGCATAAATTTGTGGATGTGGTTTTCAAAACGTACGCATGGGTGATAATATGATTTTCCATTCCATGGGAATGTGGTGAAAATTATTTGTGGCATCATAATAACAAAATTATTTTATATTTCACATTCAACATTAATCATGTAATGATTTACACAATTTGATTACAATATTTTAAAAGAGACATAAAATTGAAACATCTTAGTTTGGATTTATATATTCCACTTGAGAGACCTCCTATGGCATAGAACATAGATATGGAAATACTAGTTTTAGGTAAATTCCTTGGGAAGTTGGCTTATTGGAAGGAATATATGAAATTTTTCGTGTTGGTAAACAAATTAATATATGACTAAAACACTATGAATGATATTTGATAAGAGGTTCTATTATATAAGTGAGGGAGATGAAAAAAATGGAATTAATTGAAATATTTGAAATATATAATCCATGATTTCATTTTTCTATGGAATAAAATGGCTATTTAATTAAATGTAAAATAATATGGGTTCTATTTTTAATATATATATATATATATATATATTATAATTAGTTTTAGATGAGGGATTAAAACACATACCTATTAATTTTTCCCCATAAAAATGTTTTAACCATAACCATGGTAATAAGTTTTTACTATTTTTATTATCCATTATGATGTGAAATAAAATTTTCTTCATTATTGTTTTAAAATTTTGATCTAAAGTATGAAATTAATTTTATTTATTTTAATTTATATGACAATAAATATTTTATTTTAAAATAATAAATCACAATACAACAAAAAGTTTATTGAAAATTTCATTTTATAAATAAAATTGAATTTCGAATTATTCCATTCCATGTAAACAATTTAAGAATAAATATAAAATAATTTATGGATTTTAAAATTTAAACTATTAATTAAAATTATTCATCCATAAATATTAATTTATATTATTATGATAAAAACACATTGCATGTGTAAAAACAATGTTTCATAAAAACAATACTTTTTCCCCTCAAATTACTTCAATTACATTTCAAACCAATTTAATACATAAGAATAAATTTCATAAATAAAATTCCCCATGATTTTTTATTAAATTTAATTTTCTTTTATAAAAGACATGAGTCATGGTGTCTTATTATATCCAATGGGATTTAAATTATTGTTATGTATAACTAACATTGATAGCAAATCCATTGAACAATGATCACATTATTAGTATACATATTTTGTTTAAATATATCCTGTTGACACTAACAAAGGATGTGATATCCTTTTCCTATAGGATCATTCCTTATAAATCCCATTTATTAGATATTCTAATGGAAATATAATTTCTATGCATTGAACTAGGCCAATCCAAAGCCAAGATCCAATAAATTGATAATGTGCTATACCATTTGAAATAGTTGTTCAAGCTCATCGAGATAACAGTCCAATCTAGGTTTTCTTAATTGACCTAGAAAAGTCCCACCTTCATGCATCGTACTCTTAGGGTGTATGATAGATTATTAAAGGGATTTTTATCGAGAACATGGAAATATGAATATGTACATTATTTATTATAGAATAATGAATATATTTAAATCGTATTATTATTATTTTCAAATTATTTTTAAATAAAAATTCGATATTTTTAGTATTATTAAAATACAATTATTGAATTTTTCTATTTAATGATTTTTTAAATAAATTATATTTTAATGTAATATTATAATTAAATAATATTTATCAAATAAAAGTGGTCATATTAATTTTTTGATGTCAAATATAATATTAATTAGGCTTCGAAAATCGTTATTGGAAAACACCAATAATTTTAGATAAATATCTACAATTATTTTAAATGTAAAAATTCAATGATGTTGAAAATTATGTAGTTAAAAATAATATAACTTCTGTAATCAAAGATCTTAAATTATGCCATGTTTAATTTTTAATAAATTTTCAAGACAGTCGAACTTCCGTGTAAAATTTAAATATAGTATAAATATATGTCATGTTTTATGACATCATAACGACCCAAATATGATGTATTAAGTAATATAAATTGGATATAAGACTAGTTTTTTTACGATTAAAATTATGAAATTTTTATTCTATTTTATTTATTTATTTTAAACCATTTTGAATTCTCCATGACTAATATTATATTTTAAGATTGTAAAATAATTTCATTAAGAGTGTGAATGACTCCCACATCAAGAAGATTATTATTTTAATAATTTAGGAACATTTACATATGTAGTAATATAATGAACACCCCTTTTACAAAAAAAATTGAAAAAACCTGGTATTGTTTGTGATTTTGGATATTTTATTATGTAGAACCAAAAACCAAAATAATCTCTTAAATATCCATATTTTCCTATATAAACCCAACCAATATCCCATTAATAATCGCTAAAAAATTTCATTAAGATCCATACTATAAACCCCACTAACAAAATTCCTCCCATGGCACCTAATTGTCTTAATATTACACTTCTAATCCTTTGGAATCAAATACTCATGTAAGGGATCCTCACCTTCCTCTTCTTTAAATGCAAACACCTTTTTGAAATTAGTTATTTTAATTTCTATTGGTTATATTTTCATTCATTTAAAATAATTAACTTACCATCCAATTGAATTTATTTTATTGATGGATCATTTATCTTACATCATTTGGGTCGTTACCTATGATTTTAATATTATGAAATTTTTTAAAGTATATTTAACTCTCACATTATATCAAGCACTTATTTTATGTTTTGTCATTCATTTTTCATTTTATTATGATGGGATTTGATATTCTATATTTCCCTATAATTTCCATATAAATTATAAATTATGTGATCTTCCATTAACTATCACAAATCCTCCCATGATCCATTATGTAGACCCATTACAATGCAGAAATTTCATAAGGATTCTTTTCGCCATTCATGTTTTTTCATTACCTTATGCCTTCTATTTCAAAATTTCTAATGTTGGGATTTTATTTTCTCAGTTCAAATTACATCCAATCTCATGTCAAAAAATTCATAGACCCCTTTCTCTCTCATTAAAAATATTTATGAATTTATATGTACTGTTGTTGTGCTTCAAAAATTTCACTGTGATTTTCCACATCAAAACAATTATGTAGTTAATACCATACATATTATTCTGCCAAAGCATTTTCACCTTTATTCGCCAATACTAATTGATTGGGTATATACATATATGTATTTTACAATACGTTATTATGGAATAAATTATTATGATTATTTAATTCATTTCATAAGATATATATTGAAAAATTAAGCATGAGAATGAAATGATAAGGATGGGTGCGCCCAGATAGCGCTCTATTGCATTGGGTAATTTTTTTATCGTAATACATCATGTCGGGAAAAGGTTGTACCTAATTATTTTATGGGACTTTTTCCACCATCATTTCTTGAAGCGATTATCCTTGAAAAATGTTTATGATTCAGTGATTTAAGTTGATTCCACATTTCCCATGTTATGATTATCATGTTCTATTTAGCCTTATTTTTCATGTTTCTTTTTTTACTCATGGATATAACTATTTTAGAATGTGTATCCCTTATGAATTTCTTATTCCCTTTAAAGTATATATAGCTCACCCATTGTTATGTAAGTACATATGTTATCACATGCATTTTTATATTTGTTGGAATATTATGATCATGTCATGGAAGTGTACAATAATGATTTATATATCATTCCACATGTTGTAATGTTATGTACATAATTACCAATGACCATGGCCTCTTCAATATTTTATGTTTTATTAACTGTAGATTTATGTACTAACCAATTCATTAATGTGTAATAAAGGTTAGGGTTGTTATATAAGGTTATTTCATGACCAACACATGAAATAATTGAAAGGTGAAATATGAGAAGGATCTGATTGAATATTTAATGGAAACAAATAATTGGAGGAAATAAAAAATTGAAGAAAAAATTGAATAATTAATGTAGAAGGATAGGGATGGGTGGAAAGTAAGGATCCCATGATGGAATATGGTGAGTGAGAAGAATGGTAGATTATTTAAATGAAAATATTGAGTTATGATAAAATAAGTATTTAAAATTTACAAATTTCTATGTATTATAGCAATCGTTTCAATAAATGTTGTCGAAACATGAATGAAATATGTTGAATATAGTTGGAATACCTAAACTATTACTCATTTTGAAGACATTGTTATGTAAATTTTGTCTATCACTATTAAAAATCTCTACAAAAGTCTTTTGGACATTCTATGGTAAGCTTCATAGGACGCACTAAAAATTCAATATACATAATCCCTACTCTAATACAAAAAACTATTTTAATTATAATTTTGTAACATTTGTAATAAAAATAATTAATTAATTAATAGATAATATAATTGAAAATGTGATTGTTATGTTGTGAAACGTCTCCCCACATTTTTACTTATTTAACAAAAAATTTCACAATTTCCCAATGAATAAATGATGTTTAAAATATATAAAAAATGGGAATGGTTCAAAGGATACCTCATAAATATTTTCCCACCCTATATTAGACATTATTTCAAAATAGTGTGACAAATATTTCTACCACCACATGGATATTTACCAAAATAATTACCTACTCATTTTTAACCAAGGGATCCCAAATGAAAGACTAAGAATTAATCCCCATCTATCGTTCCATTTAAATAATTAATATCCTATATAAATTTTCCTATATGATAAACATCCCAATAAAAGAATGAAATTAATATATCTGAAAAACATTATAGTGTAAAAAGAAAATAAAGGTTCAATGAAAAAGGAAAATTGGAAATCCACTGAGATCTTAGCTACGGAAAAAATTTATTATTTCACTAATATCATATTATACATAAATTCTGATAATGCCCTTTGATATCCAAAAAATGATTGTTATTTAAAACTTTTTAACAGTAAGGAATACAATTACCAACTAACATCAAGTGTTTCATACAAGATTCCACTTCTTCATTGAATTATCTATAAATTCATGGGATTAGCATCACAAGCCACTTTGATTAATTGATTCAAGTTCTTATCGTTTAATCCCAAAAATTTTTTTATCATTAGTGTGACTAGAAGGTACTATGTCACCTACCCCACTATAATGTCCTCATGAAAATTACTACACTCTCTTGGATTTTTTTCACATCCCCGCGCATTACTGAATGGAATGGAGTGATCTTAGAAGTATGGTTTGGAAGAATATGCATCTGGAAAGAGTAACCTTTATAGTAACATCCCATGTAATTATAGAATATTAAATATTCATATATATTAATATTTATGAATTATATATTAATTTTTGTTTAAATGGGACACTATGTGTGATAGCATTCCCAACATTAACAACGGGTTTCCCCAAAATCAAATGTTACACACAAGACTGTGTTATACCGAAAAATAATACAATATTAATACAATTATATTAAATTATAGGAAACACCTAGTTGTTGTATGGGAGGGAATGGATAGAGATAACTATATTTCTTAACCAAGTGTTTTAAATTTCTTTTACTTTTATACAATAAAATTTAGAGGCATAAAATGAGAATTAATCCAATTTTATGTAAAAAATACTCTAATATTTTTAAAATGTAGTTTATTAATTTTTTGATATTGAACCCATTTTAAATATAGTTTTTTGGATAATTTAATAAGATTTATTTGAAAAAAATAAACATCTTTTTTATAATAGGTACCTGAAAAAATAGTATAGTTGAATTTTTGAATTTTTAAATAAAATTAATTTTTTAATGAATAGGGAAAATACTGCATTTTAATTAAATACTATATTTTCACCTATTTTCATGTATTATCTAATTCTTATTTTAATTTGGTTTAAAATATAATTGGATTATGTTTTAAACAATGAATATAACTTTGGACTTTGTGGTAAATTTCACAGTAAACTGTTTTCTATTAACACATGTATATCATCTGATGGTTTTTACTTTTAAAAAACCATTTTTCTCATTTTGACAATGTGAATTAATTTATAATTAATAACTAAAACATCATTGGTTTTTAATATGGAAAAAATTCTTCCATATTTTAAATCACATGTTCTAAATTATATAAATCGACCCCTTAGGATTTTTGGACTTTATGAATTGTAACATTAATAATTAATTTTATTTATCACTTTTAATGGGTAAATCAGGTAAATAAGGGTAAAAATAATATAATAATAAAATAAATATAACCAAAAACTTGACCCAATACTTTTGGATGAGATATGAGTGACCAATAAAACCCGTGGGAAGAAACATTTTCCCTTTTAAACCACAGGGTTGTGATTAAGACACTTATAACTTTTAATTTAAATTAAAAGAACATATGATATAAACATATATCATCTTACTAATTTTTTTTAATATTGGTTTATTGAAGTGTTATATTTGACTATAAATAGTAATTAGATACATAAAAAAAATTCCTACATCATGGTATTTTATTTATAATTTCTACACATTATATAATTAAATATTTTTATGACACAATTTTGATGTAGTGATTTCTTTATTAGTGAATGAATCTAATAAATGATATTATAAATAATAAAATACATATTATATGACATAATTTATGTAATAAAAACTTTTATAGGTGAATATGACATGTTATAGTGTTATTAAATGGGTTTTTGATGTTATCTCTCTATTTTGATTTTATCTAAATTCATTAAAATTAATTGTGTAAAAACTATCATTGTTGATGTTTTATAAAAATGGTAATTTATTAAATTATTTAAAAATATGATAAATACTATAAAATAAAAAATTGACAATGATAAGTTCTAAGGGTTTATTAAGTGGCTAATATGGGAAATAAATCCCATATAATTAAAAATAATGGCCTCTTATTAATTAATATTTTGTTACAACAGTTAAAATTCAAATAGAATAGTTAAGGGTAAGCTCAAAGGATAATGTTAAAAATAAAATAAATACTCATATAAAAAATATTTAATGGGAGGATTCGAACTATCCTTATATTTACGTAGACATATGTCACATTGGATCAATTTGAATAAAAAAATAATTTATATCAATTTAATAATTTAAGAGTTTCCATGAGTGCCCCTTCCCTCACCTATAAAAAGTTACCCTATACTCTCTAATAATCACACTTCAATAACACAGTAGTTCAGAAAATACCAGAAATAAAATCTTCTTATGATCCCTATTGTAGTCCTTGAAAGCACACCATAGGGTAAAAATCTCCCAAATAATACTTTTGGTATAATAAAATAGAATTTACATAAAGAAGAGGTAACGTCTTCTCTCATGGTTTTTAATTTATTTTACTTTATTCACTCACTATATTCTTATTATTATACAATTAAATAAAAAATATAATATAAAAAATATAATAGGTTTTTCTAATTCTACCGTTTTTATCTACACTTATAAACACCTCCATTTAATGGTTAATATACATATTGTTTTTATGTATGCTGAACTATTGCCTTAAAAAACAATGAATGTTCCATTTTTTCCATACCACGTCTCATGGTGGAAATTATAATGTAACATATTTTTATATATATATGATATATATAATATGTATATTCTCACTATAATTTTGTAATATTTATTTTTAATATACCTTTATGTCTTCCATGTTGTGTAAATACCATAATTTCGTTTAGGAAGTGTGGACTATCGCACCATCAATGCGATATAAATTGATTCCACACAACATGGAACATAAAAATTATGTTTTTATGAAATATATGAGACATATATGAAAATATATAATAATTTTATTATATTGTACATTAATATAATTTAATTATTATTATTTTCATATGACAATGAAATGATTGTAGCATTCATTCGTATGTACAACCTACCATATCCATGAACAATGCATTTCATTTCATATCTCCAAATATTATTGATTAAATATATATATATATATATACATGATATATATGATACGTCATTAATGAATATAATTCTATAGAAGAAGAACTTATTAACACATGGACTATTTACATCGTAGGAAGTTTATATTCAATTAAAGTACCGTATATCGACAAAACATTTGATATGAACTTAAATAATTATATAATTGTTATATTATGGTAAGAAGTAATATAAAAGGAATAGTTAACATGAAAAATATTATTAATAAACTAGACACCTAAGTTTATTATTCATTATTATCAAAAACATATGAGACGATTTAGACATGAGGTAAGGGATTTTGTCTCTATCTCTATTCATTGAGGAATTTCTTGATAGTATACATCATTATATTCTTTTGAAGTCATACATATGGCCACTATGACATTAAATATGGATATTTCCTCTTTATATAATGTTATATATAGTTTTGGTAAATGTATTAATTCATGGATATTAAGATTAAAATGTTCAATGATGTTTGGGATACCGTAAGTGTTTAATGAGTTAATTATCAAATAATTGTCTTCAGGATATCAATTTAAATATTTATTTATATGGATATAAAAGTATTATACATGACATTTTATCTCAATAATTAAATGGATTCAATGTTTACAAATTTTAGTCTTTTGATACATATTATTTTACTATCTTTACAAAAAGACAATAGGAATTCTTTTTGTTTTAATGTGTATAATGCCAACGACTTATCAGCCATAATATCCATTATGTGTTACATATATTCCTATAAAATAAATAATTTTTTGAAAAAGAAAATATAAATCCCTTATTACATTTTTTGGGTATCCTTGTATTGAAAATGTGTTCATAAATTAAAATGTTATTTTTGAACAGAAATGTTTTTAATATGTGATTAGAATATGTTTTCAAAAAAAGGTTTTGTGATGACGGTGTTTTTTTCATGAAATGATACATGAGAAATATATAAAACACGTGATCCTGATATAGCTTACACAAAGGGTTGAGACCTAATATTGATCACATGTTTTCTCAATATAGTTTATACAAAGGTTTGATCACCATTATAAATCAGAGGAGAGATAGTTATAACTTATACAATGGGATGAGCCCCATTATATCTCACAGGATAGGTCGATGTACCTTATGCGAAGGGATATCCCACTATAGATTCCCAATTAATATATAAAAATAATATTGGAAGTCAACCATAAAATATTTATAATCGAATAGGATTTGAAAGGGTTTTTTATATGATTCTCTAAGATACCTAATGGAGTTTTAATTACTTACTATTGGTTTTAGTGTTTTTCATGGAGAAAACACTATGATTGTAGTTCTTGTAAAAATGTTTTCATTCATCCACTAAAATTACATTAAATAGGTTACCATGATTTAACTAGACTAATGGGTTTTATTTCTTTTTATGTCCCTTTCAGAGCTTTTTTTGCTCATCCCATGTTTTTATATGTTTTCATTGGATTTAATGGAGAATATAGTCAAGGATGAATTCATGGGAAATTTTTAATGATAAAAAATGAAAAGATCCCCTATTTATATTTAAAATATTTTTTTTTGTGAATGAAATGTATAGTATTGGAATTTTATGCTTTTTTATTTCTATGGTCTTGTTTTGTAATAGTAATGGACTAATTGTATAATGATCTAATACTAAAATGATCATAATTTAGAATTATAGACATATCTTAAAATTATGTAATCCTTATTTTTTGTGCCTTATAATTGGTATCAAAGTCCAGTTTAGATAACATTAGAAGTTATGATGGTGATAATTGGTTTATTTTACAGGATTTTATGTTATGGTTATGTTGAAATGTTGTCAAATTTTAGTAATACCTAATTATATTATCTTATATATTTATGTTTAGAATGGTTTTCAACAAAGATAATAGGAAATCTGTAATGGGAAGGAATTGAGAGGAAAAAAACACTTCATATCAACAAAATGAGGTGGTCAGAATCAGAGCTGAACTATTTGTTGTAGTGATGGAGTAGTTGAATTATGCTATAAATGGTGGTGGTATCTATACTCAAGATCATACTAATCAACCACATAGGTAAATGTATGTTGTGAAATATATTATGGGGACACAACCCCTATCATTAAATCGATAATCTAGCCCAGTGATAGATATAGGATTGATCAATACCCTAGATAATATATTTGATGTCATTGGATGTTTGAAACATCCAAAGCTAACAACTTTCAACTACCATATTGAAGGTGAATCTGATCAATGGTGGTCATTGGTTAATAATACTGGAGTGAAAATGAGCTTGATTAAATGGAATTGGATGAATTTGAGGATATTATCCTTGATAAATATTTCACTATGTTTTTTCATATTAGGATGGAAGAACCATTCATGGAATTAAAGAAAATTTATGATGATTTAGTTTCAACATATGAAGATAACATTACTAAATTATACATGTATGTTACATATTTTATTCAAGACATTGACAGTCAAATTATTATATTTTACCCAGGACAGAAATCAGTGTTATGAAGTGCTTTGAAATCTTGAGAATTTAAATGTTATGAAAAAAGTGGCTCATTGTTCTAAGAAACATTACAGAGAGTTTTCCAAAAATTATGTTCCATGAGATTTTAAGAGTAAGAAATGGTCAAGGATTTATGAAATCTAGAAGAAAAAAACAATGAATTCTAGATTTGGGCCTAAAAAAATTTCCATGTCTGGTAAAACCCATCCTTTGGAATGTATGTCTGGATCAGGGAAGTGTTACTAGTGTAGTAAATTCGGTAAAAAATTTCGTGACTGCAAATAAAATGATCTTAAATAATCCAATAATGAGATAACATATACCTAGTACATTGTAAGATACAATAGCTTTGATGAGTAGAGAAATTATAAAAATAAGTGTCTGAATTCAATTACATTGGGGGGAAATCATTATGATTTCAAACAAAAATGTTCATGAATATTTTCTGCTACTACTATAGTTGATGTTGAGAGATATATTGATGTGATGGAAAATCCTTTGAGACCGGTAGTTTTAAATGGACAACCAAAAGTTCAATGTCTTAGAAATGCCTTATGAGGTTTTATGGGATGTGAAAATATGTTATTAAGGACCATTTTCAGATATGTTTTGTGTGGTCATGTTTATGTAAGGATTTTTTTAATGTGGAAGTATGAATTCACTATTTGACCCATGTTATAAGATATTGATCTCATTTATGGTTTGTATGATCTTTTGTGATTAAGGTTATATATAGGTATGTACATCATATTCCATGAATCGTATGAGGATTAAATTGGTATTATAAAATAGAAATACATCATGTAAGTATGTTTATTTTTGATCTTATTCATCAATGTAAATGAATTCCTTGACAATAAAAAAAGGTTATTAAAAAACATTATTCATTAACATTTCTTATTGGTATTTTGACCCATCACATAATTATGGTTTGGTGATAAATAAAATTCCAATAATTGTGTTCTCTATCACTCTCTGTTAGTCTTTGAGAGTTATTTTTATCATCTATGTCCCTCCTTTCTTATAGGGAACCCTATAATGTGATATCTTAGGTGACCTTTTTAATGAACATTCTTTATTTTAAATTATAGGGTTTATCGTCACTTTATCCCATTTTGGATTTCAGTGAAGTAATTTTTAAATGTAAAACCTTAGTTACCAATACCAAATTTAAAACTGTGAGGATGCATTTCCTATAAGGGGGGAAGGTGTAACATCCCATCTAATTATAAAATAATACATTTTCATATATATTAATATTTATGAATTGTAATTTTATTATAATTTTTAACAGATATTATGTCATGAAACACTCCCCAAAAAGTGTACACCTACGGGGTTGGCAATGAGAGAAGGGAAATAATGAACCCCAAGTCCCACCTCCAGTAGGCCTCGGGTTCACTACTACCACCGATGGGTATTTTAAGAACCCAAATCATCGTTCAGGTATGTTTTCCCTTTTTCTGGAGTTTTTTGGGAAAATAAATTTTCTTGAAATTTTCAAAGTACACGCTGTGTACTTTCTAAGTACACGCCGTGTACTCTTCCCCAACTCGAAGTCGTGTGATGGCCATGTCCGAGCCACACACACAGTGTGTAAGGATGGGGTGGAGGCCTGTTAATTCGGAGTACGGAAAACTAAAGTACACACCGTGTACTTTATTTTTTTTCTCATTAAACGGAACGGGGTCATGCCTAACCTCCAGATTCATCTTCTTCTCCAGTTTTCGTCCGTCCGAGAGTGACCATACGGTCGGATCATCGACAAACTCCCTCCTCGTCGTCTGTTCTCTGAATCAAGCACGGTTAGTTGTGTTGTAATCGCAGCGGTGAGTTCTTCCTTCTACATTAGCCACTTTTCTTGTTTCCTCCTCGTTTCCATGTTATCGTGGGATGAACGTTTTGTGGGTTTTCTCAGATCATCGTCGTTCTATGGGGAATCTGTCATCATTGTTCACGTATATCGATCTCCTAGGATCGAGGTAGGTGGTTTGTGCCTTTCCGTAGAAAGCTGATGAATATTATGTGAAAATTCCACCAATACCTTTGAATGGGGTATTGCGTGCTTCTTGTTTTTCCCCTGCTGTTTTCCTGCTTGCTTGATTGCTTTAGTAGAGGTTATTGCTTGTGAGTAGAGTAATTTATTTTGTGCTCAGGTTCCTTTTCCATGATTTTTCTGCTTGTTTGGGGTTTTTCCAGTTGCCATTCCTAGTTGTAGGATAGTGGAACTGGTACTTATTTATACTGCTGAGCCTTAAGAAGATAGCCAAGTAGTTCTTGAGGTTTACTTTGGACAATATATGCGCGTTGAGCATGTTTAGTTTAGACAGGACTGTGAGAACCTAGGGTAGTAGACCATAGGGAGAATTGATGAAAGGGCTTCTACAGAGTGTCATTTAATTAAGATTCGAGACTATATGGGGAATTGACGTTGATTGCTTCCCCAGAGAGTCTGTAGATCCTTGACACGGGCCACCGGTGGAATTGACTTTGAGTGCTTCCCCAGAGAGCCTTCAGCACGATACGAGACTATAGGGGGAATTGACGGAGAGTGCTTCCCCAGAGAGTCTGGTTAATTACGTAGCTGAACCAGAGGGGTGAGACTATGTGTGCCTCCTAGTGGGTTGATAGTACTATAGTTTGAACCATAGGAGTTAGGCTGTTAGAGCTACCCAAATGGTTACATGTTTTCTTTATTGTTGATGGTTGTTTACTTGAGTAATTTGTTTGTTAGAGCTGTGGATTGTAGATTATTGGGATTTTCTGTTTAATGCTTCTTTTTTTATTACATCCATGTATTCATTGACTATTAGGCATAGATATTTGGGTGATTGCCTACTAGTATTATATCTCATACCCTGTTTGGGCCATGCTTTTGGGCCTAATCAGACTATGTTACTATAGGTATGGATAAGGGAAAACGCCCTTTTACTTCAGGTTCTTGATTGCGCTGAAGCTGGAGAGCATAAGACCGAGCTGTGACTCGCGATGCTGAGGGGTTTATTTTGTTTTCCTTTTCACTTTGTTTTTATTTTCATTCCAGCACATTGTTGTGTTTGCTACTTTCCATAGATACTTGTACCTGCTGCATTATTTTCATCATTGTTATATATATCTACATTGCTTCCACAGTTTGGATTCTAATGTTATGAATGTCATTACTGCTTCAGCTGTTGACTGTTGTTTTTCTGCTATATTCCTTACGAAATGAGGGCATAGTTTCCCCACTGACTTACCATGGTCGTCGCTGCTAGTCGGCAGCCTCAGGTGTTTGGAAAAACGTGCTTGAGGTCATGTGGCGAACCGGGCACTGGGCACCAGTGGAGGGGCTCCTGATTCAGGTCGGTACAATGTGGTATCAGAGGAGTTCTTTTCTCTTTCTTTATTGTTTGGAGACCTTATCCAGGGATAAGACAGATTTAGTACTTGGCATTAAGCTGTGCTCGGGTGTAGCAAACCCGTGTACAGGGAAAACCCATACTACCTCGTTAATCGCAGTTTTTTGTGGTTTTGAGATTTTATGGTTGATCTGATTTCACCTAGACGGATTCACATGACTTGTGCTATTATTGTTTTGATACTTCGGTTCTATTTCTGTCGCATCCCGATGAGAAGATGGTATGCCATCTCATGCATCATATAGACACTTGTATAAATCACATGTCATGCATTCTTTCCATGCCATCTAGGGTGCATTACAGATTGCATGTTGTTTTGATAGAAATTGTGTAGATTATGCATGCTGTTCTGATAGTTGATTGAGAGATTCTCTGGGGTTATGTTAAAAAACAGTTTGTTTGGTTCTTTGCTTAATGTGAACTCCAAATTTTGGTTCTTGAGGTGTTATGGGCCCCCACAGATCAGAATTTTGGCACCTTTTCACCTTGTTTTGGTGTTTCTGGAATTCTATGCAGTTTCTGAGATACTTCCTAGAAAATCCAGAATACATGGCATGTACTTTTCAGATACACGTCGTGTAGTTTTCAGGCCGTGTCACTGACCGTGTGGGCAGAACACGGTGTCGTGGAAGTAACTCCGCAAACACACCGTGTATGGTAGCTACACGCCATGTTATCTCGGAATCGTGTACCCGGCCGTGTCACTAACAACACGGGTCGAGGAAGCACGGGTAGAACACATCGTGTCCATAGGGAACACGTCGTGTAGTTCTGTCCAGGTACCCGGCCGTGTCACGAACAACACGGTCTGGCGTTACCTTCCTTTCCAGATGCCGTGTTTGTTCGGAACACGCCGTGTAGTCTTTCCCATGTACTCGACCGTGTTACGAACAACACAAGATGGTGTTACCTTCTCCTATACACACCGTGATTGCTCAGAGCATGCCGTGTAAGGTCCAGCCTTGTAGATGTCCATGTACTCAACAACACAGACCGTCGAATCCATGTCTAGTGCACTCCGTGTTTGTTTCGAACATGCCGTGTAGTCTCGGGTTAAGTCAGACCGTGTGGGTTAGCCGTGTAACGAACTCAGGCAGGGGAATAGTTACAAGTACACTCCGTGTGTTGGGGTCAACACGCCATGTAGTGCGAAGTGTACAAAACATGTAGGGCAGGAGTACACGCCCATGTCAATGGCTTAAAAAGACACACCGTGTAGTTTTTATACACACCCTATAGTTGTGTTTTGAAATCATTTATGTTTTCTTCCCCTGTTCCTGTTTTGTACTCTTGTGTTCTTTGACCTTGTTTTTCTGATCCAAGGTGTACTTATGATCTTTTTGAGCTATGCCTCTGAGACGTCCTCCGGTCCTACGTCTATCGTCAGGCAGTTATCAGACGCCAGACATGGCTGATCAGGGACTTCCTGATGATCCCCCAGCCGATCTAGTCTTGGAACCGGTTGTTGTACCACTTGCGGGCGCAAATTCATAGTTCTAGGAAGGTTTCATGAGGATGATACAGGCCTTCCAGGGAGCACCGCCTCCTGCCACATCTATGGGAGACTTGACGTGGGTTTTTCAATAGCATCATCCTCCCACGTTCTCGGGGGAGGAAGGACCTCAGGCTGCAAAGTCATAGCTGGAAGCCATGTTGACTATCATCGAGCATCTGGAGACACCTCCAGAAAGGCGGGTAAAGATCTCCACCTACATGCTCCGGGACTCCGCCAAGAGGTGGTGGGATGTGATCTCACAGGCGGGTCACCAGAAGGCTATGGCTTCGGAGGAGTTCAAGCACGTGTTCTACGACTACTTTTACCCGGATACCCTGAGGGCCGATCGAGCCCGGGAGTTCATGAGTTTAGATCAGGGTACTCTATCTGTCATGGAATATTCCTCTCGTTTCACCGAGCTGCAGAATTTTACACTCCTTCGGGATGGGAGTGGGGTGTTCTTGGAAAGGATGTTTGGGGATGGACATAGGCGGGAGATCCGCTCGCAGGTGAACATCTTCCAGCTGACTTCCATCACTTCCATAGTAAACCAGGCACTGATTGAAGAGTGCAATCTGAGAGACTCCGGAGCTGCAAGACAATGCGGTTCTGTTTCCAGAGATAGCTTTCCTCCAGATGATAGTGTGATGCGCCGTAGGGAGCCTAAACGTGGTGATTCGAGGAAGTGAGACGCATCATCAGGCAGCCAAGTGACATGCTACCAGTGTGGAAAGACAGGGAATTCGAGGCCACAGTGCCAGAGAGACCCCGTGGAGTGCCGATCTTGCGGCAAGATGGGTCAACTTTAGCATTTCTGACAGGTTTTCTCCCCAGAAGCTGGTGACCAAGGTTCTTCCATGACTCCTCGTTCAGGAGCAGCCCCACCAGTTTCTCAATAGTCCTGAAGCTAGAGTTCATCCGTCCGTTTGGGCCGATGTGGATGTCGAGGTCGTGGCGGTCAGCCACCATTACCTCATCAACAACAGGGAGGTTCATCTCAGAGTGGTCAGCCCGGGGCGCAGGGCCGCGGTACAGGCTAGTCTTTCGCTGTGGAGGAGACTTATCAGGAACAGGATCTCGGACATTCTACGGTTCGAGGTACGATTTTTGGTGCCTCAGTTTTATCTTAAACCCTTTTCGATACTGGTTTTATGCATAGCTTTATCTCTATTGCTGTTGTGGAGAGCCTTAGACTCTGCATCTTTTCTTCTTCCGACTCATTGACACTAGATACACCTTTGGGAATGAGGACATCTAGTGTACACCAGTGTAGAGAGTTCCCTCTCGAGGTTGTAGGGTATTGTTTCTTATGGGATCTCTATGTCCTAGAGATGATAGGCTATGATGTCATCCTTGGAATGGATTAGTTTATTCCCTTCCAAGAATTCATTTACTGTTATCACCGCAGAGTCAGTTTCTTTTCACCGAAGGGTGAATCTTTTATTCATAGAGGCAAATGGGATGTTCGGGCGAGTCGGGCGGGACATGAGCATCTTGGGCTAGGAGAGGTGACAGCCCAGATTTCTAGTCTTTACCTTGATGATCAGGGGACTCCACAGTTGGACTTTCCTCCAGTGGTGGATCGTTTCAGGGATGTATTTCTAGAGTACTTTTCAGGTTTGCCTCCAGAGTGTGAGGTAGAATTCTCTATTGAGCTCATGACAGAAGTGGCACTGGTGTCCATTCCTCCCGATAGGATGGCCACACCTGAGTTGTAGGAGCTCAAGAAGCAGTTGGAGGAGCTATAGGCTAAGGGTTTCATCTGACCCAGTACTTCTCCTTGGGGCTCACCTATTCTATTTGCGAAGAAGGCAGACGGTACCCTTCGTCTTTGTGTGTATTATCGGAAGCCGAACCAGTTGACGGTCAAAAACCGATATCCTTTGCTGAGGATTGATGACCTCTTTGATTAGCTTCAAGGAGCCCGGGTGTTCTCAAAGATCGACTTGAGTTCCAGATATCATCAGTTGCGCGTTAGACCATCAGATATACCTCTGACAGCCTTCAGGAGCAGGTATGGTCTATACAAGTATACAGTCATGCCGTTTGGTCTCATGAACGCACCTGCAGTTTTCATGGCACTGATGAACTGAGTGTTCCATCCTTATTCAGACTCCTTTGTCATGGTCTTCGTGGACGATATCTTGGTGTACTCTCACACTCGACATGACCACGCCACCCATCTTGAGATTGGTCTGAGTACACTGAGAGAGCATCGGCTTTATGTTAAACTCTCGAAGTGCCACTTCTGGATGGATGAGATTCACATCGTTGGTCACATCATCTCAGAGTCAGGAGTATCTGTGGACCCAGAGAGAGTGAGAACTATAGTTTTATGGGAGCATCCGAAGAACGTCTTTGTGGTACGATGTTTCTTAGGGCTAGCTAGATACTACAGACGCTTCATTTGGGACTTTTCTCGCCTAGAAGCACCATTGAAAGGTCTGACCAAGAAGGGGGTGAAGTTCTTATTGTCATATTCTTGTGATTCAGCCTTCCAAGAGCTGAAGGGGAGGTTGACGTCAGCACCGATACTAGTCTTGTCAGATCAAGGCAAGAGCTACACTGTTTACTGTGATGCTTCAGGTATCATGCTAGGAGTTGTGCTTATGCAGGGAGATGGTGACGTTGTATACGGGTCTTGGTAGTTGAGTCCACATGAGAGGAACTACCCTATGCACGACCTGGAGTTGGAATCTGTTGTTCATGCATTGCGCTATTGGATACACTATCTTCTATGAGAGAACTTTGTGGTCTTCACTGACCAAAATAGTCTCATGTATATCTTCACTCATGGTGATCTGAATATGAGGCAGCATAGGTGGGTCGAGTATCTACATTCTATTGATTTCGAGCTTGCCTATATGCCGGAAAAGGGAAAAGACTTGGCAGATGCATTGACAAGGAGAACTCAGATTCAGGCAGTTCAGGAGGCCAGTAGTGAGTGGAAGTTGATGGCTCTGTTCTCTTAGATGCATCTAGAGGTGCATGACAGTGGGAGAGGATGAGATCTTACGTTTCCAAGGACGCATAAGGGTACCAATAGACATAAGTGAGGAGATGATGCAAGATTTTCATTCCTCAATTTCGGTAGTTCATCCTGGAGTCACCAAGATGTATTGGGATCTTCATCGCCAGTACTGGTGGCCAGGTTTGAAGAAGTATGTTGCTGGTTTTTTCATGAGATGTTCTACGTGTCATTAGGTGAAAGCAGAGCATCCGCGACCAGCAGGGCTTTTACAGAAGCTACCCATTCTGGAGAGGAAGTGGAACAATGTCGCGATGGATTTCGTGACTGGGTTTCCAAGGTCACCTCTGGGAAATGATGTTGTCTGGGTTTTCATCGACAGGCTTACGAAGGTTTCTCACTTCTTTTCGATCAAGGATACATTCAGTGTTGATGATCTGGGATGACTTTACATCAGGGAGATCGTTAGTCTGCATGGAGTTCCCCACTCCATTTCTTCAGACAGGGACGTGCGCTTTAACTCTCAGTTCTGGCAGGGACTTCAGAAGGCCTTGGGTACACAAGTACTATTGAGTACAGCATACCATCCCTAGATTGATGGCCAGTACGAGCGCACAATCTAGGTTCTTGAGGATATGCTCCGAGTTTTCATCCTTGACTTTGGCGGTTCTTATGAGAAGCACATCCCACTGGTGGAGTTCGCCTACAACAATAGTTTCTAGGTGACAATTCATATGGTTCCATACGAGGCTTTGTATGGTAGGCCATGTCGATCAACCTTATGCTAGATGGAGGCATGAGAGGTAGCTTTGCTGGGATCTCATCTTCTTCAGGAGACATCAGAGCAGATAGAGCTGATTCAGAAGAGGGTGGCTACAATGCAGTCTCGAAAGAAGACTTATGATGATCAGTGGAGATGACCTCGAGAATTCGAGGCCAGAGATCAGGTATTCCTACGTGTCACACTAAGGTTGGAACAAAAGAGGATTCAGAGACAGGGTAAGCTTTCACCGCGATACGTTGGGCCGTTTGAGGTCTCGGAGAGAGTTGGGCTGGTCGCCTATTTGTTGCAGCTTCCTCAGAAGTATCAGGCCATGCACGACGTCTTCCACGTCTCTCAAATCTGATGTTACTTTTTAGACCCATCTCACTTCTTTCAGCCTGAGGAAGTCAAGCTTGAAGTGGATGTGTCGCTCGAGGAGAATCCTATCCGGATCTTCGATCACAGTATGAAGGTTCTCCGCAGGCAGTCTCTTCCTCTTGTACAAGTGCTATGGCAGCATAGGCGATTAAAGGATGAGACCTGGGAGAGGGAGGCCGGTGTACGGTCGCAGTGGCTGGAGCTATTTGGGGTTTCTTCTTCTCTGCCTTATTAGGTAAATATGGGGATTAATTTCTTCAAGGGGGATGTTTGTAAGAAACCGGATCATAGTTCAGGTATGTTTTCCCTTTTTCTGGAGTTTTTAAGGAAAATATATTTTCTGTAAATTTTTAAAGTACACGCCATGTACTTTCTGAGTAAATGCCATGTACTCTTCCCTGGCTTGATGTCGTGTGTTGGTTGTGTCTGGGCCACACATGCGGTGTGTAAGGCTGAGGTGGAGGTCGGTTAATTCGGAGTACGGAAAACTGAGGTACACGTTTTGTACTCAATAAGTACATGCCGTGTACTTTTTTTATTTCATTAAACAGACCAGGGGCACGCCTATCCCCCAGATTCCTCTTCTTCTCCAGTTTTCTTCCGTCCAAGAGCTATCGTACGGCGGGATCTTCGACGAACTCCCTCCTCATCATCCGTTCTTCGATTCGAGCACGTTCAGTTGCATTGGAATCACAGTGGTGAGTTCTTCCTTCTGCTTTAGCCTCATTTCTTGTTTCCTCCTCATTTCCATGTTATCATGGGATGAACGTTTTATGTGTTTTCTCAGATCTTCATCGTTCTAAGGGGAATCTGTCGTCGTTTTTCACGTATATCGATCTCCTAGGATCGATGTAGGTGGTTTGTGCATTTTCATATAATGTTGATGAATATTATGTGAAAATTCCACCAATACCCTTGAACGGGGTTTTGCGTGCTTCTTGTTTTTCCCCTGATGTTTTCTTTCTTTCTTGATTGCTTTAGTAGAGGTTATTTCTTGTGAGTAGAGTAATTTAATTTGTGCTGAGGTTGCTTTTCCATGCTTATTATGCCTATTTGATTTTTTTCCTATTGCCATGCCTAGTTGTAGGATAGTGGAACTGCTACTTATTTATGCTATTGAGCCTTAGAATAATAGCCAAGTAGTTCCTGAGGTTTACTTGGGATGATATACGCGCACTGTGCATGTTTAGTTTACACATGACTGTGAGAACCTAGTGTAGTATACCACATGGAAATCGACAGAAGGGCTTCTACATAGTGTCTTTTAATTACAATGCCAGACTATAGGGGTAAATTATGTTGAGTTCTTCCCCTAGGAGTCTGTAGATCCTAGACGTGGGCCATAGGGGGAATTGACATTGAGTGCTTCCCCAGAGAGACTTTAGCACGGTACGAGACTATAGGGGGAATTGATGACGAGTTCTTCCCCAGAGAGTCTGCTTAATTACATAGCTGAACCAGATGGGTGAGACTATGTGTTCCTCCCAGAGGGTTGCTAGTACTATAGGTTGAACCATAGGGGTTAGGATGTGAGAGCTACCCAGAGGGTTACCTGTTTTCTTTATTGTTGATGGCTATTTACTTGAGTACTTTGTTTGTTAAAGCTGTGGATTGTAGTTTCTTGTGATTTTTTGTTTACTGCTTCTTATTTTATTACTGCCATGTATTCATTGACTGTTTGGCACAGATCATTGGGTGATTGCCTACTGGGATTGTATCTCACACCCTGTTTGGGCAATGCTTTTGGGCCCCAGAAGACTATGTTGCTGCGGGTATGGATAAGGGAAATCGCCCTTATACATCAGGTTCTTGATTGCGCAGGAGCTGGAGAGCATGGGACCGAGTTGTGACTCGCGATGCTGAGGAGTTTATTTTTTTTCCTTTGCACTTTGTTTTTAGTTGCTTTCCAGAACGTTTTTGTGTTTGCGGCTTTCCATAGATACTTGTACCTGTTTCATTGTTTTCATCATTGGTATATATATCTACATTGCTTCTGCTGTTTGGTTTCTACTGCTAAGCATGTTGTTACTGCTTCAGATGTTGACTGTTGTTTTTCAACTGTATACCTTACCGAATGAGGGCATAGTTTCCCCACTGACTTACCAAGGTCCTCACTACTATTCGGCAGCCTCTGGCATTTGGGAAAATGCAATTGAGGTCATGTGTCGAACCGGGCACATGGAACCAGTGGAGGGGCTCCAGATTATGGTCATTACAGGTATATCGAACACACAAGTAGGAGGCATTACCCTCTAAGAGAACAATTTCAAAAGAGACAGATATGATAGACACTAACCAACTCCAACACAACAACTGAGATAAAACAAATCCAATTTACACATACGAAATGTCATGAAAAACAACTACAAATGAAAGGTGAAAAACTCTAATTACACAAAAGATAGTAAGACAATAGTAACCACCATCCCGAACAGCTCCTGTAACCACAAGCTAGTAGTAAAAAGCCTGATCTCCAACATACTCTAAGTTACCTAAAAATCAGTTTATATATACATAGGGTGAGTATAACTATATTATCAGTTGGATCCTCCCCGATGGCTCTAGTGTAAATGTAAAGAAATCATGCTAATTAACAATGAACAACAGGTGAAACTAACTCATCACCGGAACAGGTATACTATGTTCCCTACCTCACCATTGCTACTCTCACCAAGTAACACATACTAGATTATATAATATAATAAATTATATCATTGATACCCCACTACATCTTCGCCATTGGTTTGCCTCTTTTCCCTAACGACGAACGTCCTAAGCATCTCTCTCAAAAAAGGCTTGCCCGTAGACACCTGTGTGAAGCACCACAATGTACACCTCATGCAACAAAACCACCATGTACACATATGCAAAGTTACCAGGTAGTTTTTGGGAACCATCACAGCTCACATAACGTGTATGATACACCGGGTATTATACCTCAAGTCATTACAGCCCATAAACCGAGTAAGGTTCCGCAAGCCATCACAGCCTATACCCGTTACACCTATAGTAGACCATAGAAATCTATATCCAGAATATATCTGTGTGAATACCAACAAGACAATACAGCCCTCTACACACATATATGTCGAAAACTAACCAATGATCCTGCCAGAACATGTAACTACCATGAGGTGAGAGTGGGGCCAAAGGGGGTAGTCAATCATCCATCCTCACACTAGAATGTTGGGGAAAACACCCCCAGGGCTCAGAATCCATTGGTTGTTTGTTTCCACTACTGAAAGGGTTGAGTATCGTATAGAAACACAAAAACTATAGAATATACTATATCTCACAACCACACTATGGGTATAACCTAGTCTTAGACTCAACTGCATCTAACGTCTCTCATACTCTAGACTGCTACTTGTAAGACTAGGTATCCTAAAAGAAAAAACATTTAAAAAGCATTAATACATTACATCATTCCCATTTTATTAGTTTCACTTTACATTAATTAATTCTTAAAACATTAATTAACCTACTAAAATTCAACATTAAATTTCATTATCATCACACCAAAACTACACTGTTCTATCAGATCACAACCTCAGCATTGAACCTCAGCAAGCTCCAAACCCCATGGGATAACATCATATATTCAAATATTTATTTACAGAATTACTTTCCCATATACTAAGGAATTCTAGAAAAATATTCTATGCTTATAAACACAAGGGGCTCAACACGATGAGTATATGAATTACCAATCGAGTCTTTGCTGCCAATAGTTACTGTCTAGTCCCTTCCTCCCATAAGAAGCTAAACACAGAAAGCACTTGTAATGCCCCATGTTTCTTCACCCCATTCAGACAAAGGGTAAGCAAGATCATCTACCTTGATTAGTGGGGAAAGTAAAGAATATGAACAACCAAGAATAATCATTAGAAAATCATTCATCCACATCCAACCCATTTCATCATCCCTGTTGTTCTCCATAACAACCAAAAGCATAAACTGATGCATCTAGCCACTCTTGGTATCAACTTATACAACAACTAGTAGGCCTACATGCCCCCACATATCACAAAATCTATTCAGGATCACATAACCACACTAGCAGCAGGAAAAAAACAATCATATCTGTTAGGCTCTTGGGCCATGAACTAGCAAGAGCGTAACTCAGAAGCCTTAAACGAATAATCAAAAAATCAGTTTTATAATCCATCTATTAGTAACCAATTTATTATTCATAGTTTCCATATTCAAGAATCATAAACAATATGTTATCACAAATAAATAATACATGCTTACTTCACCAATTTGACTAACAAAAAAAATACAATAATAAGAACAAATTCATTTACATAGATCTTTATCTTGAGCAAAAAAATTATCAATTAATTTCGTTTTATATTCTTTACCAATTTACATCATGAACAAATAGCTAAACAAAGAAAGCATAGATAACACACTATCTGCCAAAAACAAGAGGCAATACCATATGATCGATATCAATTTATTTATCCACTTCAAATATTTATTATGTCAATTCCATTGTGATCCAGTGGCTAAAACATGCTAACTCTGCTGTTTCACATAAAAATAAAAGGGAATAAATTGATCCCCTTCCTTAAAATGGTTCTTAAGGATCATTATACAAGAACAATCTACACAACGGATCACGAACACCTCCTCCCATGATAACAACATCCACATGAGGATGTCATGGAACGACCGCACCAAAAAAATCCCAAGAAACTGTAATAGAATCATGGAGATCACATGCCATAATATGGAATGGATAAATAGGATAAGGTGAACCCAAAAGAAACATGGTAAATTATACCTTATATCGAATATTGATGGATACTACATGGTTGCACCAAAACAAGGGGTGCACATACAGTATGAAGAACGTCGAGGGAATCCAATCCACCGTGAAAAGTTTAATCTCACGATTCCTACAAGAAGGATGGGACAATTAGAACATATCGCACCAGAGATCAAGGAGAATGAAAATTGGAGGAAGATATCTTATACCATTAGAATATTTAACAGAGCATCAGTATAAGATATAGAGGATTCTCCAATAAAATTTTATCGCATTAAACAATGCGGTTTGACAATGAAAATGCATCCCAGGGCTCATGGAAATTAATATAAGAGTTATGGGACTTTATTCGGCCTTAAATCCCATAAAACAAGTCCATAAATGTGTTTTACATAAAAAATGTTAAATTGGTGAAACGGAAAAAATCTGGAAATTTGGCAATGGAAAAATGAAATAGTTCTGGAAACACTGTTCATGAGCTATGACACCGTGTCTAACTCACTGTTCTGTGTCACTATTTTTATCTCACTGTTTCATTCTCACTGTTTCTATATCACAGTTTCTGTCTCACCGTTTCTATCTCACTGTTTCTATATCACCCGTTTTTGTCTCACCATTTCTATCTCAGAGTTTCTGTCTCACCGTTTTTGAATCACCGTTTCTGAATCACTGTTTCTGACTCACCGTTTCTATCTTAGAGTTTCTGTCACTCCATTTTTGTGACACCATTTCGGACTCACCATTTTGGAATAACTGTTTCTCTCCCACCTTTTTTGTCTCACTGTTTCTATCTCACAGTTTATGACTCATCATTTATGTCTCACCATATCTGTATCACCATTTCTCACTCACCATTTCTGTGACACTAATTCAATCTCACCGTTACTATCTCACCCTTTCTGACTCACCGTTTCTGACTCACAGTGGCACTGTTCATAAAATTGGAAACACTATTAATAGAACTGGAAATTTGGAAAAGTGTTGAGGGTGAATCACCTTGACCTCCTAGAACACCTCAAACACCGGATTTTAGCAAAGGTATGGACCAGAGAGGTCCGAGCCATTACATCAGATACCTCTCAAAACATTCTCATCCTCGATAATCCAAAACCAACCTAAAAACCTAAAATATGTTCCGAAAAACCACACCTCATGATAACTATGAAAAGGGAGAAAGCCATAAGAAGCAGAAAGGAAATTTATCTTACAAAAACAAAAGGTCTATAACCATAAAGGGGACACTTTTACATGAAATGGGTTTAAACATCAATCAAATCTTGGTACTGAGCACTTATATGTGAATCATGTTCTGAGGTACTCTCCTCCTTTCCATTATGTCACCACCAGACACAATCAAATGGAATAGAACACTCGTACAACACCTTCTCTTTGTGGTATTGGTTCTCCACATGTCGCTCCTCGGAGGTCGTATCGTCATCAACATTGATCTCTCCCCAATCAATGACATGAGATTCATCATGAAGATAAAGACAGAGTTATGACACATGGATAACATCATGTATCCGGATCATCTTTGGGGTAAGTGCTAGATGATACAGCACAGCTCCAACACGAGCTAGCACCTCAAAAGGCCCAACAAAACGGGGGGAAATATTACTTTCATGACCAAACAATCATTTTCCATGATGGGGAGTCAAATTTAGAAACATGTGATCCCCATAATCAAACTCTAAGGGTCTCTTAATTTGATCAACATATGATTTATGACGCTTCTGCACTTTCTTCATCCTCTCATGAATCACCTGAACCATCTCTGTTATATTCTGCACTAGTTCTAGTAAGAGAATTGATGACTCTCCATCCCCAGTCTAGCACAATGGAGAACAGAAAGGCCGACCATACAGGGCTTCAAAAGGCACCATACCAATGGTGGAGTGAATACTATTATTATAAGTGAACTCCACAAAGGGTAAGTACCTCATCCATGTACCTCCAAAATCAAAAACATAGGAGCGTAACATGTCTTCTAGAGTCTGGATGAATCGCTCTGTCTGACCTTCTTTTTGAGGATAAAAAGAAGTGCTAAGTCATAGTTGAGAACAAAAATCATGATGGAGTGCTTTCAACACCCTATAAGTATAGAGAGGATCTTTATTATAAATGATCATCCTTGGGACTCCATGAAGTCTCACCACCTCCTCCAAATACAGCCTCACCAAAACATCCACTGATCTCGACTCCTTGATCACTATGAAGTTGGATGATTTTGTTAAATGATACAATACCACACAAATAGAATCATGTACTTCTGGAGCTCAAGGTAAACAAGTAACAATGTACATTGATATGTCCTCCCACTTCCACATTGGAATATTTGATGGTTGCAGAAAACCACCGGGGATGCGGTGCTTAGCCTTGACCTTCTGGCAGACTAAACATTGAGAGACAAACACTGCAACTGCACGCCTCAGCCCAGGCCACCATAACTGACTCATCAAGGCTTAGTACTTCTTTGTCACTACAAGATGCACTAATAAAGGAGAACTATGGAACTCTCTATGAAAAATTGTGTGCATCGTCAATGGAACGAAAATCCTTGAAGGATACAGCACTGGGTGTTTTCCATCCTTAATCCACCCATCAGGGGCATCACAACAAGTAACTCGGTCTCTCTATAACATCACCTCAAGATCCCCTAACTAGCACACTTCTACTCGCTGCAATAGAGATTTTGGCACCATGATCTAGAAAAGACAACCTCTTCCCCCCAACATCTCCCATATCAAGATGTAATACTGACAGTTCTTCTATTACACGCCTAGAATCACCAGATTTACCCATAGCATCACTACATGACTTTAGACTCAGCACCTTAGTAACCACATTCCCATTTCCAACTGTATACAATATTTTGACGTTTTATTCTTTTATGATCTTCAGGCAGAGATGTTGTCGTAAGTTCAAGTCATGTAAGTATAAATCATAGCTCAAGCTCTAATGATCGGTGAAAACCACAAGGAAATCAACAATGAGGTAATATCTCCACAACTTCAGAGAAAACACCCAATGTGCCAACTTAAGATTATGGGTGGCATAGTTATGTTCATGGGGATTCAATAGATGAGACCCATAAGAAACAACTGATCTTTGCTGCATCAGAACAAAGCCTAAACCCAGATGAAAAGCATTGCAGAAAAAAACAAACTGAACTCCCTCTACTAGAATGTGGTTATTCAAATACATATATTCTAGATATAGTTTGAATAACCACATTCAATTACATCCATCTACACACATATTTAAGGAAAAATAACTAATGTGAATTCCAGCACAAGTAACTGCCAGGAGAAGAGAGTGGGGAAAATGGGTTAGTCATCCATACATCCTCCCACCGAAATTTTGGGGAAAACACCCCCAGGGTTTAGAATCCCTGGGGTGTCAGTTACCCTTGCTGACAGGGTAGAGTAGAATATAGAAACATGAAAATTATATAATATACTATATCTCAAAACCACACATTAAGAATAACCTAGTCTCAGACTCAAATTCAGCTAACATCTCTTAGACTCTAGGCTACTACTTCTAAGACTAGGTATCCTATAAGCACACTACCATTTAATGAGATTTAATACATTACTTCATTACATTATTATCAGTTTCACAATAGGTTAATTAATTATGTAAATATTTATTAACCAATACCCATTCCAAAATAAAATTCATTATCATCACACCCATTGTACATTGTTCCTTCAAATCATAACCTCAGCATTACAACCAACAAGCTCCAAACCCCACTGGTTAACATCATATATTCAATTATTTATTTACAACATTTCATTCCCATATTCACATGCATTCTAGAAAAACAATCTATGCTTCTAAAAACAAGGTGCTCAAAATTATGAGTAGATAAACTACCCATAAAGTCTATGTCGACTATATGAAGAGCGCAAACCCATCCTCCCTTGGGAAGCTAAACAAGGAAAGCACGTGGCATACCCTATGTGTCATTTCACCTTTCGGAAGAAGGGTAAGAAAAATCAGTTGCCTTGAGTACTGGGGAATTTAAATCATATAAACAACCAAGAAGAATCAATAGAAAATGTGACATTCACATCCTACCCATTTCATCATCCCTTTTGTCCTCCCTGACTCCCACATGCATAAACCGATGCATCTCTCAACTGTAGGAATCAACTGCTAAAAAAACTAGTATGCCTCAATGCCCCCACATATCACAACAGCCATCCGGGCTCACATCTCAACAAAAGAAGATGGAAAACATCAATCATATCGATTGGGCTCTTGGTCCTTGAACAAGAAAGAGGGTAACTAATAACCCTTCAAGGAATTATCAATCAATCAGTTATTTAATCCATCTAGAATTAACTAATTTGTTTTTCATAGGTTACATATTCCGGAAACCTAAACAGTAAGCTATCACAAATAAATTAAACATGATTACTCCACAAATTTGACTAACATAAAAAATATAACAATAAGAACCTAATTCATTTACATGCCTCTTAATCTTTAGTCAAACAAATATCAATTAATTGCGGTTTATGTTCTTTACCAATTACTATCATTAATTAATTGGTAAAAAAATCAATCATCGATATCACACTATCAAGAAAAAACTGGATTCAATACCATATGATCGATATCAATTTATTTATCTGATTCGAATATTTATTTTTTCAATATCATTATGATCTAGTGTCTAAATGATGCTAACACTATAGATGCATGTAAAAAATAAAAGATAATAAATGAATCCCCTACATTTAAATGGATCTTAAGGATATTTATATGAGAATGATCCACACAATGGATCACGATCACCTCCTCCTGTGACAACTACATCCACCCGAGGATGTCACGGCATAACTACACCAACTGAAACCCATGAAACCCCATTAGAAGCATGTAGATCACATTACATAATATGTAAAGGAGAAACTAGAGAATGAAAACCCAAAATAGCGATGATAAATCTTACCTTATATCTAAGATTGATGGATACTTCTAGGTTGCACCAAAATAGGGTGTGCACTTGTAGAAAGAAGAACATCAAGGGAAACAAAACCCACCGGGAAAAGTTTAATCTCACAGTTCCTACTGGAAGTAAGGAAAGTTTAGATTGTCTTGAACCAGAGAACATTTATAAAGAACAAAAGAGGAATATATATTGTCCCTTTAGAATATTTAATAGAGCAGCGGTTTATGATACAATGGATTTTCCAATAAAATAAGATCGAATTAAACGATGCGGTTTAACCAAGTAAATGCATCCTGGTCATTAGGAAAATTAATATAGGAGTTATGGTATTTTATTAGACCTGAAATACATTAAAAAACTCCATAAATGTGTTTTACGTCGAAGAAAATGTTAAATTGGCGAAACTGGAAAAATCTAGGAATTCGGAAAAGGAAAAATGAAACAGTTCTGCAAACACTGTTCATGAGAAGTGACACCATGTATGACTCACTATTTTTGTCTCACCATTTCTATCCCACCATATTTGTCTCATAGTTTCTATCTCACCATTTCTGGCTCACTGTTTATGTCTCACCGTTTTCGTCACACCGTTTCTGTGACACTATTTCTAACTCACCGTTTCGGACTCACCGTTTCTGTCTCACCGTTTCTATATCACTCTTTCTAGCTCATCGTTTCTGTCTCACCATTTCTGTCTCACCATTTCTGCCTTACAGTTTCTATGACACCATTTCTGACTCATCATTTCTGACTCACCGTTTCTGTCTCACCATTTCTGTCTCACCGTTTCTGTGTCACCGTTTATGTCTCACCGTTTCTGACTCACTTTTATGTCTCACCATTTTTTTTTCATTGTTTCTGTCTCTGTTGACACTCATTTTTCTTCAAAGAGTCCAAATTAATGTATAGAGAAATGACTTAGCACAAATTGATTCATCCTTTGAAGAAAACATCAAAAATCGACAAAGGGATGAACAAGGAGAACATTGCCCATAAGCCGCGCAATTTCCCTTATAGTCATGCAAGTCCACTTGCGCGATGCATCATGGTCACAAAAGTGACTTGCGCGACCTAAGTGATAACTGTCCGGGGTCTTCTCATGCCTATAAATAGACCCTGTGTTCCCCGCCCCATTTGAGGAGGATTTTTTCCCAGAAACTCAGATTTGAGCTTTTGGTTCCCTAGTCTCTTCTCAAAGCTTCCAAAACACTTCTATAGTAATTTCATACCTAGAACGGAAGATCTAAAGAGGGGGAGGAAGCCCTAAGTGTTGAAACTCATCGACACTTGTGCACCTGAGTGGCCAGCCCTTAAGGGAAAAGGCAACACTTGCCCGCCGCCTTACTCCTTCAATAGAACTTGCGCGCCCCTCTTCTGGAAGAACCTCAAGAGGATTATAAAGGCTTTAATCAAGAGTCGCTCAAGTATTACCATGCTGGTTTACCATCGCTCAAGTACCCATGTGTCGCGTAGGTATACCTACGCGACCAGGGCTTTGTGCGCCCACGCAGTACCTGCGCGCCTACCAGGACTTGTGCGCCCCTGCCTTTTGGGTGCCCTTCTTGCCCATTTAACCCCTCTTAATCCATTCCGCCTCTCCTATTCCAGATTCAATATTCAAGACACTCTTCAAATCCTTTTATGGCATGATTTCTTGATTTGGATTCCTTATCTGAAAGGAACTCTGGGGAATATCTCTCAAAAACTAGTTATTTATACATCTTTATGTCACTAAAATATTGAGATTTCATTCATTATACCTCATCCTTTAAGATGAGAGAACCCCTTAATCTGGGCCTCCTTTTCATGAATAATCCCCCGTCATAATTCTCAAATCTGGGCATCCTCGTTAGGAGTAATCCCCAACCATAATTCTCTTATCCTGGGCCTCCATTTCAGGAATAATCCCCAGTCATAATTCTCAAATCTGGGAATCCTCCTTAGGAGTAAGCCCCAACCATAATTCTCATAACATGGGCTTCCTTTTTAGGAGTAAGACCTTGTATCAAACATGGGAATCCTCTTTAGGAGTAATCCCCAAGTCCCTTAATTTTTCAAATTTCTTAACCTGGGCCTACTTTTCAAGAGTAATCCCCAGTCTTAATTTCTCATAACTAGTCATAATTTACCTTTGATCTGGGATTTCTTTTCAGGAGTAAAACCCAATCATAAGTCATCTTCTAATTTCAGCCTCCTTTTCAGGAGTAAGCCCCATGTTATAGTATTTAAAATCTCCATGAAGCACATATACCTTTTTGGACCCTGCTCCGGGATTTCTTCCCTAAAGTAAATCCTAACCTTCATTTATCTGGGCAGTCATACATACATAATCCCCACATTATTTCTTATGATTGCATCTTTCATGGCACAATTGTCTAATTTTTACCAATACCTCGTGTTTCTCACATCGAGCATGACTCACGTGAGCTTAGAGTATAAATGTAATTATGAAATCCTTCTTTGAGCCATCAATCATAAACATCATACTCCCTTACTCAAACTTCGTGGGTTCGGATTCCTTTTCTAAACAAAGGATACGTAGGGAGCCCGTCTGCGGGTTCGATCCCAACTCTAAAATAATCCATGTCCTTATGAATGACAATAAACTTCATGTTCCCCACTGAGTGGATTTAAAACCAGTATGGTCATAATAAATGACCAATATACTTCTATATAAATGTGTCAAAGGGTACCATTGACCAAGAATCTCTAATAAATACATATGATTCTCTATCGATGAAGAACCTTGAATACATATAAAAGATTCTCTAAATTTCCTACATATCGATCATTGATTGTCAGATCTAAAGGAAAACTCATTTTATATTTGGTAATGTAATAAGGATTCACGAACATAACATAAATCTATAAAGAGATTCCCAGAGTAGACAATAATTCCCCTCAAAAAGGTGTGATGAGTCCGACCTCCCATCCTCTCGGACAATGCAAATTCCTAAACCTCATCAGTCCATAAACTAATGAGCACCTACCTTTGGAAAGTCACTCCGAATGGATGTCGAATCATTGGATGTTTCTGGTTCTACGAACAAACCCATTAGAAACCGATCAGAACGTTTGACCCTCCCATAAAAAGGTGGTCGTCCCCGAAATCTGAGGGAATCAAAAATGGTGAACCCGACATGAATCCTTAACCAAGTTAAAATAATGTATTACCTATTTGTTAGGCCCCTATTTATAACTCAATGAGAGGGCCAACAAAAAAACAATCATTGACATATGTACTCATCCAAAAGATGTAGTGGCTAAATTTATCTTGATTATGTCTGTTATATCAAACATGAACTCTTTTCCAAGATCTTCTGCATTTCTAGAATGGCTGCTCTCAAATTCACACCTGTGAATGCTGCTGCGGCAAATGTCACTGCTGCTACTCCTGCTGGATCATCATCCGTTCTGAGGATGACATCACCTACTCAGCATCTTCAACGCTGGGTATCAAATGCACTGGTTAAGAAGTACCATCATCACGGTACCATCCCACCTCTGGAGGCTTCCCGACAAGCCCTCCATGTGAACAACTCACACTGGTCATCCAAACAAAAATAACCAGTGATCAAGAAGCAGGCGGTGCTGACTACCATCTCCAACCGTTTCGGGTCGTTATCCCCGGAACGCAATCACCATTCACTCCCATATTCGGGGGAGGTGAATGAGCAGGTCCCTCAGGGCCTTAATTCAACGAAGCAGGAGCCCTTCCCGAAGGCTCCCACCAACAATCGCCGCCAGACTCGTGCGATAGTGCACCCTTAACATGATGATTGTACCGACTCCAGGTGTTCGGCTCAGGTTCCTCGAACCCGAGCAAGCAATACGAACCACCAGAGGTGGAATCCGGTCAACAGTGAGCAGGTTCTCACCTCTGCCATCTCCGGAGAAGTCCACCAACCTAACTTGGTGGCAAGAAATGAGCGGGCACACACACCTGCCTGTTTTAATTTCGTTGCCCAATAGACACATCTGGCAGCATCACGCCAATCCCGCCATGAAATTCCAGCAGAGTACTATAGGCAGGAACATACACATGTTTATACATCATCAGCTAGTCAGTAGGCTCTTCTGACTACATATGATGGATCTCGTCAACCACGTTTGGCGAAGTGCAATCAACAGGCACATACACCTTCTAGTATTTATTAAGCCTACCAACAGTTTCACTTGGTAGCATTCAGAGAAGTTAGTCGGAAAGCCCCGACAACAAATAAGAGGCAGACACAACTCTCTGCCCCCACACTTGAGTACTGTCAGGATTCACTGATAGGAAAAGGAGGACAGGAGCAGGCACATACACTAGATCCAAGCCCGAAATGGACGTATATTCACGTTCTGGCAGCTGAAGTCACCAAGGATATTCTATCAATGGTGAAAGAGCAGAAGAAAATCCCTGCTCATATTCTGGATGCCTGCCAGGATATTATAACAACTTCAGCGGCATCTCAGGGAAAGACACATAATTCTATCCCTACCATTGTAGTTACACATCAATAATTCACTCCAAAAGAGACACACAAATTTGTTCCAGTCCAAGAGGGTGTGGGGAATACTCCCCAATATCATACAGACAACCAAGTTAGGCACATACACCTGATTTGAGTAGAGATCGTCAGCCTAACCTGGCCATATTTCCTGATCTGGCATATACACCTGCTCAGAGCAGCCACTTTCGTCAACAAGTGGTTTCCAAGGCGAGTAAGAAGGCGTCTAAGAAAAAGACCCGCCCAACACAGTTAGAAGATAAAGAGCCAATCTGTAACAAGGCTTTTCTCGATGCTGGTGTTCTTGAATCCCTCATACAATTATCTATTGAAATTCAAGATTTTACTCCCTCATTTCCCAATAGTGGGAACATTAATTCCGAAGGTCTTCAACAGAAAATTCCTCATGAAGGATTTCTTCATGACAATTCTGACAATCTCGAAGTTTCATCTTTAGATGAGAGCCACATGAACCCTCTGTGTGGTCAGAAGACCAAGGAGCAAGAGATCTCATCTTTTGTTGTAACCCATTACGGTGGCCCTCCCCATGATGATGAATTTCTCTGCGAAAGTCCTCTCCACAGTAGTGATTCACATCGCCCGGAAAATGCTCCAGTGGACAATGTAGTGCCGAGAAAGCCCTATTATCTTGAGGCACTTTCAAATGTGAAACCAGTCATGTCTGAAGCTTTATCGCTAGCAGGTGAAATACTTTCTCAATCAGAATATATCCCAGGTTGTAGGTCATTCCTCGAACCACCCCTAAGTCATGAATCTTCTAGATTGATCAATGAATTCTATACCAATCCTGTTGAATCCAATGAAGCAACAAGGAAACACCAACTCTTGTCAAATCAGGTAGAAGAATCTTCACCAAATGGAAAAGAGGAAATTCTGAACACGAGAAAACAACTAGCGAAAGGTGAAGTGCCAGTCATTTTTTGGCCTCTGGATGACTCTCAGTATAATATTCCAGAAATATTGACGGAAGATGAAATTAATGATATTGTTATCAACATATGGAAAACTTTTTGTCAGTTGAAAAAGAATGTATTATCTTATGATGAATATGAAAATCATCTTAAGATAATAGAAGGGTTACAATTTCAGATTGATTTGGCATCTCTATTAGTCTCTCGATATCTGAAGGCTGAAAAGTAGTAGAGAGCCCTTCAACGTTCATTCCTTGGTGCACTAAGAAGATTGCGTCAGTTAATTGCCAATGCCCCATCTGGTATTCGTGTCAGAGGATGGGGTGTTCATGGAGCACTGCATTTCATTGTGCTCTCTAGTCAGCAAAGCCCACCGAAAATGCTCTCATGCAATGTTATTTCCCATGACTGACCACAGTCAATGGGCTTTGTTTGTAATCAAAATCTTGCCAAAGAACAGGATTCAACTAGTTCCTCTCAAAATCAAGAATACAGAGAACAAGTTGTTGAATTACTCTTGCATCAAACAAACGAGAATATTATACAGGCCTCTCATTTGGAGCAAGCACGTCACCAAGTGACAGAAGTGTCAGAAATCATCCAACGGCCTTTTGAACCGGGTGATAAAAGTGGATACAGGTTAATGCATCTAGCTAATTTCTGGACTAAGGTTCGCAAGATCAAGAGGACTTTCGAAAAAGTCTCATACATTGCATGTCAAGAACCACCCCACCTCGCCAGACTGGGGAATCTTTTAAACCAACCCTCAGAATCAACAAATAGGATTCGATGAGTTGAGAGACAACAGCAGGAACAGCCCCAGTCCACTGGACTAGGGACTTTTTCAAATCAGCAATCCCCTCCTCAGAGAAAGTCGATCTTTTCACGAATGGGGAAGAAACCTCAAGAGGAACGAAGAGACAGATTATCAGGAGATTCCTTCCAAATTACGGTTTTCATGAAGTTCCTAAGGGATCGAATCAACAAAAGGCAATGTCTCATCAAAGACATGGAAGAAGACAATATCACAGAAATGATGATAGAAGGGATGCGATGAGTTATGCATCAATCAATGTCATCAATTCCATTGTTGCTGATCCACCAGATGAGGCTCAATCAGGGGACTCAGATGGAGAGGTTCCTGCTCGAGATGATGTACGCACCGACATAAATGAAGAAGGTGTGTGTACACAAAGTCAAAGGATTACTCAGAACCTAGGTAATCCTTCGAGTAACCCACAAACCCCTCTCCGAAAAGGATCCAACATAGGGAAGGGAATGAACCAGGTTATATATCCTTCCTCTAGAGAAGGTCAATCGATCTCACTAGAGCAAGGGTTTGCACAAAAGGTGGAAGAAATGAAGGAATTAAGAAGGTTGAATGCAGAACTACTTCAGAGTAGTCTTCTTCTTAAGCATGATGGACTCAGTCAGCCAAAGGAATTTGTTGCAGCTACAGAGATGGATCAAGAATATCCTCCTCTATCAGTACACCCTCACAAGTCTAATCTTACGGGTCAAGTGCAACAATAGTTGGCAGTGCTACCATCAGTTTCAGCACCAATTGACACATCTGTCCAAGCTCCAGTGATTGCACCTACCCAATTCCAAGTTCAACAGGATTTTTCTTAAAAGTTAATAACAACTATTGAGTAATTTACACTTCAGTTAGAAACTATGGAAGGGAAACGTGCGGAAGTTCAACATGAAAAGAAAGCTTACCCTGAATGGGTAGATTGAATTTCTCCTCCTTCTAGTTTTGGGAACCCTATATTCCCTATTTTCAATAGATCAGGCGATCTTGAACAGCATTTTACGCATTACGTGTCCTGTTGCGATCCTATGATGGGAACTCGGGAGAAGCAAGAAGCAGTGAAACTCAGATTCTTTGTGCGAACCTTGCAAGGACTAGCTTTCGTTTGGTATACAAGCTTGAAATCCCGGTCAATTACCCGATGGGAGGATCTTCGCTAAAAATTCCTCCTTCAGTTCAGCTCAACTTTGCCAAAGACAATAGTTTTCAATCATACAAACTGTAAGCAAAGGGAGAATGAAAGGGTCTCTGATTTCATTACTCGATCGAAGGGATTAACATATTCCTTGAGTTTAACACTCCCTCAAGAATAATTGTTTCCAATATGTGTGGCAAATCTGCATGAAGAATTACGCACGCTGTTAATCCCTATGAAAAACACATGAGGGTTTCGACACCTTACTTCAATCACTCAGTAGATTGAAGATTCCCATATACAGGCTAAGGCTAAATCTTGTGTAATTCCATCAGCTCCAAGAAGGAGAATGGGTAAAGCAGAAACTGCTACAGTTATGCTTAAACAAGCACCTGTACCTGTTTCTACCTCAAAACCTTCATCTTCTCGAAGGGATACACCTTCAGAGCACCAAAAACAAAGGCCTTTTCGTTCAGACGATCAAAGAGGTAAAAGACAAAAACAATTTGAGGATCTGAAGAGAAAAACATGCTCTTTCTGAAATGAACAATGTCCTGGTTATTTCGTTTCGGATCTGGAAAACAATTTGGTTCAATTGCTAGTGCCCAGGAGGCCAAACAAGAAAGGAGATGAAGACCATCCCAATTATTTCCCTTTTTATCAAATGTTAGGGCATCCCATCCAGGAGTATTTTGTCTTCAAATACCTCCTACAAAATATGGCTGACTCGGGACGAGCCACATTGAAAGGCTCCTCAGCCCAGGTAGCATGTGTCACTGCTACAGTTCCAAAAGAGGAAGGTGAATGGAATGAAGTCAAAAGCAAAAATGCACAGAAGTATGATGATTGGATGGTCAGAAATACAATCAATTGAACTCATGCTATTTTGTGAACACAATTAAAGAAACCAATTGTGTCTTCTGAAATGAATGTTGCGGCAAAACCCTATTCGTCAGAGGGAAATTCCTCAAAGAAACGACATGATTCAAAGAAAGAAAAAGAATTAGAAAAAGATGAGTATGTGTCAAAGCCTAAGTTGTCTTTGACTTTGGCGGAATTCATGCCATCTACTTAAAAGCCATGGGCACCACCCCACCAAACGGAACAGCCTAAACATGATAATCAGGCAGAGTCTTCATTAGACGAAGAGTTAATCTTCGGGTCTGTTAATATGATTCAATTAACAGATCCATATGCCAGTCACAGTTTTTATTTCAATGAGCCTGAATTCCCTGTATCAAACAGAGGAATCAGAGGATGTTTCCAGGGGCTCAGGATACAGGGGATGACGTGGATCTTTCAGAATCCACTATTCCAATTCTACCCTTTCTAGAACTGTATACGCAGCAGAATCTCGTGGAAGAGCCCTTCAGCGAGCTCAGCAAGAACAAGAAAGTTCTTCTACCAATAGCAAATTCAGTCATGGAATAGTTATTTTGGAATACTGGTTAAAGGTTCCATATTCATTCTCTCAGCATGTAAATGGATCTAATCAGTCTAATCTTCCAAAACCAGGAATATTGCCAACTCCTATTCCAATACAAGGTGTATCAACTTCCAAAGAATCTGCTTCTAAGGTACCTGCTAAACCACGAATTTCTATTGGGAAACACAGACCTATGGATGAAAAGTATGATATATTGAAACACTTGGTCCATGTACCATCCAAGTTATCAATTCTGGATGCTCTGAATCTATCAAAATATCTTCGGCAAGCACTCATCGAGGCATTGTCAAATCCTCAGGAGTTTGAAACTGAAATTGCTACAGCTGAAGTCTATCACATAGAGAATAATCCTGCAGAATTTCATTAAATAATATCTTTTACAGATGAAGATGGAGATGATGTTGTGCATGTACATATTCGATCATTGTACTTGTCTAGAAAGGTCAATCGAATGGAGGTTCGAAGAGCATTCATTGACAACGTTTCAGGAGTCCACCTCATGCCCATTCGTACACTTCGTCGATTGGGCCTCACAGAATATGATTTATCTCCTTCCACCATGATGCTACAGGGATATGATAAAAATTAACAAGAACCACTGGGTGAAGTTACACTCAGAACTCAGTTTGGAGATCTTGTATCCAATTCAGATTTCATGGTTATTGATCAAGACTCAGCCTTCAACATCTTTCTTGGAAGACCCTGGATACATCAGCATGTGGCTATCCCTTCATCATACCCCCAATGTCTCAAATATTGTTTCGATGGTCTGGTTGGGACATTGTATGGTGATAAGGCCCAGTTCAAGACATGTGAGTCTCAATACATTGAGGCAGAATTCTATCAAACGAAGGGAATGAAGAAATCCATAACAAAGGAGATTACCAAAGTTAATGCTCCATATGGTTTGGAAAAAAATTCAGTAAATCCATTTACACATGTGAGTACATATTTTGTGTTTCCTATCAGTCAAATTGACAAGGTAGACCCAAATCAAAATATTCTTATGGAAAGATCCATAATGTCAATTACGGCAATCGAGCCAGCCAACATGGGAGAAATTGGTAATCTACCAAGCAGTGATGAAAGCACAAATAGTGACGTCTTCATTTCATCTGCTGAAATCCAACAAGTCTATGCATCACCAATTAGGCTAAAATTAGTTATAGCAACATCGGAGGTGAAAAATGTTGTCGATTCTCAATCCATCATCTCCTCTTTATTACCCAAAGAAGATCCTTCATCAATCAGGGCGGAAATGGAAGCTTCTTCTTCAAGATATACAAATTTTGACATCTCTTTGGATCATGAGAATTCTACTTTATCATATACTATGCAAGTTGAAATGGAAGAAATAACACATGAAGAATAAGAAGAGGAAGATCTCAGAGATGCTCCTCCAGCATTTGAAGATGGTATCTCTACCACTGTAGATGAACTCATATAAATAAATCTGGGTACAAAAGGAGATTCACTCCCCACTTTAATCAGTGTGGCCATGACTCTTGAAGAGCAAGAGATGTATATTTCTTTTCTAAAGAAAATAGAGATATATTTGCCTGGAACTATATGTAAATTCCCAGGCAGAATCCGGATGTTGCTACTCATCATTTGGGTTTACCAGAAGAATATCGAGGATTTAAGAAAGCCGTGAGAAGAACACACCCAACTTATGCTTCCAAAATTGAAGCTGAATTGAATAAGATTATCAAAGCTAACTTCATCAGAGAAGTTCAATATCCCAAATGGTTGGCTAATATTGTCCCTGTATTGAAAAAGAATGGTAAAATTAGAGTTTTCATTGATTTCAGAGATCTTAATTGGCATTGTCCTAAGGATGATTTCCCAATTCCAATTACAGAACTTCTAATTGATGCACCAGCTGGCTATGTATCACTTTACTTCATAAATGGATATTCCGGATATAATCAGATCCGAATGGCCCCAGAAGACAAGGAATCTATAGCCTTCAGATCCCCTTAGGGTGTGTTTTGCTACCGGGTAATGCCCTTTGTCTTAAAGAATGCAGGTGCAACTTATCAGCGTACCATGCATCGTATCTTCAAACCCTTATTAGGGAAGTTTGTTGAATGCTATGTAGACAATTTGGTAGTTAAATCCAAACAATGTTCTAATCACTTGGATGATTTTGAAGTCATATTCTACAAGCTTTGACAACATAATTTGAAGATGAACCCCTTAAAATGTGCTTTTGGGGTAACCTCGGGAAAATTTCTCGGCTTTGATGTACACCATCGTGGTATTGAAGTCGATCCTGATAAGACCAAGTCAATCCATAGTATGTAACCTCCTCAAAATTTGAAATAATTTAGAGGACTTCAAGGACACTTAGCCTATATTTGGCGTTTCATCGCCAATTTGGCAGGAAAAAGATTACCCTTCACCAAATTGATGAAGAAGGGAGTCACTTACTAGTGGACTGAAGAATGTCAAGAAGCATTAGATATTCTAAAGATATATCTCTTGATTCCACCAGTACTCATGCCACCTATTGAAGGAAGTCCACTTATCCTCTACGTGACAACTCTAGAGAGATCATTGGGTGCCTTTATTGCTCAAAAGAATGATGCTGGGAATGAAAACAGTCTCTACTATCTCAGTCGAACCATGCTTGAAGCAGAAACCCGTTATTCAAGTATTGAGAAGTGCTGCCTGGCATTAATCATTGTAGTTCAGAAGTTGAGACACTACCTGCAACATCACGAGGTCCAATTGGTATCTCGCAATTACCCGGTCAAATTTATCCTTAGTCGTCCAATGCTTACAGGACGTCTGGCAAGGTGGGCAGTTATTTTGTAGAAATTCGACATTCAGTAAGTGTCTCAAAAACCGATAAAGGGCCAAGCTCTGGCTTATTTCTTGGCTGAACACCCTTCAGTGGATGATACATATTCAGATATTTAACTCCCTGATGAGGAAGTATTTTCTATTCAAGAAAGTCCTCAGGCATGGGAAAGGTATTTTGATGGTGCTTCCAGAAGTCCAACAGGGAGGAAAATTGAAAATCCTAAATTCAACAAAGTTGTCTTAGGAATTGTGCTCATTTCTCCAGAAAAGATTGTGTTACCTTATTCCTTCTTATTGTGGGAAGGTGGTACCAATAATGAAGCAGAATACCAAGATATCATCGTAGGCTTGGAATTAGCGCTTCAAGCACAAGTGAATCACTTAAAGGTGAAAGGTTATTCAGACCTGGTAATCAAACAAGTCAATGGGGATTATGCCATCAGAAATGAAGAACTAATCCCTTGTATGATTACATCAGAGAGTTAATGGCTGAATTACCTTTGGAACCGACATTTTCTTATGTCCCAAGATCACAAAATTCTCAAGCTGATGGATTGACTAATATAGCCACAGCTCTGGCAGATCCGAATTGGGATGAGACAACCATCAGTATTGCCCACCATCGTGCAATTTCACCTTATGTTTGAATCAGAACAGAGGAAATTAATTAAATTTTTCCCATTCCTAAACCGTATGGTCATACTACAGGATGGATGTCACCTATCAGGGAATACCTTCAAAATGGAACACTTCCAACTGATAGAGCTGAGAAAGAACAAATCCAGTGACGTGTTATTAATTTTACTCTTTATGATAGCCCAGATCACCATGAGAAAATTCTCTACAAACATGGTTGTGATGTAGTTCTCTTCAGATGCATTGATGGTGAAGAGACAATGGTTGTCATGAAAGAAGTGCATGCAGGAGTTTGTGGTTCCCACCAGTCTGGACATAGACTGTCTGATAAAATTCGAAGGCTTGGATACTTTTGGCCTTCAATGATATGAGATTGTGTCGATTTCACAAAGAAGTGTCATTCACGCCATGTACATGCCAACTTCATTCAACAACCTCTAGAGTTGCTTCATACAGCTAAATACTCATGGCCAATTTCCACGTGGGGAATGGATGTGGTGGGACCTTACCATTCGGCTACGGCCAAGCAGTTTATGTACATTCTTTTTGCTACTCACTTATTTTCCAAATGGGCAGAGGCAATACCTCTCAAGGTAGTCAGTTCAAAATGAATTGTTAGCTTCATCATGTCTAACATCATTACCAGATTTGGTGTCCCTCATACCATATTGACGGACAATGGCACCAATTTCTGTTCATCCGAGGTGAAGAAGTTGTATCGAGAATACAACAGCAAATCCAACCATTCATCTTGGTATCATGCATCAAACAATGGCCAGATAGAAGCCTTTAACAAGACTCTTTCAAATATACTGAAAAAGATGATGGATAAAGATAAGAGTTCATGTCCTGATAAACTCTTTCATGCTTTATGGGCTTATCAGACTACCACCCGCACTGCAACTCGGTCAACTCCATATTCATTGGTATATAGAACGGAAACCGTCTTGCCCATTGAAGTTCAACTACCCTCGCTTAGATTTTCCATTTGTGATCAATCATTTATAGATGAACAATCTCAAGAGTGATTGAATGAATTAGAACGGTTAGATGAGAAAAGATTTTTCACTTTGCACCACTTGGAAGTCTATCAGAATCGAATAGCACAAGCTTTTAACAAAAAAGTTTGTCCTCATTCATTCACTCAGGGAGAATTGGTATTAGTTCTCAGAAATCTAATGATACCTGGAAAGAAACCTCCCAAACTTGAGCCAAAATGGGAAGGACCTTATTCAATACATAGGGTCTACTCCAATGGAGCTTATTCATTAATCTCGATTGATGGAGAACTCATCACTACTCCAACCAATGATAGATTTTTGAAGAAGTATTTTGTAAAAACTACAAAGTACCTCTTTTGTCATTGCTATATGACGTTAAACTATACATCAATGGTCCAGTATGACCTTAAACTGCAACTTGGTCCAACATGACGTTAAACTGTGCCCCCCTTGGTCTAGTATGATTTTAAACTGCAACTTGGTCCAACATGACGTTAAAGTGTGTCTCCAAAATGGTCCAGTATGACCATAAACTGCAACTAGGTCCTGTATGTCCTTAAACTGCATCATCAATGGTCCATGCATATGACCCTAAACTATTTGCAATTCCATTACATCCAGAAAGACGTTAAACTGTGACTTCCTAACTACATGAAGCTAAACTGTATAAAAGTCCCTTATGTCCGAAAAAACGTTAAACTACATAATCATCAAAGGTCCTCTATGCCTTAAACTACACTTTTGTCCAGCATGACATTAAACTGAACCATCCATGGTCCATGCATATGACCTTAAACTATTCGCACTTTCATCCAACATGATGCTAAACTGTGGAAAAAATTCCCAATGCATCCAACATGACGTTAAATGGTGTACACATTTGTCCTCTCTACATGACATTAAACTGCACAGTCCCCCTTTCATCCAACACGACGTTAAACTATATTGTCCCCATCGTCCTAACTACATGATTCTAAACTGTACAGAAATTCCTTGATATGTCTTACATGACATTAAACTGTATTTTTTCCCTGCTATATGACATTAAACTATGCAGCACCAATAGTCCTAACTGCAAGACTCTAAACTGTATAGTCCCTTTATATATCCTACATGACATTAAACAATGAATCATTAAGGTTGTTGTTACCTATTGTTTCTCACACCGAGTATGACTCTCGTGATCTTAGAGAAAACCTCAACCATAACACTCTCTTTGGGCCGCTAACGATGTGTAAGTCCCAACGACATCATTTTTTTAGGTCATTGTCCCCAATAACAACTTGATCATTAATTTATTCTTTAATTGAACTACACAGACTTTGATCCTTTCCTTCTAGGATGGGTATGTAGGCAACCTCCCATGGTTCAAGCCCAAAACCAATCTCTTCACATCGGTTCACCTCTATCTCATACGATGTTGATTCGTGAAACCGCCCCTAGAATCAATATTGTTACATTGGTTCACTTTCGTCCTTGTTATACAACGTTAAACTATACAACAATTTTTTCTAGTATGAAAATAAACTACAATATTGTTTGATACCCTCACCTGAGAGGGAACCATTATTTACATTGATTTTTCAATCATGTTTCATTTCAAAGACTACGTGCATACATGGCAACACCCAAAGCTTTTATCTTGGGTTAAACCATCATTGTACTAATGTCCCCTACACCCTTCATATGTACGAACCAAATTTGTAAAAATGGTATTTCTAGAACTACGTGGGATTGATTTCTATCCTTTTGGGATACGTAGGAACGTTCGAGTGTCCCTCAAAACTAGCCCCAAGTCTTTAGGCCTAACCCCAAATTCCACTTTCAGTCCCTTGGCTGAAAATTCCCCATGAAAACACACACTGTGTTTTTCTTACAATGGTACAAGATCTATGACCCTAAACTAAGATCTCTAATTCTTTTTTCTCACACGACTTCAAACTGTAGTTTAAGAACTACGTATGAGCTTGATTCTCATCCTTATGGGATACGTAGTGAAATCCAACATTTCAATTCAGGACCCAGCCACAACATGATTATGGTTAGCATTGATTTGTGTATCTCTGTATACATTGAACAATATCCATCTTTATGTGTCATAATCCTAACCTTAAATATTTTCATATCCTCATAACCCTTTTCATGACTTCTAGTCATAAAAATTTCAAACTTCTGAGAGTTCTTTTTCCTGACTATGCAGCACGTGCCCATAGGCGGCCTTGCATAAACAGTCTACATAACAGACTTGTTAACCAAAATATACTATTATTTGACTATGCAGCAAATGCCCTTAGGTGGCCCTACATAATTCAACCCCCTAATGGGTTTGTCGGATAGTGGTAACTTCATTCTTGGGAAGAATGCCTCTTTTGTTCTTATTTGTCTTAAATAACAGTATGTTGGGATTCGGAAAAATAGCCATCCTTAACATATTTGTCCCACATCCTTTTTCATGATCTGAAAGTATTCAAGTCTATGGTTTATATTCTCCTTCCCTACGTTTGGGTCAGACCTTCATAGGAGTGATATTAATCCAGTTCTTCAATAATCTTTTTTGGAAATATCTTCTCCATATTCAAGTACCTCTTTCCATACATAAAACTCTATACTTTGGAAGATTTGAATCTCCATAAACTTTCACTGGCTGTTAGCACTAGGAATGTAAATTTCTGAGAGTTCTTTTGCCTGACTATGAAGCACGTTCCCATAGGAGGCCTTGCATAAATAATCTACATAACAGACTTGTTGGCCAAAAGATACTATTTTATTTAACTATGCAGCCAATGCCCTTAGGTGGCCCTGCATAATTCAACCCCCTAATGGGTTTGTTAAATAATGTTAACTCCATTCTTGGAAACTACTTCTTCTAATGCCTTTTATCTCTTTTTTCATGTCATTTCTCAGATTCATATTTTCTTAAGTCATAGCTTATATATTTTCTCTCATACATGAGTATGGTAATATGTTTTCAGATGAATTTTCAAGGAATTGAGTCAATTCTAATCCATTTTGGTCAAAGATATTTCAACCTTAAACATTAGCCTTTTTATATCCGAAATGCATGACTTTAAACTGCCTGATTTCTTGTTCCATCTCACCTCAGAGTTAAATCCTCTTTTCTCTCCGGATCCAACTCTGAGGGGGGGGGACTTTTTTTGACGCTCATTTTTAGTCACAAAGTCCAAAGGAATGTAAAGGGAAATGACTTATCACCAATTGATTCATCCTTTGAAGAAAACATCAAAAATCGACAAAGGGATGAACAAGGAGAACATAGCCCATAGGTCACGAAAGGTCATTCATAGTCACGCAAGTCCACTTGCACGACGCATCATGGTCACTCAAGTGACATGCGCGACCTAAGTGATAACCGCTTGGGGTCTTCTCCTCCCTATAAATAGACCCCATGGGCCCTCCATTTGAGGAGGATTTTTTCCAGAAACTCAGATTTGAGCATCTGGCGCCCTAGTCTCTTCTCAAAGCTTCTGAAACACTTCTAAGGTAATTTCTTACCTAGAACGGAAGATCTAAAGAGGGGGAGGAATGCCTAAGTGTTGAAACTCATTAACACTTTCCCGCCTGAGTGGCCAGCCCTTAAGGGAAAAGGCCACACCTGCGCGCCGCCTTACTCCTTCAATAGAACTTGTGCGCCCCTCTTCTAGAAGAACCTAAAGAGGATTCTAAAGGATTTAATCAAGAGTCTCTCAAGTATTACCCTGCTGGTTAACCATCATGCAAGTACCCATGTGTCGCGCAGGTATACCTACGTGACCAGGACTTTGCCCGCCCACACAGAACCTGCGCGCCTACCAGGACGTGCACGCCCCTGCCTTTTTGGGTGCCCTTCTTTCCCATTTCACCCCTCTTAAGCCATTCCACCTCTCCTATTCAAGATTAAATCTTCAAGAAACTCTTCAAATCCATTTATGGCATGATTTCTTGATTTGGATTCCTTATCTGAAAGGAACTCTGTGGAATATCTCTCAAACCCTAGATATTTATACATCATTATGTCACTAAAAAATTGAGAATTCATTCATTCAACCTCATCCTTTAAGATGAGAGAACCCCTTAATCTGGGCCTCCTATTCAAGAATAAGCCCTAGTCATAATTCTCAAATCTGGGCATCCTCCATAGGAGTGAGCCCCAACCATAATTCTCTTAACCTGGGCCTCTTTTTCAGGAATAGGCCCTAGTAATAATTCCCAAATCTGGGCATCCTCCTTAAGAGTAATCCCCAACCATAATTCTTTTAACATGGTATTCCTTTTTAGGAGTAAGCCCCAGTCTCAAACATGGGAATCCTCCTTAGAAGTAAGCCCCAAATCCCTTAATTTTTCAAATTTCTTAACATGGGCCTCCTTTTCAAGAGTAATCCCCAGTCTTAATTTCTCTTAACTAGTCCTAATTTACCTTTGATCTGGGATTTCTTTTCTGGAGTAAAACACAATCATAAGTCCTCTCCTAATTTGGGCCTCCTTTTCAGGAGTACCCCCCAAGTTAGAGTATTTAAAATATCCATGAAGCACATATACCGTTATGGACCCTGCTCCTAGATTTATTCCCTAAAGTAAATCCTAACCATCATTTATCTGGGAAATCATACATACAGAAGCCCCACATTATTTCTTATGATTGCATCTTTCATGGCACAATTGTCTAATTTTTACCAATACCTCTTGTTTCTCACATTGAGCAAGACTCACATGAGCATAGAGTGTAAAAGTAATTATGACATCCTTCTTTGAGCCATCAATCATAAACATCATACTCCCTTACTCAAACTACGTGGGTTCTAATTCCTTTTCTAAACATAGGATACATAGGTAGCCCGTCTGAGGGTTCGATCCCAACTCTGAAATAATCCATGTCCTTCTGAATGACAATAAACTTCAAGTTCCCCACTGAGTGGCTTTAAAACTAGCATGGTCATCATAAATGACCAAGAGACTTCTATATAAATGTGTCGAAGGGTACCATTGACCAAGAATCTCTAATAAATATAGATGATTCTCTATCGATGAAGAACCTCGAATACATATAAAAGATTCTCTAAATTTCCTACATATCGATCATTGATTGTCAGATCTAAAGGAAAAATCATTTTATATTTGTTAATTTAATAAGGATTCACGAACATAACTTAAATCTATAAAGAGAGTCCTGGAGTAGACAATAATTCCCCTCAAAGAGGTGTGATGGGTCTGAACTCCCATCCTCTCGACCAATGAAAATTCCTAAACCTCATCAGTCCATAAACTAATGAGCACCTACCTTTGGAAAGTATGTCCGAATGGATGTGGAATCATTGGATGTTTCCGGTTCTACGAACAAACCCGTTAGAAACCGATCAGAACGTTTGAACCTCCCATCAAAAGGAGGTCATCCCTGAAATTAGAGGGAAATAGTCTCACTGTTTCTACCTCACCATTTCTGACTCACCATTCTATGACTCCGTTTCTGTCTCATTGTTTCTGACTCACCGTGACAGTGTTTATAAAACTAGAAACACTATTCACAGAATTGGAAATTTGGCAATGTTTTGGGGATGAGCCACCTTGACCTCCCAGAGCACCTCAAACTCCATATTTCAGCAAAGGGATGGGAAAAGAGTTTCGGGCCATTACACATTATCTGTGATAGGAAACCCAACATGCGAAATTTTTTTTTTCAGAAATCATACGTTTCTAATAAGACTGAGTTGTAGTGAAAAATAATACAATATTAATATAATAATATTAAATGGTATTTAACACCATGTTGTTTTATTGGAAGAATTAAACAGAAACAACTATATTATGATTAAAACATTTTATTATATTTTATTAATTCAATAAAAAAACTTATAAAGGCATAAAATTAGAATAAATCCAATTGTATTCACAAAATATTTTAATATTTTAATTGGTAGTCTTACAACCCTTTATAGATTATCATTATCAAATGTATTTTTTGAAAATTTTATATAATATATTTGACAAAATAAACATATTATTTAGAATTAGGAAATCAAAATTTTCTTTGGTTAAGTTTGGGAATTTTTTTGATAAAATTTTTTTCCTAATGAATAGTGAAAAATACTGCATTTTAATTTAGAAATGCCTTTTCATGTAATATATATATATATATATATTACTATTAATTGTGTTTCTGGTGTATTTGGATTATTTTTTTATCATTTAATCAAATTTTGGTCATTGGATGTGATTTCACAATGTAATAAGAAATAAACACATCCCAACCGTTTGATGTTTTTTAGAATTAAAAATATATTTTCTCATTTTAACAATGGAAATAAATATTCATTTAATTATTGTAAATTATATGTCTTGAATTTAAAAAAATGCATTCCATATTGTTAACCATATATTCCAAATTATATAAATATTTCCATTTTTTGGACATGATGAATAGTGACATTAGTTATTATTTTTATTTACCATGGTAAAAGGGTAAATCAAGTAAAAAATGGTCAAAATAATATTATAATATTATAAAACTACCCTAACTCATTTTCTAATCCGATTAGATGAGATACGGCTGGCCAATAAAACCTTTTAGATGAATATATATCCATTTATGCCACATGGGTGTGATTATGACATTAAACACCTTTTATTTAATGGAATGGAAAATATTTCTGAAACATATATCATTGAAATTACAAAAAATATGGGTTTATATAAGTCATATATTTGACTAAAAATAGTAATTTAAAATTTGAAAATATTTCCTATGTCATGGTATCTTATTTATAATTTTATTCCATTAAATTGTAAAATGTAATTATGGGACACTGAGGATGTAGTTATTTCATTATTAATAAAACAGTCAATTAAATGACGTTATAAATATAAAAATACATATTTTATGAAATAATTTATTCCATACATGAATTTTTTAGGTTAATATTAAATGTAATAATACTACTCAATGGTTTGGTTCTAAGTAATATGTCTATATTCATTTTATTTAGATTCAATAAAATAAATAACGTAAAAAATGGCATGATTGATGTTTTATAAAAATATAAATTTATTAATTTCATTAATAAGACTAACTATATTTTAATATCCTAATGTAGCTATTATAAGGTCTAAAACATCATTATGTTTCTAATTATATGAGATTAACCCTATATAAGTTCAATTAATAGCCTCTTATAATTAATATATTGTTACCACAATTATAATCAAAATAAAATAATTATCATTAATCCGAAAATATATGATTTAAAATAAATTCAATACTTGTCTAAAATTTCTTAGAAAAAATTATTTTCAACTAACATCATATTATATTTTACATAAATCATTTTGAATCAATTATTATGAAAATCATAATTTATACTAATTTTATAATTTATGAGTTTCCAAGGGTGCCCTACTCCTTTACTATAAAAATGGATCCTATTTTCTCTAACAATCACACTTCAAATACGCTTTAGTTCATCCATTCCCTTGGAAAAATTATTATTATATTCCCTAAACTCGTCATGGATGACACCAATAGTTCAGAAAGCCTCCCAAAAAATCCTTTTGTTATAAACCAAAAGAACTTTCCAAATTAAGATGTAACACCTTATCTTATGCATTTTAGTTTTAGTGACATTTTCCACTCCATAAACACTTATTTTCTTATTATTATATAACAAACCTAGTATAATAAATATTCAAGGATGCTGATATATATTTTTTCAATCTACACTAACACACACTTCCATTTAATGGGTTACGAACACACTACTTCTGTATAAGATGAACTATTTCCTCACAAAACAAAGATTTTTCAATTTTACCTGAACCACATATCTTGGTGGCCATTATAATTAAAATTAGTTTTAAACATGATAAATATTATATTTATATTGTCTCTATGCATCGATTATATTTATTTAGATAACACAATTATCCTTACCATGTTTTGTAAATTCGAAAATTTCCTTCAAGGAAGTATGGACTACCACCCTCTCAAAGAGATAGGACTTGTTCCCACTATACATAGAACATGTAAAGGAGGGTATTATTAAAAATATGAAACATATATGAATTTAATATAATACTATAATTATAATATACACTTATTTCATTTAATTATTATACTTTTTAATTGAAAAAAAAATGAATGTAGTGTTCATGCGTACGTACGACCTACTATCTCTATGAAAGGTGCATTTAATTTCTTAACTAAAAATATTATGGATGATTGTAAATACATATATACTAGATATATATGATATTTAATTCATTAATATTTATATTTATAGAATTAAATTATGATCACATGGACAATTGACATCGTACAAAATTTATTTTTGACTCATGTACTGAAAATTGATTAAACATCATACATGAACATAAATAATTATATAATGGTTATAACTTGATAATAAGTAATATAAAAGGAATAATAAAAATTAAAGATTATCTCATGAGAGAATAAAGTATCCTAGGTTCGTTATTAGTGTGATAAATAATGTGCAAGATGATTTGGACTAGAGGTAAATGATATCGTCTCAATCTTTTTTAATTGTTTCATTTCATGATTATATGAACCATTATTATTTTTAAGGAATGTATACAACTACAATGGCATTTCATATCCCTATTTTATCTATGATAATTTTTTTATTGTTTTGGTAAATGTATTAAATCATGAAGATTAATATTTAAATGTTGAAAGTGTAATGTGACACCTTAAATGTTTATTAATTTATTTACCAAATATTTATCATCATGATATTACTTTACATATTTATTTATATAAATATAAAATTATTACACATGAAATTTTAATTCTATCATTAATATAATTATTTTTTTTAAAAAAAATTCATCTGATACAAATCATATTACTTTCATTTCAAAATAAAAAAATTAATGTTTTTGTTTTATTGTATATAGTGCCAATGACATATCTGATGTTGTAACCATTATTTGATACATGGATACCTCTATAAGCCCTAAATATCTCAAAATAAAATTAGATCCCTTATTACTTTTTTGTTTATCATTTTATTGAAAATGGCTTCATAACATAGAATGTTATTTTATATGGAAATGTGTTCTATATGGTATTAGAAGATGCTTTCAAAAACGTTTTTTTGATGAATATGTTTTATTCATTAAATTGTACATGTTAATTTTATGAAACTGGTGAGCTCGATATTTCTTATATGAAGGTTTGATCCCCATTATAGCTATTGGGTGAGCCTGACACCACTTATAAGAAGGGTTTATCCCCAGTATAACTCTTGGGTGATCCCATTATAGATTATATGAAGTGATGCACCACATTATATCTCATCGTTGAGCCCGATATAGCTTATTTGAAGGGTGATCCACATTATTGACTTTGAATTAATTGGGAAATAATTTTAGTGTATGTCATGAATATGGTTCTTCTAATTTAATGGGGTTTTAAAAAGTTTTATGTAAATGAATCTCAAGTTAACATTAATGATTTTTAATTGGTATCTATTTGATTCATTATATTTCATTAAGAAAAAAGTATGAGTGTTATTCTTGTGAAAATGTTTTTATTTGTCTTATTAAATAACATTAAATGGGTTACCATGATTTAATTAGGATAATGGGTTTTCAGTTTTTATGTCCCTTACTAAGCTATTTGTGATCATCGAAATTAATTAAATTTTTCATAGGATTTATTTGAGAATTGGTTCAATGATGGAATCAAGGTAATGTTATGATTATTACACATGAAGAGAAACTATGTTCCTTTTTAAAAAATTTGTTATGTAATAAGTAGATAATTCAGGAAGTTTCCACTTTGTATTTCAATGATTTTTTAATCTAATAATTGTGGCATAATTCTCTAATGATGTAATATGGAAAAGATCCTCATTGTGAATTATATACATAACTCCATATTATGTAATGTTTAGGGATGAGGACATATATTTATGAACTCCATAAACCCAAAAATGGGATGGTATTGAATAAATTAGTAAAAATGGCATGAATACTCCTTCACCAACTGATGAACGTATTGATATTTTATTATCATTATTTCCCTATGAAATTGTATTATCTCAAGATAATTCACTTATATGAACGTATACTTAATGAATACCCATGAAATATTACCTTTAAACATATAGGAAATAATGGTCCTCTTCCACTCTTCATTGGTATATTTAACCATATATAAGAAGGCATACTCCTATGAGACATCATAAGTTATAATAAAATTAAATATTATATAATTTTCCTTGATGATTAAACATTATATTTTTATCCTTGACCACAAAAAAACATGAAATTGATCCAAGAAAAGGTTTGATCTACCACACCACATTGACTAATGGTTGGGATTACTGTTAGATAAAAACATATGAACAATAATAGATACTAGGATAAGGGAAATACAAAAATATATACAGTACATGATTTTATAGAACCATTATAGAATGTCTAATGTAAATAATAAAAAGTATTTTAAACCATATCAAAACTTATAAATTTCAACTAATTGGATTATGTACTAGAAATGGTAATTTCAAATGAAGAAAGATCCATTTAAAAGTAAATAAGTGAAATATATAACTAAATATTTATCTTTAAATAACTTTTTAAATTTATGTAAATTTTCATGAAAACATTTCCTCAACCACACACTCTGTTAGAAATTTTATCCATTTATATTAATATTATTTTTTTTAAATAATATTATAATAAATCCTTATAAATTTTCAAAACCATTATTTTTCACTTATATATCATAAATTTAATTATAGGTTTTTTTAAAAATCATAGATAATTCTAATTAAATATCATAATGCCAGATAAAATTGATCTCAATCATTAATAACACATTACTGTAAAAAATCATAAGGTAAGGGATCCAAAATAACAAATATAATATCATATAGAAGATGATTATATATTTGTCACATGGTATAAAGGATAATGTTGTAAATGTGAAATAGACTAGTAGGCACCCAATGATCAGTACTTATAAGAACCCTATTGGTCTTTAGCCTAGGTGGGAAACATACGTGCCTCTAATTTTTTCACCTTATACCCTAAAATTCCATAAATATAAAGAAAAGAACTCAAACTCACACATTAAACAATATTTTAATTCAAAGGAAAAATCAACTAATATGATAAAAAATAAAACTAATATACATAACTAATGTCCTGAAAACCCAAAATAACTCTTGTATTTTCATGGTCAATGGTGATCATGAAAACCCCCAGGGCCTAACTCTTGGGATTTTATGATCATATCTGGAATCTATAATACATCACAAATAGAAGGGTCGCTTAATGACATTATTGTCTCTTAAGTGCCTATATTTGATTCTATGGAATAAAGAATAAATTTTTTTCCCAAATTGATGTTGACACCAAATCCTATTAGTGAAATAACCAATGTTCATTTCTAAACATCGTGGCTAGGAAAAAAATTCCAACAAATCATTTAAAATCATTCATGTGTTGTTTCTCCAGGAAATGTTTATTATAAAATGTTCTGAAATTATGCCAATATAGTATGAATAATCTACGATTAATACTATACATATTGGGAAATAAAAAACAATGAGATAGAAATATAAGTAATTCAGCATATAATAAAAAAAATAGAATATATAAAGATTAAGTAAAAAAAATCGATTATAAATATGGTAAACTTGGAAAAAAATACCACTAGCCCAATTATAATATCCCAAATTACCCAAACCAATCTACTTGTGAATGCATGGCCACCATCTAGCCATAAATTGGAATGATTCCATTATCATGCCACATGTATATGTCCAAAATCCAGAGCTTACCGACAAACTAAACCTAAAACAACAATTATAAAATATATCTATAAATACCATTCGGTGAAAAAAAATGTTTTGATCATAAAAAAATTAGTGGGTAATCAGCATATATTCTAAAATTATATTTTCCAAAATAGTATGTAGACATTTTTTTAGAATTAAATAATTTAAATGGTTAATTTTTATCAATATTCAAAAACAAATTAATAGTTATTTCTATTAATTACTAATTATTTATTTATAATGAATACATTTCATTGAAACCAATTAAATTTAATTTTCCTATAAAAACTCTTTGACTCACACATTCTATAACCAATTAGAACCCCTTTTTTAAAAATGAATGAAGACAACCTTATTTAAAAATATGAAAAATTAAACAATGAAAAAATTCTCTACATATATGTATAAATTTATAAATAAGTGTATTAAAATCAAGGACTCTTAATGAATAGAAATAATTGTGATAGTATTATATATAAAACATATGAAAATCCAAAACAACTAGAGGAAAATCCATTTTGTACTCAGGAAGAACCATCTTCTTGTAAGTTGATACATCCCTAGTCAATAACCAACCCTCTACTCTCAAGTAGCCTCACTTGTGGGTCTCCCATATAGAATTTAATATTATAGTGTTTATAGTACACAAAATTGGTAATAGATAGTAACTTTATACCATATATCACAATGTAATTAAGGATTCCCAAAAAATAGCAATAGATGGTAAAGATGGATTTAGGCCATAACAGCCATACAATAGTAATAAAATTTAAAGAGAATGATGATGATGACCATCCTAAAACCATAATAAAAATCTATTCTCATAAACACTAACACTATAACTTGTTCTTTAATCCAATACTATGATCAAAATATTTATTAATAGTAAATAATAATAATTAAGAGTATTTTGATATACAAAATCAATATTATTTTTAAAATGTGACCATTATAACATATTCAATAAATTAGTAGGGTGAACACGAATAAAAAAATATGACAAATATATTTAAATTTTTATATTATTTATAGATTTATTCATAATAAATAAGTAGTCTTTTTTTGTAATTTTATATTATGCAAAAAAAAAAGAAGTTTTCTTGAAAATATTTTTTTTCCTTCTATTAAAAAATTATATAAAATTTATATCACGTTTTAGATATTTTAGTTATGTAAATTAATTCAATGTTTTCAAAATCAACATGATAGTATTGTTTTAGTGTAATATTTTAGTGTTTTTTTGGATTGTATTTATATTTATGTAAATATTAAAACAGTCATATTTTTTTAAAATTGTAATTTTGTATTAGATAAATTGATTTAAAATCCCTATTATGTTTTGAATTTTATATTCATGTAAAATAAGTTCAACATAGTTATTAATAATATTAAAAAATTTATATAAATTCATGTTATTCTAAATATAGAATTAGATTATTTTATTACATAAAATTTCATTTTGAAGAAATATTTTATTGTTATTCTATATGTATTTATATTAAATGTTTTTTTGAGATATCTAGATATTTATTCTACAAGTTTATATTAAATTTTTTTATTTATGAGGATTAATATGTGGTATATAAAACTATTTTATTTTTTTTCATTGTTAATAGTAAGCATAGAAATGATTTATCACCTCAATAATGCTAAAATATGTTAAAGAAAAGATATACAACCTAACGATCTCCCTAATACCAGTACTTAATTTATTTTTTTTAGAGTTTCTTCGACCATAAACCTATAATATAAAAACTATTGGATATATATCTCCACATTTATTTAATAATAACCACTATATATTTTAATGTATAAAATAATTACAAAAAATCCACTATGTTCCACTTAATAACTCTTATATGATATCGTTTGGTTAACTATTTCATGGAAGATAATAAATGGTTATTTTGAACATATTAAATATATTTCTATTATAATGATTTATTTTTAATTTTATGTTATGATATAATTAACTATAACTCTTACACACTGGTGAAATAATGCATGTTCAAGTAGTATAAAAAAAGGTAAATAATTTTCAAAACACTAAAAAAATTAATGTATGAATTGGAGAATGGAAGGAATTTTATATATAAATACAAATTATTGTAAATGATAAATGAGAATAATCTATTTTGATTTTTCTCTTAATTATATTGAATATAAATAAAATTTATGTTAACAAAAATGAAACAAATGATATATAATGATAAAAAATGTTTTATTGAATGGTTTCAAAATAAAAAAAGATTTATAAAAAAATTAAAATTGGGATGGAAATGGACAAAAATTCCATTCATTGACCATTTTTGTGCACTTACCCTATTATAAGTAACGCAAGGACTCTTAGTGGCCAAAAAATTTGTTTTATGGTAATGGATATAACGTGTTGACGAGGGGTTTAAAACAAAAGATATGGTTTAAAATGTAACTTAAAAAGATTAAATACTATTGGATGAATGTACAAAGACGTTATCTGGACATGAAATCTAAATTATTCCCATTTTTTGACACTTAAAATTATTATAATACTCATATATTATATGTAAATATTTAATTTAATTCCATGTGTGTAGTTTTCATCATCCATAAAAGAGTTCATCTTGTTATACATTATTTAAAATTTTTGATACTTAATATATTGGTAAAAAACCATCAAACCCCATAATAGATTCCTATCACTAATTTTAGTTGTTTTCTATTTTCCATAAGTCCATTTTCTAGGGATTGATTTCTAAGCCAACTATTTTTTCTCAATTAATATCAATTACTCTAAACAGAGTACTTTTGATTTTATTCTTTATTATACACACTCTAAATATGTGGTATTAATATCAAAAAAATAAATTAAATTTGTTAAATATATTGAATTTTTATTATGATTATTGAAATACAATTATTCACCCACATTCCATAAAATGTGAAATTAATGTATCACACTTAGGTAAATGTGGACTTCCAACTCCACATAGTGATGTGATTAATTTTTCCATTTCAAAATTACATTAATGTTTATATTATTGCATTTAATAAATATATATATTACATATGATATAATAATTAACTTCATAAGGTGATTAATTATTTACCATTCATTCATTCGATCCATTCAAAAGTGGAAACATTAGTCATCGGTGTATATGAAAAACCATCCCAATGATGTCATATAATTAATATTACATCACCAAAATATATAAAATATTTATAAAATAGAATATAATGAGTACATATGATACTTATGACATGATTAATATTCTTGATTTTATGGAACCATTATTAATGTTCAATGAATAAAACTAACAAATATAAACTTACATGAAAATGATGGAGTTAACACCAAAAAAGAAGATGATAATGAAAATTGATAATGAACGGGTGGAAGTTTGTTATAAGTAAAAAATGTTTTATATTACAAGTATGCTTATCTTTTGGAATTAAAATATAATCAAATAGTTTTTATAGGTGTTCTGAAACAATATGATCCATGAAATATCTTGATGTATGGGTACATCTCGATATTGTTTCAGTGAGACATGTTTGATTATATAAACCTATTCATGTTTATAAAGAATATATATATCACAATTTACAAGTTTTATAATGATTAAATCTTAGTTAATTGTGTATAATAAATTATTTATCATTTCTTTATTCTCTATGATAATGATTCAAAAGGAACCAAAAATGTGTGGGTTTTATGTTGCAGTGTCATTTTTTAACAGGATTGTTTAATCATAAAATTATATTAATGAAATAATGTAATATATCTCTCATAACACTCATTTAATTTTTATAATCATCGTATTTCTATATATTCAATTTTTTTCCTTTCATTTTCATTTATCAATGTAATAAAAGTTCTAAATAAATATTTACTAGGATATTCAACAATAATTCCCTCTCTGGTTTCAAATCATATTCATACATTTACAATGTTTCATTAAAATATTTTCAATATTTCTTTGGTAATTATAAATATATTTCGTAAACTCAATTTAATATTATTAAAAATGTAAATGATAATTTTTAAAATGAATCAACGTTCCATTTTCTTATATAAGTACTTTTTACCATTGTTGTGAACATAATCATTGTTTTTTAAATCATAACTTGATGAATTTTCAAGACATCATGGAAAATTAAAACATTTACGTTTATTTTAGAGTATTACATGATCACAATGCTATTATTGGACCCTATTATGTTTTTATTATATTATGAGTAAACCTAATTACATGGACAAATTTTTATTTTTGGACCTTGTTTCATGTCAATAAGTTTATGAGTGAACCTGATTACATGTTCACAATTTTATGCATGAACCTGATCTCATATTCATAACGTTATGTATGGACCTAAATCCATGCCCATACGTATATGATATGAAATGATTTCGTATATTCGAATTAATGTGTGAAGCTATTTTTACAAATATATGATAACGATGTCATATGATAATGTGTATACCGAAATTCCATGTTTTATTCATATGTTTCAATTGATTGTATTATATTACTATGTTCCATTGGATTCATGCCTTATGAAATGAAATACTTTATACCGTGTATCATGATTATGATCTTTTATATGTAGGGTATGATCTTCAAATGTTATTCTCATGTACTCATACCCTTATATTCTGGTTATTCTTTGTAATTTCCCTTGTTTACCATTATTATGCTTTTGATATCACCACTTTCTTATGTTTACGTTCCCCATTTTATGAAAGAATTTTTTTAGAAATAATTATTATAGTGGAATATCTTTTCTAGATACATTTAATAATATTCAAAATGTTAGAATATTTTGTTCTAGGTTTCCAAAGAAACTATACCATTATAATGCTCAGAAATGTACTTTTGTAATATGCCGAGTATTTATAATAAAATGATGTAAATTCCATTTGTGCTAAGACTGGTTCAATATATTTACTATAAAAGTAATATTTTAGTAATCCTTTGGATGTTATGATGATAAAACCATATTTATAATATTAAGGACATGACTAGGGTGAACAATAAGGATATAGAAAACTCTAGGAAAATGTATAGGAATTTATATAATGTATTGAGTACATGGTTCCCTAGAAACACATCCATGTATAGATACTACATGTGGATGTGTCTTTATAACATATATGCCTAGGATTTTCAACACCAACGTGATGTTCTAGACCTATCACATGGTAATTAGGTACATGAAAATAGGTCTTACTGCATCATTATTTTGACACTCCCAGGGGATTTGATTGGGTAATTGAAGAAATCCTCATGAACATTCATTAATGATTTATATAGAATATCGATATAAATAACATTGGATAAACCTGTGGTAACATATATTAAGGATATTTTGATAATTTCGACATCCTATAAGTGACATTTAATGATTATGTGGTTTTCATAAAGGATATGTTTCTATCACCTCAAACATTCTTGTATTAGTAAATGGTGAGAAATAAATGGAACATGGAAAAAATTGAATTTTTTAGAATTTTATTTTCATGGGAATTATGTGATCATTTTTCAAATTGAAAATCTGATACAGAAAATCTGGAAACTGGTTTGAGTATTGGTTATACTTCTGAAGATAAAGAGACCCCAACCAAAACGTGAAAGTTATATGATTTTATTCCAGTATTGTTTACGTTAAACCTAATATGTGTGATTAGAATGATTTTGTTGATCCTTCATAAATGATTCGTATTTCATATTCTTAAAAATTGGTATCATGCAATATGTTGATGAATCCTATGTAATTGTTTAATAAAAAATTGGATGAATGTAGTTTTTATTTCTTGTAATTCAATGGATATGTTATATTAATCATGAAATATATAAGTATTTTAAGTATAGTGTTTCATTGTGGATTTGAAAGGAAAAGATATAGGGTGTTTTCGTGGAAAAGAGAAATTTTGATAAGGGAAGGTAACACTTAATAAATGTCAATTGTTGAGATAATGTTATTTGGATAATGATATGATTGATATGAATATGAAAATTGGAGTGTATAGATTTCATAGGAATTAATGTTAAAAAATTCTTGTATATCATCAATGAATAAGTTTACAACATCTGGGATTTAAGGAATATATCCATTAATCATTATAAAGAAGAAGAATACATGGTTTTTGAAAGGATTTATAGTAAATCAGGTTATTATCATGTTTCAATGGAATATAATATTTTGGTATTCACTTTTCTAGAATGTGCCAAAAAATAGAAGCTTTCTGGTATATGGGGGATCAATGTTATGGTGATTTCATAAAATTGTATATAAGTCATTTAATTTTAATATTTGATAAGGTATATATGTTTAACCATATAATTAATGTTTACATTAAACTTTGGTTGATTTATATAATATTAAATTGTTATATCCCCACATGAGGACTTATTCATATAGTATAACCTCATAATATGTTATTACAATTGAAATGAAAAATAAATTCACCTTCCTTTTGGGATAATGGGGTGAAGTTGATCCAGGAACCACAAAGGGTGTGATTCTATTGAATCAAATCTTTAAATCATCCCATGAAAATTATTTAACTCTTGGAAAAGGATCATGAAAACAAAAGGTTACCCTTGAACCTTTATTTTTGTTGAATTAGATGGTCCATTATATCATCACAGATTTATGGTTTTGTGATCAACAAAATCTGCTGATCAACACTCTTTATCAATAATATTCAAAATATGATAGTTGGATAACTCATTCATGTCCATGTTTTCAATTTCTCAAAATTCTCTCATATGTAAAAGCTATTAGTATGTTACATTATTTATCCATTACATTATCAACTTTCTTATTTTAATGGATGTTTTATCATTCATTTAAATGATTTTTTGGTCTATGAAAGGAACATTTAGGTAATAACCCTTTGATAACCCAAATGAATTTTGAGGGTCAAATTGATTTTAATTGGAGAATAATGTAACACCATAATAATTATTTTAAATTATTTTATTAAAAATTAATTTTTATTGATGTATTCATTGAACAAGATGAAACATTACATTCAAGGAGCACTGACATGCCCTGTGCTACATGAAACAAATACTTGGTTAATGATTTAAAAAAACAAGATAATCATTCACTAAATGAAACCAAAATTTTATCATTCTCTATAAGTAAAATTTATTTTTGTGTACATTAAATGAATGATTTTATTTCCTCGATGGGTTGTGTGATATGAATTACTGAGTTTTTTCCAACAATAGTATATCATTAAAATTGTTTTACTTAATATAATATGATATAATAGAACTATTAAAATATATTTTATGAATATTATTTATTAATTTATGAGAATATATGGTATAAGAATATTTAATATGAATTTATATTTTACCATTTTATTAGATATTAATATGAAAACTAACTGAATATAAAGGAAAATGATATTATTTTTATGGTTACCCATCAGTTTTACCCTAATAAATTAATTTGATTAAAATTTGAGAGACAGATTAATTAAATTAATATCATATATATTAAATAATATAATTATGATACTTATACATTTTTTTGATATACATAATATACGAACAATTCCAATTTAATGCTTAAACCCAATATCATTATTAAGTCATTTTACCACAATTTAATGGTGAACCAATTTTGTATAAAATTTTGGTATTATTTTTTTATTTATTATGTAATAATAAATTTAATATTTGAATTAAAAACATAATAATTAGGATAGGTAAATGTTTTGGTATTTTTCAGTGAAGTTTTATTTTTTTTTATTAGGGAATCATATTGAATTTTAGATCAATACTTTTATCATTATTTTTTTATCAGTAAATTATATATTAATAAAGTTTCTATGTTTATTAATATCAAATTTTTTCAATTAATATAATTTAGGTCATTCTAATAAATTTCCCGTTGAAATTGGGTTGAAATACATAGCATTATTTTGGATGATTTTACATTAAAAACAAACAGTGTTGTCCCGTAAACGGGATTACATTTAAATTAATTTATAACACATAATTGATTATAATTTAAAAAAATGTATTAAATATTAAAAATAATAATAACTTATATTTTATAATATGTTGAGCATAGTTTTAAACAAATTTTTTTTTGGGAATGTGTTCAATTATAACTACAACGTTTAAGAGGAAAATAAGGTAAACAATGTATTACACATTAAATTTAAGACCCCAAACAAACTAGAATCTATTGAAAAAACAATTTAATGGAAATAAATATTAAATTAACATTATATTATTTATTATTGTTGGATTGGTTTGACATTTTTTATGAAACAAATCTGGGTACACCTAACTTAGTATGGAAAATGCCAAGTGTGTCCTTTCCCTTACCAGTAAAAGGCCGACATATCTCTGTCTAATTCACTCCTCTAAAACCACATAGGTTAAGAAAATATCATTCCAATAGATTTCCCAACATACCTCAATTACATTTTTGTGAATCTATTTGGGTAGAATGTAATACAAAGAATCCTTTTGGAACAAACCAAAAGAAGATACACGATAAAGTGGTAATATCTTCTCTCCATCAATTTTCTTTTATTTTCATTATCTGCCCTTCTTATTTCATCATTACATTTTTTTAAACAAAACTATAATAATTAATATAATTTTAAATTCTTATACTTAATTTTTTACCTAATCAAACAAACCCCCCCATCTAATGGGTAACAATGTTAATGTTTATGTGCACGGAGAACTACTGCCTCATGAAATGATAAATGTTCATTTTACCTTTAATCACCTCTCATGGTGAAAATTTGGACCTACAATGTATTTTTATAAATTATGTATTATATTTATCATATATTTATACTTACTTAATCATTTTACACCAAATATCTCTATACCTTCCACTTGGGTTGAATAAGAAAATTTCATTTTAGGAAGTGTGGTCTACTGCCCCCTCAATGTAAACTGATTCATTCACACAGTACATATTATTTTTTAAATAAATGTTTTGTGAAATTATATGATGTATATATATATATTAAATAAACTTTGTAATATAATATAAATATATATATATATAGATATTTCATTTTCCTTATTTATATTAACACAACTATGAAAATTAAGAGATCGTTCATGTGTTTATACAACTTATTGTCCCCATGAATGGTGTATTATATTTCATAAATAAGTATTATATATATTATTATAACAAAAAACTAAAGAATAAAAATTATATTTATATAAATTTTTAAATTTTGTAAATCAATATATATGTACAACGACCAATGATATAACAAAATAAGAAACAAGCGAATAATATATCGAATATTACCCTATGTAAAACCATAACATAATATTGATAACCAGAGGGTAATATAAGGTTATTATAAAACCATATATAGTATTATATAAAAGAATATGTTTCTATAAAATATTTATAAAAACGTTATATTAATTATAGTGTTTTTTTATCTGAGTACGAAGATAGTCAAGACACAGGGTAAGGGGATTGTATATGACTTATTATTTATAAGAGATACAAGCCATTATCATAACACATTTTGTTTTTGTGTTGTGTATACTACCTGTGGATTTATTATATGATTCCTAAAATTTAATTTATGGGTGTTTAAATATCAATTTTATTATCTTTCTATCATGGAATATATGTTTCAAATTTTACCAAATCGGTAATGTGATTCTGCCTAAATTTTTTTTATCAAAACATATTCCATGTTATGCACCTTTATTTTTCCATGAGGAATATATATTAATTTTGAAATGTTAAAAAATAAATCACTACAATTAAATGATATCTTAGTATTCATATAATATTACTATTTCTATTTCATTGTGATCTAATGTTACTAAATTGGTAACGGTGTATGAAAAAAATTTCACAAATTATCAATATTGTTTATGATTATGCTCCAATTGGTCAAACATTATATTCCATATCTAAATAAATATTATGATATTAATTTCTCTATTTTTATTCATATAATATACAAGTAATGGATCCATTTTTTCTACTTTTTGGTACATAATATTTTCAAGAAAGTGTTTTTAAGAAAGTCTAATGTTACATGTCCTTTAAGTAAAAATATGAGTTCCTTCAAATACATGTTTTCAAAAAGGGTTTCAAATAACATTCTACTATTTTATAATCACTAAAAGAGAATTTTACCCATTATTTTTTTACAAATGTTTTCAAAGGAATATTCATAACACTTCCAGAAGAAGTAATTTTTCTATTTTTTTTACAGTGTGAAATTAATGTTCTTTTTACATCATATGACATGTACATATTTTTAAGCACTCATTTTTGTAAATTGACATTCTTATTATTAAATGGTTAATTTTTAAGAAACATTTTTTTATCATTGTTTTTAAATAATTTTTTTTCATAAATATTAATCATAATATTACATTTTTTCCTATAAAATAGTTTTCTAAACCATTATATGAATTTTTTTAATCATTTTCATTGCATTTTCAACGAATTTGTTTTCAAATTATTTTCAAAATTATTGAATAATTTTTCAAATAAAAATTATTTATAAATTAAAAAATTATTCTTTTATAAAATTGAAATGGTTTTCAAAATTATTTAAAGAATCCATTCTATGTTTTCAAGAATATTTTGAGGAAAATATATTTTGTAATGTTTTTATGTTATAAAAACACCTTTAAAATAAAAAGGATATTTTCATCATGAAAAGGATGTCAAAATATCATTCCATTTTATTTTCACTCTAATATGACATCTGTTTAGGTTACTAATTCCCTTTCTAGGAAATAATCAAATGGTTCCATTCATTTCATCTCCTGAAAGATTTATGGTTGATGGAATGATTCTTATGACACCCATTTTTTCCATAGGTTATATATTTTTTGAAAAACAATTATTTTGACAGTTTTTTCGACAATTAACTTATTATGAAACCTATATATTTTCAAAAAGATATTATATAAATAAATATGAATTCTAAAAATTTAATTTTATGGGTTATGATAGGGTGTTAACGAGATATATATCTTTTTACGGGTATTTGTAAGATTAATGTTTTAATTACCTTAGGGAACATGTATAATGGATTCAATAATCAAATGTGTGTGAGATATTTCTCAATCTAATGAATTGGATAATGAATTATTACTCATGATTATAATTGTTATGTGTGTACAATATTATATTTTCATAATGTTATTCATGGACCAGGTTTCAAGTCCATTAGTTTGTGTATGAACATGATTAAATTTTCACAATGATTGGAGTGAACCATATTCGTTGTTCAATATTTTATGCATGAACCTGATTAAATGTTCATAATGTTATGCATGGACTTGGTTTCATGTCCATAATGTTGTGCATGAATCGGATATCATGTTCACAATGTTATGCATGAACCTAATTACATATTCATAACATTATTTGTGGAACTTGTTCCATGTCCCTATGTTTATGAGTTGGATAGATTCAATGCTCTTAATATAATGTGTGATCTAATTTCTACTTATATATGTTCCCAATGTTATATATTTATGTGTACTCCACAATTCCACATCTTATTACTAAGTTAATCATTCATGGAATATGATCTTTTTTCGTTATGATTCACGTCTTATTAATTTCCAATATTTATTCCATTCCTCCTAATTGTAATCTTTGATATAAAGGGTATGATCATTAAATTTTATAATCATGTTCTCATAAAATTATATTCATTTTATTCATACTCATTTCCCTATTTACCCATACTTAGAATTTGAGATCATACCTTTATTATCCTTCCATTCTATATGTTATGATGTAATGTTTTAGGTTTAAGTACTAGAGTTAAGATCTTTACAAGATACGATGAGGATCATTAACCATGTTAGACAATTTTTTCCATGCCTCGAAACACATTATACAATTATGATCTTCATGAATGTACTTTTTTATAATTATTAATGTTGATCTCTTTGTGGAATGTTTATTTTAATAATCACAAATCGTAGTTTATTTTATTTCCTTTTAATATCTTGTTCAACTTGTTCTAAATTTGTTTAAATCATATCTACAATTGTTTATCTATGATCAATGTATGGTTATGGTTGACCTGGAAGTATCCTGGATTGAACATAATCTTTGTAAGAATTCCTCATCTTGACTCACCGATAGTCATTTTTCTATGTCACTGATGATGAACGGTGGCACCGATGATGAATGGTTGCACCGATGATGAACGGTGGCACCGATAGCTACTGAAGATCTAATGAGATACCAACGATCATGTGTCATCGATACTGACGATCATGTGTCACCGATACGGATGATCATGAGACACCGATACTGAGACACCGATGCTGAGACACGGATGCTGAGACACCGATGCTGAGACACCGATGCTGAGACACCGATACTGATGCTACCAAAACCAATATAGATTCAAAATGTCTCATCGATCACACGACTCACCGATAGTCATGCAAACTGTTTGAATTTCTTTAAATTCGTATTTAATTTTAATGGTCATTTTTTATTCTTTTAATGAAATTAATGTTATTTAATGTTGATTGTTGGCACGTCAGGGGACCGTACCTCATACGTCTTAAAATATAATCATTCCTACTACCGGAGGTTGTGGAATAAAAGGAATATGGAGCTGTAATAAAGACACACACAAAAAATACACAGAGATATACAACAAATACGGAGATATAAAAAGCGAGAGAATTCTCCCATACAGGAAAAGAATAACATGAAGAACATTGATATACATCAAGAACACAAGTTCAAAGGGGAAGATCAAGAGATATAACGACTACACATACTTGAGCTGAACACCTACACTGAAAGTGAATGAAGTGAATCACGATCCTCTATTTTTCAAGGGAAAAACCAGAGAAAGACTTAGAAGTATTTATGTTGAATCCAATGAGTCCAGAGCTGCACTGCAAATCACTAGAGCTTTCTATACTCTGATACATTCTCTCTTAGTGATTATTTTACTTCCATTTTTTGAGCTGTGTGTGTACTCTATATATATTAAACACACACTGACTCCATTGCTGAACTGTAGGATATCAAAATCCTCAAACCACAATTGATTACTCTTTTTTAACCACAAAAACTATGGAAGAGGTCCTTTTGTGGCCTGGTCATTTTTTAGTTTCCCACAAAGAATTGTGGTAGAGGTCCCTTTTTGGCTTGGACAGTCGTTCATTGTTGTTAACCCCGATCCAGGGTGTGGATCAATTTATATAAATTGTTGAGAGTACTAAGTCTCGGATTGAGACTAAACCTCTTGGTTAACTCTGTTGTGAATTTTAATTTAAGTCTATAAGTAAACTATATACTTATTCCACTGTTATTGCTTTGAAATACACAACTATTTTAAAGATACTTTGATAGTTAAATTCGCAAGTGTTTATAATTATTGTAAATCAGTAAGTCAGTTTCAAAAGTTCATGTAATCTTCCAATTAAGTCAACTGAGACCTAATAAATCTTTGAGAAACTGATTGAACATTTACACTCTTTATAGATTCACTACAGTTTAAAATTGTTTTTAAATTGGGGGATTTTAAAAGAAATATTTTTAACAGAAATTTTTAATTGGAACTCAATTCACCCCCCCCCCCCCTCTTGAGTGTCCACTCTGACCATCATTTGGTATCCGAGGGATTTGTTTTCTATTAAGGATTTTTGAAACTCTATGTTTTTCAACGTTGATTTTAGTTTCATCTTTAATGATCTTAAATTTCTATTAGTTCTAAATTTTATCCCTTTAAACATATTTTCTAAAATCTAGTTATGGATAATAGACTAGAGGGTTCTGCTACTAACACGCCACCTTTCTTTAATTGTAAGAACTATTCTTAGTGGAAACTTATAATGATAATACATTTAGAGAGTATGGGTTTCGATATCTGGACTGCTATAGAGTCTCAATATTAAATTCCAGAAATTGAACGAATAACTTGGGATGAACCTACAAAGACTGCTTACAATAATAACTATAAAGCTATGAATTCCTTGTACTGCGCTTTAGGGGATGGGGAATTTAACAGAATTTTTGCTTTCAAAACTTCTTATGAAATTTGGGATACTTTAGGTGTTTCTCGTGAAGGAACAACTAATGATAAAGAAATGAGATTGAATACTTATACTATTAAATATGATAATTTTAAAATGAAAACTGATGATCCCATTTCTGATATGTATCTCAGGATTAATGAGATAGTCAATACAATGAATTCACTTGGTAAATTTGATCCAGCAAAGGAACAAATCATGAGAATCTTGAGATGTCTACCAGACCGATGGATAGGCACATCTGTTTCAATCAGAGAATCATGCGACATTGGAGATCTTCCAGTCAAAGAACTTATTGGTAAGCTCATGTTGTTTGAGGAATAAATCAAGGTAAATAAAGAAGAAGATAATGAACCAAAAAGGAAATCAGTGGCTTTCAAAACTACTGCTTCAAATAGAAAAGTCAAGGAGAAAATGATAATACCTACTGAGAGTTCAACTAGTGAAGATTCTGATTCAGATAGTGATGCTGAAATGGCTCAGATAGCCAGAACATTTAAGAAATTTTATAGGAAGAATTTTTTTTTCAAAAAATCATATTACAAAGGAAAGTATTAAAAAGGGACATTGGAAGAAGGATGGGAAAAACCCAGATAAAAGTGATGAAGTTGTTTGTTATGAGTGAAAAAGGAAAGGACACATTAAAGAAGACTTCCCAAAGATAAAATTCAAGAAGAAATATGATTACAAGGATATTAAGTACAAAAAGGCTATGAAGTCTACCTGGACTGCTACTGAAGATAGCACAAGTGAATCTAAAATGTCTGATTCTAAGAATACTCGTGCCAATATGTGTTTCATGACAAACACATCTGAGGTAACCTTAGATACTCATGTTTTAAATTATTATTATTCTAGAGACGATGTAGAATCTGATTCTGATTCTGAAAACATGACTAGTGAGGAATTATTTGAATATTGTATTATGATGGAAGTGACATGCAATGAACATAAGCATAAATAAAAATCATTAAAGAAACATCATGCTCTCATTACTACTGTTAAAACCGAACATACTATTGAAAAAAGAGAAAAATTCTGAACTGTTAATGGAAAACACTGAACTGAAAATGTCAAATGAGAAACTTAGAAAAGACTTAGAGAAGTTTGCAAATGGAAAGGATACACTAACTCAAATGCTAGGAAAGAAAGTAGCTCCCAAATACAATACTGGAATAGGATACAAAGCTGGACAGAGACAGATTACTAAAAATAGATGTATTCCTAAATCTGGACAGAATACTTGTAGTTCTAGTTCTGGGCATTCTTATGCTTCATCAAGTAATTCACGTAGTTATAGATCAAATAAATTTTATCTTTCAAAATTTATTTATTCTTTAAATTATATGAAACCCATAAGAAAAATGTGGGTACCAAAATCATTGATTACTAACCTGTCTGGACGCAAGATGATCTGGGCACCAAATTCATTTTCTATCTAAATCTGTTTTGTAGGAAACCTGTTTGAAGAGTTCTCACAAGAAGGTATGGTACTTGGAAAGTGGATGTTCGAGACACATGTCTCAAGATTTCTAATTCTTTAAAATTCTAATCAAGATTTATGGAGGTCATGTCACCTTTGGTGATAATTCTAAAGGAAAAATCATCATCCTAGGCCAAATTGGTAACACTGATTCAGTTTTAATTTCCAAAGATTTATTTGTTGATGGAATGAAATATAATCTGTTAAGTATTTCTCAATTGTGTGATGATGGTTTTAATGTCAAATTTAAAAATGATTTTTTAATGTTTTTAATTCTAAAAATATTTTAGTCTTTTCAGCTTTAAGAAATGAAAATGTTTATGCAGTTGATTTAAATTCTTTAGCTAAGAAAGATGTTACTTGTCTAAATGCTTTTCATAAAGATTCTTGGATTTGGCACAGAAGATTAGGACAGTACAACATCCATTCACTTAGAAAACTAACTAGGAAAAATATGGTTAGATACCAACCTAAACTTGAATTCCCAATTGGAAATGTTTGTAATCCCTTTTAAAAGGGAAAGGAATTTAATGTTTCAATTAAATCAACGAAAGAAGTTTCTACTTATCAACCTATCTAGTTGGTTCACATGGACTTGTTTAGACCATCATGTGTTTCTAGTTTAAATGGGAAGCACTATGTGTATGTTCTAGTAGATGACTTTTCAAGATATACATGGGTATACTTCATAGCTCACAAAAGTGAAGCTTGTTCTTACTTTGTAAAATATTCCAAGTCTGTAGAAAACCTAAGTGGACTTAAGATTAAAACCCTAAGAAGTGATCGGGGCTGTGAGTTTTAGAATCTTGAGTTTGAATCCTACTGCTCGCATAATGGCTATAGTTATAACTTTTTTCTCCAAGGACACCTCAGTAGAATGGTGTAGTAGAAAGAAGAAATAAAACCCTTCAAGAAATTGCAAGGACTATGCTTAATGATTATGACCTGCCTATTTACTTTTGGGCTGAAGCTATCAATGCTGCTTGTTATATCATTAATAGAGTCTGAATTTGATGAGTTCTTAAGAATACCCCATATGAGTTGTGGAATAATAGAAAACCTAATGTTAGTTACTTTAGAGTCTTTGGCTGAAAGTTTTTATTCTTAATACAATGGATAATCTGGACATGTTTGCTTCTAAAAGTGATGATGGAATTTTTTTGTTATTCTTTAACTAGAAAAGCCTATAGAGTCTTTAATAATAGAACCAACTGTGTGGAATAATCTTTTTACATCAAGTTTGATAAAACTGATCCACATGAGCTTAAATCCTCTCTTGAAAACCTTGAAGAAGATTTATCTGTTCTGGACCTTAATGACAAATCTAAAGAACCTACTATAAAGACAACAAGTTATGGATTTATTCCAGAATCTGTTCCTAGTGAACCTGAACCTATATAATAACCTGAAATTTCTAGTCCTACCTTTACTAGATCAACTAGAAGTCTAACGAATCATCCTTTAGATGTTGTTGTTTGTAATCTTGATAGAGGGACACATACTAGAGATTCTTTAAGAAACCAGGTTGAACATCAAGCTTTTCTTTCACAGCAAGAACCTAAAAAAGTCAATGATGATATCAATGATAAATTTTGGGTAATTGGTATGCATGAAGAGTTAAATAAATTTGAAAGAAAAAAATTCTGGGAATTAGTTGACAAACCTAAGGACACTTTAACAATAGGCACAAAATGGGTATTTAGAAACAAAGTTGATGAGTCTAGAAACATAGTTAGAAACAAACCTAGGCTTGTTTCACAAGTATTTAGTCAAGAATAATGTATAGACTACGAGGATAGCTTTGCACATGTAGCCAGATTAGAATCCATGAGGATCTTACTTACCTATGATGCTCATCTGAATTTCAAGTTATATCAAATGGATGTCAAAATTGATTTTCTAAATGGGTTTATTGTTGAAGATTTTTTTGTTGAACAACCACCTGGATTTATAAATCCTCATTTCCCAAATCATATTTTTAAACTTTATAATGCATTATATGGCTTAAAACAGGCTCCAAGAGCTTGGTATGATATACTTAGTAATATTTTTATTTCAAAAAGTTTTACTAAAGGGATTGTTGATCCAACGCTTTCTATTAAAATAATTTCTAAAGATGTTTTAATTGTTCAAATCTATGTTGATGATATTATTTTTGGATATTATAAACCTTCTTTATGTACTAAATTTTCAAAGAGTATGGAAAATTAATTTGAAATGAGTTTAATGGGGAAACATAAATATTTTCATGGATTTCATGTTTTTCAAAATGAAAATTGTTTTATTTTGACTCAAAGTAAATACACAAAGGATCTTCTAAAACGTTTTGGTTTTGAAAGTATTAAGGAAAGTGATACTCCTATGAGTAATATCTGTATATTGGATACAGATAAAGCTAGGAAACCAGTGGATCAAACCAATTACCGAGGTATGATTGGAAGCTTAATTTACCTTACAGCTAGTCAACCAGATATCATATTTAGTGTGTGTATGTGTCCATGATTTCAAGCTAACCCGAAAGAATATCATTTTATTTTTGTTAAAAAAAATTTTAAGTATCTTAAACACACTGTAAACTGGGGATTGTTTTTTCCAGAAAGACAATCTTTTGAGCTAATCAGTTATTCAGATGCTGACTTTGCTGGTGGAAAGTGATATTGGAAGAGAACATCTGGAACTTATAATTTATTGGGTAAATCCTTAGTATTTTGTATAGTAAGAAAAATAACTCTATTGCATTATCTACTACTAAAGCAGAATACGTTGCTGCTGGTAGTTGATGTGCAGAAATTCTGTGGAAGAAACACACTCTTTTGGACTATGGATATGATTTTAATTATATTTCAATTAACTGTGATAAAACTAGTGCAATTAACATTTCAAAGAACCCTGTGTCTCACTATAGAACCAAACACATTGATGTCAGACATCACTTTTTGAGAGATCACTACTAGAAAGGTGACAACACTCTTGAGTTTATAGGTACTGAACATCAATTAGCTGATATTTTCACCAAGCCCTTAAATTGTGAATGGTTAAAATCGATTAAACGAGAGTTAGGTATGATAGATCTGTGAAACCGATCTATCAAACTGATATGTGAAACCGATCTGTCAAACCGATCTGTCAAACCGATCTGTCAAACCAATCTGTCAAACCGATCTGTCATGTTGACTAGTTCTACCGATTGGGTCGTACTATTTTTTGTGTGTTTAAAAAAAAATTTGTTTTACTTAATCGATATTTTATTATCTATAACCATAAATGATACAAATAATGGCACGTGGCTATTCTATTCTCTAAATACTGTTGACCATCCATTTCCCACTGAACTCTCTCCTGTCTTCTATATAACCCGAGCCTTTTGAATCTATCCAAGCCTCTCGATTGCCTCAAAATCTCAAAATGGCCAAGAAAAAGAGACAGAGCAAGGAATCTAAAGGAACATCACCTATCATGTGTGCTCCAGGTGAGTCGAGCAGTACGATGCAAGGGTCTGTGAACCAGGAGTTAGAAAAACGAGAATTTATAGTTGAAAAGTAAATTTGTTCGGAATGGGTTTTATCTAGCAAGTCCATTCTCTTGAAAGTTTTGGAAACTCAAGGCTAGAAGGAGTGGTTTTGTAATAATGATATCATCTTTTACCTGAAGCTAGTGCATGAGTTCTATTTGAACCTGAATATATATTTGGACGGAGTAGAGGCTGCGAGATTGTCTTCTATATAAAAGGGAAAAAGATTATGTTTTCATCAAAACAATGGGCTTAATGTCTTGGAGTACATCACAATGGAAGATACGAGGACTATTATGGTAATATTCCTCCCACAACTGATTACTTTTCTTTTGAGTTATCCCTGTAATTTTTGACTGGGAAGTCTGAATAGCGAAGGATAATTGCTACTGAGTTGGATGGTGAGAACCAAATCCTGTTCAAATTTATTCAACATCAGGTATGTCGGAGAAAAGGTGATTTTTCTGCAGTAAAGTATCAAGATTTTTTTCTACTCTTTCTTTTTCTGAATGGTGAAAAGATCAATCTATATAGATTTTTTTCCAAGCATATTGTTGAGATGATAAAACCTTCAAAGAAAGCTACCACTCTGTTTTATTCTAAACAAATTTCTACCATGCTGAAATTCTTAGGCTGTGTGAATGATGGATATGAGTGTATCTCATCAGTTAGCTTTTGTTTCAACAAAGATATTTGTAAGAGAATTAAAATGAATTGGAACACATGGAAGAAATCATGGGTTGCTAATGAAGAAAAGTTATATGAGTCTTTCAATCCTACTGATCATCCAAGGAGACCAAGGGAAGTAAGAGAACCTAGCTTAAATCCTGGTTAGGAAGTGATCTATTCGGATGAAGAAGAGGAAGTGGTTGCTCCTAATGAAACTATTGAATCTATTAAGAAAGGAACATAAGAAGAAGAAGAAGTTGATGAGAATCTAAATTATGATGAAGAGGATGAATCATCTCATGATGAAAGAATTGATCCTGATACTGTTAGCCCAAAGAGAAGAAGGATGGAATTTGGTTCAGCAAGTCCTCCTCTCAATTTACCAGAAATTGAACCGCTTTTAGATGATGAAGAAGAAGGAGATACTACTAAATCAACTTCTGAGGAGCATGAATCCGGAAGTACAGACTGTTCTAATGAGATATTTGTTAATGATGATGATGATGATGAATGTGGTGATGGTGATAAGGGTGATGCTGATGGTGATGGTAGTAGCATTGACAGTGAAAGTAATGATGATGATGATGATGCTCGACCATTAGAAGGTAAATATGTGATCCAAGTTGATCCTTAACCCCAACCACTTGAGCAAGAGCATGTTCATGAAGATGAGAGGATAGAACGATTGGTGAGTGATGAGGATGAAGAAGTCCCTCCAGAAAATTCTGGACGAGCTCATCTTGTGAAACCTATATACCCTTCATGAAAAGCGGCATGGGAAGAGCATCCAGGTCATGATGTTCTAGTATTAGCCTACCCAAATGAAGAGGATGGTGTTTAAGTGTATCATGAAGGCATAAGTGATCTTATTAAGGCTCAATTCATTGCCAAGTTTTTTCAAAGAACAGATGTCAGACCAGATCCATCAGTATCTCAAAGTAGACCTGATCTGGCAGTTGCTCAGACATATTTTGATAATTTCAAGATTGAATTGATTCAAGCTGTTAGGGAGACTGTGAAAAGTGATTTATCTCATATTCCTGTTGATACTCCTTTGACATTATCTAATGATGCTATAAGTGATTTGGCTCAAAGAGTGGAAAACCTTATCAAATCAGACCTGTTCAATTACAGTGAATCGATTGGCAGGCATGTTACCTCTTTGAATCAAACACTTACGGAGTTAGGCAGCAATCTTGTTTCCTTGTCAGGTGAGTTCAGAACTACCATCTCTGGTATGATGGATGTTTTAAGAAATATTATAGAACATTTGAAGAAAGCTGATTTGAGGAAGTTAAAAGCCGAGATTACTCAGGTTATTGCTCAGGCTGGAAATTCCATGGTGACCAAGATCACTGGTCGAGAATTAGATACCTTAAGAGTTGTTGTTAGAGAAGATATGGCGGCTCATGGGAAGATTTTAGATTTATATTCATTGAAGAAAATTAAAGAGCATAGTGATCATGTGCATAAAATGGTACAGTTGTATTCGGCTGATGCTACAAAATCTCAAAAGGAGATTAAGGAGAAAGTATATCATTATTTATCTAAGATCTACACAAATCATGAGTTGAATCATCATTTTAATGTACTGGCTGATAATATAAGACCCCCTCCAGTGACTCAAGCTTTTAAAACTCAAGTTCAGCAGTTAAAATATTATACCCCCACTTATGAAAATTTCATGCGAAATAAGGATGATTTTGAAAAACCCATGCAGTACAGTGGAGAAGTCATTCAGGATTTCATCAACTTGCAGAAACCCTACCTTCATGTGCAAGAGAAATCCATTGTTTTTTCTACAGTTGATACTCTGCAATCATCAGATGTTGCTCCTGGCCAGATGTCTTTTTATCAAACTTTTTCCAGTATTAGACATGTCTTTCAATAGTGACCTTCAAAACGACCTTCTTTGTAGCATGTGACCTTGGAACCCACAGTTCGTCCAGCTCAGGTCGTCCTACCTCCTTTCTCCATAAGGCCAGTTACAACTTCTACCCAACAACCTTCCAAACCTTTAATTACTCCTACTACTGAAGAAAAATCTCCCTTGCACCCAGAGAAATAGTTGTTACTGTCATTTTTTTTGATAGTGTGTTTGTTTTCCAGAACTATTATCTTTTGTTTGTAATATGTGTACCCTTTGTTGATAATAAATATTCTTGCCTGTCTTTATTTAATATCATATTTTTGAAAATCCCAAAGGGGGAGATAAATCATGGAGAGAAAACAGGTGAATCTTGCATGCATATGAGAACTCTGGATGCATCATCTCTGGATGCATCATGTCTGGATGGGTTACCTAAATGCCCATGCTAGCAATTTATCAGATGCATGTATACACAGGGGGAGAAATGTTGAAAGAGGAGAATTAATCAGTTATATATATGTTCTGATTGCTATTCTAACCATGTTTTATCTTTTGGAACATATTCTTTTTTATAGGGGAAGCATAATGAATTAAATATTGTATTCTCTCTTCATTTATGCCATTGATTTGTGATTATCAAAAAGGGGGAGATTGTTGAACTATCTGTGGAATGGTTATTTTAATAATAAAAAATCTTAGTTTTATTTATTTCCTTTTAATATCTTGTTCAAATTGTTCTAAATATGTATAAATAAAATCTACAATTGTTTATCTATGATCAATTTATTGTTATGGTTGACCTGGAAGTATCCTGGATTGAACAGACACTTTGTAAGAATTTCTCATCTTGACTCACCGATTGTCATTTTCCTAAGTCACCGATGATGAACGGTCGCACCAATGATGAACGGTCGCACTGATGATTATTGGTCGCACTGATAGCTACCGATGATCTAAAGAGATACCGACGATCATGTGTCACCAATACCGACGATCATGTGTTACTGATACCGAAGATCATGAGACACCGATGATGAGACACTGATGTCGAGTCACCGATGTTGAGACACCGATGTTGAGACACCCATGCTGAGACACCGATGCTGATGCTACTGAAATCAATACTTGTTCAAAATGTCTCACTGATCACATGACTCACTGATAGTCAGGAAAATTGTTTGAATTTATATAAATTTGTATTTAATTCTAACGGTCATTTTTGATGTTTTTAATGCAATTAATGTTATTAAATGTTGATTATTGGCATGTCTGGGGACCGTACCTCGTACCTCTGTAAAGGTAATCATTCCTAATGCCAGAGCTCGTGGAATAAAAGGAAGATCGAGCTGCAGTAAAGACACACACAAAAAGATACACCGAGATATACAACATATACAGAGATACAAAAAGAGAGAGAATTATTCCATATATGAAAAGAAGAACATGAAGAACATTGATATACATCAAGAACACAAGTTCAAAGGGGAATATCAATAGCTATAACGACTACACATACTCGAGCTGAACACCTACACTGGAAATGAAGAAAGTGAATCACGATACTCTGTTTTTCTAGGGAAAAACCAGAGAAGGACTTAGAAGCATTTCTACTGAATCCAACGAGTCCAGAGCTGCACTTCCAATCACTATATCTTTCTACACTCTGATACATTCTCTCTTAGTGATTATTTTACTTACATTTTTTGAGTTGTGTGTGTACTCTATATATCTTACACACACACTGACTCCTGTGCTGAACTGGAGGATATCAAAATCCTCAAACCACAATTGTTTACTCTTGTTTACCCACAACAACTATGGAAGAGGTCCTTGTGTGGCCCGGTCATTGTTTTTGTTTCCCACAAAGAACAGTGGTAGAGGTCCTTATGTGGCCTGGACAGTCATTCACTGTTGTTAACCCCAATCCAGGGTGTGGATCAATTTATATAAATTTTTGAGAGGACTAAGTCTCAACATGAGACTAAACCTCTTAGTTAACTCTTCTTTGCATTTTAATTTAAGCCTATAAGTAAACTATATATTTATTCTGCTTCTATTACATTGAAATACAAAACTATTTTAACACTACTTTGATAGTTAAATTCGCAAGTGTTTATACTTATTCTAAATCAGTCAGTCCATTTCAAAAGTTAATTTAATCTACAGATTAAGTCAACTGAGACCTAATCAATCTTTTAGAAACTGATTAAATATTTACACTCTGTATAGATTCACTATAGCGTAACTTTGTTTTTAAATTGGGGGATTTTAAGAGAAATATTTTTAACAGAAATATTTAATTGGAACTCAATTCACCCCCCTCTTGAGTATCCACTCCGAACAACAAATAATATTAAAAAAAATTATGTAATATTCATATATTTTAATCCTTGTTAACTATATACTCCGTCAAAAAAGGTATATCATATTTATGAAATATATTTTTTAATCGTATAGATAGTCAATGGTTAAAATATGATTTGGTGACAACGTTTTTAATAGTGTTTTTGACTAACTATACTATATTTTCAACATTAAGTAATGGTGGTAAAAAAATTGAATAATTAATATTTAATTAATGTGTTGAATTATATATGAATTTATTGTTGTTTTATTTTAATTTACTTATTTATGAAAGGATTATAATTTTTTAGAGAATATATTATCAGGGTATTCACTTGTTTATTAAGTGACATTATGAGATAAATTTTGTCATTTTGTATATATTTTTATCATTTTATAGGAATAATTATGTGAGTTTATGTTTTAAACTTTTGGGTTTTGAATTTGGCATGAAAGTTTTATAGGACTCGCAATGGTAACAATTTATGGAATGGTTCTTGATATAAATTTAGATTTATTTTAGTTATCTTTGAGGAAAATGTATTATGTCATGTTATTTATATTTTTAAATATTTCATTAATTATGATAACATTTATGGGTAAAGAAAATATATTTATATATAAACTGTAACACACCGTGATTTTGTTAAAATATTATTTTCAAATTAAATTAATATTTTTAATATTTTTAATTTTATGCAATAATGAAAATTGTTTTTATAAATAAATTCACTATTTTTTTATACAATTATATGCAATACCATGTTAATTATGAACTAAAAATAACATAAAGTTTTTCCTTCTCTGAATGAAACACGGATGATAGATTACGCAAGACTGACTTTCCTCAATGCCATGTGTAACATTCAATACCAAGTTTTAACAAAAAATAATATTGTCACGACCCGTCCCCTGTGGCCAGTTCTGTGAATACACCAAGCCCACCTGTCATAGGCCAGGGGCTAGTTACTTGGACTGAAAATGTGCTTCCTTGTAATGGTAAGACATTTCCATTAAACCTATACAAACACATAATCCAAAAACAAAACAAGAAGAAACCATGAAGTAAAATGATGTAGTAAAATGTGTACTGAAAGTAAAGGGGCTGGAATAAAAGACCAAACTCGAAAGTAAAAATACAAGTGAAAAGGGAAAACAACACCTGGAACATCCAAAGAGGATCCTACATGAGGTGTACATGCAGATCATGATCAATAGTCAGTGCACCTCAGATGGTCCAACTCTTTGTAACGTCTAGTCCTAGCTTCCTCATCATCGATCAATGATTCATGTCATCTTCACAAGACAGAGCATGGTATGGGCATAACCCGTGCAGGGGTGAGTATAAAAATACACATTAGGGACCTCGAGACCCACGAAGGTCTCCTAGAGTTCCCCAATGGAATAACCACAAAAAGACCTGACTAACAATGCATGATGTAGTCTTCTACTCGACTTAAGTATATTCCCATACATATACCAATTTTATCAAGATATACTCATCTCAATCATGAGGAATCATAAGGCTCCAAAATCTAATGCATTTTAAAAACTGATCCATGAGGGATTAATACCACTAAGATAACACCACGAAGGTAACACCATGAAGGTAAAGATTCAACAAAGGTAACACCATGAAGATAACACCATGAAGGTAAACAAAACACAAAGGTAACACCACAAAGTTAAAAGTACCTCAAAGCTAAACCAAAAAGGTAAAGACTCATCTCACACTATATATATGTATTGTAATACAGTACATATGATTATTCGAGAATCTAGATCATCTAATTCTCTCGAGAAACACTTCAGCTACCCATACGGATTCTTACCCACACAGGATCAATAGGTACAAACCCCCTGCTAATCCACAACGGATCAGACTTACACATGATTGGTATGCACTGACCCACCCAAAATCGATGAGTGTCGACCGACATAGGATTTGACCCACATAAGATCAGTAATTGCTGACCCCAAAAGGATCACTCTGTACTAACCTCTTTATGATCAGTATCCAACCACCCCCTTACTACTAGCCACTAGATTCCTGCTCAAATCACACATGATTCTAGGAGGATCGATTTCTCAAGACATCGGTCGTACCTCAACTTCCATGAATCTCCATGAATAGGTTTCCAAAAGGATGGCCATGTCGTAAGGGTTCCAATGCAATAGACGGGATTCCATCAGACACCCGATCTGTGACTTATAAGCATTTCATATTTAAGGGCCTGATTGGATTTGGGTTTTATTCATCCTGACCATATTCCAACATTATCCATAACTAAATTGTATTATTATAAGAAGAAATGCCTCACTCTAAGCGTCCCAATGTCGTAGACAGTTCGTCAAATTGAAGCTCTAATTTCATGTTATGGTCCTTTAGGTGAAACTGGACCTGGTTGAGTCTGGGTCCGTTCCGAGCCAACCAGACCGACCTTACATGGGTGGACCCAACCTAGTTCGGGTCTACCTGACCTAGCCCTGCTAGGTGGCACGTCCCGTTGGGTTTCATGGCCCAGCCCACAGAGGGGTGTGGCCCGCCGGTCTCGTGTGGCCCGACCCACGGAGGGCGCGGCTTGGTGGGCTTGTGTAGCCCAGCCCGCAGAGGGTCGTGGACCTATGGGGCTCCTGAGGACTATACCATGATGGCATGGCCCATTGGATTTTGGCCCTCCATAGACAACACAAGGGGGAAGTCCCCCATTTTTTCCTGAAAGGTCGAGCGGTCATTTGGTTTCCTCCATAGTGGAGGCGCCACGTGTCACCTCCTCATTTGCCACGGGTCATACCATTGTGGCATCAGATCATGCATCAACCATGGCTAAAAATTCGCAACCACCTTCTCCGGTGGTGAACGTGGGAATTTATCCATCCCTTCCATGGTCTTCCTATGCCGGTCACCACTACTAAAGGGTCACGGTCCGCGACGGTGTGCTGCCACCACCGCAGATGGTCGGTTGCACCACCGCCAAAGCCTGCTGGAGGTCTTCCAAAGGTCACGAAGTGACCTCATGGGACCCATTTTTCAATCTGATCATGCCTATAGGCTCCTTGGGGCACCCTCTTCTCCGCATGACCCTTCTTTTTGGATTTAATTCAACTCGAATATTTTTCGGCGTTGAACGCATAGAATAAACAATGTAGCATAGGTTTCTAGCCTTGTTTGTTTGGCCTGTGCCCTCTGCATTAGCTTGATACCAAGTGGGGAACAAAAAAAACATTCATCAATTCATAGAAAACAATAATAATTAAACCCTACCTCAAGATCGTTGTAGAACTTAGCATTCTGGGAACATTTAGTGTTAGTTGATTGGTGGGGCTCGTCAACCCCTGCTGGTATTGGTCCCATCCTCCAAGTGGTTGGCACCACAGAACATTCTCAAAACATCATCTCTTGGTGAATTCATGCTAATACTTCTCCACAAGCTATATATTAATAGGATATGGGGAGGGTGGGTAAAGAACATGGAATTAATGGGGGTTCATTTAATATGAACCTTATTAATTTCAACAGGGGGGTCATTTAGTAGGAACCATCCTAATTCCAATGGCACTATTACAAATGATTTGAGGAGTCAGGCCATTTAATGGCATGAATAATCGTTGGTCCTGCAACCGCCACTTGTTAGTTGGAGGATTCGAAAATAATGAAAGAAAAAAAAATTATTTTTTTGATCTTTTAATGGTCCAAATGTAATTTTTTTCAGGAACTACAGCGGTCGAAGTGTGGCCCCCTTTAAGTGAATCATAGCTCATCAGATTCAATGATGCCCTCATATTTTTAATCTGAGTGCCGATTCCAAACATAGAAAACACAGATAGGGTATTTACTGAACGTGCCTTAAAAAAGTTCAGGAATTCATTATGGGAACAATAGTCCTCGGAATCAAATGCCATAATTTTTCAATGACTCGAAATAATTATATATAATTAAAAAAATACATGGAAAATATAGGTCCTTACATTCTCCCCACCTTATGTATTTTAGTCCCCAAAATATATAACATATACAAAGGAATTAGATGGGGGTACTGAGCATGAATCTGAGCCTCCCGCTCCCAATTTCTCTCATGGAGGATCCTATACTACTAGTGAAAGCGTACCAGAGATATTAATTGTCCATGAAGTACATACTCCTTTAGATCCTCAATCACTAATGGAATCTCTGTAAATGTCACCCCATCATCAAAGTCCATCACTCCATGGTTGATGATGTGAATGGGTCATGCACATTTCTCCTCAACTAGGATACATGGAAGAGGTCATGCACCCTCACCAACTGTGGTGGTCGTGCCATGCAGTATGCCACCTCTCCAATCCTCCTATGTATCTTTAATGGTCCAACAAACCTCGGTGATTACATTCTTCCCCATGAAAATCTCTACAAACCTTGTCAAGGTGAGACCCATAAGAATACATGGTCTCCCTCCCCAATCTCCAAAGGTATCTATCTCTAGTCAGCATAAGACTTCTCTCTGCTTTGTGTAGTCTTCATTCACTCTCAGATGATCTTCACCTTCTCTATGGTAGCTCGTACCAACTATGGACCCATATGTGCTGACTCCCCTAGGTATGTCTTGCATAGAGGTGACATGCATGTTCAACCGTAAAATGCCTCAAATGGTTCCTTACCGATGGTGGAGTGATATCTGTTGTTGTACGTGAACTCGAAAAAGGGAAAGTGATCCTCCCAACTGTGGCCAAAATCTAGGACGCAAGCACAATGGATGAAATCTATTGTCTAAATGGTCTGTTATGTCTGACCATCCATCTGAGGATGAAAGGCGGTGCTCAAAGGTATCCATGTCTCGAACACCTCATGGAATCCCTTCCATAATAGGGATGTAAATAGTGTGTCGTGGTTAGATACGATAATCTATGGCAACCCATTAATTCATACAGTCTATTGTATTTAGAGGCAACCCATACCCTCTACTAATCCCTACTCTCGGACAGGTGGAATGTTGGCCGACTTGGTGAGTCGGTCAGTGATCACGCAGATGGAATCATGTACCCCAGACGTACATGGAATCCTTGTTAGAAAATCCATGGTGATACCATCCCACTTCCTCTCTTGAACATCTAGTGGCAGCGCTACACCTGCTAGAAACTAGTGCTCAGCCTTCACTTGTTGACAAGTGAGGCACTGTGAAACAAACTATTCCACTGCATTCATCATTGCTGGCCACCATTGCTGAAGTCATAGGTCCTCTTTCATCTTCTCTACACTAGGATATACTACCAGAGGGGACATATGGAACTCTTGTAATGCACCAACCCTTGTTATACAGAGTCGTTTCACTATTACATAACATTAGAATGATCACAAAAGATCAAGTCTCAAAAGACCGATTAGTTTTGTAGCCTTGGAATAACCCGATACATTCATAAAGTTAACATTACATAATAAACTGAAAACTACCACAATATATTTTCTCCACACTCACATCCCATTATACTATTCCCACAGGTCAATCATAAAATACTTCTTCACATCCTAGGAAAAATAAAACATAGAAATGGGTGATCTAAAATTCCCAGTAAGGATAAAAATATAGCGGAAACATTCATAAATAAGCATAAAAATTTAATGCAACTAAAACAAAATCCTTTTAAACATGAACTTCAGCATAATATGGAAGAATTAAAATGAAATAATGTCATTACTTATTCACATAGATATTCTACTAGTCGAATAATAAAATTAAATAACAATAACCACTTTCATAATTATGGAATGAATAATTCCATACTATTATAACTACATAGTCAAGGACTTGTGCCAAGACAAAAAATAAGATTTTGTCAATGCCTTGTGCCAAGACACTAGTTTGTCTCATGAGATCTATTAACGCATCGAGGAGCTATAGCGGGCTCCACCTGTCACTTACTATGTCCAATGCATTCCTAATATTAATGTATTTAAACATAATATAAACATTCGTATTAAAACTAGCATATGAAATGTCAATACTTTCTCCATAAACCATGAATGGTATAAACATAACACATCCACGGTAAAAAATATCACAAAAAATTAGATAGAATATAGAAGTTTTGTATCATAATAAATCAACATCAAATAAGCTTAAAATCCATCAAAAGATGTTGACATAGATGAAATTAAAACTATTTTAGATAAATATCTCTTTTTTTGAAAAATTTTAAAAGTCACACATTTATAAAATAAGTAATTTAAAAGTGGTTTTTGAATCAAAGTGTCCCATGCCACTATCAAACTTTTGAAATGAAATATCATGTAAAAACATTCATTATCATATAAATAAATCCTTAAAATCATTTTGAAAATATAGACATTAATTAAAAAGATTTAGAATAATAAATCTTTAAAATAGATAATATTCTGATATTGATAAAGAGTACCTTTCACAAATTCTTAAAATATTCATTTTGAAATCATTTAAAAGTAACAAAATTATCAAATAAAACATTTACTTTCAAAATATTCTTATATTCATATAAGGGATGCTTGGATGATTATATAATGGTGGAAAATAGCCGCACCCACCGTATAAGTTAAAAAAAATACATTCTTACCATAATTTTTTCGAAAAGGTTAAAAAGGGCCTTGTTTAGAAAATGACAGAAATATTCTTTTATAAACATATTATAAAAACTCAACAAGGGTATAAATGAGTTTAACCCATATTCTATAAAATATTAAGAATTATTTCATGTACATTTTTAAAAAACATGGTTGTGGATGATAAAGAGGTCCTAATAGATAATTATGTATAAACAACCTCGGATAATGAAGAGATAGTGAAATAAACCCTTACCTTATACATTTCTGTCACGACCCGTCCTCGGGGCCCGTGTCGTGACTACCCCAAGCCCGCCTTCCATAGGCCAGGGGCTGGCGACTAGCACCAAAGGCGTAAAATCCTGATAACTGGGAAGGCATTGACTTTATAAAAGAAAACAAGCACCACAGAGTACAAGCGGAAGCAAAACACTAAGTACATAAGAAAAGCTGACAAGTAAATGGGCCAGAATACAAACCTAAAAGAAAGTACAACTACAACTGAACAAGGTACGACAGCAAAAAGACAAACAGCTGGAAGAAGGAAGCAGCTCCTGGGTCGTCCTCCTTGGGTCCTACCTGAAGGGTAGGTACAGATAGCGCAGCTCCTAGTCGTCCACCATGGATCCAACATGAAGGGTAGGTACAGATAGCCTCCTCCACACTCTCGTCTGTCAACCTCCTCGGTGAGTCGTCTCGTCGTGTAGTCCACCTCCGGGTACGGACTCGTCGTGTAGTCCACCTCCAGGTACCGTCCAGTCCTCGAACACTCGACCTCCGTCAGCACTGTCTGTCGTCTGCAACCAACACAATGAGGTGAGGGCATAGCCCGTGCAGGGGTGAGTATAAATTTACTCTGTAGGGACCCCGAGACCCTCAAGGTCTCACTAAACCAACAAGGGTAACCACAAGAAGATCTCAACAGATAACATCCACTTAGATATATGCCCATACATATTCGTAAGTTATCAAGTAACCCATCTCAATCATGAGGAAATACAAGGATTGTGAAATCAACGGATAACCACTACCCAGGTATATTCCCATACATATACCTAAGTTATCAAGTGACTCATCTCAATCATGAGGTAAACACAAAGGTCAAAAGTCTCAGCTCAAACCAGGATTTTCATTATCGAAACCATAACTGCTGAAGAGCTCCGTCTCTGGAGTGTACAGTGGTCCTGTCATGACTCCGAGGTACTGCTCACTAACCTAAGACTGCTGAAGAACTCCACCTATCGAGTACTGCGGGCCATCTTCTACAACCAAGCGCTCTCATGTGCCGCTACAACCAAGCGCACCTCTGTCGTTCGATCAGCAGTCGTCAGGTCTCAGTCAGCTACACGGTCTCCGTATTCCGCACGCTCGTCTCCGGGAGGGTTCTCTCCATGAGCTGTTGGTCGATACTACAAGTATCACAAGGTTCTACGAAGAAGAATCTCAAAGGACCGCCTCGTCATAGAGGTCTCAACGCAACAGACGGCGCGTCAATAGGACGCCCGGTCTGTGAGTTGCTAGCCTTTTCCTCCCAGGGGCCCGGTTGGTTTCGTGTGCGAACCAATCCGTTCGTAACTCAACTATACCCCGAACACTCATAGGGTATACTCATAGGGACCGTTTCTCAACGTGATCACCAACGCCGCTGACAGTTCGTCAAACGGACATCCGGTCAGAAAGATATCAGCTTTTCCGTTCCAGGGGCCCGGCTGGATTTCGGGTGCAATCCAACCCGGCCACTATCCAACTGCATCCAAATCTCGGGTGAAGGATGCCAAAAGTTCTGTATCGTCAACAGGAACGCAACTCAACAGACGGCGCGTCAATCGGATGCCCGGTCTGGAAGTTATTGGCTTTCTCGTTCCGGGGGCCCGGTTGGTTTTTAAGTTTAAACCAACCCGACCACACTCCGACGGTATCCAAACCTCGAGCGGAGTATGCCAAAAGATCCATCTCACTAGAGGAATTTAACAAAGGTGACGACACGTCAATCGGGCGCCCGTAGCTCAAGATATGAGCGTTTCCGCTACGAGGGCCCAGTTGGATTCGTGTACGAACCAATCCGGCCGAACTCAATGTAATCTGAAACCTTGAGTGTGATATACCGAAACGACCGTCTCGATCCAAGGATCGTGTTGCCGATGACGGCGCGTCATTCGGGGGCCTGTATCTCATGTTACAGGCATTTGAACGAAAATGGTCCGAAGATGGGGGGTCAGGGCCCGGTCCGACCCCGATGGGTCGGCCAAACTGGGTTTCCCGAACCGGGTCGGCCCAACCCGGTCCGCCCCTTCCGGTCGGACCGCCCTGGCTTGGCCGGTCGGACCGGCCTGGCTCGGCCGGCCCGACCCGCCTCGGCCGAGCGACGCGGGCGGGAGCCGTCGCCCCCGCGTGACACCCCCGCGGCACCCGCGGGGTGTCGCCCTGGACGACCAGAGCGACGCGGGGGGGAGCCGCCGCCCCCGCGTGACAACCCCACGGCACCCACGGGGTGTCGCCCTGGACAACCTGAGCGATGCGGGGGGGGGGGGGAGCCGCCACCCCCGCGTGACAACCCCGCGGCACCCGCGGGGTGTCGCCCTGGACAGCCGGACGCGGCTTCAGCCGCGTCCCGCGCGCGCAGGACCCGCGCGGCCGCGGGTCAGCGGGCACCGCCGCCTCTGGCCGAAGCCGTGGCGGTTCTTCCGACGGCGCGCTGGGGCATCGCCGCCTCCGGCCGCCGGCTTCCGCGGGCCACCGGAGTCGCTCCGGTGGTTCGATTCTGTTCCCGTCTGCGCCGCTGCTCCTCCCATGACTCATTCTTCACTGCGAAATCATCAAACTTCCGTTGCGGCACGTTCCGCCGTTGCCCGTCAAATCCTCACAACAACGAAGAACGACATAAGGTTGTCGGGCCGTGTTCATTTGGGCCGCACCCTCCGTGTTAGAGATAAACAATGGGAGAAATATATTCAACACATGAATCAACAATTTTAATGGATTAAAATTGTTCTTTTTGTCCGGTTATTCACTTTTAAAAGAAACGATCACGGGAAAAAGGAATTATTCACAACAACACCTACCTTGGGTAAAAGCCGATCGGATGGAGGCATCGTCGTTTGAAGTTCGTCGCGGTATGGAATCGTGAGGATGACGACGCCGAAGGGGGACGTCGGCGTTCGTCCGACTCAAGGGAAGGTGAAGCCATCGTCGTTTGCTACCCGACTACGCTTCCGAGCTTGTTCTTCGATCGGTTGATGATGAAGGGGAAGAAGAAGATCCGTTGACGAGTCTCGCCACGGAAGGGGAGAAATTCCGTGGAAGTAAAATGAGCGTTCTTCGTCAGAGGTCAGAGCATTCTTCGCGTTCTTAGCATTCTTCGCGTTCTTCATCGAAGAACGAAGAATTCTCTGTCTGCTCTCCTGAAGGTTTAACACAACACAAACCCCCTCAACCAAAATAAAATAAGTCCTCAACTTATTTTATTATCAACTTAAGAAAAGAAAAACAAAAGATAAGAAACGACCCATTTATTCGTAGAATTAATTCAACGAAATAAACCGTCCAATTAATTCAACGAAGAAAACCGCCCAATTAATTGGTGCGTTAAGAAATTAAGAAAATGTGTCAGTTGACTTTCATAATGACGGGTTTTCGCGGGTGCGTTACTTAGCGGAAAAGAAACGGTGGGGCTCGTGCGGGTCCCACCTCACAAATATCCTACCAAGAGGGTAGGATATTTTTGGATAGCACCATATCCGTAACAATTCCACTTAAGCTGATTTAAGTGGCTTCAAGTGGCTTCCAAGTGACTTAAGTGAAATAAAATAAAGTTTGTCGCACAATTATTTTATTTGTTAACATTAAGCCCGAAAATTAAAAACCACACCTGAGAAAACACAACTCCGGAAGAGTTTCTAAGCAATTACTGGCACTGTGATTCCATCGGTTCCCTCGGAATTCGATTCCGAGCACCGGTTTAAAAGTTAGAAAACCCGCTCGTCCGTTCACTGAACGTACCCGAGCCAAACTTCGGAAATTGATTCCGGGCACACCGGGCATCGGAATCAGGCGCCGTCAGAAACTGCGTTCTTGTAAAATTCCAAAAAAAATTAAGAGAAAAATTTCCTTAGAATTTACGGGTCTTTAAATTACTCCCACCATAGGGCTTTACGTCCCCGTAAAGCTTCACCACAAACTTAGGGAAACAAAGCGGTACTGAGCATGCATCTGAGCCTTCTGTTCCCATGTGCTCACCTGGAGGTTCCCGCGCTGCCAAAGAAAGTGCACCAGAGGAAACGATCGTCCTCGTAGGATCTCCTCCTGTCGATCCTCGATCCCCACAGGAACCTCCGTAGAAGTCACCTCATCGCCACCATCCAGCTCCTCATGGTCGATGATATGAGAAGGGTCGAGCACGTATCTCCTCAGTTGGGATACGTGGAAAACATCGTACACCTAGTGCAACTGAAGTTGATGGGCCAAGCGGTAAACCACCCCACCTACCCAGCTGAGGACCTAGAAAGGTCCACTGAACCTTGGAGATAACTTTCCTCCCTGGCCACATCTCCGTAAACCTCGTCGAGGTGAGACCCGTAAGAAGACATGGTCGTCATCCTCGAACTCCAGAGGTCTCCATTTTCTGTTAGAACTAAAACTCAAAACGACTGCTGCTAAGAGGGTAAGGTTGACCGACTCAAGAGTGATCGGTCGCACCCTATTGTGCAAGAGTTACCCTGCGCTGCCTGGGGTTTCCTTTTTCGCCGACCAAGGAAAACCCATCCCGACGTTTGCCTAAAACTGTCAATTTGAGTATAAACAGTTTTTGCCCATTCTATACTCAAACTAACGTCGTAAGGCCTCGACGCTGCCACCAAGAGATTCCAACCAGAACTCTCGCCTCGAGGGTCTGACCACATCGTCGGCGTAAGTGTGATTATCGAGTCTCCACCCAAGGTATCTCCAGACATGAGGGTCAAGTCCACGGCATACCGGAAACTCTAGGTCTGGAACAAGATTTGTGAAAGCAAGGAATGATTCATATTGACATCCGTTACTACAGAAGCTAGTAGTGGACACAGACTGTCCCTTGAATCATTTCTAGAACCATTGGGTCACACTACTTGACCGCATGTAGCCGCACTCTTCCTCCGCCCTCCAGCTCCCTGAGCCTGGATGGAATAACTAAGGCGGGTGGTTATACCATGTTAGGATGTACACCACCTCATGCTGCTCTCCTAGCTCTGCCTCCACGTCTGATGCTTCGTAGACTCATCTCTCCTTTAAGCTTCCTCTTCTTGAAACATTTAACACGCCTGAGTCTCTAAGACTGGCACCGGTTTCCTGTTTCTTATTGCACTGTGCAGTCTTCATCCACTCCTGGATGAACTGCACCTCCTTTGAATACGATCTGGAAGAGCTGCTAAAATTTCTCCTTTGCTGAAAAGATAAACCTAGTCTCATCCCCCCTCTGGATGAACCACTCCCATTGCCTAATACATTCAATCCTTACATGAAGGATGCATTCATGACATGGATGACGTCGTAAGGCCTCGACGTAACTACTAAGAGATCCAACTGTCACTCTCGCCTCCAAGGGTCGAGTCACACTGTCGGCATCAGTGTGAGGTAACTGGGTCTCTTCCAGTAGGAATCTCTAAAGTGAGGGTCAAGTCAACAGTCTTAACAAGGACCACTCAGTATCAAAATGACAGGAAAACAAACAAAGATAAGTGTCTTTTTATTATTGCAGCTCATAGTATAAAGACACGAATACAAAAGCAACATGGAACTAGAATTACAAAGGACATATCCACTAGTTCCTCTCCTTCCCACCTTCTCTCAGAGCTCTACTGCCTTTTCCACTGCTCAGCTGTTGCTCAAGCACCAACCACTTCTTTTGTCTCTCTGGCTCCTCCAACACTCGCTGATCAACTGTACGAGGATTCAGACAGTCACGTGCCCGGTGACCCTTTCCACCGCATGAGTAACACAACCTGTTTCTGGCATGCATAGCTCTGTTCCCACCCCGGGTGCCCCGCACCACTGGTCCTAAAACCCGAGATCGTCCAACTGCTAGTCTGGTCCTCCTGGACCTCTGCATCATCTGTCTACTGCCCACATATGACTCGGCAACTGATTGAAAACCCTGCGGCAAAGGCAGAAGCTCCTATACATGCTCGGGGTGTAGAGATAATGGCACAAAATCCACCCTGAAGAAGGTCTCTAAGTCTTCCCATGCGAAGGTCATCCCGTCGCAAAACTGGAACAAGCGGCTCCACCACCTGCATGCTGCTGCCTAAAGAAGGATGGCAGCAAAGATCACCACAAAGTCTGTCAGTGTCCCTACTAGCCTGAAGAATCTCACCACAGCCTCCATCCAATCCTCAGCCACCTTCGGGTCCGTCCCTCCCTAGAACCTGGGTGGCCTCTGGCGCTGGAACTCGTGCAGCGCACTCAAGTAGCTTGCATCGCCTACTGCTGGGGCTGGTGGCATCGGTGGCCCAACGTGTGGTAGTACCGCTGGTGCCTCAACTACAAGAGGGCCCTGTACCGAAGCCTCGTCACTCGACAGGCTGTCAGAACGCACATCCCTCTGGGCTCTAGCTGGTCGTCTGAGAAAAGGCATCCTGAAAGAAACAACGTAACACGGTCAAACGATTATACATGGTGAGCTGACCTGGTTTGAGTTGTTTTAAGGGGAAACCATTGAAATCACACACGCAATCAGTGTTTTCATGCCCAAAGTCGGAAATCAGTTTTCAGGGTCCTGGTGTATGGATACGTCGGCCGCCCGCACCAACACTGGACTCCCTGAACTGAAAACCACACTCGGTACTCTTAACACTATTGCTTCACAGAAGAAACATCAGAGTTATAAGTTCTGCGGTAGAACCGAAATCCTTTGATACCAATTTTTCACGACCTGTCATCGGGGCCCATGTTGTGACTACCCCAAGCCCGCCTTCTATAGGCCAGGGGCTGGCGACTAGAACCAAAGGCGTAAAATCCCGATAACTGGGAAGGCATTGCCTTTATAAAAGAAAACAAGCACCACAGAGTACAAGCGGAAGCAAAACACTAAGTACAAAAGAAAACCAGAAATGTAAATGGGCCAGAATACAAACCCAAAAGAAAGTACAACTACAACTGAACAAGGTACAACAGCAAAAAAACAAACAGCTGGAAGAAGGAAGCAGCTCTTGAGTCGTCCTCCTCGGGTCCTACCTGAAGGGTAGGTATAGATAGCGCAGCTCCAGGTCGTCCACCACGGATACTACCTAAAGGGTAGGTACAGATAGCCTCCTCCGCGCTCTCATCCGTCAACCTCCTCTGTGAGTCGTCTCGTCGTTTAGTCCACCTCCGGGTATGGGCTCATCGTGTAGTCCACCTCCGGGTACCGACTCATCATGTAGTCCACCTCCGGGTACCATCCAGTCCTCGAACACTCGGCCTCCATAAGCACTGCCCGTCGTCTGCAACCAACACAACGAGTTGCGGGCATAGCCCGTGTAGGGGTGAGTATAACGATACTCAGTAGGGACCCCGAGACCCTCAAGGTCTCACTAAACCAACAAGGGTAACCACAAGAAGATCTCAACAGATAACCTCCACTTAGATATATGCCCATATATATACCTAAGTTATCAAGTAAACCATCTCAATCATGAGGAAACACAAGGATTGTGAAATCAACGGATAACCACTACCCAGGTATATGCCCATACATATACCTATGTTATCAAGTGACCTATCTCAATCATGAGGTAAACACAAAGGTCAAAAGTCTCAGCTCAAACCAGGATTTTCATTATCGAAACCGTAACTGCTGAAGAGCTCCGTCTATGGAGTTTACAGTGGTCCTGTCACAACTCCGAGGTACTGCTCACTAACCTAAGACTACTGAAGAACACCACCTATCGAGTACTGCGGGCCAGCTGCTACAACCAAACGCTCCCATGTGCCGCTACAACTAAGCGCACCTCTGTCGTGGGTCTGTCGCTACAACCAAGCGCTACCATGTGCCGCTACAACCAAGCGCACATCTGTCGTGGGTCTTCCGCTACAACCAAGCGCTCCCATGTGCCTCTACAACCAAGCGCACCTCTTTCGTTCAATCAGAAGTCGTCAGGTCTCAGTCAGCTACACGGTCTCCATATTCCGCATGCTCGTTTTCGGGAGGGTTCTCTCCACGAGCTGTTGGTCGATACTAAAAGTATCACAAGGTTCCACGAAGAATAATCTCAAAGGACTGCCTCGTCATAGGGGTCTCAACGCAACAGACGGCGCGTCAATCGGACGCCCGGTCTGTGAGTTGCTAGCCTTTTCGTCCTAGGGGCCCGGTTGGTTTCGTGTGCGAACCAATCCGGCCGTAACTCAACTATACCCCGAACACTCATAGGGTATACTCATAGGGACCGTTTCTCAACGTGATCACCAACGCCGCTGACGGTTCATCAAACGGACGTCCGGTCAGAAAGATATCAGCTTTTCCGTTCCAAGGGCCCGATTGGATTTCGGGTGCAATCCAACCCGGCCACTATCCAACTGCATCCAAATCTCGAGCGAAGGATGCCAAAGGTTCCGTATCATCAACAGGAATGCAATGCAATAGATGGCGCGCCAATCGGACGCCCGGTATGGAAGTTATTGGCTTTCTCATTCCGGGGGCCCGTTTGGTTTTTAAGTTAAAACCAACCCGACCACACTCCGACGGTATCCAAACCTCGAGCGGAGTAAGCCAAAAGATCCGTCTCACTAGAGGAATTTAACAAAGCTGAAGGCACGTCAATAGGACGTCCGTATCTCAAGATATGAGCGTTTCCGCTCCGAGGGCCCGGTTGGTTTCATGTACGAACCAATCCGGCCGAACTCAAAGTAATCTTAAACCTTGAGTGCGATATACTGAAACGACCGTCTCGATCCAAGGATCATGTTTCCGCTAACGGCGTGTCGTTCGGAGGCCCGTAGCTCATGTTACGGGAATTTGACCGAAAATGGTCCGAAGACGGGGGGGGTCCGGGCCCGGGCCGACCCCCCCTGGGTTGGCTGAACCGGGTCGGCCCGACACGGTCCGGCCCGGCCGGGCGACGCGGGGTGTGGGGGGGGGGTGGGGGTGTGGGGGTGGGGGGGGGTGGGGGTGGGCGGGGGGCGGGGGGGAGCCGCCGCCCCCGCGTGACACCCGCGGGGGGTCGCCCTGGACGACCCGAGCGACGCGGGGGGGGGGGGGGGGGGAGCCACCGCCCCCGTGTGACACCACTATGACACCCGCGAGGGGTCTCCCTGGACGACCCGAGCGACTCGGGGGGGGGGGGGAGCCGCCGCCCCCGCGTGACGACCCCGCGGCACCCACGGGGTGTCGACCTGGACAACCCGAGCGACGCGGTTGGGAGCCGCCGCCCCCGCGTGACAACCCCGCGGCACCGCGGGGGTGTCACCCTGGACAGCCGGACGCGGCTTCAGCCGCGTCCCGCACGGCCACGGGTCAGCGGGCGCTGCCGCCTCCGGCCGAAGCCGTGGCGGTTCTTCCGGCGGCGCGCCGGGGCGCCGCCGCCTCCGGCTTCGCGGGCCACCGGAGTCGCTCTGGTGGTCCGATTCTGTTCCCGTCTGCGCCGCTGCTCCTCCCGGGACTCATTCTTCACTGCCGAACCATCAAACTTTCGTTGCGGCACGTTCCGTCGTCGCCCGTCAAATCCGCACAACAACGAAGAACGACGGAAGGTTGTCGGGCCGTGTTTGTTTGGCCCGCACCCTCCGTGTTAGAGATAAAAAACGGGAGAAATATATTCAACACATGAATCAAAAATTTTAATGGACTAAAATTGTTCTTATTGTCCGGTTCTTCACTTTTAAAAGAGACAATCACGAGAAAAAGGAATTATTCACAACAACCCCTACCTTGGGTAAAAGACGATCGGAAGGAGGCGTCATCGTTCGAAGTTCGCCGTGGTATGGCGTCGCGAGGAGGACGACGCCGAAGGGGGACGTCGGCATTCGTCCGACTCAAGGGAAGGCGAAGCCGTCGTCGCTTGCTACCCGACTCCGCTTCCGAGCTTATTCGTCGATCAGTTGACGATGAAGGGGAAGAAGAAGATCCGTTGAAGAGTCTCTCCATGGAAGGGAAGAAATTCCGTGGAAGGAAAACGAGCGTTCTTCGTCAGAGGTCGGAGCGTTCTTCGCATTCTTCGCATTCTTCGCGTTCTTCGAGTTCTTCGTCGAAGAACGAAGAATTCTTTCTCTGCTCTCTCGAAGTTTTAACACAACACAAACCCCCTCAACCAAAATAAAATAAGTCCTCAACTTATTTTATTATCAACTTAAGAAAAGAAAAACAAAAGATAAGAAACGACCCATTAATTCGTAGAATTAATTCAACGAAATAAACCGCCCAATTAATTCAACGAAGAAAACCACCCAATTAATTGGTGCGTTAAGAAATTAAGAAAATGTGTCAGTTGACTTTCATAATGACAGGTTTTCGTGGATGCGTTACTTAGCGGAAAAGAAACGGTGGGGCTCATGCGGGTCCCACCTCACAAATATCCTACCAAGAGGGTACGATATTTTTGGATTGCACCCTATCCGTAACAACTCCACTTAAGCTGCTTTAAGTGGCTTCAAGTGGCTTCCAAGTGACTTAAGTGAAATAATATAAAGTTTGTCACACAATTATTTTATTTCTTAACTTTAAGCCCGATAATTAAAAACCACACCAGAGAAAACGCAACTCCGGAATAGGCGTTTCTAAGAAATTACCGGTGCTGCGATTCCATTGGTGCCCTCAGAATTCGATTCTGAGCACCAGTTTAAAAGTTAGAAAAACCCGCTTGTCCGTTCACTGAACGTACCTGAGCCAAACTTCGGAAATTGATTCCGAGCACACCGGGCCTCGGAATCAGGCACCGTCAATAACTTCGTTCTTGTAAAATTCCAAAGAAAATTAAGAAAAAAATTTCCTTGGAATTTACGGGTCTTTACAATTTCATTGGATGAGGTTAGGTTAACCTCCTGTATAATGGTGAAATATTTTTTATTAAATTATAAAAGAAAGAATCAAATACATTAATATGATATCATATATCATCATTTAACATTGCTTTGTTAATAATATCTTAGTATAATCGTCGTTTCGGGTGTTAACTTACTCATTTTCTTTTATATGTTTTGTTACATAAATTGTAATTATTATCCATAGGTTGTATCTTTTTCATATCCATAATGATATCAAGTCCTTAAACATTATTTTTAATCATCAAATGTAAATTTGTCTTGAATGGATACGATGGGGAATGAATCTCATTGTGTTCGTGGAGATGGTAGTCCGTACGTATGCACGAGCGATGATATCATTCTTTTGATATTAAAATAATATATATTTGGATGCGGTATCATATATAAAGAATAATTATCATGTTATATTTATTATTTACATCAATTAAACATCATTATCATACCCATCCAAATAATAATGTTTTGAATAAAAATTACACCATGATGTGGAGACAATAAGTCGTATGTACGCACGTATCATGAAATATCATTAAAAGGATGGATAGAATATTGAATATGGTTGTAAAATATTTATAACAACATCACAGTATATAAATATACAGCAGTTATTATTATATAATTTATATAACAATGAAATAAGAAGTTGAAGAAGAAAGGAACTAGAATGAGGGTGATGAAAACATTAACTCTTCTTCAAGTTCTTCCATTTGATTTGATTAAAATGGATCCTTAGGCTGAATTTATTATCAATATAAGGCCTCTAGGTTGAATTGGGGAAGTTTATAGAATATTTGGGCTAGGGTTTTCTGAGCCAAAAGTTTTTGAAGGTGAGAATTAGAGGGAAGGAAAAGTTCCCTTTTATAAGAGGGGTGAGGGGCATATTAGAAAAAGATAGAAATATTATTATATAATAAATTTATATTTGGTTTCGAATGGCTCAAAAGTGGATTATTTAAAATTTAAGGTAGGTCTAGGTCTAAAACCTCTCAACCAATAGGATTTAGACAGGTTTGGGTCGCTATATTAACAATATCTTTAGGATTTAACTCTTAGTTAAATAGTTTGACATCTACCATGTCTCTTGGTATATTTATATTATATAGGAAATAAACATACTATAAACTTACAAGAGACCCCCAAGTGTTCCATTAATAATAATCCAATAATTATATAATTCCTTTGTCTAAGACTTATATTTTTAGGAATAGAATATCGATTAATAATATAATATATGTTTTAAAAAATCCTTTATGTAAATTTTGACACTGTTTAATAATTGATTTTTGTTGAAGTTGTAACAACTTTATTAATTATAACCAATTTCATTTAAGAAATCCTTACATGTCATATTAGATAATAAATTTTTTTTATGTCATCAAAACTTTCAGATTATATTAATTTTAACATTTATAATACTAATTATTTGATTCTTTCATTAATAAGGAAAATAATGCATCATTATTGTGTCATAAATAAATTTAATTATTCAATGTCTAAAAATTATAAATAAAATACCATTATGTAGGAAATAATTTTATATTTCTAATGAATATTTATAGTCGAAAATATACCATATATATCCTAATGTAAAATTTTTTTTTCTAAAACATATATGCTTATGTCATTTTTGTATTTACTTTAACTTAATTAATATAAAGTTCCATTATCACTTACATGTGGATAAATGGGGTCACAATATCGACCCGAATATGCCCATGGTCGGAAATTATCAACCAATATGGTTATGACACATTTTAGGGTAATTTATTATTATTATAATATTATTTTTCTACCTTTATTTACTGGATTTACCCTTTAACCATGGTAAATAAAATATTTACCGAAGGAATTATTCAAAATTTCTAACACAAAAAGTTACCTATTTACACAATTTGGACATATTGATTCTAAATATGGCATCAATTTTACTAAATTCAAAACACATAAGTATCATAAATTAATTTAAAATTAATTCCCATTGTTAAAACAAAAAATGTGTTTTTAAGAGATAATAACTATCGAAAGATTGACAATTGCTTATTTCTAGTTTAAATGTGAAATTATGTCCAATGACCAACATTGGATTAAATGGTAAAAATATAATCTTATTATACTCTAAAATCATTCAAATTCATAATTTATCACCAGTAATTATTTCTATTAAAAAAGTTATTTTTTATGAAAATTTAGTAATTTTCCCTATTCATAAAAATTTGAAAGTTATCCGAACAGTACCAAAAATTCATTCTAAGCTAATTTATATATTCCGAATACAAAAATGATGTCCATTTTGAACAATAAAGTTTATAAAATTTCAAAAAGTGGATATTACTATCCATTACGGCTAGTTTGATTGGTTTTGGTGTGTGTTAGAACTCGAATATGCGTACAACACATGCTACAATATTATTAAAATAGAAGTGTATCGTGGATTCTTGGGGTGTTACATTATACCCTAATTTAATAAATTTCTTCCTCGCAATTTGAAATTATTTTTCAAAAATAAATGTTTAAAAATAGAAAATACGTTTTGGAAAACCCACATCAGAAATTAGGTTAATAAAATTTAGTCTTAATAAGAGGAAAAGTGAAATGAAAGGGTTGCCTCCAAATTATGATCTCGATTAAGAGAAAATTGGTGCCAATTAAAGAAAAATAATTGGATGAAAAATGTAAATATTTATAGTTAGTTATTGGGGTTATCAACCACAAACAAGTGTAAAACTGAGGGCCTTAAATTCATCAATCTATGATTATTTAAAATATCATTGGTTCAACAAAACATAAGGTATTTGGGTATCACATTTTTGGTTTTAAGATACCTTCACTAAATTATTAGATTTAATTTATTCATATAATAAGATAAATATATATATCTATATACTTGACAAGTAGAGTTTCATCCTTCACATAATTTCTACCACAAACTCATCTTTCACTCCAAAAGATAATAGGACTGAAAAAATATTATATTTATCATAATCATATAAGGATCCAAACATTAACACAAACAATTAAAATGAATAAAAATACCTTGTAATGGCCAGGGACTTCCTGTAGGATAGAGTTAGGTAATAAAGGCATGCCTCACTACGGTTGTAGATTTGATTCCTGCATCTTTGTCCAACACGATGGGTTATTGCCCGATCTCTGTGTAGGTGCCAGACTCAGTTTCTTGGAAACAGGATTTGGTTTTCCCGGTGTTTCCCAGGTTCTGTTCGTCTTGCCTTCTTCAAGGTCACTCGGCTCTTCTGTGTAGGCGTGGCCGTCAGGGGCCTCGTCCGAAGAATGCCCGCCCTTCCAATACTAGAGCTTCGTCGGCCCATCGCAATGGGGGTCCCATGCCTGCTCTAGTGGCCTCAGATGCGGTTTCTGGTTATGAGGGTGCGGGTTCTTCCAGGTTTGAACCTGCGTGCAGGAGTTTGGTTTCAGCTTCTAAGAGTCTTCCTTCGGGGTCGGGCAAGAAGCTGGTGTGTGGTTCCTCGGGTCCCAGGGGGCGGAATGGGGAGGGCTCTGTGTCTCCTTTTCTTTCTCCCCCAGATCCCTTCAAGGACTGGCTGCCTTTTTTTATGTCCTGGCTGCCGAAAATGTTTAGGTGTGGAGCTCGGGATCTATCTCTTCTGCAGCACTTTGAGGAGGAGCGATCTGCTAAAGAGTCAACGGTGTTGCTGGTTTTTCCTTTGGGGCCGCCTGTTCTCTTTCCACCGTCTCTTGGTGGTGGACCGGTTAGCAAGGAAACAAGAAGTAAGAAGAAGGAGTTTTTGTTGGAGTGTCCCTCGGGGCCGTCTACCTCTCCTGCGGCTATCGATGGAGGTACTCCAGTTTCTCCAATGTCAAGCCCGGGGGTCATCAATTGGGCACAGTTGCAAAAACAGAGAGTTGATTCTACTCCTATCAGTAAGAGGACCAAGCTGCCTGGGGCCAAAGCCGGGCCTGCTGGTTATTAATGTCTTCTATTCTTGTCTGGAATGCCCGTGGCTTGGGAGCACGGGTGAAATCAGACCTCATTGCCTTGGAAGTCAAGAAAAACAAAGTATGTTTAGTTTTGGTTCTCGAGCATAAACAGAGGGTTGCTAAGATCAGTTCTTTTTCAAGGAAAATGCGCATGAGTAGGTCCATGCATGTCGACCCGATCAATAAGCACATATGGATCTTCTGGAATAAGGAGTGTGTAGTGTATTTTATTGATGCAGGTGATCAATTTATCACGTCGAAAGTAACGAAAGGGGGGGACTGCTTCTTTGTCTCGTTTGTGTGCGGGAGCTGTAACCTCCAAGAACGGAAACGCCTTTGGCAAGGACTCGGGGCCTTTAACCCAATGGACATTCCCTAGCTTGTCACGGGGGATTTCAACGCTGTACTGGACACCGAGGATAAAAAGGGTAGAGGAGCGTTCCCCAGAAAGGTGAGCCTGGACTTTGCTCAGTTCATGGCGGATAAGGGCCTCCTTGACCTGGGGTTTTCGGGAGATAGTTTCACCTGATGTAATAATCAATCTGGCAGGAGGAGATGCTGGAGCAGGATTGATCGCTGCTTGGCTGACAACAACATGATGTGCAAGTTCCCAGATGCAGGGTTCAAGCACTTGGTACGTGGGCTCTCTGATCATTCTCCAATTCTGGTTTCTTTGGTTCCCATGCAGGATCGTCAAGAAGCGTTCCGTTTTAATCAACGGTGGGCCCAAATGGATAGCTTCCATCGTCTCGTAAAGATCTCATGGAACGAGCCTGTGCAGGGGCACTCGTGGGTTAAAATTCATAATAAACTGAGGCGTTTGAAACTCAATCTGATGTCGTGGGCAAGGGAGCTTCCTCCGTTTGATCGTAATCTGGAGAACCTGAAGCAGAGTATCGAAGGCCTGGAGGCTTACTTGGAGGAGGAGTGGGATGACTTGGTTTTTGATAACCTCGTGAGTATTAAGGAGTGCTGGGCCGAGGAGCTTCTTAAACATGAAAGCTTGGCTCGGGATCGCTCCCGGGTGAGATGGCTTCAAGAGGGGGACTGTAATTCGGCTTTTTTCCATGCTTGCATCAGAGAGAGAAAGTGCATATCCACACCTAACCTCCTGTTAGAAGACATCTCTTATTTGAATGATAGGGACACTTGGGGGGTTTAGCAGTTTCCTTCGTTAAAGATCTCCTTGCTGGACCTAATATGAGGATGGCTATGGGATATCCTAGTGGTCAGAGCGAGCTGTGGGAGGCGATTCCCAAGAGGGTGACTCGGGTGGATAATGAGGTCCTTGAGGCCATTCCTAGTGAGGAGGAAATTCAAGCAGCCATGCAACACCTTAATCCAGATAGTGCCCCTGGGCCTGACGGCTTCCCGGGATCATTTTACAGAGGGGTTTGGGAGAGGGTTAAGAAGGATATTATTGAGGAGGTCCAAGACTATTTCTGGGGTGGGAGCATTCCAAGGGTGGCTAGTGAAACAACTATGGTGCTCATACCAAAAATTAACAACCCTTCTTCTCTGTCTCACTATAGGCCAGTGAGCTTATGCAACTTCCCCTATAAAATCTTGGTGACAGTCATTAACCAGAGATTAACCATGTTTCTTCCGGCCTGGATTTGTTTGGAACAACATGGGTTTGTGAAAGGGCGATCCATTCAAGGTGCGATAGCGACGACTCAGGAGACGCTAAGGGATATTAATATCAAGACCCACAGATCGAACTTGGAAATCAAAGTGGATATGAACAAGGCTTTTGACAGAATTGAATGGAGCTTCATTAACAGAGTTCTCTCAAGCATTGGCCTTTCAGATAAGGTGGTGGATCTCTTATTCCGAAGTTTTAGTTCCCCATGGATGGCAGTGGCTCTTATGGGAAAGGTGCATGGCTTCTTCAAGGCTACTAGAGGCCTTAGGCAAGGAGATCCCCTATCTCCCAGCATCTTCATCCTGGCTCAAGACACTCTAAGAAGGCTCATTCAAAGAGGTCTAAATCAAGGGATTCTAAATCCTTTTAAGAGGAGGATGAATGTACCCTTGGTTTCTCATCTGATGTTCGCGGACGATACTATCATATTCATCAACGGTGGGAAGAAGTCGGTTCGAGGTATTATGCACATCCTTTAAACTTATTTCCACTAGAGTGGCCATATCATCAGCTCCACCAAGAGTAGTTTCTTTCTTCCAAAATAGAGCACTGCTAGCCGGGTGGCCTCATTGTGTAGACGGCTGAACATGCAGCGTGGGGATCTGCCTCTAGAGTACTTGGGCACACCAATTTCCTCGGGGAGACTCCGGGTACGTGACTTTGATCCAATTGTGTGTAAGATAACTAACCGAGTGCTAAACTGGAAAAACAAATTCCTGTCGTTTGGAGGCCGTATTACTTTAGTTAATAGCGTTCTGTCTTCCATCCCCATGCACGCGGTGGCTGCTTCCAATGTGCCTCAAGGTGTGATCAAAACGATTGACAGGATCCTATGTAACTTCGTTTGGGATGCAAAAGCCGAAGGCAAGAGGCACTGGGTCTCTTGGGATAAAATGGCAAGGCCAGTGTTAGAAGGGGGAGTTGGTGTCAGGAGCCTTCGCAGCTTGATTAACTGTATGCATGCAAAGCTTGCCTGGGAAGTTCAGGAGGAAAGAACACTTTGGGGAAGAACCATGTCACAGATTGGTGGGGTTCGGAAAGATGAAAGGCATGGATACAGATCTCCTCTGTGGGGGAAGGTTTTCCCCTGATTCAGTTTCTGCTCCCGCATGCCAGATGGATTGTTGGTTCAGGGGACCTTTCTTTTTGGCACAAGAACTGGGCTGGTAACACTCTTGTTTTCCCGGGGTGTCCTGCTCCTTTGATTACAATAAAAGAGGCGATGTTGTTTCCCAAGTTTACAGAGGATGTGCTGAACGCTGATCAGCAAGACCTTCTGGCGTCCATCGAGTTAAACACAAGTCCGGATATCTGTGTTTTCTCTCCCTCGACTTCTAGAGTCTTTTCCAAGAGAGAGTATCGAAGGCTGGTTTCCGAGCAGAACCACCAGGAAGAATGGAATGGCGTGCTATGGTGCAATCTCATATCGACTAAATTCAACTTTCTTCTTTGGCATATCAGAAGGAAAGAAGTGGCCATGGATGATCGTGTTAAAAACTTGGGCATGAACCTAGCATCTGCATGCCACTGTTGGAGGAATAAGAAGGTGGAGAGCGTGATTCATCTGTTTTTTGAAGGGGACTGGGCAGCAGAGTTGTGGAAATGTTTCGGAGGTTCTGGTTTTTCTTACCCACGACAATGGGATGTCTGCTCGTTCCTGGAGGGTGGGTTTCAAGGGTATCTCGGGATGGAGAAGGAGCGTACGGCTCGGACGGCGATTCTGAGTGCAGGGTGCTGGTGTTTATGGAAGGCCAGAAACCAGGCCCGCTTCGAAGGTGAGGTCTCTTCGACTTGATCCATTTTAGCAAGGATGAGATTCTTGCTACTGGACTGGTCTTCTCTTCACGAGGAGTGGCGGGATGCTCCTTCATTTGGCAGGCTGCAGATTAATATCCCCCATCCTATGACTGCTTCAGAAGAGGTGCGGGGAAGGTGGGTTTCCTGGAAGCCACCTAGTTCTGGTCTCAAACTCAATACTGATGGGTCATGTGTGGCTGGTAGAATGAGTGGAGGGGGTGTGGTTAGGGACACCCAAGGTGATGTTTTTATAGCTTTTTCCTCTTGTTTTGGCATGGGTAACCCTCTCATGGCGGAGACCAAGGCTTTGCTCACGAGCCTACTGCTCTGCTTCCATAAAGGTGTGGTGATAACTCAGGCCGAGACCGACTCTCTCATTCTTCATGATGCTCTGAGGGGAAAGGGCGGCTCCCATTGGTCCATTTCATATCAATTTAGGAAATGCAGATCACTGATTCGGGACTCCATTCATGTTTCCCATACAATGAGGGAGGGCAACAAAGTAGCTGATCATCTGGCCTCCTTGGCTGAGCAGACTACCGGGCACACTTTCCTCATTCCTATTTGCAACCTGAAACCTGAGGCGGTGAACTTAATTAGAGTGGATGCCCTCGGCTTACATTATTTCAGACCTCCTTAGCAAGGGGATGCCCTTGATCTGGTGTGTTTCCTTTTTTTTGAATAAAAAATTTATCTTGGATGGATGGAATATAATCATTTGGTCCAAAAACACAAATACCTTAATTATTCCACTTTAACTGTAGTAACAACATAAGATTGTCCTTGATTCCTTGGCCTTTTCTAAGTAATGTTTCCTTGGATCTTAGGGATTTCATTTGCATAATTCCCCATTTCTCTACAAATTTAGCATTCAACATTGACAGAATATTTCTTTCCCGTGAAATCACGATGCTAGTGAACTTTTTCTCTACATTTGTAACAAACTCCCATTCCTTTTAGGAAAGTATAGGGGTGTTTCTACCCACAATTATCACATAATGGAAAACCATTATTTCCCTTTTTACCTTTATCTGTCTCTTTCTCTACCGTTCTCTTCTTCTCTTGCTTTACTTTATTGTCATAAGATATAGGGAATTCCTATTCTATCTTTAAAGCACATGAGACAATGTCTTCGTATGACTGGAAGGATTGAGATACTAATTATCGATGGAGAAATGGTTTTAACCCACAAAGAAATGATCAATATTACTCCTTTGGTTATGTATATAATCTGCTGCATGCCTCGCTAACTTTGTAATGTTAGCTTCATACATCGTGACATTCTCATCCTCCTTTTGCTTCAGACTAAGAAATTTCATTTCCATATCTTCTTGATAGTCATGAGAAATGTATTTTTCTAATAAAATATCTTTAAACTCCAACTATTCCATACTTGATAATTATTCATCTTCCTTTTTGTTTTGAATTAAAGACCATCATTGATCAGCATCTCCAGTGTGGCGGTAAACATTCATGATAAACTTTTCCCTTTCACTACTCCCATAAGCCTGAAATATTTTAGCTATGGAACTTATCCATTGCTCAGCTAATAGTGTATTTGTACCCCCATTGAATGTTGGTGGTTTTTTCCTCATGAAGCGATCTTACATTGATCCTCCACACTGCGGATCAGGGTGCTCCATACGGGTATGGTTAATTTTCGTAACTTGATTGAGTTGTCCTAGTGTGGTGATAAGAAGATCAGCACCAGATGTATCACCATCTCCACTATAATAATCTTGAGAAGGAGGGAAATCCCTACATGGAGTGCGTGTATTAATATGGTTTCCATTACTTCCACTAGGTGCCATTTCTAAATAATGTCATAAACTAGATAAGTTTATGAATCGAAATACACAATTCCAAACTTCTAAAACACTTAATATAAATTGTAAATTTTATTTATATAATAGATAGTCATAAAAAAATGATTTCCATGAGGATATATATACTCATACACCCTTAATAATGGTTTGTAAATAAAATGAGAATTATCCGAAGCATATCCCTCAGGAGTGTCGTAACCAAGAGTGCAGCAAGGCCTGTTGTCGTGCACCAGTTCTTGTTTGATTCTAGCTAAAAGCGGTGTTTTTGGGTTTTATCCCTAGGTATATCTGTGCTACTATCGCCTCTACCTGCTAGTATCCAGACAGTGATGTGTTTCTTGGAAGACTCATATAATCTCTACAATACCAAAATTCTAGGAAGTTCTTCTATATTAATCCACAATGTCTATCTTAGGGTTATGTGCTCTGATCAGAGTTTATCTAAATCTTGCTTCCAAGTATTGTACTAAACTTCCTCTGATACCAACTGTAACACCCCAACCCTTGTTACCCAGAGTTGGTGCATTGTCACATAACATTTGAATGATCACAAAAGATCAAGTCTCGAAAGGCCGAATTGTATAGTAGCATTAGAATCACTGGAAACATTCATAAAGTTTACATTACATAATAAATTGAAAACTACAACAACATCTTGTCTACACACTAATCTCCCTTTATACTATCCCTGTAGGTCATTCATAAAATAAATCTTTACATCCTAGGAAAAATAAAACATAGAAAGGGGTGAGCTCAAATTCCTAGTAAGGATAACAATATAGAGGAACCTTTCATAAATAAGCATAAACATTTAAGGAAACTAAAACACAAGCCTTTTAAACATGAACTTCAGCATAATATTGTAGAAATAAAATGAAATAATTCCATTTACTTATTCACATTGATATTATACTAGTCAAATAATCACATGCAAAATCAATAACCACTTTCATAATGATGGAATGTGTAATGCCAGACTATCATAACCACATAGTCAAGGCATTGTGCCAAGACTACAAATAAGATTTTTTCAAGGCCTTGTACCAAGACACTATTTTGTCTCATGAGACCAACCGATGCACAATGATCTATTGTGGGCTCCACCAATCACTTACTAAGTCCAATTCATTCCTCATATGAATAGGTTGAAACATAACATAAACATTCGTATTAAAACTATCATACTCAATGTCAATACTTTCTCTATAAACCATGAATGGTATAAAAATAATACATCCACCGTCAAACATATCACCAATACTTCAATACAATATGGAAGTTTTGTATCATAATAAATCAACTTCAAATAAGCTTAAAATCCATCAAAGGATATTGACATAGATGAAATCAAAACTATTTGATAGAAATATCTCTTTTTTTGAAATCATTGAAAAGTCACACATTTATAAAGGAAGTAATTTAAAAGAGATTTTTTAATCAAAGTGTCCCATACCACTTTGAAACATTTGAAAAGAAATATCATTTCAAAATATTCATTTCCATATAAATAAATCCTTAAAATTATTTTGAAAATATGGACATTAATTAATAATATATATAAAGATAAATCTTTAAAACATTTAAAATTATGATCTTGATAAAAAGTGCCTTTCACAAATTCTTAAAATATTCATTCTGAAAACATTTAAAATTTATATAATTATTTAATAAAACTTTTACTTTCAAAATATTATTATAAGCTTGTAAGTGGTGATTCGACGATTTTATAACGGTGAAAAATAGCCGGACCCGCCGTATATGTTAAAAAATCATTCTTAACATAATTTTGTCGAAAAGATTAAAAAGGACCTTGTTTGGAAAACAACGGAAAAATTCCGTTATAAACATCTTATAAAAAGTCAAAAAGGGTAAAAATTAATTTAGACCATAGTCTATAAAATAGAAAGAATTATTTGAAATACATTTTTAAGAAACATGGATGTGGATGATAAAGAGGCCCCATTTGATAATTATGTATAAACAACCTCGGATAATGAAGTGATTGTGAAATAAACCCATACCTTGTACTTTTCCTTTGTTTAGGGTAGAATAACCTCCTCTATAATGGTAAATAATTGTTATTAAATTATACAATAATCATATACATTAATATGATATCATATAAGATCTTTTAACATTTCTTTGTTAATAATATCTTAGTATTATCTTCGTTTCGGGTTTTAACTTTCTCGTTTTCTTTTATAAGTTTTGATACATAAGTCATGATTGTAATCCATAGGTTGTATATTATTCATATCCAGAATGATATCAGGACCTTAAACATTATTTTTAATCATCAAATGAAATTTATTCTTGAATGGATATGATAGGGAATGAATCTCATTGCGTTCGTGGAGACGGTAGTCCGTACGTATGCACGAGCGACAATATCATAATTTTGATATTAAAATAATATATAATTGGATTTTGTATCATATATACAGAATAAAAATCATGTTATATTTATTATTTACATCAATTACACATCATTATTATACCCATCCAAATAATAATGATTTGATTAAAAATTTCACCATGACATGGAGACGGTAAGCCATACGTACGCATGTATGGTGACATGTCATTCAAATGATGGATAGAATATTGAATATGGTCGTTCCATATTTATAATAACATAACAGTATATAAAGATACTGCAGTTATTATTTTAGAATTGAAATAACAAAGAAATAAGAAGTTGAAGAAGAAAAGAACTTGAAAAGGGTGGTGAAAACATTACCTTTTCTTCGTGTTCTTCCATTTGATTTAATCAAAAGGTCTCCTTAGGATGGCTTTATGATCAAACTAAGGCCACTATGATTAATTTATGGAGGTTGATAGAATATTTTGGTTGGGGTTGGCCGAGCCATACGGCTTTGATGATGTGAATTATAGGGAAGGGGAAGTGCCCTTTTATAAGAGGGGTGAGGGGCACCTTAGGAAAATCTAGAAATATTACTTTATAATAAATTCATACTTGGTTTCTAATGGATCCAATGTGGATTATTTAATGGTTGAGGTAGGTATAGGTTGAAAACCACTCAACCAATAGGTTTTGGACAGGTTTGGGTCACTATATAACTTTATCATTTGGATTTAACTCTTAGTTATATTGTTTGACATTTACCATGTCTCTTTGTATTTTTATATTATATAGTTAATAAACTTACTATAAACTTCCAAGCAACCCCGAAGTAGTCAATTAATAATACACATATCATTATATATGACCTTTGGCCAAACATTATATTTTTAGGAATATAATTTCAATTAATAATATAATATTTATCTTGAAAACTATTTAATGTCAATTTTGACACTATTTAATAATTGATTTTTCGTAAAGTCGTAAAAACATTATTAATTAGAACCAAATTCATTTAATCAATCCTAACAGGTCATATTACCCAATAAAATTTCTGTATGTCATCAAAACTATCAAAGTATATTAATTTTAACATTTATAATACTAATTATTTGATTCATTCATTAATAAGGAAAATACTACATCATTATTGTGTCATAAATAAATTTAATTATTAAATCTAAAAATTATAAATAATATTCCACAATTGTAGGAAATCTTTTTATATTTTTAATAAATATTTATAGTCGAAAATATAACATATATAACCCTATGTAAATTTTTTTAACAGATATATGCTTATGTCATTTTTTGTATTTACATTAACTTAATTAATATAATGTGGCATTATCACTTCCATGTGGATCCATGGGGTCCCAAAATCGACCCAATGATGCCCATTTTCGGACATGTATCAACCAATAGGGTTAGTACATGTTTTAGGATAATTTATTATTATTATGATATTATTGGTTTACCCTTATTTAATGGATTTACCTTTTAACCATGGTAAATAAAATATTTACCGAAGTAATTATTCAAATTGTCTAAAGTTAAAAGTTACCTTTTTACCCAATTTGGACCTCCAGATTATAATTATGGAATCCATTTTTCTAAATTCAAAACACAAAAGTGAAAGAAATTAATTTAAAATTATTTCTCGTTGTTAAAAAAAACCATGTTTTTAAGAGATAATAACTATCAAATGTTTGGCACTTGCTGATGTCCAGTATAAATTTGAAATTATTTCGAATGACCAAAATTGTATTAAATGGTAAGAATATAATAAAATTATACTCTAAAATCACTCAATTTCATTAATTATCTCTATTAATTATTTTGATTTAATTTTTTTAATTAAAATTTAGTAATTTTCATTTTTCATCAAAATATGAAAGTTTTCTGAAAAGTAAAAAAGATTCACCCTATGATAATTTCGATATTCCGAATCCAAAAATTAAGTCCATTTTGAAAGAGAAAATTAATAAAATTTCAAAATGTGGGTATTACTATTCATAACTGCTAGTTTGATTGGTTGTGGTGTGTGTTAGAACTCGAAGTTGCATACAACACACTCTAATGTATTATTAAAAGAGAAGAATATCGTGGAAGCTTGGGGTGTAACAACACTCTCAAAACCTCCTTCCGCAGTGCCACCGGTAGCATGGTGGATTCTCTAAAGAGGATGACGTGCTCCCCAGCTTCATAAATTCAATCGGGTCCCTATCTAGAGGATATCTGAGCATGTTGAGCGTCGCAGTCAAACTCCCCAAGTTGTGCCTCTCGATCGCTCTGAAGAATTGGGGGAGTGAAAGTCATATACTAGAGGTAAGCTGCTCCATCTCTATCCAAAAAGGATATATTCAACAAAGATAGTTGATTTTTCACCTCATTCAGCAACTATAGACCAGACCTTCTACTGAGTGTGTTTGCTAATATGTTCCACATCCTAGAAGTGTAGACTATTTCAAAGTCAAAATCCTATAGGTACTGTAGACAACGTCGTTGTCTTGGGTTCAGTTATTTTTATGGAATGACATACATGAGACTCTTGTGATCATAGTAGACTATAAAACATTCACTCATCATGTAATGTCACCACATCTTCGAGGAAAAAAACCACTACTGCTAACTCCAGGTCATGGGTAGCATAGTTCTGATCATGATTTCATAGCTATTAGAAACCATATGTGATCATAGCTCGCTCGTGTACCAGGACACATCCATGTTTGGTACGTGATGTGCCACAATAGACTACATACCCGACTCCCTCTTCTAGTAGCTTCAATATTGACGCACTCATTAGTCTCTACCTTAGTTCCTGATAACTATGCTACCATCACTCCATCCATAAGAAGGGTTGTCCATTCATTGTTAATGCTGACAAGGCTGACGCCACTCTGGAAAAGTCAGGTACGAATCTCTTGTAGTACCTAGAAATCCCCACAAAACGCCACACCTCAGTCACACTCTTGGGAGGCTCCCAAGAAAGCACAACCTCTATATTCATCAGATCCACTACAACTCCAGCCATCAAGATAATGTGTCCCTGAAAGTGGACCTTTAGTATCCTAAACTGGAACTTTGAGAGAATACCTTAAAGTTGGTACTCTCAGAGTGTATCCAGAAATATCTATAGATGGTATAAATGATCCTCCTCTATCACTGAGTACACCAAGATGTATTTGATGAGGACCAAAATGAATTGATTGAGGTATGGTTGTATGTTCATGTTCATGAGTCCCATAAACACTACAAGGGATTAGGGCATGCCTAATGACATAACCATTAACTCGTAGTGGTCATGCCGAATTATGAAGGTCATCTTCTATACAATCTCATCTCGTAACCTGAACAAATGATTGTCAGATCTGAGGTCTATCATTGAAAAACATAAATATCCCTTCATATGATCAAATAGATCATCAATCCTCATAAATGGATACATGTTATTCACATTCACCATGTTCAGGTACTGATAGTCTACACAGAGACTCAAACCCCCATCTGCCATCTTAGCAAACAAAATTAGTGCTGCCAATGGAAAAACACTGGACCTTATAAACCCCTTCATTTTCAAGTCCTCCTGTTGTACTTGTACCTAACAAAGAAACGTGGGATCCATTTGATATTTTGTGTATATACTAGTGTCATCCCAGGGTAAAGGTCAATGTAAAAGTCTACCTCTCTGTATAGAGGTAGTCCCAAAACATCATCAGGAAAGACATCATCATACCGGTCCACCACTACAGGATTGCTCGGACTCTCAACATCAACTTATTTGAGGGTAACGCTATCCAATTGTGGTGGGATTTGTTGCACCCACCTCTAGGAAAGTCCATCCTATGCTGCAAATGTCCCATTCTAACGGTGAAGGAAAACATGGTCCCATCATCACTGACACACCACACTTTTCACCCAATACAGTTAATATGAGCATGGATTGTGGATAGAATGTCCATACCCAATATGATGTCGTTAGGCCTCGACACCACTACTAGAATATCCTATCCAAAGATCTCGCCTAATAGAGGATACTCACACTACTGGAACCATTGTGAAATCATCAAATCTTCTCCCGTAGGATATCTATCCATAAGTATCGAGGAAACGGCTCCACCAGGATCTCTTTTGTATCACCACAAGCTTCCACAGTACGCTTCTCTTTGAATAATACAGTAGCGTGTGTTGTACGCAACATTGAGTTCTAACACACACCACGATCAATCAAAGTAGCCGTAATGAATAGTAATACATAATTTTTGAAATTTTATAAATTATATCTCTCAAAATACACTTCATTTTTGGATTCATAATATCAAAATTAGCCTAGGGTGAAATTTTTGTACTTTTCGGATAACATTCATATTTTGATGAATAGTGAAAACTACTAAATTTTAATTAAAAACAAATTTTTTAATCGAAATATTTAATAGAGATAAATTATGAATTTGAGTGGTTTTAAATTATATTTATAATATATTTTTACCATTTAAACCAATTTTGGTCATTGGACATATTTTCACATTTAAACCGGACATAAACAAGTGTCAATCTTATGATAGTTATTATTTCTTAAAAACACGATTTTTGTTTTAACAATAGGAATTAATTTAAAATTAAAAAATGAAACGTCTATTTTTTGAATATGGTAAAATAGAATTCATTATTGAAATAGGAATATCAAAATTATATTAGGGTAATTTTTTGGTATTTTTCTGAAAACGTTCAATTTTTGATGAATAGTGAAAAACACTGAGTTACTGTTTAATACCAAATTTTTATTTAAATAATTATTTATATTATTTAAATTTATTATAGTTCAAAATAGATACATAACACCTATATAAATTCAATGTAATTCATCAGATTCAGTTTATAATAATTTTAGATATATAAATATTTTATTGAACTTTTTCACTGTCTTTTACACACCTCCTTGGAGAATTTGTAAATTGACATAAAACATAATTTTATTGCTTCTGTGAGTGGAATTTAGAAAATAAAAGAGACACGGTTAATATCAAGAAGTAAAATGTGGTTTAATAAGATAAAAATAACTTTCGGTGAATAGTAACTTTTTACATTTATTTACCACGGTAAAAAGTAAATAGGGTAATTAAGGGTAAAATTGATATTATTATTACCCTAACACAGGTCCTAATTCTATTGGATAAGTTTAATTCGACCAAAAACAACCTTATGAATAACATATGACCCTTTAGGTCCACATGGATTAGATTGGGACATTTATTATTATTTAATTCAAAGAAGAGTTAAAAGGGTTGAAATCAAAGTTTAATAACTAAAACACTTTTAATATTGGGTTATACAGAATATAAATTTGATTATAAAAATTCATTAGTAATATAAAAATATTTCCTACATAATGGTATTTTAATTAATATTTTTAGACATTAAATAATAAAATTTATTTATGACACAATGATGATGCAGTATTTACATTATTAATGAAAGAATCAAATAAATGGTAATATAAATATTAAAATAAAATAATTTCAAAATTTTTATGACATAGACGAATTTTCTAGGTGAATATGACTTGTTAGGGATGATTCAATGTATCATGTTATAAGTAATAAAGTTGTGATGACTTTCAAAAAAACAAAATACCAAATTGTGTCAAAATTGACATTAAAGTGTTTTTAAAAAAATATTATATTATTAATTGATATTAAATTCTAAAAATATAAGGTTCAGCCAAGAGACTTATATCATGATAGGTGTATCATTAATGGACCACTTGGGGGGTCTCTTTGATGTATATAGTAGGTTTATTAACCATATAATATAAAAATACAAAGAGACGTTGTAAAAGTGAAACTAATTAACTAAGTGTCAATACGTAAAGATTATGTTAATATAGTAACACAAACCTGTATAAATCCTATTGGTAGATTGTTTTTAGACCTATACCCACCATAAACTATAAATAATCCACTTTGGAGCCATTAGAAACCGAATATGAATATATTATAAAATAATGTTTTTAGTTTTTCCAAAGGTTCCCCTCACCCCTCTTATAAAAGGTCACTCCCCCTTATCATTAATTCACACCTTCAAAGCCTTTTGGATCGGCCAACCCCTTCCCACATACTCTCTCAACTTCCCTAACTTCATCCTAGAGGCCTTCCTTTAGTAAGAATGTCATCCTAAGGATCCCGTTTTATCAAATCAAAAGGAAGAACCTGAAGAAGAGGTAATGATTTAACCACCTTTTTTCAAGTTCCTTTGTTCATCCACTTCTTCTTTCATTGTTATTACTATTCTAAAATAATAACTCCAGTTTATTATATATATTGTGATGTTATTATAAACATGGTACAACCATATTTCAGTATTCTATCCATCTTTTTAATGACATGTCACCATATGTGTGTACGTACAGCTAACCGTCTCCACATTGTGGTGTAATTGTTATTCAATAAATTATTATTTAGATGGGTATAATAATGATGTGTAATTCATGTAATTAATAAATATAACATGATAATGATTCATTATATATGATATACCATCCAATTATATATTATTTTAATATCAAAAGAATGATATTTTCGCTCGTGCGTACGTATAGAATACCATCTCCACAACGCGATGAGATTCATTTCCAAGTTCACCATTAATCGGCGATTATAAAAATATATATTACTAATAAGTATGTAATATATGACATAATAATGCTTTTGGAGATATATATATTTATATATATAAGGATTTATGTAGTTACATATATCTTATTCACTTACTTCCGTTCAATACTATATGAAAATAGAAACAGCGTTTATGCGTACGTACGGACTACCGTCTCCATAAACAGTGTTTTCCATTTCATATATAAGTCAATTATACATATTTATATTCTAAATATAAATGACATATTTATCATGTTATATATTCTGGAATTATTTAAATCATGATCTAAGTGATACAACCAGGAGTAATAAGTTGAAACATGTACGATAAAGAAAGCGATTATTACCCCAAATGTTAATTTAACATTGAAATTATTATTAAATGGGTAATATAAAGTAATAAATGATTCATGTATAATATCATAAATATTAATATAGTTCTATTATAATTTAATAACATACTGCGATCTTTATACAGGAGGTTAAACGTACCCTCGACTAAAGGAAAGTGCAAGGTAAGGGGTTTTCATCTCACTCCTTATTCCTGTGAGATTCATGCCATATTGCCACTATTACATTTTGTGTGGTGTATGTACTACACATAATTGTATTCTTTGTGTAATAAACATTAATTTATGTGTATTTAAATATTCATTATATGATACCTCTTTCATGGGTTGTATGTTTTGTATGTTACCAAATTGGTAAGGGTTAATTCCTCAATATCATTAGTATCCGAGGTTGTTTTTGTGTATGTATTTACTGGGAAATTTCTTTCATCCATGTCCATTTTTCATAAAAATTATTTCAAAATGACGATTTTAAGGATTTTTAAAGGTAAACTTTATCAAGATTATAATTTCAAATTTTTTAAATATTTATCTTTCTAAATATTTTTATTTAATTTCCATGATTTCAAAATGATTTTAAGGATTTATTTATATGGACAAGAATGTTTTGAAATGATAATTCTTTTCAAAATATTCAATGTGGTATGGGACACTTTGATTAAAAAATATATTTTAAATTACTTCATTTACAATTGTGTGAATTTTAAATGATTTTACAAAAATGATATTTCTCTCAAAAAGTTTTACTCATCATTTTCATCTATGTCAACATCCTTTGATGGATTTTAAGCTCATTTGAAGTTGATTTATTATACAAACATCCATTGAAGGTTTTTCGATATTTTTGACTGTGGATGTGTTATTTTTATACCATTCATGGTTTATGTAGAAAGTATTGATATTTTTTATGCTAGTTTTAATACGAATGTTTATGTTGTGTTTAAACCTATTCATATGAGGAATGCAATGGACTTAATAAGTGACGGGTGTAGCCCGCTATAGCTCCTCGATGCATCGGTAGGTCTCATGAGACAAACTTGTGTCTTGGAACAATACCTTGACAAACTCTTTTTTGTAGTATTGGAATGAGGCCTTGGTTATGTGGTTATGATAGTCTGGAATTATGAATTCCATCATTATGAAAGTGGTTATTAATATTGCATGTGAATATTCGATTAGTAGAATATCCATGTGAATAAGTAAATGGCATTATTTAATTTTATTTTTCCATACTATGTTAAAGTTCAGGTTTAAAAGGCTTTTGTTTTAGTTATAAATTTCCTTAAATGTTTATTTTTATTTATGAATGTTTCTGCTATATTGTTATCCTTACTGGGCATTTGAGCTCACCCCTTTTCTATGTTTTATTTTTCCCAAGATGTGAATAAGTAATTTATGAATGACCTGCAGGGATAGTATGTGGGGGATAAGAGTGTGGACTATTGAGACTATATTGTTGTAGTTTTCATTTTATGATGTAATGTAAACTTCATTTGTGTATCCAGTTATTCGAAGGCTACTAAAATAATCAGTCTTTCGAGATTTGATCTTTCTTGTGATCATGCCAATGTTATGTAATAATGCACTGACTCTGGGTAACTGAGGTTGGGGCATTATAGTTGGTATCAGAAGAAGTTTAGTACAATCCATGAAAACTAGATTTAGATAAACACTGATTAGATCACATAGCCCTAAGATAGGCTTTGAGGATTAGGATATAAGAACTTCCTGGAATTTTGGTATTGTAGAAATTTTTTGAGTTTTCTGAGCAATAAATCACTGTCTAGATATGAGTAGGTAGAGGCGGCTCCGGCACAGATGTACCTAGGGGTAAAACCTGAAAATACCGCTTTGATCTAGACTCGAATAGGAACTTTTGCACGACAATGGGCATTGCTGCACTCTTGGTAACGACACTTCTGGGGGATATGATTAGGATAATTCTCATTTTCATTACAAACCAATATGAAGGTCTCATGAGTATATAATTACTCAAAGAAATTTTTTTTTATGATTATGGATTATATCCATAAAATGTTCAATTTGTGTTTGGTATTTTACAAGTTTGGAATTATTCATTTCAATTCATAAACTGAACTAATTTATGCTATTATATAGAAATGGCACCAAGTAGAAGGAAGGTGAATTCCAGTAATACGTATGATCCAATGAGTAAGAAGGATCATATTTTTCATGGTCCTAAGGATGAATTTATAAGGTAAATAGTCTCCCACGTATTATCATCATATGAAGAAATAGTATCATGTGTTGATAAGATAAGTAAATAATTCTCAGATTCCTATGGCTTTGAAGGTAATCCAGAGAAGAAAAGGATGGTAGAGAGAAGGATAGATAAAGGTAAGAAGGTAATGAAGGGTTTTCCTATATGTGATGATAGTGGAAAGAATCACCTTGGAAAATGCTTGAAGGGAATGAATGTATGTTATAAGTGTGGAAAAAAAGGACACCAAGTACGTGACTGCAAGTGTAATAAAACAGTTTCAAATGTACAAAGATTCATCTACAAGGAGTTTGGAAACCACGCAAACCAATGTCCCAGTCATCATTCTACGCCGCAAATGATGCTATTGGATAATAATAAAGTTATGATACTACCACAGATGAAGAGGAATGACTAGTGTTCTTATGTTGTTATTTTAGAATTATTTCATTTAAGTGTTGTATCAATGATGTTCTAGAAATAAATAAGGTTTGTACTGTAGTACTATTTCATTAAGGATTTGAGATTTTATGGTACTAAGAAAAATGACTCTACAGCGAGTTAAATTTTTTGGAAATTACATGGTTGAAGGAAAGATAAACATTAATATGGTCCTAATATTGAGTTAGTGATTTTGGAATAAGAGATGGTTGATTTTGGTAATTCAGGATGTTGTGGTGTTATAAAAGAATATATGAGGAAGGCGTTCACATGTTATTAACTGGAAAAAAGGATCCTCATTATGTTTAACTTCCTTGTGAATTTTGGACTGTGAGATTGGATATTAGTATTTTGGATAAGTTTAAAGGTTGGAATGGATTATATTTGAAAGGTTATTTTTGGATTTTAATAAAAGGATAACACGCAGACCGCGTGAGAACCCGTCACGTCCGACAAAGCTCCGGGAATCGAACCCCCAACTATAGTGTGATTGGGATTTATCTCCTACCACGGGACTAAGTAAAGTCCATGGATTGTATAATGTAGTTTCTTTTTTTAAAAGGGTCTGATATGTGAATTATAAATTCATTATATTTGGAACCCTATACGATTAGGATAAATAGAGTATTTTTGAGTTGTATTATGTTTTGGAGTGAAAGAAGAGTTTATGGTAGAAATTTAGTAATGGATAAAACAATAATTATAAAGTAAAAATATCTTTTTATGATTTTATCCAATCTCATAAATAAATTCCTCAAAATTAAGAAAAGGAAATTAGAACAAAAACGATGTCCTAGATAGTAACTTAGATCATCAAAAATTTATGGCTTTGTGATGGTTGGACTTTTCGTAGCCATGTCCTCCACCACTCTCCATAAGATATCGATGGTTAGATTTCCCTTTCATATACATTTTTTCCTACATGAACCCAAGTATGTGTTATTTTCAGTAACTTTCGTACTTACCACTCTTTATTTTAAACAGAGGCCTCATTAATCCATTTTTTGATGTGGGATTTCAACTATGATATTTTGAAATGTCAACCCCAAGATTCCAATACCGAGCATAAATTGCGAGGATGCAATTTATTGAAGGAGGGGAGAATGTAACACCCCAAGCTTCCACTGTACACTTCTCTTTTAATAATACAGTAGTGTGTGTTGTACGCAACTTCGAGTTCTAACACACACCACGATCAATCAAAGTTGCCGTTATGAACAGTAATACCCACATTTTGAAATTTTATAAATTTTATCTTTCAAAATGGACTTCATTTTTGGATTCAGATTATCAAAATTATCCTAGGGTGAAATTTTGGTACTTTTTGGATAAATTTCATATTTTGATGAATAGTGAAAATTACTAAATTTTAATTAATAACAAATTTTTTTATCGAAATAATTAATAGTGATAAATTATTAATTTGAGTGGTTTTAAATTATATTGAGAATATATTTTTACCATTTAATACAATGTTGTTCATTGGACATAATTTCACATTTAAACCGGACATAAACAAGTGTCAATCTTTTGATAGTTATTGTTTCTTAAAAACACACTTTTTGTTTTAACAACGAGAATTAATTTTAAATTAATAAATGAAACTTCTGTGTTTTTAATTTGTTAAAATAGACCTCATTATTGAATTCGGAATATCAAAATTATCTTAGGGTAATTTTTTTGTTATTTTTCTGAAAACATTCAATTTTTGATGAATAGTGAAAAACACTGAGTTTCTGTTTAAAACCGGCTTTTTATTTAAATAACTATTTATATTATTTAAATTTATTTATGTCAAAATAGATACATAACACATATATAAATTCAATTTAATTCATTGGAGGTAGTTTATAATAATTTTAGATATATAAAAAGTTTATTGAACTTTTTCACCGTCTTTTACCCACCTCCTAGGAGAATTTGTAAATTTACATAAAACTTAATTTTACCACTTCTGTGAGTGGAATTTCGAAAATCAGAGAGACATGGTTAATATCAAGGAGTAAAATGTTTTTCAATAAGATAAAAATAATTTTTGGTGAATAATAACTTTTTTACTTTTATTTACCACGGTAAAAAGTAAATAGGGTAATTAAGGGTAAAAATGATATTATTATTACCCTAACACAAGTCTTAATTCTATTTGATAAGTTTAATTCGACCAAAAACAACCTTAGGAATAAAATATGACCCTTCAGGTTCACTTGGATTAGAGTAGAACATTTAGTATTATTAAATTCAAAGAAGAGTTAAAAGAGTTAAAATCAAAGTTTAATAACAAAAATATTTTTAATATAGGGTTATACATATGATAAATTCGATTATAAATATTAATTAGAAAGATAAAACGATTTCCTACATAATGGTATTTTAATTATAATTTTTAGACATTAAATTAGTAAATTTATTTATGACACAATGATGATGCAGTAATTACCATATTAATGAAATAATCAAATAAATGGTAATATAAATATTAAAATAAATATAATTTCAAAGTTTTTATGACATAAACCAATTTTCTAGGAGACTATGACATGTTATGGATGATTCAATGTTTCATGTTCGAAGTAATCAAGTTTTTATGACTTAAAAAAAAACAAAATACCAAATAGTTTCAAAATTGACATAAAAGAGTTTTTATAAAAAATTTTATATTATTATTTGATATTAAATTTCTAAAAATCTAAGGTTCAGACATGAGACTTATATCATGATAGGTGTATCATTAATGAACCACTTCTGGGACTCTTTGATGTATATAGTAAGTTTATTAACCATGTAATGTAAAAATACAAAGAGACATTGTAAAAGTGAAACTAATTAACTAAGAGTTAATACTTAACGATAAGATTAATATAGTAACCCAAAGCTATCTAAATCCTATTGGTTGAGTTGTCTTCGACATATCCCCATCTTAATGTATAAATAATCCACTTTGGAGCCATTAGAAACAAAAAAATGAATCTGTTATAAAATAATGTTTCTATCTTTTCCAAAGGTACCCCTCACCCCTCTTATAAAAGGGCACTCCCCCTTATCATTAATTAAGTCCTTAAAAGTCTTTTGGTTCGGCCAACCCCTGCCCAAATACTCTCTCAACGTCCCTAACTTCATCCTAGAGTCCCTCCTTTAGTCAGAAATCCATCCTAAGGAGCCTTTTTTATCAAATCAAAAGGAAGAACTCGAAGAAGAGATAATGATTTCACCACCCTTTTTCAAATTACTTTCTTCTTCCACTTCTTCTTTCTTTGCTATTACCATTCTAAAATAATAACTCCAGTATATTATATATACATTTATGTTATTATAAACATGGTACAACCATATTTCAGTATTCTATCCATCCTTTTAATGACATGTCACCATACGTGCGTACGTACGGCTTACCGTCTCCACGTCGTGGTGTAATTGTTATTCAATAAATTATTATTTGGATGGGTATAATAATGATGCGTAATTAATTTAAATAATAAATATAACATGATAATTATTCTATATATATGATATACCATCCAATTATATATTATTTTAATATCAAAAGAATGATATTTTCGCTCGTGTGTACGTACAGATTATTGTCTCCACGACGCGATGGGATTCATTTCCAAGTTCACCATTAATCGACAATTATAAATATATATATTACTAAAAAGTATGTAATATATGAAATAAAAATGATACTAGATATATATATATATATATATATATATAAGGATTTATGTAGTTTCATATATCTTATTCACATACTTTGTTCAATACTATATGAAAACAGAAACAGCGTTTATGCGTACGTATGGACTACCATCTCCATAAACAGTGTTTTCCATTTCATATATATGTAAATTATACATATTTATATTCTAAATATAAATGATATATTTATCATGTTTTATATTCTAGAAGTATTTAAATCATGATCTAAGTGATACAACCAAGAGTAACAAGTTAAAACACGTACGATAAAGAAAGTGATTATTACCCAAAATGTTAATTTAACATGGAAATTATTATTAAATGGGTAATATAAATTCATAAATTAATCATGTATAATATCATAAATAATAATATGGTTCTTGTATAATTTAATAACATACTACGATCTTCGTATGGGAGGTTAAACGTACCCTCGACTGAAGGAAAGTGCAAGGTAAGGGGTTATCATGTCACTCCTTATTCCCGTGAGATTCATGCCATATCGCCACTATTACATTTTTTGTGGTGTATATACTGCCCATAATTGTATTCTTTGTGTAATACACTTTAATTTATGTGTATTTACATATTCCTTATATGATACCTCTTTCATGGGTTGTATGTTTCGTAAGTTACCAAATTGGTATGGGTTAATTCCTCAATCTCATTATTATCTGAGATTGTTTATGTGTAAGTATTTACTGGGACATTTTTTCATCCAAGTCCATTTTTCATAAAAATGTTTTCAAAATGAAGATTTTAAGGATTTTTAAAGGTACACTTTATCAAGATTAGAATTTCAAATTTTTTAAAGATTTATCTTTCTAAATATTTTTAATTGATGTTGATGCTTTCAAAATGATTTTAAGGATTTATTTATATGGACATGAATGTTTTGAAATGATAATTCTTTTCAAAAGTTTCAAAGTGGTATGGGACACTTTGATTAAAATATCTATTTTAAATTACTTCCTTTATAAATGTGTGACTTTTAAATGATTTTACAAAAATGATATTTCCCTCAATAAGTTTTACTCATCATTTTCATCTATGTCAACATCCTTTGATGGATTTTAAGCTTATTTGAAGTTGATTTATTATAAAAACCACCATTGAAGGTTTTGTGATATGTTTGACTATGGATGAGTTATTTTTATATCATTCATGTTTTATGGAGAAAGTATTGACATTTCATATGCAAGTTTTAATATGAATGTTTATGTTATGTTTAAACCTATTCATATGAGGAATGCATTGGACTTAATAAGTGATGGGTGGATCCCATTATAACTCTTTGATGCATTGGTAGGTCTCATGAGACAAACTAGTGTCTTAGCACAAGGCCTTGACAAAATCTTATTTGTAGTCCAGGCATGAGGCCTCAGCTATGTGGTTATGATAGTCTGGCATTATGCATTCCATCATTATGAAAGTGGTTATTAATATTTCATGTGAATATTAGATTAGTAGAATATCCATGTGAATATGTAAATGGCATTATTTCATTATATTTTGCCATACTATGTTGAAGTTCAAGTTTAAATGGATTTTGTTTTAGTTATACATTTCCTTAAATGTTTATTCTTATTTATGAAAGTATCCAGTATATTGTTATCCTTACTGGACATTTGAGCACACCCCTTTTCTATGTTTTTTCTAGGATGTGAAGAAGTAATTTATGAATGACCTGCATGGATAGTATGAGGGGATAAGAGTGTGGACTATGGAGACTATATTGTTGTAGTTTTCATTTTATGATGTAATGTAAACTTTATTAATGTATCTAGTAATTCCAAGGCTACTAAACTAATAGGTATTTCGAGATTCGATAATTCTTGTGATCATGCCAATGTTATGTAATAATGCACCGACTCTGGGTAACAGGGGTTGGGGCGTTACATCTGAGCCCTGAACGTGGTTCGTGGAAATAAAAGAGTTACTAAAACCAATGTCTATAATTACAAAATCTAGTGAAGAGTAGACACCGATCATATCACTAATCATATCGGGATCATCATGGTAATTGGCCTCACATTCCTAGAGCTGAGCTAGTCCCTATCATCCAGCTCCCTGTGGTCGGAGAGGACCGCCTGGTGGTGGTGGAGATAGAACCACAAATCACCTCCCACCGCCTGCTACACGGCCAGGTCAACTTCCACCTCCACCATCCTTCATATCTCCTCGCTCAAACCGATGCCTCTTCCTCAGTAGTCCCTCGAGCGTATGCTAGTCGTCCATATAACATGCCGGTCTATCACAAGCCATGTGACCCTGCCCGCCACACGATTAGAACCGCCTGATCCCCATCTATCCACCTCTATCCTATGAGACTCGCACCACTGACACTATATCCTGAGGTTATCCACTAGAAGGTATAACCTGCTTGTGCCCCTACATCATTCAGCTACTGCCTACTACAGATGACTCTGCTACTTGACGTCTTGTGGTGGCTCTCGCTGTCATTACCATCTCAGCTAAGAAGATATCCACCAAAAGTGCCCTCTCTAGCATCCCAAACTTCATTAAAATAATGAATGTTATCATCAATGCTCTGATCTCCCATCGGAGACCCTAATCAATGGTTCAGGAAATGATGAAAGGGTCATATACTATGTCAATGGAGTGGCGGGAGAGATATGTGAACCTCTTTGATTATTGGGCCAATGTCTTGCTACCCTACATTAAGTGCACCATCACATGTATACGCTCTGAGTGTAGGGTTGCTGGGAAGAATCACACCATCTCCAAAATGATCTATGGAAGAGTTTGGAAGCTAGGATCAACATCATATCAGCCGGTGTCCCAACTAAGGGAAAAAACTCTGGCCACAACATCCTGCTAGTCCATAGCCACCTGTGGATCTGTCTCGCCTCAGAACCTCAGAGGCCACTACTGCTAAAACTTGTCAAATTCCATCTATATGCAAGAAAATTCTATTGGGGGGGGGGGGGGGTAGGAGGAAAAAGTTTCCAAATGGGTAGTGGGGCTTCTGGTATACCACCCGAGGGTTCTAACACCATAAGAGGGCCCTGCACCGAGGCCTCATAGCTCGGTGGTCCTTCATCGTGTACTCTATTGGGAATCCTAGATGGCTATCTACATGGAGCCATCCTAAAAGAAAACAGGTTCTCCATGGTCAATATGTTATACCTGTTGATCTGACACAAAGAAATCAAAAGTAAAACAAATCCAAAACACACTCATAACACATAACACTATTTACACGTAGAAAATAACATACTCCTAGTTCATCAGATGAATCGACTCCTCTAATACCACTTGGTCATGACCCGTCCCCCGAGGCCCCCAACCATGACTACCTGAAGCCCACCTTCCATAGACTAGGGGCTGGAAAATAGAACCAGAAAGGCGTATCCTTTTAATGGGAAGGCATTTCCTTTAAACATGTACAAACACAAAATCCAAGAACTCAAAAATAAGAAACCCTGAAGTAAAATGTTGAATTAAAAAGGTTACTAAAACAATAGGGGGCATAATACAATCCCAACTAGAAGTAAAATTACAACTAAAAAGAGAATACATCCCATGGAAATTCCACTAACAATCCTACCTATAGGGTTTGTACAACTCATGATCAGTTCTCACTATGTCACATCACGTCAAATTGTCCTCCTTTGAGTTTTGTCCCATTATGGATCCCATTGACTCGATCAGCACCCTTCATCGTCAGCACAAGACACATCAAGGTGGGTGATTTTCCAGTACATGGGTGAGTATAAAAATACTCAGTTGGAACCATGATTCCCTCGATGGTCTCCCAGAGTCCCACAATATAATAACCACAAAGAAAGACCTCAATCCTAATGCAATGAGGATTCATCAACTCTACAAAGGTATATACCAATACATATACCTACGTTATCTTGATATACTCATCTCATTCATGAGGAACCATAGGGATCCAACTTCTAAGCCATTTTCACCACTGAACCACAAGGGATGAATACCCCAAAGGTAACACTATAAAGATAACACTATGAAGGTAAATGTACAACCAAGGTAACACCACGAAGGTAACACCATGAAGGTAAACGTAACACAAATTTAATACCACAAATGTAAAGACTCAAATCACACTAGGTATAAGTAAATCATAGAAGAAGAGATGATTAGTAGAGAATCTAGATCATCTTATTCTATTGAGAGGAACTACTGTTGTCCATATGGAGTCTGACCCACACAAGATCAATAGGTAATAATCCCACGCTGACCAACACATGATTTTACCCACGTATTATTGGTATGTGATCAACCACATTAGATCACTGAGTACTGACCCACATGGGATCTGACCCACATAGGATTGGCATGTGCGGACCCACACAGGATCTCTCGGTATTAACCTCCATACGATTAGTCTCCAACCACCACCTACCTTCTAGCGACTTGATTCCAGCTCAAACCACGCATGATTTTGGAATAATACACTTTTCAATCCATTGTTCATACCTCAACTACCATGAATCTTTACGAAGATGTATCCCAATAGACTATCATGACATAAGGGTTAGAATGTGACAGAAGAAACGTCAATCGAATGATCGTTCTGTGACTTATAAACATTTTAGTTCTTAGGGATAGGTTGGATTCGAGCTCGATCCAAATTGGAAATATTCCAACATTCGAGCTCGATCCAATTTATGGCCCTTTAGGTGAAACTAGATGTGGTGGGGTTCGGGTCTCGTCTAAAACGATCGGACAGACACAACCCGGATCGACTCTACCTTGACGGCCTAGGAGGTGTGGCCCGCTGGGCTGGTGCGACGTGGCCCCTAGAGGTGCACAGCATACTGGGCCAGTGTAGCCAGCCTGTGATGAGCACGACCCATGGTGGTGTGTGGCCCACGGGGCACACGCAGCTCGACCAGCTGGGGTACATCCCGTTGTGCACGTGGGGCCCGCTGAAGTGGGGTCCACCCTAGCCGACACAGAGTGGAAGTCCCTCGATTATCCCAAAATTCCAATAAATCATTCTATTTACTCCACATAAGTGGAACCATGCGGTGCCGCCTCATATACCATGGAACCCATGGGGAGAGGGTCTGTCCACCACGACGTCAGAGCTTGCATCCTCCATAGATAAAAAGCTGCGGCCACATTCTCCGGTGACATGCATGGCCATGTCGCCCTCCAATCAAAGGCCAGCCAATGCCGGTCGCTACTATATTCCATAGCTAAAGAGTCATGACCAACTTCTCTGATGGCGAGATGCTGCCACCGCGGCCAGCCAGTGTAGGCCGACAATCTTCCGCTGGTCACCGGGTGACCTCCGGTGACCCGTTTTCCTTCCAATCATGCCTATGAGATCCTCGAGACATCCTATTCCCTACACGAACCTTTGTTCCAGATTCCATTCAACCCAAATATTTGTCTATGATGAACACATAGATTAAACAAAGCAGTGGACGGTCCATAGCTTGTTCGTTTTACCAACACCCTCTTTGTTTTCCTGATAAAAAGTGGAATTAAGAAAACATTCATAAATTCTTGGAATACAAATCAAGATTAATCCATACCTTAAGTTCCATGGAGAATTTCGCATTCGAGGAAGTGTCGTTTTTGGTAGGTTGGTGGCACTCTTCACAGCCCACTTGTACTATTCAAGTCCTCCATGTGGTCAGCGTCGCGACATTTTAACAGAACTTATTGCTTGGTGATGTTGTACCAATACAGCAAACCATGACCCATATAAATAGGATAGGACGAGGGTGAGTAATGCACGTGGAATTAATTGGGCTTCATTTAACAGAAAACTTCCTAATTCTAACAACATTGTTACAATGTATTTCAGGAGTCACGAAAAATAATGGCTTGGCACATCATTTTTCCCACCACCGCCGCATATCCGTTGGAGGAAAATAAAACAAATAAATAAAATAACAATGTTATTAAATTATTCTTTTAAATGTCCAAAATATAAATACTCAGAATTTTCATGTAATTTTTTTAATAAATGGGAATTTTACGAGTCTGGGAAAATTGACGGCGCGTGATTCCGAGGCTTGGAGTGCCCGAAAGGAATTTCTGAACATTTTCTCATGTATGTTCATTGAAAATATGAGCTGGTTTTTATAACTTTTAAACAAGTGCTCAGAATTGAAATTCAAGGGCACTGTTGAATTCGCAACACTGGTATTCGCTTAAGGAGACTTTCACCTCAATAGTAGTTGGTCGAGGATGAATGTTTTTTTGGATTTTTCGTGAAGGAATAAAATAAAAATAAAATTTAGCAAACATTTTATTTTTATTTGCAGCACCCTTGTGGGTGTTGGGAGGGGGGGTCCATCGGAACGAAAACCTCCATGTGGATGTTGGGAAGTGGGGAACTCCAGACCTTAGCCTCTCATGAGAGGATATGGTGGTGGGGACCACCCGAGAATAACCTCCCATGAGAGGTTATGGTGGTGGGGTCCACTCGAGGCCTAAACCTCTTCAACTCCCTCATTATTGTGGAGGAGACTCATGATATTCCTCCACATTAATTGTTCCAACCCTCCCCCACTTATTTTTACAAATGCACCACATTAATTTAACCATCTTGAATTTATGCCCACGGACATAATAAAAAGGATAATCAATTACTTTGGCACCAATTTACATTTGTGTGGAATTGGGAGAAATATTCTCAAACAAAGAACGCTTCATCCACAAAGAACGCTTCCACCATGAAGAACACCGACAAGGAGCGTCTTTGACTACAACGATCCAACACATGAAACGATGATTGGAGGTGTGTGGAGGATGTGACGAACATCGACAAATTCACCTTCTTCCATCATCGTTGATGTCATCAAACGATCATGTAGGGGATTATTTCAATTTGATTATCGCTTTCCATGATCATCCCTCTAAATTATTTTGCGGGATTGGGAATAGAGATTGATGTGGGTTGTGGGAAATGATGTTTTAAAATATCTTCCATACACGTTCGTGCTTCATTCCTTATGATCAAATTTCTTCCACTCTAAACGTGGAGGGTGTGGTCCAAACGAACATGGCCTAAACCATTTGTTGTACTTAATTGATGTGTTCTTTGAAATGGATGAATGCGACGAAGGAGACAAAGGCGACGAAGGCAACTGCACCGCCTCCCGCGGCCTCTGCGACCCGTGCCGCCCCGCGGCGCTTCACCCTTCCGGCCGAAAAGGCCAAAGGCCAGCCAATCCACTGGCAGAAGGACTGAGATGTTTCGCCACCCCATGCTAAACCCCCCTCATCGTGCTGCTGCTGGCCTGAGCTGTCATTTTGTGCTGTCATGCCACCGTCATCCGTCGTGCCATGTTGTCACACCGGCATCATCTGTCGTGCCATGCCGCCGAGCCGCTGATGTCCGCCAAGCTGTGTTGTCATGCTGTTGTCATCTGTCATGCCATGAAACTGCACCGCCACCATCTTCTGAGCCACACAGCCATCCACCAAGCCACGCTGTTGTCCTGGCCAAGTCAATTCGGCCCGCGGCCAAGCCGTTCTGTGGCTGAGCCGCCCTTGCAGCACCTGTCGATGTTGAGCTGCCTTTGCGGCCCCTTGTGTTGGTCAGGCCGAACCCAACGGGCCTGGCCACCTAGCGGGCCGAGACAAACCCAATTCGCTGGGCCAACCATCAATCCAGGTCAGGTTGAGCGGAACCGGGTCAGGCCGGGTTAGTCCGACCAAGTCGGACAGGACTCGAGCCCACTAAAACCCATTTACATTCCTTTGGCCATATAATAAGAACTAGACGTCTGAATGAAGAACCCTCAACGACACTGAAAATCATGGAGCAAGATGGTCCCATTGAGTGACACCCCACTGTGTTTTGGATTGATATGGGGAATGGTCTGGTTGGATCGAGCACGAATCCAACCGGGCCCCTAGGACAAAATGGTTAATAACTCACAGACCAGGCATCCGATTGACGCACCGTCTATTACATTGAGAACCCTATGATGTGATGAACCTTTGAGATACTTCTTCATGGTAATTCATGACATATGAAGTATCGACCAATAGGTTGTATAGAGGATCCTCCAAGAGATGAGTGAGTATAGTGCGAAGACATAGTGGTTGGATGAGATTTGACGACTACTGACCGTTTTCAATTGGAGTGACTTGACATGCCTAGTGGGGTGCACCTTGTTGATGGGAAAAACCCACGGTGGGGAGCAGCTTGGTGACACAGCAGACCCCTTGTACAGAAGAGGAACATTACCTGAGCAAACCTTGAGGTGGAGCGCCTCTATGTGAAGTAGCAGACCCACGGTGGGGAGCGCCTCAGTGTGACATGGAAGCTCCACAGTACTCGACCGGAGGAGTACCTGAACAGTACAATGTTAGTGGGAAGTGCCTTTATGTGACGTGGAAGTCCCACAATACTCAATAGCATAGGTGTTCTCACACAGCCGAGGTGTTCGACGTTGTGTTCAAAATGTTACATGATACTTACCCTAGAATAAATCTTATTGTGAGCTGAGTATAAACCTATGTGTTTTCCTCATGATTGAGATGGATTACATGATAACTTAGGTATATGTATGAGCATATACCTAAGTAAGGTTATCTATTTATTTCATACTTTTTTATTATCCTTTTGTGTTTTTGTGAGACCCAGAGGATCTCAGGGTCCCTACTGAGTATCGTTATACTCAACCTTGCACGAGCTATACCAGCACCTTGTTGTGTTGGATGTAGATGAAAGAGAGTGCTGACTGATGTTGAGAGTACCCAGATGTAACGCCCCGACCCCAGCTACCCAGAGTCGGTGCATTACTTCGTAACATTGGCATGATCACAAAAGATCAAGTCTCGAAAGACCGATTAGTTTAGTAGCCTTGGAAACACTAGATACATTCATAATTCTTTCATTACATCAAAAAGTAAACAAACTACAATAACATGGTCTTTGTAGTCCACAATCATACCCCTTTTTGACTACCCCTGCAGTTCACTCATAAATTACTCCTTCACATCCTGGAAAAATATTAAAACATTGAAAGGGGTGAGCTCAGATGCTCAGTAAGGTTAACAATATAGCGGAAGCTTTCATAAATAAACATTAACATTTAAGGAGATGTATAACTAAATCAAAATCCTTTTAAACTTGAAATTCAACATAATATGGCAAAAGTAAAATGAGATAATGCCATTCACTTCTTCACATGGATAATCTACTGGTCGAATAATCACATGCAATATCAATAACCACTTTCATAATGATGGAATGCATAATGCCAGACTATCATAACCACGTAGTCAAGGCCTCGTGCCAAGACCACAAATAAGATTTTGTCAAGGCCTTGTGCCAAGACACTAGTTTGTCTCATGAGACCTGCCGATGCATCGAGGGGCTATAGCGGGGTCCACCCGTCACATATTAAGTCCAATGCATTCCTCATATGAATAGGTTTAAACATATCATAAACCATAACATAATCATATCACATAAAACATGCATAAAGGAAACATAACATTTCCACATTTCAAACACAAGATATAAATACAACACATTGATATAATAAAAACGCTTTCAAAACCATTTTCAATACCAAAATAAAAGAAAGTTAAAACTTTGTATTTATTTTTCATTAAAAAAAATGATGGCTTGTAGAGGAAGTCGAAACTCAAATAATGGTCACGGCGGCGGAGAAGTCATTGTCTCTGCATAAGTACGGAAAGCAAAAAACATTCCCTTTTTGTCGTTTAGTAAAACACTTCGTATAAAAATGATTCCTTTTGAATAAACGTAAAAGTCAAAGGGGTTTATACACCGTATAAAAGAAAGTTGTGTATAAAACCAAATATGACTCAATGAAAGGAGATTGAGACGAAGTCCTTAAAAAGATAATTTTTAAAATAAAATAGATCTATTATGTGTATTCACTATAGGTACACATAAATAAAGTAAAAATACAAAATAATACATAATAATATCATGACATAATTGGAAATTAGGAAATTAACCCAATGAATAGAAATTGGGTTAAGAAGTTCCCTTACCTCGTGTCTGACTTGACTCAATCATTCTTTAACCTCCAGAATAATAAACTAGAGTTAATATATACCTTATTAAGAACCATTTTCAATTTCATTATCCTTTTTATATCACTTATTACAATGATATGACCATTATGTAATTATTTAAGTTAATAACGGTCGTTTTGTCGATCTTAGGTACTTGAGTCAAAAATAAACTTCTTATAATTACAAGTTGTTTATGTGGTAGAATATCCATTTTCTCCAGAATTATATTCATGATTTAGATGTCATATATATCTTATATATCCAGTATATACATTCATTTATAATATTACGTAACATTTCGAGGTAAGAAATGAAATGCACCGTTCATGGAGACGGTAAGCCGTACGTACGCATGAACGCTACTTTCATTTCAATTTCATATTTAATGGAACGAAATCATAATGATATAAAGGTATAATATAATTCCAGTATAACATAGTGTATAATACCATTTACTCCATCCTTTATACATCCCACATATGTCATTAACGATTCAAATCACTTTGAGGGGGCGGTAGTCCGCACTTCCTAAAATGAAATTATCGCATTTTACCCATAATGGAAATCATAAAGTATGCCATAAATGAGAAATACAGAAGCAAAAGTAAAACATAAAGATATTATAAATCATATATAAAAATAGTGACATCTTAATGGCCACCTTTGAAGGTGTTATATGAGTGTTGAACAATCATCATTTCGTTAGGCAGAAATTCGCCATCCACAGAAACCGTATGTTCTTTAACCATTAGATGTAGGTGTGTGTAAGTGTAGCTCGAATCCTTCTTATAACAACATCCTAGTATATTTAGCATACTGGTTTTGTTACAAATGAAATGAATAAAAAGATTTTAGTGGGTTGGAGAAGAAAAATAAAACAAAACAACATTAGAGAAGACATTACCGCAAAATCGAGTAACTCTTTTTGATTTGAGCCAAAGGCTTCCTTGGGAAGCGTTCTTCCCAAAGTGAGGCTTCTAGGAGTAACAGTTGGAAGTTGGGAGAGTATTTGGGTAGAGTTTGGCCGAGCCAAATGGCTTGAAAGTGTAAATGAGGTGGGATAGGTGGGGGCCTTTTATAAGTGGGGAGGAGGGGCACTCTTGGAAAGTAAAGAAAAGTCACTTTATTATAAAATGATTTTAGGATTTTAGAGGTCCCACACTTATCTAATTCGAGGATAAGGTGATAAGGGTTCTAAATCTACTCATCCAATAGGTTTTTGACAAGTGTACGCATTGTATTTTACATTATCTTTCCATTTTATTTAAATCGTTAAATAATGAGGTCATCACTGCATCATCATGATGTCATAAGTAATTTAATTTATTTAATGTCTAAAAATTATAAACAAAATACTATGATGTAGGAAATCGTTTTATCTTTCTAATGAATATTTATAATCAAAATTTGGACTTCTGTAACCCCACTTAAAAACTGTTTTAGTAAAACAACTCATGTTTGTGTCAATTTAATTTTAACATTAAATAAATATATATTAATGTCATTTTCCAACCAAAGTGGCTCCATGGGGTCCCCAAGTTGACCCATGGGTTTTCTTGGTCGGCCATGACTCATCCAATAGGAGTAGGACAAGTTTCAAGCTCATATCATATTATTAAAATATTTTTTTTACCTTAAACTACACTAATTACCTCTAATCGCGATTAAGAACTTAAAAGTTACTATTCACCAAAAAAATTATTTTAATCTCATTGAACCACATTTTACTTCTTAATGACAACCATGTATGTCGGATTTTTGAAAATCAAATCACAGAAGTGGTAATATTTCATTTAAACGAAAAATCGGTTATTTAACTACCACTTAGTGGTTTCACTATTCATCAAAAATTGATGTTTTTCAGAACAAGGCCAAAATTTCACCCTAAGCTATAATTGATATTCCGAATTCAAAAATGATGTCTATTTTACAAAATTCCAAACATATAAGTTGCATTAATTAATTTTATAATTAATTCCCGCTGTCACAACAAATAGCGTGTTTTTAAGAAACAATTTATATCAAAAGATTGGCAATTGTTTATGTCCAATTTCAATGTTAAATTAATTCTAATGACCACCATTGGATAAAATGGTAAAAATATATTCTAATTATACTTTAAAACCACTAAATAGTATAATTTATCACTATAAATTATTTTAATCAAAAAAGTTGTTTTTAAGTATTTTTCACTATTCATAAAAAATTAGAAGTTCTCAGAAAAATACCAAAAATTCAACGTAGGCTAATTTCGATATTCCGAATCCAAAAATGAAGTCCATTTTGAAATATAAAATTTCTATAATTTTAAAAAGTGGTTATTACTATTCATAACGGCTACTTTAATTCGTTGTGGTGTGTATTAGAGCTCGAGGTTGCGTACAACACACGCTATTGCATTATTCGAAGTGAAACGTACCGTGGAAGCTTGGGGTGTTACATTCTCCCCTCCTTCAATAAATTGCATCCTCTCAATTTGAAATTTTTCATTGAAAATAAAAGGTTGAAAAGAGAAAAATACCTTTGAGGAAAACCCACATCAGAAATAAGGTTAATAAATATATAACATTAAAAGAAAGCAAGATAAGTACAAAGGTCACCTGAGATAGCCCATTCTAGGATTCCATGAAAATATGGATATTGAGGAGAAACAAACCATCAAGGTCTGATGGAGAGTTATAGAAAACAAGATTAGGAGAAAGTTTAACTACAAGAAAATCACAAACTTGTGATTGGTTAAACGATCATTGATTCCCCAGTAGGAAAAGTTAACCGACAACATTTTTGTTTTGAGTTAACTTTTATAATGTTGAGGAATTTATTTAGGAGATTTACTAAGAACTTAAGGGAATATACATACTTGTTATGTATACTTTCATTCGTTAATAAATTTTAACCCAACTTTTACTCCAAATGGTAACGGAACTCAAAAATATTCTTTTTATCCTAATTGTATAAGGTTCCAAATATTAACTCATGCCATTTAGATTAGTAAAACTATTTTGTAATAACCAGGGACTTCCTATAGGCTAGTGGTAGGAAATAAAGGCCTGTCGAACTATGGTTGTGGGTTCGATTCCTGCAGTTTTGTCCGACGCGACGGGTTATTCCCCACCCTGCAGGTTGTCCTTTTCCTAAAACTACAGTATCATAATATTTCAAAAATAATCTTCATAAATTTTTTAACCTTAAACATTACTATCCAAAGATCAAATTAATCCATTCCAACCTTTATAGTTATCCAAAATACTTCTGTCCAACTCACATTCCAAATTTTATAAGGAAGGTAAACATAATGAAGATCCTTTTTCCCACGTAACAACATGTGAACACTTTCATCATGTATTCTTTTTAAACATACTGAATTACCATGATCCCTTATTCCTTATAGAATACTAGATATACTCATTCTATCCAAAAAATGTATACAAAACATCAATCAGTTTCAAGGAAGTTAAGTATATCCAATATAATTTATCCAAATCAATCACGTCTTATTCCAAAAACAAAATCTCAGTATCAGAACCATATTATGGTTTATCTTTCTCTCAACCATATATTTTCCAAAAATTTAACCTACTGTGGAGTGACTTTTCTTGGTTCCACACAATCTCAAGTCCTTGATGAAATAGTACTGCAGTACAATCCTTATATACTCCATAATTATTATAACCAGTACATCATTGATACAACACTCAAATTACAAAATTCTTTAATAACAACATAAGAACTTTAATCATTACTCCTCATTTTTGGTAGTATCATAACTTGATTATTATCCAATAACATCATTTGGGGCATACTCTGATGATTTGGACATTGGTTTGCGTAGTGTCCCCAATCCTTGCAGAAGAAGCATTGTACATTTGAAACCATTTTCTTACCCTTGCAGTCACGCACTTTGTGTCCTTTTTCTCTACACTTATAACAAACTCCCATTCCCTTTAGGCAAGTTCCATGATGTTTCTTCCCACAATTACCACATATTGGAAAATTCTTCTTTCCCCTCATCCCTTTATCCATCATTCTCTCTTCCATCCCTTTCGTCTCTTGCTTCGCTTCAAAGCCATAGGACTCAGAGAATTCTTTACTTATCTTATTAACACATGATACTATTTCTTCATATGTTGAGAACACATGGGAGACTATTTCCCTTCGAAATGTTGTCTTAATACCGTGAAAGATACGATCCTTCTTACTCTTTAGATCATACGTACTGCTGGAGTTCACATTCCTTCAACTGGGTGCCATTTCTAAACAATGGCATAAACTAGATTAGTTTATGAAATAAAATACATAATTCCATATTTGTAAAACACTTTACATAAATTGAAATATTTATGTATATAATCCATAATCATAAAAAGAAAAGTTTTCTTTGATAAAGTATATACTCATAACCCTTCATAGTGGTTTGTAAAGAAAATTAGAATTATCCTAAGCATATCCCTCGGGAGTGTCGTAACCAAGAGTGCAGCAAGGCCCGTTGTCGTGCACCAGTTCCCATTCAAGTCTAGATCAAAGTGGTGTTTTTGGGTTTCACCCCTAGGTACATCTGTGCCAGAGCCGCCTCTACCTGCTCGTATCCAGACAGGGATGTATTGCTCGGAAAACTCACAAAATCTCTATATTAAAAAAATTATAGGAAGTTCTTCTATACTAATCCTCAAAGTCTATCTTTGGGCTATGTGCTCTAATCAGAGTTTATCTAAATCTATCTTCTAAGGTTAGTACTAAACTGCCTCTGATACCAACTGTAACGCCCCGACCCCATCTACCCAGAGCCGGTGCATTACTTCGTAACATTGGCATGATCACAAAAGATCAAGTCTCAAAAGACCGATTAGTTTAGTATCCTTGGAAACACTAGATACATTCATAAGTCTTTCATTACATCAAAAAGTAAACAATCTATAATAACATGGTCTTCATAGTCCACAATCATATCCCTTTCTGACTACCCCTGCAGGTCACTCATAAATTGCTCCTTCACATCCTGGAAAATTATTAAAACATTGAAAGGGGTGAGCTCAGATGCTCAGTAAGGTAAACAATATAGCAGAAGCGTTCATAAATAAACATTAACATTTAAGGAGATGTATAACTAAAACAAAAGCCTTTTAAACTTGAACTTCAACATAATATGGAAAAAGTAAAATGAGATAATGCCATTCACTTCTTCACATGGATATTCTACTGGTCGAATAATCACATGCAATATCAATAACCACTTTCATAATGATGGAATGCATAATGACAGACTATCATAACCACATTTTCAAGGCCTCGTACCAAGACCACAAATAAGATTTTGTCAAGGCCTTGTGCCAAGACACTAGTTTGTCTCATGTGACCTGCCGATGCATCGAGGAGCTATAGCGGGCTCCACCCGTCACTTATTAAGTCCAATGCATTCCTCATATGAATAGGTTTAAACATATCATAAACCATAACATAATCATATCACATAAAACATGCATAAAGGAAACATAACATTTCCACATTTCAATCACAAGATATAAATACAACACATTGATATAATAAAAACGCTTTCAAAACCATTTTCAATACCAAAATAAAAGAAAGGTAAAACTTTGTATTTATTTTTCATTAAAAAAATGATGGCTTGTAGAGGAAGCCGAAACTCAAATAATGGTCACGGCGGCGGAGAAGTCGTTGTCGCCGCATAAGTACAGAAAGAAAAAAACATTCCCTTCTTTTCATTTAGTAAAACGCTTCGTATAAAAAATATTCCTTTTGAATAAACGTAAAAGTCAAAGTGGTTTATACACCGTATAAAAGAAAGTTGTGTATAAAACCAAATATGACTCAATGAAAGGAGATTGAGACGAAGTCCTTAAAAAGATCATTTTTAAAATAAAATAGATCTATTATGTGTATTCACTATAGGTACACATAAAGAAAGTAAAAATACAAAATAATACATAATAATATCATGACATAATTGGAAATTAGGAGATTAACCCAAATAATTGAAATTGGGTTAAGAAGTTCCCTTACCTCGTGTCTGAATTGACTCAATCGTTCTTTAACCTCCTGAATAATAAACTAGAGTTAATATATACCTTATTAAGAACCATTTTCAATTTCGTTATCCTTTTTATATCACTTATTACAACGATATGACCATTATGTAGTTATTTAAGTTAACAACGGTCGTTTTGTCGATCTTAGGTACTTGAGTCAAAAATAAACTTCTTATAATTACAAGTTGTTTATGTGGTAGAATATCCATTATCTCCAGAATTATATTCATGATTTAGATTTCATATATATCTTATATATCCAGTATATACATTCATTTATAATATTACGTAACATTTAGAGGTAAGAAATGAAATGCACCGTTCATGGAGACAGTAAGCCGTACGTACGCATGAACGCTACTTTCATTTCAATTTCATATTTAATGGAATGAAATCATAATGATATAAAGGTATAATATAATTCCAGTATAACATAGTGTATAATACCATTTACTCCATCCTTTATACATCCCACATATGGCATTAACGATTCAAATCACTTTGAGGGGGCGGTAGTCCACACTTCCTAAAATGAAATTATCGCATTTTACCCATAATGGAAATCATAAAGTATGCCATAAATGAGAAATACAGAATAAAAAGTAAAACATAAACATATTATATATCATATATAAAAATAGTGACATCTTAATGGCCACCTTTGAAGGTTTTATATGAGTGTTGAACAATCATCGTTTCGTGAGGCAGAAATTCGTCATCCACAGAAACCGTATGTTCTTTAACCATTAGATGTAGGTGTGTGTAAGTGTAGCTCGAATCCTTCTTATAAAAAAATCCTAGTATATTTAGGATACTGGTATTGTTACAAAAGAAATGAATAAAAAGAGTTTAGGGGGTTGGAGAATAAAAATAAAACAAAACAACATTAGAGAAGACATTACCTCCAAATCGGGTAACTCTTTTTGATTTGAGCCAAAGGCTTCCTTGGGAAGCGTTCTGCCCAAAGTGAGGCTTCTAGGAGTAAGAGGGGGAATTTGGGAGAGTATTTGGGCAGAGTTTGGCCGAGCCAAATGGCTTGAAAGTGTAAATGAGTTGGGAGATGTGGGGGCCTTTTATAAGTGGGGAGGAGGGGCACTCTTGGAAAGTATAGAAAAGTCACTTTATTATAAAATGCGTTTCGTATTTTAGAGGTCCCACAATTATATAATTCTAGGATAAGGTGATAAGGGTTCGAAATATACTCATCCAATAGGGTTTTGACAAGTTTACGCTTTGGATTTTACATTATCTTTCCATTTTATTTAAATCGTTAAATAATGAGGTCATCACTACATCATCATGATGTCATAAGTAATTTAATTTATTTAATGTATAAAAATTATAAACAAAATACTATGATGTAGGAAATCTTTTTAGCTTTCTAATGAATATTTATAATCAAAATTTGTACTTGTGTAACCCCACTTAATAACTATTTTAGTAAAACAACTCATGTTTGTGTCAATTTAATTTTAACATTAAATAAATATATATTAGTGTCATTTTCCAACCAAAGTGGCTCCATGGGGTCCCCAAGTTGACCCATGGGTTGTTTTGGTCGGACATGACTCATCCAATATGAGTAGGACAAGTTTCAAGCTCATATCATATTATTAAAACATTGTTTTTACCTTAAACTACACTAATTACCTCTAATCGCGATTAAGAACTTAAAAGTTACTATTCACCAAAAAAATTATTTTAATCTCATTGAACCACATTTTACTTCTTAATGACAACCATTTATGTCGGATTTTTGAAAATCAAATCACAGAAGTGGTAATATTTCATTTAAACGAAAAAACGGTTATTTAACTACCACTTAGTGGTTTCACTATTCATCAAAAATTGATGTTTTTCAGAACAAGGCCAAAATTTCACCCTAAGCTATAATTGATATTCTGAATTCAAAAATTATTTCTATTTTAAAAAATTCCAAACATATAAGTTGCATTAATTAATTTTATAATTAATTCCCGCTGTCACAACAAATAGCGTGTTTTTAAGAAGCAATTTATATCAAAAGATTGGCAATTGTTTATGACCAATTTCAATGTTAAATTAATTCTAATGACCACCATTGGATAAAATGGTAAAAATATATTCTAATTATACTTTAAAACCACTAAATATTATAATTTATCACTATAAATTATTTTAATCAAAAAAGTTGTTTTTAAGTATTTTTCACTATACATAAACAATTAGAAGTTCTCAGAAAATACCAAAAATTCAACATAGGCTAATTTCGATATTCCGAATCCAAAAATGAAGTCCATTTTGAAATATAAAATTTCTATAATTTTAAAAAGTGGTTATTACTATTCATAACGGCTACTTTAATTCGTTGTGGTGTGTGTTAGAGCTCGAGGTTGCGTACAACACACGCTATTGCATTATTCGAAGTGAAACGTACCGTGGAAGCTTGGGGTGTTACACCGGACTCGGCGGTACATGGAGGTGGATCTTACGATGAGTCGGTACACGAAGGGGATGGGCGGACGAGGAGTGATGAGGGGGTTAAATGTACCTACCCTTCAGGTAGTAACCACAGAGGATGATCCATAAGCTATTTTTTCCCATTAATTTAGTGGTACTAGTACTTTCCATTTGGGCTTGTATTTTGGCCCCTTTTACATTCTCCACGCTTTTGTTATATAGTTTCCTTTGTGTTTCATCCAGTTGTGTGTTTTCTAGTGTGTGTTTTTAAAGGTTATAAAGGCAATTCCTTCCTAGTTTTAAGAAATTATGCATTTGTTTATAGTCACCAGCCCCTGACCTATGGAAGGCGGCTTGGGGTTGTCACGGCACGGGCCCCGGGGACAGGTTGTGACAAATTGGTATTAGAGACAGGTTGTACTAGACTCACTCTGAGAGCACCAGCTTTATGGTATGCTCTCAAAGTTCCAGTTTTGGATATGAGAGGTTCAGTTTTTGGGACATGTCATATCTGAGGCATGATTTGCAGTGGATCCAGTGAAGGTTGATGTGGTTCTCGATTGGGAGCCACCAATGAGTGTGACGAAGGTATGGATTTTCTAGGGATTGTCCGGATACTACTAGAGGTTTGTTACAGACTCCACTAGAGTTTCATCACCACTACCATCCTTGAAGAAGAAGGGGAAACCCTTCTGGCGATCAGAGAGATGCTAAAAGAGTTTTTAGGAGTTGAGGCAGAGGGTGACTAGTGCCCCCATCATTAGGCTTCCAGAGGAGGGAGTAGGGTACTTAGTTTACTAAAACGCATCAGGGACCTGACTCAGAAGTGTCCTGATGTAGGAGAGAGTAGTGACCGCATATGGTTCTCGACATGTGAGACAACAGGAGTAGAACTATGCTACCCATGACCTGAAGTTAGCAGTAGTGGTATTCACCATGAAAATGTGGCGGCACTATTTGATGGGTGAGAATTTTTCTGTACACTCTGATCATAAGAGTTTTACGTATATATTCTCTCATAAGGACATAAACCTGGGATAGTGACATTGGCTTGAGTTCCTCCAGGACAATGAATTCGATATAGTCTATACTCCTAGGAAATGGAACATTGTAGCAGATGCACTTAGTAGGTGGTCTGGTATACATCTTCCAGGTGAGACGACGAAGTATCAAACCGCATTACAACTATCCTTTCTGGAGATAGATGAAGCAGCCTTCCTTCAATCTCCAATAGTCACTGCACCACTTCTTAAAAGATTCATGGAGGGACATGGTGGTGATGATGACTGTGAGGCACAACATGATAAGATATCCATAGGACATGCACGTGATGGATTTCCTGAATATTGGAAGCACGTCACCATCCTCTTCAGGGGACGTACCAGGGTACCAGTGTCACTTCAGGAGAAAGTGTTGAGGGAGTTCCACACATCCCCTCTGGTGGTACATCCAGGAGTGGTGAAGACATACAAGGACCTCTGACAAGAGCACTGGTGGTCGGGAATGAATAATGCAGTAGGAGAGTTTGTCTCTCAGTGCCTCACTTTCCAGCAAGTGACGGCGGAGCAATAGGTACAAAAAGGCGGGGTTCATCCATTAGAGGTCCCAGAGTGTAAGTGTGATGGGATATCCATGTACTTTGTGATATGACTTCAACGTACATTTAGATGTCATGACTTGATCTGGGTGATTGTCGACCAACTCACCAAGTCGTCCCACTTCATACCCATTAGAGAGAAGGGTTCAGTAGAGTGCTTAGGATGCCTATATGTGCTGGAGATGGTGTGGTTACATGGATTACCCTTGAGGATTGTCTATGATTGTGATGCACGTTGCACTTCCCAAATATGGAAGGGGTTACAAGAGGATTTCTTGATGCAGATTGGTTTGAGAACTGCCTTCCATCCTCAGAAGGATGGCCAGACTAATCAGACCATTTTGACCCTGGTGGACATGTTGCGTGTTTATGTCCATGACTTCGGTCGCAACTGGGAGGATGACTTACCTTTCGTGGAGTTTGCATACAAAAACTGTTATCACTCCACCATAGGGATGGAACCTTTCAAGGCATTGTATGAGTGACCTTAAAGATCACCTTAGTGTGGGACTCACCCAGGGGAGTCAACACTTGTGGGACCAGAGATGGTACGGGATACCATAGAGAAGGTGCAGGTGATCCAGGAGTAGATGAAGACTGCAAAAATTAGGCAGAAGTCATATGCTGATAGAATATGGAGACCTATGTAGTTCAAGGATGGAGACCACATCTTTCTTCGAGTCTCACCCCGATGAGTTCTACGACGATATGGCCGAGGCAACAAGATATCTCTGAGATTAATCAGACCTTTTCAGGTCCTCAGTAGAGTTGGTGAAGTGGAATTCCACTTATCTCTTCCACCTCAGTTTCACCGTGTGAATGGCGTCTTCCACATGTCCTAGATAAGGAGATACATGAACGAACCTTCTCACAAGATCGACCATGATGAGATGGACATCGAAGATGGGGAGAATTTTACGGAGATTGTAGTAGAGATTGAGGATCGACAGGAGAAGGTCCTTTGTGGATGTTCGATACATCTAGTGCATGTTCACTGGTATAATGGGATCCTCTATGAGAGAACATGGGAGCGAGAGGCTCATATTTGTGCTCAGTACCCCCACATGTTAACCTATTTATGAGCTGTGGCTAATTGGGAAATAAAGCCCATAATTGGGGAGAATTTAATGACCTGGAATTTAAATGTAAATTTTTTTAATAAATAAGAATTTTACGTGTCTGAGAAAATTGACAGCGTGTGATTCTGAGGCCCCGAGTCCCCGCAATGAATTTCTGAACATTTATTCGGGTACGTTCAGTGAACGTACTAGTGAGTTTTTAAAACTTTTAAACCAGTTCTTAGAATTAAAATATGAGGGAACCGTTGAACTCGTTGTGCCTGTATTCTCATAGTGAGACTTTCACCTTGACAGTAGTTGGTCAAGGTTGAATGTTTGTTTTTGGGTTTTTCATGAAGGAATAAAATAAAAATAAAATTGTGAAAAATTTTTATTTTTATTTGAAAAACCCATGTGGTTGTTGGGAGGTGGGGTCCACCAGAAAAAAAACCTCCATGTTGATGCTGGGATGTGGGGACAACCAGAACTTAACCTCCCATTAGAGGTTATGGTCGTGGGGACCACCGGAGCATACCCTCCCATGAGAGGTTATGGTGGCGGGGACTAGCGGAGGCCTAAACAACTTCAAATCCTTAATTAATGTGGAGGAGCCTCATGAGCTCCCTCCATATTAATTATGCCAATCCACCCCACTTATTTTTTCTAACGCACCACATTAATTTAACCATGTTGAATTTATGCCAACAAACATAATAGAGGGGATAATCTATTATTTTGGAACCACTTTACATTTGGGTGGAATTGGGTGAATGCTTCTCTAATGAAGAACGCTTCATCCATGAAGAACACTTCCTGCATGTAGAACGCAGAAAAGGAACATCTTAAACTATGACAAACTGATGCATGAACCCGGGATTGGAGGTCTGTGGAGGATGAGCTGAATATCGACAAATTCAACTTCTTCCCTCTTCTTCAACATCAACAAATGATCAAGTAGAGGTTTATTTCTATTTGACTATCGCTTTCAATGTTCTTCCCTCCTAAATAATTTACATGTTTGGGAGTTGAGATTGATGTGAGTTGTGGGAAATGATGTTTTAAAATATCTTCTATACACGTTCAAGCTTCGTTCATTGTGAACCGATTGCTACCACTCTAAATGCGGAGGGTGCGGGCAAAACGAACATGACCTGACCCCTCCATTATACTTCATTGCTATGTTCTTCGAAATTTAAGAAGGAAATGAAGGTGATGATGGCACCGGCGCCGCCACCTACGCCGCCCCGCGGTGCTTCACCCTCCCGGCCAAACCGGCCTCGTGCCCGACCGAGCCACCCGGGGTCGGACCGAGCCGTTGCGCCATCGTCGTGCCAAGCTGCCATGTCTCCACCATCCGCCATGCCGAGCAGCCGTGGCGCCACCATCCACTATGCTGAGCCGCCGTGCCGCTGACGTCCGCCATGCAGATCTGTCGCGCCTCTTCCGCCAACCGTGATGAGCCACTGCACCGCCGCCATCCTCCGAGCCGTGCATCCATCCGCTGATCCGCACTGCTTTATAGGCCAAGCTGAGCCGTCCCGCAACTGTGAAACAGCTCGGCCATGCTGCCCTCGCGGAACCCTCCAAGTTCGAGACGCCTCCGCGGCCACTCGCAGCAGTCAGGATGAACCCAACATGCCAGGCCACCCAATGGTCTGGGTCGGACATAACAGGTCGGGCCATGTTGACCCGAACCATGTCATCCATGGTCGGGTCGGGTTCGGTCGGTCCGACCTGGTCGGACCGGTCCCAGGACCACTACGACCCATTTACTTTCCTTTGGAAATAGCATTGGCACCGGACATCTAATGGACGAACCGTCAGCGGCGTTAGAAATAATGGAGAGAGATGGACATTTTGAGTGATACCCCACTGAGTTTTGTATTGAGATGGAAAATGGTCAGGTTGGATCAAGCATGAATCCAACCGGGCCCCTAGGAAAAAATGGTTACTAACTCACAGATCGGGTATCTGATTGACCCGACATCTATTATGTTGAAACCCCTATTACGAGGATGACCATTGAAATACTTTTTCATTGGACATCATGTCACATGGAGTATCAACCAGTATCTTGGGGAGAGGATCATCCTGGAGACGAGAGAGCATAGTACGGAGACCTAGTGGTTGGGTGAGACTTAACGACAGATGACCGTTTTGACTCGGAGTGACTCAACAAGCATAGTGGGGAGCACCTTGGAGATGTGGTAGACCAACGGTGGGGAGCTCCATGGTGACGCAACAGACCCACGTTACTCGACCAGAGGAGTACATCAGCAGGCCTTGAGTGGGAGTGCCTCTGTGTGATGCGGCTGACCCGTAGTGGGGAGTGCCTCTATGTGACACGGCATACCCATGGTACACGATATAACGAGATCCTCAGCAGTCCAAAGAGTGTGGGAAGTGCCTTTGTGTGATGAGGTAAGCCCTATGTACCCAATAGAGGAGGAGTTCACTAGATACTGAGGTGTTCGACGTTTTGTTCGAAATCATTCTTGATACTACCCATAGAATAAATACGGGTGTGATCGGAGTCCGAACCTCTGTGTTTTCCTCATGATTGGGATAGATTACATGATAACATAGGTATATGTATGGGTGTATACCGAAGTAAGGTTATCTATTTATTTCATACTTTGTGTTTTATCCTTGTTGGATTTTGTGAGACCTAGAGGGTCTCGGGGTCCCTACTGAGTATCGTTATACTCACCCCAGCTCGGGCTATGCCCGCATCTTATTATGTTGGTCTCAGGCAAAAGACAGCACTGACTGAGGCTGAGAGTACCAGGAATGGAAGGTACCTTCGGGTGGATCTTACGACGAGTCATTACACAGAGGAGACAGACGAACATGGATTGTTGAGTAGGTAAAATGTACCTACCCTTCATGTAGGAACCTCAGAGGATGATCCATCAGCTGACTTTCCCCTTTCCTTCAGTTGTATTATATCATAGTTATACTAGTACGTTCTAGTTGAGCTTGCATTCTGTCCCCTTATACATTCAGCACCTTTTTGTTATACAGTTTACTTGGTGTTTCGTCCAGTTGTGGGTTTGCTTGGGTGGTTTTTTATAGGTTATAAAGGCAATGCCTTCCATCTTTTAGGAAATTATTCCTTTGGTGCTAATCACCAGCCCTAGCCTATGGAATTCGTGCTTGAGGTAGTCACGGCACGGTCCCCGGGGAACAGGTCATGACACAAAATTTATCTTTTCCTCTCAACCTACTACTGTTGAAGTGAAGCCTCCCTTAATTGAATATTGGTGCTGCAGATTCAATGGTGACATCGAAATTTTAATCTGAGTACCGGTAAAAAAGATATAAAATGATGCTCTTGCGTTTAACAAATATACCTCAAAAAGTTCAGAAATTTATTTAAGGCACATCAGGCCTCAGAATCACGCACTGTTAATTTTTGCAGACGCTTAATAATTACATATAATTAAAAACAATTACATGGATAATTCAGGTCTATACAAATATATGATGAAAATATTATTATTTAATACAAGAATAAGTATCCAAGGCATTATGTTATAATTTTTTAATATTAATAACTGACATAAAAAAATATAGATTACACATGTATAAAATTAATTCATTAGTTACAATGAACAAATTTAAAATAATTGGAATATTTTTATAAAAAAATATTTTATGATCACATAACTATATTATCCTACTAATTAATATTAGTTACAATTAGGGAGTGAAAATAATATAATATATAATATATAATTTTTTTTGATATTCATCCAATATATTTTATAGTCATAAGATAAGTACAATCCAAATTCTAGACGTAAAAACCAATATTTTTTAAGGGACTATTTTCCATTTTATGGGAAAACCAGTTTAAAAATAACTATTGGATGTATTATAATTTTTATATGACAAAATAGAACTGATATTTTATATAGAAAAATAAATTTTATTTCAGGGGAATTTTTTTTAATTTCAAGTGAAATTACATCTTTTAATAAATAATTAATAATACTACAATTTAACTCAAAAATAATTTTTTATATAATTTATTTATAAGGATTAAATATATTTTTAATTGATTTTGATGTTTAATAATATCAATTTTTATAAATTTTTTAAATTTATTTCATTTGATTTTTTTTTACATTTAAATTTGTTATGAAATCCTAGCATGATTCTCAAACATGTTTACTTTTAAATCCCACTTTATAATCTTTCTATGAGATTAAGTGAAAATTTAAATCTAAAACATATGTTATTGGAATAGTAAAAATGGAATAACTATTTTTATTCAATATAATTTATATTTTATAAAAATATCATTTTAGTTTTTTTACAAAAAATATCAGTGAAGGAAATTAAAAGTAATTACAATGATTAAGATGAAATAAAGATTAACATATGACTACAACCTAAAAATAAAGCCTAATATGACCAAAAAACATTTATAAAATACATATTATATAAATATTTTGACAATACCCTCCTTAAATTCTATTTGGATAATTATTTAAATAACTTTCCAGAAACAAAATGTGTTTGGGATTTCCATTCTCAAAAATATTACAAGAGTGTCACACCTCCTAAACTACACAAGGTCACCTCACATACCACATCCACAAACCTCTTGAGTCACATTAGATATGGAAATATCACCGAAAAATAGATCCCCAAAATACCTTACTTCCTACTTTATGCCTCCCTTTTTTCCAGAAGAAATCACATGAAGACATTTGGTGAAAACCAAAACGAGTTACCCTATGAAGATACAACGTCATCCCTCAATCTCCAATACCTTATTTTCATACTCCACTCACTAACCTTTCCATATTAAATTTCATTACAAAAAATGTATCATGAAAATGATTAGATGTTTCTATACTAAAATTTAAACGTAAAAAACACACATTTCTATCTAATGGGTAACGAACACATTTATTATGAGTACAATAAACCACCACCTCAAAATATTATGATTGTTCATTATTCCATAACAGCTTCTCATGATAGACACTATAATGGAAAAAATATTTTTATAGAATATTTATGATATCTATAATTTAATTATTATTATATATTAATTTTACAACACATTTCTTTATACATTCCATTTGTTAAAATGTGATAATTTTGTTTCAAGATGTGTGGATTATCGCCCCTCATAGTAATTTGTTTCAAACACCTAATAAATATAATTTATTAAGTATGTATTTAATTTACTTATATGATATATATCATTTAATAATTATATTTTAATAATTATAAATATAACTATATATATACTAATATTCATTTAATTCTATTTCTTCCAATACGACAATAAGATCGACTAAACGTTCATGTGTAAATTCGGCATACCATTTCTATGAATGGTGTATTCCATTTCATAGATATACATAATATCGATTATTATAATACACATAAGGTTAAAATAAATGATACTTACATCATATTTTACATTATTTAAATAATGATATAAATACACAGACCAAATATTAATCAAATAAAACACACGCAAAGAACAAATAAAACATTACTCATAGTGAAACCTTAACCTACAATTATAAACATGTGGGGAATTGTAGCACCCTTGTATTGAGGTATGTAGTCATTTTTTATTCTTATTTATGTGTTTAAAGTGCATGGGATGAGTTGAGAAGATGTTTGGAGAGTTTGGAATGGTTTTGGATAAGTGTATAGACTTTTCTTAGGGATCACAGTTTGAGAATAGTTGTGGGAAACCGTGCAGGTTCTCCAGGAAACTGTGATCGGGAAGATATTTGGATTCGCACGGCTAGTGAATGATTTTAAAAACCATGTGAGGCAACCGTGCAGACCCTTTCTCTTGAGGTAGTAGCGTGCGCACTATTAGCACAAGGTTTTCCAAATAGTGTGGGCTAACCTTGCGGCCACATAAAAGTAGGGTTTTTGAATCCATGCTCCCTCAGGGTTTCCTCATTTCTCTCCAAATTCTCTCCCACTAGAGCATCACTCAGGATTTCAGGTTCTCTTAGGTTGGGGGTTGATCTTCCACTCGTTTTGGAAGCATTTTGAAGAGGGTTCATGGTGGATTGAAGGTGATTTCTCCCTGGTAAGTATCTCCTCTTGGATCCCTTTCATTTCTCTCTAGATCTGCTCTTCCCCAATATTTAGTTTTATATAAATACATTAGTTTCATGTATATCTAGTGTTTTAGATTCCTTGGAGGTTGATTTTATGGATTTTATATGTTAGGTAAGGATATCTAGAGTTGTTTCGGTGGTGCATTCGCCGGTTTAGTGGGGATGTAGCTTGTGGATCGATTTTTCCAGAACCATAAAGGTAGGTGGATTCCCTCTCGATTCCACTTGGTTAGAGATAATGGATTTGGTTACAATTAATTAGGTTTTATTGAAATTAATTGTGTTTTGATGTCATAAATTGGTTAGAGATTCCTTGGGTGATGTTTTGGGGGTTTTTTGGGAAAAAGTGTTTTTTGTTGTGAAATTCTCTTGTTGTGGATTTTAAAATGGGGATTTTAAAATGTGTTTCTATGTTTGATTTGTGAAATTCATTGATGGGAAATGGTTTTTAATAAAATTGTTGTTTTATTGAATTTTTTTGGCCTGAAAAATAATTAAAGGCTGTTTTCAATAAATGAGTTATTTATTTAAGTGGTAGAAATATAATGTGAATGGTTGGTTGAATGTTGTTGTGACTTTTGTGTGAAATGCTTGGATATTTCTTGATTCGGAATGTTGTGTGGAAGCGGGCAGGATGTACCACTATAGAAAGGGGATGGATAGTGGACGGAAGGGCCACCATCAAAGGATAAGTGGTCAGGAAGTTCCGCTAGTTGTGAATGGGTGAACGGGTTGGATGGAAGTTCCACCATTATGGTTTCATTTTGTGCATTGCATTGCAAGATGGAAATTGTTGTGATAATTTTTAAATGATGAAATGGCTTGTGGATTGGTTGTTTTTTAATTACCATGGTTTCTAGGTTTGGGTGAGATGGAATGGTAAGGGTGTGTTTGGTTTATGGTAACGGTTTCACAAGTGATTATTTTATATAAAATATTTTATATAAATGTGCTAATAGTTTTATCCTAGTTGCGTGTGTATGGAAGTCATTTGGGGAAATCCATCTTAGTCACCCCCTACTTTGGCACGTAGGTGTCCTTTCAGATGTTGCGTATCATGACATGGGAGAAGGTAAATAATCACCCTCCTTAAGTGGTGCATTGTGATTTATGGGTGGAACATAGAGCCTGGAGCTTACTGTTGAGCCATGGACTATGTTTTTTCTTATTTTGGGTCTTTTTTTGAGTCTTCTACATAGTGCTCTGATATGGTTGGTTGTATTTGTTTTTCATTGTATTGTCTTACAACATGGTTTTCCTTTGGGAATAAATGATTTAATGTTGTGATTGAAATGCATCATATAGTGTTTGATAGTGGATGGATTGGTTGGTTTTGTCTTAGGGAAAAATTGTACCCGAATTTGTTCTAAAATCCCTCATAATTTATTTACAGCCTTTGGTGCCTTGAGAATAACGCTTAAGGACATGTAACTCTCACGTCCCCCTTAAGATAATGAGGTATGTTCAGGTTGTTACAAGTTGTATTATCTTGTTCATTCCATTGGACTTGATTCTCGGATTTGGAGTTGACATTCATTGTGGAATATTCATTGAGTCAGGATGGTAGCAATGTGTATGAATGTTGGAACATGGAATGTATAATATAAAAAGTCGTAGCTAAACCTTTTATGGTAAACATCATGTTACAAGGGATTTGGGGAAATAAGTGGTTGGAGACACTTATAGGCATTGGATATCTCATTGTCTTGTGTGTAGCCAATGAGTTGAGCATGGAATGCACAATAGAAATTAATTCCCTTCTAGAATGAATATTTCATTATGGTATAATGATTTATGTTGTGATAGGAATGTGTAGATTTTGTAAAATATGAATTGGGTTTCAAAATGGAAGGATTTGAAACATGGAAACTAGAGGTATTTAGAAAATGGTTTGATTTTTAAAAATGGTGAATCATTGAAAATGTGAAAAACATGGAAACCCTAATTCTTATAAAGTAGTGTAACGAAAATTGAAATGGGAATTCTTGATGTCTATGGAAGTGAGACTCATGGTTTATTGTTTTATGATTATAGAAATGGAACTGGGTAGGCGTCGTAGAGACCAACCAGAAGAGGCCGATGAGATCATGGTTGCACCTGAGCCCCAGGTGAACGAGCAGTTAGTTCAAAGAATAGTGAAGGCTTTCCAAGTTGTGGGAAGAGTTAGTAGACTGGAAGAGCAAAATACTGTTCATTATGTGTCTATTTTTCATAGGAATAATTCACCCGTCTTCAGGGGTGATTCGGACTCAGAAAGGGCAGTGGTGTGGCTGTCCAGAATGAATAGAATTTTTGAATTCTTAGTGATACTGGAAGAGTTGAATGTAATGCTAGTGACGTATAAGCTCTAGGATCTTTCCATTCAGGGGTGGGAGTTGCTAGTACAATCTTGGAACGGACCAGTGTATGACGTGTGAAGGATTTGAATAATTCTTTAATAAACTATTCTAACCAGGTACGTTCAGAATTCAGCGCAAAACTAATTTATTCCATCTGAATCAAGAGCATATATTTTGGATGGATGATGCATCTATGTTTATGAGCTTAGTGTGGTTTGCACCCGAGGAGGCGGGTAACACGTCGTTGAAGGCAAGGATCTTCGAAGCGGGGTTAAGGCAAGTGATCCAATCAAAACCAACAATGTTGTGTATTTTTGATTACACATAGATGGTGAATCGAGTATCATTTGCTGATCAGGATCTATTGGGAGCTCTGGGTGGAGGAAGCATGGTGGTACCCATGGGGAATAGTGGGAACTCTAAGGCTGGGTTCAAACGGTGGAGGGACACTTATTACAAGGGCGGGAGTATGGAACATAATCCGACCGTAGGATCGGTAAATCTTACTCCGATACCCTAGAGAACACCATGATGGTTTCGGTGTGGCTCTACAGTACACATCAAGTGGGACTATACATCACAACCTCAAGCATGTCACAATTTCAAGAAGATGGGGCATTTATATCATTATTTTAGGAATTCACCATGGTTGGGTGAGTGTGACACTCCACAGGGATCGCAGACGTTGTATGCATCGACGGGATGGGGACAACAACATACCCCTCGTCAGTAGAGAAAAACCAGTTATGGTGATTCTCAGAACACCACAACTCCCCAAAAGGGCATTAATTAGATGAGGGTGGAAACCAAGGCGTTGTTAGTAGCTGAGTAGTTTATAGTGGATGATCGGTCGAGACCATCCACCATTCGAGGTACTATTCTTTTAAATTGTACCTTGATTCATGTGTTGTTTGATAAGGGTGCCTCGCACTCTTTTATTGCAGCATGTGTGGTTATGTTGCTGGGTTTAAGGGTATAAATGATGCCTTCAGTTTTAAAACATCATACTACTCTGGTTCGAAGTGAGTGTCGAGACTTCTTGTCTAGAGAAAGTTGAATCGTTGTGGCTGAGGTTGACTTATTGTGTAATTTCTCAGTGATATAGATGGATGGGTATGAGGTAGTCTTGGGAATGGATTGGCTAGTGGTGTTTAAGGCCCACATCGACTATAATGCAAAGACATTGGATTTTACAACACACGATGGAGTTAGACATATCTTTATAGGATAGAGGCATGAAAGGCAGGGTGTAATGGGTTCTTTTAGCACCAATAGTGGAAATTTTATCATATCACTTGGCAGTGTTGTCATTGGAATCAGTAGAGGTTGTTGAGAAAAGTGATCATCCGACAGTGATGGATCAGTTCATGGATGTTTTTTATAATGAATTGTTTTGGTTTACTCCCGTATGAGAAGTGGATTTTATGATTGATCTTCATCTGGGGACCAATCCAATCTCACTTCCATCTTACCAGATTCCACCGACTAAATTGTGATAATTGAAAGTCCAGTTGGAGGAGTTAGAAAGTAATGGGTTTATCTGGCATAACACGTCTCTGTGGGCAGTGCCGGTGTAGTTTGTGACAAAGTAAGATGGAAAATTGAGGCTCTATGTAGATTATATTTGAATTAACCAAGATACAATAAAGAAAAAATATTCACATCCATGAATTGATGATTTGTTCAACCCATTTAGGGGAGCCTAGTGGTTCTCCAAGATCGACATGGGGTCGTGATATCATCAATTGTGGGTGAGGAAGGATGATATATAACACTCTGGCCCCAGTTAACCAGAGTCAGGTCATTATTAAATAACATTGTAATGATCATAAAAGATAAAGTCTTGAAAGATAGATTAGTTTAGTATCCTTGGAAACACTAGATACATTCAATTTTTTTTACTTTAGATGATAAAATGAGGAACTAAAAAAACATAGTCTCTATAGTCCACACTCATATCCCCTCAGACTATCCCTGTCGCTCAGTCATAAAATATTATTTCACATCCTGGTAAAAATAAATCATAGATAGTGGTGAGCACAGATTCTCAGTAAAGATAAAAATATGGCGGAAACGTTCATAAATAAGCATAAACATTTAAAGCAATGTATAACTAAGACAAAAGCATTTTAAATATAAACTTCAACATAATATAGATAAAATAAAATGAAATAATGTCATTTACATATTAACATTGATATTATACTAGTTAAGTAATCACATGAAATATCAATAACCACTTTAATAATGATGGAATTCTTAATGCCAGACTGTCATTACCACATAGTCAAGGCCTTGTGCCAAGACTACAAAAAATATTTTTGTCAAAGACTTATGCCAAGACACTAGTTTGTCTCATAAGACCTACCGATGAATCTAGGAGCTATAGTAGGCTCCAACCATCACATAATAAGTCTAATTCATTCCTTATATTAACAGGTTGAAACATAACATAATCATTCCTATTAAAACTAGCATACGAAATGTAAATACTTTATCCATAAACCAGTAATGGTATAAAAAAATCACATTCAGAGTCAAACATAACTCGTTAAATACCATATGGAAGATTGTATTTAAATAGAACAACCACAATAGAGAATAATGAATGATATTTACATAGATGAAAATAATCCTCAAAACTATTTAAGAGAAATATCCCCCTTTTTCCTGAAAACATTTAAGAGTCTCACTATTTATCAAGAATCCATTTAAAATATATTTTTGAATCAAAGTGTCCCATATCACATTGAAACGTTTAAAAGGAATTTTAATTTTAAAAAATAAATTTCCATATAAGTAAATCTTTAAAACAATTTTTAAAACATGGGCATTAATGAGAATGATTTAGAGTAATAACTCATTAAAAAAATTAAATGATATTTTAGTTAGAGTTCCTAACCAAAAGAGAGACACTTGAATAAAAATAATAGAGGTAATAAAAACTTTTTAATAGAATGGGAATAAATGTATTCATGATATAGTGTGTCAAAGTGCATTATATACACCATATAAAAGTGATTTGGTGTATAACCACAATGAATCCTCAATAAAATGTAAATTGAGATGAAATATCTTATAAGGACCGTATCATTAGGTTAAGGATAAATAAATGACATAATTAGGTGTGAAAAATATAAATACACTCAATATGATTGGATATTCAGTGTAAATAAATCAGAGTACATTCACACATATTCTTGTAAAAACAACACCAATGAATTGGATATTTAACTCAACAAATCGAGATTGAGTTAAAATTACACTTATCAAGTTCATATCGATCACTTGAGAATTTATCAATGGGGTGATTATGCATATCAAAAGTATATGCACAGAAAGGGGAGGGGAACTTATGACATAAGAAAATTAATAGTGATTCCACACATAATCTTGAAGTAAAATAATCAATAAAAAATGTGTAAAGCTGAATGAGTGGAAATTGAAATTTCAAATTCCCTTATTGATTTAGTAACATACGAAACATAAACCCATGAAGGAAGGATCAGAAAATGAATATTTAAATATCCATAAATAATTTATATTACACAATGAATTTATTCATAGGTAGTACTCACACCACATGCAACAAATATGTGGTGAACAATGGAAATCTCAGAGAATTAAAAGTGAGATAAGAAACCACTTACTTTGTACTTTTTCCTTGGTCGAGGGTAGGTTAACCTCATATATAATGGATAAATAATTGTTATTAAATTATAAAAGAATAATATACATTAATATGATATCAAATGTGATCATTTAACATTGCTTTGTTAACAATATCTCTGTATTATCGTCATTTTAGGTGTTAACAGATTTGTTTTCCATTATATTCATTGTTATGTGAGTCATATTTATTATGGATGGGTTGTATATTATTCATATACCGAATTATATCATGTGTCTAAACATTATTTTTAATCATCAAATGAAATTTAGTCGTGAATGGATATGATGGGGAATGAATCTCATCACGTTCGCGGAGATGGTAATCCGTATGTACGCACGAGGGACAATATCATTATTTTGATATTAAAACAATATATAATTGGATAGTATATCATATATGCAGAATAATTATCATCATATATTTATTATTTACATCAATTACACATCATTATTATCCCATCCAAATAATAATGTATTGAATAACAATTACACTACGACGTGGAGACAGTAAGTTGTACGTACGCATGTATGGTGACATGTCATTCAAAGGATAAATAGAATAATGAATTTGGTTGAACCATTTTTAAAATAAAGTCTCAGTATATATAATATTCTGTAGTAATTATTTTATAATGGAAACAAAAAAGAAAAATTAATTGGAAGAAGAAATGAACTTGAAAGGGGAGATGAGATATTTACGTCTTCTTCGGGTTATTCATTTTTATTTGATCAAAAGGGATCCTTAGGTTGGATTTCTGAATAAAGGAGGGAATCTAATATGAAGGTAGGATAGTTTAGAGGGTATTTGGGTAGAGGATTGTAGAGCCAAACGTCATTGATGGATTGAATTAGAGAGAAGGGGGAGTCCGCGTTTATAAGAGGGGCGAGGGGAACCTTTAGAAAAGCTAAAAATATTATTTTATAATAAAATAATTTTCGGCTTAAAATGGCTCAAAAATGGATTATTTAAAGTATAAGGTTGGTATGGGTTGAAAAAAACTCAAAAAATAAGTTTTAGATAGGTTTGGGTCACTATATCAACCTTATCATTTAGATTTAACTCTTAGTTAAATTGATTGACATTTACCATGTTTCTTTGTATTTTTATATTATATGGTTAATAAATATACTATATACCTCCTAGAGAACCCCAAGTGGTTAATTAATGATACAACTATCATTATATATGTCATTTTATTGATCCTTAGTTTTTTTGGAATAGATTATCAATTAATAATACAATATTTGTTTTAAAAACTCTTTTTTGTCAATTTTGACACTATTCGGTATTTTTTTTCTAAATTAATAATATCATTATTACGTCCAAAAATATTCATCTAATTAATCCTAACATGTCACATTACACAATAAATTTCGTGGATGGCATCAAAACATTCAAATTATATTTATTTTAACATTTATAATACCATTTATTTGAATATTTTATTAATATGGAAAATACTCCATAATCATTGTATCATAAATAAATTTAATTATTCAATGTCTAAAAATTATAAATAAAATCCCATTATGTAGTCTTCCATGTTAAATTGTATCTCCAAATGACATCAACTACTCCTAAAGTCACATACTGAAATTTAATTAACCTAATCGCATATTCTCTATTATAGGATAATCATTTCAATAAATAACCCAAATCACTATAAATCCACAATAAAAGCATAGATAAAAATCCACCATTACTCCTCATATGAAATCTTTTAGTATTAGATTTTCCTTGGTCATATAGTTTTCCAAACAAAGTGAACATATTCCAAAATAAAATTTATCACTTAATCACCAAATCATTTTCATATTATAAGGGTGTTCATTTGATAAGACATAATATTCCAAATCAACTTATTATTGATCAATAATAAAATTTAATTAAAAATAATTTGTCACACTAACTAGGGATTTCACGTATTCTAGTGGTAGGTGATAAATCCCAATCTCACTCTGGTTGTCTGGTCAATTTCCACAGCTTTTTCCAACGTGATGGGTTGCCACACGGTCTGCGTGTTTTTCATTTTCAAAAAAATATATTTTATAACATTTCCAAAATGAGATAATTTCCTCAAAATAACCATTACATAATTTAACCAGAAATTTTATTTTATACCTTGCATTTTCATCCCAAAATATAATAACTTGTAATTTCCTCAATCCAAATGATCATATATAAAAAATTATTTATAAATAAATCCACAAGAGTAAAGATAATTCTTCATCAAATATCATTTTCACATGAAAAAATATAGAGTTACAAATATAAGAGAAAATTATTCCAAAGTAATCCCATCAAAAAGGAGAACTAATACTTCAAAATATTTCTCCAACCATTTATTTACACATAACATCTTCTTTGACCAACAAAATATCATATAGAATATGGCATTCACTTGGGTAATGGCCCAGTCCCCTACATTTACAGAAAATGGCTGTAAATGGATTCTTGGGAGCATTTTTATTTTATTCCATAGCACTCTTAATTTTTTCATAGAAATTATTCACTTTATGCCCTTAATTCCCACACATAAATCATTTCTTTGTTCCATTGAAACACTTTCCTAGGTATCTCCTTCCACATTTCCTGCATGATGGAAATTGAGGATTCTTTTCTCCATGGACATCACTGTTGCAACTCTAATCATTCATCACCTTTCTCTTCTTTGTTGAGTCCGGGAGTCAGTTAATATATATGTATTTTTTCATATTTTTGGAAAACTAATTTGGAAAGAACATGATATCCTTTACGCCTATGAACATTCCATTTGGTTGATCATTTCCATCAATGTTCCCACCCTGTACATCATTCTCAAAAGTTACTATGACTTCCATGGAATCCCGCAATTTACTAAAACGAGAAAGCATTGTGAGTGTAATAGTAGACATAAAAATATTTATAGAATATCATGACACCATATTTTAAATTTGAAACACTTTAGGATTAACCAAGGTCATTTATTCTCATCTTATATTAAAATAATTCAAAGCGGTTTGTAAGGAAAATGTATATTATCCTAATCAAATCCCCCATGAGTGTCATAACCAAGAGTTCTACAAGGCCCATTATCGTGAACCAGTTCTTGTTCGAGTTTGGCTCAAAGCAGTATTTTATGGTTTTACCCCGAGCTTCATTAGTGCCAGATCCGCCTCTACCTGCTTGTATCGAGATAGGGATTTATTGCTTGGAATCCTCACAAAATATCTACAATAACAAAATCTTAGGAAGTTCATCTATCCTAATCCTCAAAGTCTATATAGAGATATGTTCTCTAATAAGAGTTTATCTAAATCTTGTGTCCATGGTTTCAAAAAAACTTCCTCTGATACCAACTGTAACAACCCAACCCCATTTACCCAGAGTTGGTGGATTATTCCATTTCATTGGCATGATCACAAAAGATCAAGTCTCGGAAGAATGATTAGTTTAGTATCCTTGGAAACACTAGATACATTCATAAGTCTTATATTAAATGATAAAGTGAAAAACTAAAATAACATAGTCTACATAGTCTATACTCATTTCCCCTTAGACTATCCCTTCAGGTCAGTCATGAAATACTTCTTCACATCTTTGGAAAAAAACAATGAAATGGGTGAGCTCAGATGCTCAGTAAGGAAAACAATATAGTGGAAACTTTCATAAATAAGCATAAACATATAAGGCAATCTATAACAAAAAAAATAATCCTTTTAAATATAAACTATAGCATAATTTGGAAAAAAATAAAATGAAATAATACCATGTACATATTCACATGGATATTATAATAGTTTAATAATCACATGAAATATCAATAACCGTGTTCATAATGATAGATTTCATAATTTCAGACTATCAGAACCACATAGTTAAGGCCTTCTGCCTAGACTACAAATAAGATTTTTGTCAAGGCCTTGTGCCAAGACACTAGTTTTTCTCATGAGATCTATTGATGCATTGAGGAGCTATAGCGGGCTCCACCTGTCACATAATAAGTCCAATGAATTTCTCATATGAGTAGGTTTAAAAATAAAATAATCATTCGTATTAAAAATAGCATACGAAATGTCAATACATAATCCATAAACCATGAATGGTATAAAAAAATGACATTCATAGTAAAAAAACTCATTAAATTTCATATGGAAGATTTTATTATAATATATCAACCTCAATAGAGAATAATGAATGATATTTACATAGATGAAAATAAACATCAAAACTATTTAAGAGAAATATTTTCCTTTTTCATGAAAACATTTAAGAGCCTCACTATTTATCATGAATCCGTTTAAAATATATTTTTGAATCATAGTGTCCCATAACAATTTGAAACATTTAATAGGAATTTTTATTTTAAAACATTAATGTCCATATAAATATATCCTTAAAACCGTTTTTAAAACATGGATAATAATGAAAAATATTTAGAATAATAAATCTTTAAAACATTTTAAAATGATATTTTAGTTAGAGTTACTAACCAAAAGAGAGACACTTGACTATAAATAATTGCAGTAATAAAAACATTTTCATTTCAGGAGAATACATGTATTCATGATATACTATGTCAATGTACATTATATACCCCATATGAAAGTGATTTGGTGTATGACAACAACGAAGTATCAATGGAATATAAATAGAGATGGAATATTTAATAAAGACCATATCCATAGGTTAAGGATAAATCAATGACATAATTATGTGTGAAAAATATATATACACTCAATATGATTGGATATTTAGTGTAAATCAATCAAATTACATTCATACATATTCTTGTAAAAACAACACCAATGAATTGGATATTAAACTCAACAAATGGACATTGTGTTAAAATTACTCTTATCAAGTTCATATCGATGACTTGAGAATTTATCAATGGAGTGATTATGTGAATAAAAAGTATATCCACAGAAAGGAGAGTGGAAATTATAACATAATCAAATGAATAGTGATTCCACACATAATCTTGGGGTAAATTAATCAATGAAGTACGCGTAAATCTGAATGAGTGGAAATTGAAAATTCAAATTCCCTTATCGATTTGGTAACTAAGAAAACATACAACCATGAAAGAAGGATCATACAATGATGATGTAAATATCCATATATTAAAGTATGTTAAACAATTAATACAATCATGGGAAGTACAGACACAACATGCAATAAATAAGTTGTGACCAGTGGAAATCTCCCGGAATTAAAAGTGAGATGTGAAACCCCTTACTTTGTACATTTTCCTTTGTAGAGGGTAGGTTAAAATCCTGTAATATTGTGAAATAATTGTTATTAAATTATACAATAATCATAAAAATTAATATGATATCATATATGATCTTTTCACATTTCATTGTTAACAATAACTTTGTATCATCGTCGTTTCGGCTGTTATCAGATTTGTTTTCCTTTATATTATTTGTTATGTGAGAAATATTTATTATGGATGGAATGTATCGTATTCATATCCAGAATGATATCATGTCTCTAAATTTTATATTTAATCATCAAAATAAATTTATACTTTAATTAATACGATGGGGAATGAATCTCATCGCGTTCGTGGAGACGGTAATCCGTACGTATGCACGAGTGACAATATCATTCTTTTGATATTAAAATAATATATAATTGTATTGTATATCATATATGCAGAATAATTATCATTTTATATTTGTTATTTACATAAATTAAAAATCATTATTATACCCATCCAAATAATAATGTATTGAAGAAGAGTTACACCACGACGTGGAGACGGTAATCCATACGTATGTACGTACGGTGACATGTCATTAGAAAGATGGATAGAATAATGAATCTGGTTGTACAATATTTATGATAACATCAAATTATATAGAAGATACCTGAGTTATTATTTTATAATGGAAACAACAATTAAAAAGGATGTGGAAGAAGAAAGGAACTTGAAATAGGTGATAAGATATTTACCTATTCTTCAGGTTCTTTCTTTTAATTTTATCAAAAGGGCTCCATAGGTTTTCTTTCCAACTAAAGGAGGGACTCTAGGATGATGGGAGGATAGTTTAGAGTGTATTTGGTCAGAGTTTGGCTGATCCAACTGTCTTTGAAAGTGTCAATTAGAGAGAAGGGGTTGTGCCCTATTATAAGAGGGGTGAGGGTCACCTTATGAAAAGCTAGAAATATTATTTTAAAATAAATTCATTTTTCGTTCTCTAATTTCTAAAAAATGTATTATTTAAATTGTATGGGGATAATGTGTCTAAAACCACTCTACCAAGAGATTGTAGATAGTTTTGGGTCACTATATTGGCCTTAAAATTTATATTTAACACTTAGTATAATAGTTTGTCATTTACAATGTCTCTTTGTATTTTTATAACATATGGTTAATAAACTAACAATTTACTTCCAAAAGAACCCCAATAGGTTCATTAATGATACACATATCATTAATTAAGTCCTTTGGTTGATCCATAGATTTTTAGCAATATAATATCAATTACTAATATATCATTTGTTTTAAAAACTCTTTTATGTCAATTTTTACAATATTTAGTATTTTGTTTTTTTCTAAATTCATAACAGCATTATTAATTCACAGAAAAAATCATCTAATAAATCCCAACATGTCACAATAACCTATAATTTTTTTTTATTTCATCAAAACATTCAATAAATATTTATTTTATCATTTATAATACCATTTATTTGATTCATTTATTAATAAAGAAAATACGACATCATCATTGTGTCATAAATAAATTTAATTAATCAATGTCTAAAAATTATAAATAAAATACCATTATGTAGGAAATATTTTTTTATTTCTAATTAATATTTATATTTTAATATAAAATATATATAACCCTATGTAATAATTGTTTTACTAAAAGATATATGCTTTTGTCATTTTTGTATTTACATTAACATAATTAATATAAAGTAACATTATCACTTACTAGGGGCTCCCTGGGGTCCCAAAATCGACCAAAAAATTCCCATGGTCGGACTTGTATTATCCAATATGGTTAGGACATGTGTTAGGGTAATTTAATATTATTATAATATTATTTTTACCCTTATTTTCCAGATTTACACATTAACAATGGTAAATAAAATGATTACCGATGTAACTATTCAAAATGCCTAAAAATAAATGTTACCTATTTACACAATTTGGACCCCATGATTCTAAATATGGAATCTATTTGTCTCTATTCAAAACACAGAAGTGTAAGAAATTAATTTAAAATGAATTCCTGTTGTCAAAATAAAAAACGTGTTTTTAAATAATAATAACTACCAAAAGATTCACATTTGTTTATATCCGATTTAAAAGTGATATTACATCAAATGAATAACATTGGATTAAATGGTAAAAATATAATCTAATTATACATTCAAACCATTCATATGTATATTTTAACACTATAAATTATTTTTATTAAAAAATTTGTGTTCAGTTAAAATATATTTTTTTCACTATTCACCCAAATAAGAAAGTTATCAAAAATACACCAAAAATTTATTGAAACTAAATTCTTATGTACCTATCCAAAATAATAAGTTTAATTTTTCATATTTAATATATAATAGTTGAAATATTGTATTTAAAAATTGGTTCGCCATTAAAAGGACGTAAAATTGCATATTTTGAAAAATACGTATTTTATCTGAAAAAAATGAAGTTGTCCTTAAATTATGTCTAAGAAACTCATAATATGGATTATAAAATTATAAGGGTTATATAATGTTCAAAATTGTGTTAATAGTATTCATAAACTCTTTTGAACAACTACTTTAGTAAGTTGTGGTGCGCTTGTACTCGATGTTGCGTGTAGGGTCAGTTATTGAATTACTTTGAAGAAATAACGTACTATGAAATCTTGGGGTGTTACATGATATTCCTAAAACATATTTCAGAAGTAGATTTGTTCATTATGAATATGTAGTTATTCCCTTTGGTCTAATGAATGCACTAGCAGTATTCACGGCATTGATGAATCTGATATTTTAGAGATATCTGGATTCATTTGTTGTGGTGTTTTTAGATGATATTTTTGTGTATTTAAAGACAAGGGTGGAGAATGAGAAACACTTGGTGAGAGTTCTGGGATTATGTGGGAAAATCAGTTATTTTCCAAATTTTTAATGTGTGACTTTTGGATATAGGAAGTCCATTTTCTTGGCCATGTGATTTTTGAAAGGGGCGTTTTAGTGAATCCAGAAAAGATAGAGGCTGTTATCTTGTGGAAGCAAACTATGAATGTGTTTGAGGTACGGAGTTTCCTCGGTCTATTTTGGTATTATCGGCATTTTGTTCATGATTTTTCACATTTGGCTTCACCGATGACAAATTTGACAAGAAAGAATGTTCCATTCTAGTGGAATGAACTGTGTCTGCACTGTTTCAAAGAGAAAAAGGCTCGCCTTACATCAGAACCAATCATGGTTTTTCCAGAACCAGCAAGAGGGTACTTGGTGTATTGTGATGCATAGGGATCAGGGTTGGGGTGCATTATAATGCAAGGGAATCATGTGGTAGTATATGGATCGCAACATATGAGGGTGCATGAGAAGAACTACCCAACTCATGATTTGGAATTGGCACCAGTGGTCCATGCTTTGAATGTGTGGCGTCATAATCTCTTTGGTTAAAAATTAACGATATATACAGATCATAATAGCTTGAAGCACATTTTCTAACAAAGTGGTTTGAACTTGACGAAAAGGAGATGGATGGAATATCTCCATATATTTTATTTTGACTTGATGTACACAAAAGGTAAGGGAAATTTGGTGGCCGATGCATTAAGTAGAAAATCATAAGCTCGGGTGGTGAATTAGTCATCAGAGCAGTGGCAGTTTATGTCAGTTATAGCTGACATGCGGATAGAATGTGGGGAGAAGGGTGATAGAGAGGTCTTCTTTACAGTCTTGTTGAATCTTAACTTGGATGTCCAGGTAAAATATGTTCATATATCATATTCTAATTGTGTGACCATGAATTCAAAACACAATGGTGGGGAGACCATTGATTGTTTGAAACTGAATGAATATTCAGTTTTGTGTTTTCAGAATTGGATGGTTGTACAAGTTTCATGTCAGGAGGATCTTCTCATGGAGTATCATCATTCCAAATGGGTTGTTCATCCTAGAATTAAGAAAATGAATAAAGCGTTGAAAGCACATTTCTGTTGGGATGGTATGAAAAGATGTGTGGCTGAGTCTGTTTCGAGATGGTTGACTTGCCAGCAGGTCAAGGCAGAGCATCAGAGTCCAGCCGGAATGTTGCAGTCTTTAGCAATCCCGGTTTTGAAGTGGGATAATATAGCGATGGATTTTGTCGCAGGTATCCAAAGAACGGTTAGGAAGTAGGATGCCATTTGGGTGATAGTGGATCAGCTAATGATGTTGGCATATTTCATTCCTATTCATGAATCTCATACCGTGGAGGATTTTTCCATAATCTATATCTGGGAGGAGGGAAAAAGGCATTACGTTCCAGTTTCAATTGTATTAGGTAGAGATCTGAGGTTTACATCTCATTTTTGAAAATCCTTGCAGAAATCCCATGGGACACAGTTGACTTTGTGATTGACGTATCACCTTCAGATGGATTTTCAATATGAGAGGATGATACAAACATTGGAGGATATGTCGCGGGATTGAGACATGGCTTTTGAAGGCTTTTGGGACGAGCTCATGTCATTGGTTGAGTTCTCAAACAATAACAGTTGTCAGGAATCCATAAATATGGCTCTGTTTGAAGCATTGTATAGGAATTTGTGTCATTCTCCACTATGCTAGGTGGAAATGGGTGTGTCTTTGATAGTTGGACCGAGCATTGTCCATGAGACTAATGAGAAGATAAGGTTAATCAGGAAGAGAATGGAGATGTATCCGAGTCTTCAGAAATCGTATTCGGATCATCGTCAACGGTCGTTGTCATTCGAGGTGAGTGATCATGTTTTCTTGACGATCTCTCCAAGTTTGGGACATCGTCAATTTGGGAATCCGTAAAGTTACCTCAACGGTATATTGTCACATTTGATAATATTTAGTGGGTTGGTGTGTTGGCTTATCATTTTGATTTTCCTCCAAGGTTCAGTGCGGTTCCCAATGTGTTTCATGTGTTGTAGTTGAAAAAGTATTAGCCGAATCGTGACCATGTGATTTGATGGGATCATTTTGAGCTAGATACGGATGCTATGTTGGTGCACGTGTTAGTGTGGGTTGTGGATAGGAATGATAAAGTCTTGTATGGTAAAACAATCAGATTACTTCATGTTTTGTGGCAGCATGGTATGATTTGGGAGGAGACTTGGGAGCGGGAGAACGAAATGGTCGAGCAGTGTCCTGCGCTCTTTCGACAAAGAGCAGGTTCACTGCTTTCTGAGTACGGAATGTACAATGGTGGGGAGAACATAGAACCCTGGTTTTGATGTTTGTAGTATTATTTTATTCTTATAAATGCCTTTAATGTGCATGTGATGGGTGCAGAAGAGGATGGGAGAGTTTGGAATGGTTTTGGATAAGTGTGGATGCTTTTCTTAGGGATCACGGTTTGAGCACGGTTAGGGGAAACCGTGCGGGTTCACTAGGAAACTGCGCAGGGGGAGACAAAAGGCTTTGCACTACCTACGGACTGTTTTCCAAACAGTGCGGGCCAACAGTGTGGACCCTTGCTCTTGTGGCAGTAGCATGTGCTCGGTTAATGCACGGTTTTCCAAACTGTGCGGGATAATCATGCGGCCACATAAAAGTACGGTTTTTAAATCTGGAGTCCCTCAGAGTAGCCCCATTTCTACCCAAATTCTCTCCCACTCGATCCTCACTGGAGATTTCAGGTTCTCAAAGGTTTAGGGTGATCTCCCACTTGTTTTGGTAGCATTTTGAAGAGGTTTCTTGGTGGACTAAAGGTGGTTTCTCCCAGGTTAGTCTCTCCACATGGCTACTTTTGGTTTCTCTATATATCTACTCTTCCCCTTCTATAGTGTTCTATATATACATTCATTGCATGTATTTCTAGGGTTGTGTTTTACTTGGATGTTGATGTTAAGGATTTTGGATTTAGGGAAGAAGATCTAGAGTGGTTTTGGTGGTGCGTTCGCCGGTTTTGTGGTGCGGTAGCTTGTGGGTCGATTTCGCCGAAACCCTAAAGGTAAGTGGCTTCTCTCTTGAATCCAATTGGTTGGAGATAATTTTTATGGTAATGATTTATTTGTTTAGATTGAAATTAATTGTGTTTTGATGTGTGAAATTGGTTAGAAATCACTTGGTTGATGTTTTTGGGGGTTTTTTTGGAAAAAGTGGGTTTTTTAGTGAAATGCTCTTATTGTGGATTTTAAAATGGATATTTTAAAATGGGTTGCTAAGTTTGATTTTTGGAAATGGTTGATGGGAAATGGTTTTCAATTAAAAGGATGTTTTATTGAATTTTTTTTGGGATGGAAAATGGTTAAAATGTTTCTTCAAAAAATGGGTGATTTATTGAAGTGGTAGACATGTAATGGGAATGGTTGATTGCATGTTTTTGTGGAATTGGTGTGCAGTGATTTTTTTTGGGTTGACTTGGAATGTTGTGTGTAAGAGGGAAGGAAGTACCACTATAAAAGAGGGATCGATAGTGGACATAAGGTCCCCCATCAAAGGATAAGTGGTCGGGAAGTAATGCTAGTTGTGAATTGGTGAATGGGTTGGACATAAGTTCCACCGTTATGGTTGCTTTGTGTGAATTGAATTGCGAGATGGAAATTGATGTGCTAATTTATAAAAGATTAAATGGATTGTGGAATGTTTGTTTTGGGTTTCCCATGTTTTCTTGGTTTGGGTTAGATGGATTGGTAAGGGTGTGTTTGTCTTGGGGTAATGGTTGCACTTGTGATTATTTTATATAAACAGTTTTATATAAATGTGCTAACGGTTTTATTCTTGTGGAGTGTGTAGGGAATTCATTTGGGGAAATCCTTCTAAGTAGTTTTACTCACCCCATGCTTTTTCACGTTGGTGTCTTTTCAGATTTTGTGTATCGTGGCATGGGAAAAGGTAAGGAATCACCCTCCTTTAGTTGTGCATCATGATGTCTGGGTGGAGCTTGGAGCATGGAGCATGGTTTGGAGCCATGGAGTGTGTCTTGGCTTATTTTGGGTCTATTCTTGAGTATTCTTCATAGTACTCTAATATGGTTGGTTGTATTGGTTTTGGGTTGTATAATGGAACAACTTGGTTGTCCTTTGGGAATACATGCTTGAATGTTTTCATTGACATGCATCATATAGTGGTTGATAGTGGATGGTTTGGATGGTTTTGTGTTAAGTGAAAATCATTCCCTAATTTTTTCTTGAATCCCTCTGTATTTATTGCCATCCTTTGGCGGCTTTGGAACTTTTCTTAAGGCCAATTAACCCTCACCTCCTCTTCAAGAAAATTTGGTAGGGGAGAGGTGTTACATTAATATATTGTCATTATGTAATCATATGTGGTATTAGATATAATAATATTCATCAATAAAATATTATTCATAATAGAAGTTTATAATACAAGAATCCTGTATGAGTACAAATAGCGTCATGACAAAAGGTAATGGAATTTCATCTCACTATTTATATCCGTGATATATACACCTTATTCACCAGTCAAATAAATTTTCTAGTGTATATAATTCCCATGAATGTATTCTATGCCAAATATAATTATATATTTGGGTATTTAACAAACATTTTATCACCATTCTATAAGGGTTTTAATATTCAATTGATACCAAATCAGTGAAGTAATTTTGTCCCAATTTTACTTCTCTTAGACACAAACCATGTTATACACCTATGTTTTTATATGATGTTTTTAAAAAACCATTGAAATGTAATATCATGAATCTAATTCTTTTCAGGATATTATATGCTCCATTAAATCTCATTTTCCAACAAGTATAGTATGATTCTAATATTCCACGTTGTAAGTGTTTATTGAAATAATCTCAGAGTTTATTGAGATTATTTGTGATCATAAAATATTAATGAAATATTATTTTTCATATTTCAAGAATATTATTAAATATTCTTATCATATTGTTATTCGTTATTTATTCATGTATTAGTTAAATTCTGTCACTATTTGGTAGTTCATATAATTAAGAATCTTTTAAGAAAATATTTCCTTAGCTATCGCTTAAGGAAGAAATATGTTTTATTTTAAAACCATGATTTTTAAAAATTCAATACTTGAATACCATACAAATATCCTATCATCATTAAAAAAACTTTTACACTTTTTTATTTCACAAATTGTTTCAATTGAATTTTCTTTGCACTTCTGTATATGTATTTTTTCTATAGCATTTGTCTCATGAAAAATGATTTTTCTATTTACCTCTTATGACGTGTATGTATCTACCCATAATCATTTCATTGTACAATAATTTTCATATTGAAATAGTCAATTTTTATGAAAATATTGTTAAAACAACTTTTCAAGGAACTTTTTTTCAAATGTTTTTCAATATTATTTTATTTTTTTAAACGAAAAAGTATTTTAGAAAGGTATTAATGATCTCATACATGTTTTTAAAGAAAAAATGATTTTAAAATATTTTCAATGGTTACTTTATAAGTATTCATGTATATTTTCATGAAAATAGTTTTCAAAAGGGTTTAAATCTTATGAAAAAATTTTCAATTGATAAAGGATAATTTCCTCATATTTATTTTTAAATAATATTGAAATATTATTTCCCATCTAAGATAACATATGTTGGTGTTACTCATGCATTTCAAGGGAAGTGATTTTATGTTTTCATTCGTATTATTTCATTGAAAATTTTAAATTTTATGGAATGGTGTTTAATAAATTCATATATATTGAATAGGTTATATTAATATGAAATCGCTTATTTTCATGGGTTATTTTTTGATGAATTGATTATTTCACTTATATCTTTTCCATAGTTTTTGATATGATTACATATTAATCAAACTAATTTAATTTTATGGTATATGATATGATTGTTTATAATCATGAAGTGTAAGTATGTATGAATTAATATTGAAAAATGTGATACATATACCTCCCTCCAATGCATTGGGATAGAACTTATCACTCATGGGATTGACTAGGATTGTATTGGTATTGAACCAAAACTACTCTATTAGACATGAGAGTGAAGTATGAATACCAAGATGTTATGATGAGTGAACTCATGATATTGATATGGACGTGGGAGTAAACTATTACTTCCATGATTCCATGGGTAGTGTACCGATAATAATTTGATGTACTTGGTAGTGATGCCTTGGAAACTATTGAAATCATAGAATTTAATTATTTGTTTTCAACAATTCCTTGTATTATATCTATGTTATGATTTAATGTATTATGTTCTATATTTCATTATGATTCAAGTATTAATGACTATTAATCATAATGTAATTATTAATATGTTTGATCTTTTATATATAGGGTACGATCTTCAAATGTTTTGACGACATTCAAATTCTTATATTCCCATGTTCATGATTACACATCAACCTTCTTTACCATTATTTAGAAAATGAGCTCAACATATTTTTTTGTTTCCTACCCCTATATATGAATATATGTATTATGTACTATGTGTTTAAGAATGGTTATAGTCATGAAGAAACAAGTGGGATATATTGTAGCTCACTTATGTACCAGTGTTCATGTTTCCACATTTCCAATGGAACGAGAATAATACTGTCATTGGGTGTCCATTTGTGAAATGTTTTATGTATTCTGAAATAATTATATAATTTATATATTCATTAAGGTTGGGTAATTATATTTGGCATGGTGGAGACAATTTAGTAATCCTTTTTTATCTTGGATGAGAAAACATTTTGTTATAACTCTAAGGAAATTCCTATATATCAGACAAATGATAAAGAAAATTATAGAACAATGTCCTTGACTATTGGTATTGGATAGATTTATTTGTTCCCTAGAATAAATATCTATTTGGATACTATAAATGTCCATGGATATGAAATAGATGTATCTATGAGTGGATACTATGACAAGACATCCGGGGCTTGACTTAGTGTTGTCGGGTACATGAAAACGGGCCATACTCGCACCTATTTTGAAACTACTGGGGGAAATTATTTTGGAAATCATAAACTCTTAATGATAAATTATGAAGGATTTGAATAGAATATGAAAATGAGTTACCTCAGGTATTCCTTTGTTTAATATATTTCATGGTAGGTGTCATGATTTATACTTCCTATAAGTAATTTTTCATGATTTTGTGGTTTTCTTCTATGATTTTTTTTTCTCACCCTATGATTTTTGGATTTATACAATATAAGGAATCAGAAGGAACTAGATTAAAATTTAATGTGATGTATAATTTACTTATGAAATGTCAAATGGGATGACCACTACAGGTTAGTATGTTGTTACCATGCCTAATAAGATTTCAAGGTACATGATCAACAATGTGTACCTTAACCTACATTCAGAGTCAAAAAAATAAAAGATGTAGGGAGTTCACTAAGATTTCAGTAAATAGCGACCATGTTGTAAAGAAGATTTAGTTTCCATTGTGTCATGAATATTGAAAAAAATCACCAATATGAATGTATTTGAGGAATAAGAAGGTGTTTTGAATATGGAAAATAAGGACACATAGAATGTAACTTTAAAATAGAAATAAAGGGTTTGACTAACCATGTGTGCTGTAATATTGGCTTATATAAGACATAATCAATGGTTATTTTTTTAAGTAAGGATTGGTAATTATGATAATCGATGTACTAAGTGGAATTATTCTTAAGAGAATCAACAAGGTGGTTTGAGCAATAGTTATATATCTGATGATGATGAGACTAATGAGGTAATATGAAACGAAAGGGGTATTATGAATCATGATGATGTATCATTCTTATGAGTTGTGGAATATGTGGAATAAAAAATGTTTCTATGTATTTGGATTAAAAAATTATTTAGTATTAATAGTGAAATATGAAAGGATTGTTTGGTTTCTATTTTTCACTAAGGATATAAAATATTATGCTGAATCATTCCAATGGAATGGTGATGTTATTTAATCATAAGGTGATACTTCCAATAAGTGATGATAACCCTAAATATGATCCTCATGATGAGATTATGCAATTTCATTAAACATTCTTTTTATGAATATAAAAATTGGACAATACTAATTTTTTTAGAACTTATTAAGGATTGTTTACAAGTGGTTTATGTTTCCATGTTTATAGATATTTCTTTGGAATTAAGAAAAATATCCAATATACATCGGATTAAGGATACACGAATATTTATAATACATATTTAAGTCAATTTAGGTTATTAAAAAGTATCAAGAGAATATATGAAAAAGTAAATAACATGTTTGATATGTGACAAATGAAATCTACAAAGTGATATATTGGGGGATCAATTTTAAGCTTATTTTTTGAAATTATATATCATGTTTTGGATTTTTCACCTTTCGTAATGGATATAAGGATAACCATTCATGGGAATATTACATTATACATTAGATGAAGTTTTTTATTATAATGTATTATCTCACCACATGAGGATTTAGGAATATTAGATAACATGTTATAGAAATACAGTGTTGATTATAAATGATGATATATGGGACGAAATATCACGGATCTCGTGATCTATTTGGAAAAAAGTTATAAAAAATCACCTTGTTTTATGGTGAAATTCGTGAATTGGGTTAAGGAACCAAATTAGTTTAGGTTTTACTAAAATCATGCAATTATAAATTTCATGAAAATTCAATAACATTAAGAAAAATGTCAATGAAGCCAAAATAAATTTATCATAGTACCTCAGTTTCTCATGAATCATATGGCCCCTTAGTTTATCATAGTTTTACCACTTTTTGAATGTATTCCTTATATTAACCTTTTACTCAATCTCTATAAATTATAACATGATTTTTAGAATTCCTTACCATTAAATTTATTCCTTGTATCGGCTCGTCTTGCGCGCATCGGGGTCTTTGCGACTCGGTGTTGATTCTGCGCCTGAGTCCTTGGTCCGACGGTTCGAGACCAGTACTTTGCCCATCGGTTTGGGTGTTTGGAGGTCAAGCGTTGCTTCTCTGGTTTTCTCAGATGGCGGCGTTGGGAGCGTGGTTTGTTTAGATATGATGAAGATGACGTCGAGAGGGTTTGTCGGACAAATTCTTGCTCTTGGAGTTCGGTGTGTGTTCGTTTGAAGCTGGGATGGGGTTTTGTGTCGTGAATGTGGCCGTTTTCGAGCCACGACGATGGCTTGTAAAGATGGTGGCGGGGTCGGAACCTCTCCAGCGTCCTCGTTCGCCGAATCTGTTGGTTTCGCGGTGTTGCCGGAGGATTTCTCGCCGGCGTCGAACGATGGTGGCGACGTTGATGGGTTCTATGCTCGAGGGCGTGAGCAGTTCGAGGATGCATGTAAAGGCGTGCGGATTGATGGCGTGCGGATCGAGGACAGCTGTCTGGTTTTCTTGAGGGTGAAATTTGAAATGTGAATTTGAATGGATGTTGCAACGTGGTCTTTAGAACCGGTGATGTTTTGTATTGGGTACCAGCAACCCTCAAACCGGCCATGCTCTTTTTTTCATAATAATTTGGGAGATCAGACTTTTGTCTGATCTGGACCTTTCTGATTAAGTTGAGTTTTATGATTAATTATTATGACGTGGATTTCTATGAAAATTATTTTCAATCATTAAACATTTGTCAACCGATAAAATTTTTTATGGAAAATTCATTTTATGTACAGTAAAATGTAACCCCTCGAAATGTTTTGAAACATGGTTTTAGAATTATTTTTTGATTTATGGTTTTTTTTCATTTCATGTAGTAATAAAAATTAGTTCTTATATATCAACAAAAAATTTTGAATATCATTATATGAAATTACAATTTATTAATTGACTATATTCAACATAAAGGTTATATTTTTCTATATGGATCAATGAGGATAGGTTACACATGACTAACTTTCCCCAAGGCCACTTGTATCACAAAATGTCTAGTTTCACCCAAAAACAATAAATTATTACAATATTATTATTTAATACATTAATAAATGACCGTATTTTTATGTTTTCAGTAATGAATAATATTAAACAACTTATGAAAATATATAGTTTATATAAATCTAAAATTAATTGAGTTGTTTCAATGAACATATTTAATATATGGTGAATATTTTTATAGAAAAATATTTTCATAATCACAAAGCTTGTCTATACTAATAAGAAAATAAAAATAAAATAAATGACTAATATTAATATAAAATATATTATATATTCCATAAAATATTTTTTATCATAATCCAATATATTAAATAGGAATGGGGTAGGAACGAACACAATTTTACATAAAAAACACTATATTTTTATTAAGGAACCTTTACTACCCTTTGATGGAGAACCCATTTTAAATATATATATTTGGACTTTTATAAATTTTATATAAAAATAATATTTAATTTTGAAAGATAAAAATCATTTTATAGGGTTAATGTTTTGAATAATTCTTTGAAGTGGAAATTTTTTAATGAATAGTGAAAAAAACTAAAATTTAACTCAAAATTGAATTTTCATCGAATTTATTTATAAAAATAAATTATATTTTTAATTTATTTTTAAATTAAATAAGATTAAATTATTATCTATTTATTTAATTCATATCAATGGATTCAATTTCACATTCAAATTGTTTATAAAAACCTATCAAACGTTTTAACATTTTTACATTAAAACCCCTCATTTTTGTCCCGTCTATGATATTAAATATAAATTTATTTCATCCCATACTAAGATTGGAATTTTCAAAAATGGATTCCATATTTGGAATATGTATAGTTTATAATTTTTAGTAAGATATACATAGTTTTTATCAAAAAAAATATGAATGAATGTAATTAAAATTATTTACAATGTTTATGATTAAATTAAACTTGACGAGGGACTAAACCCTAATATTAAAAAATAATATAACATATAGACTTGTCCAAAATATATTTTATGGAAGTATATAAACCCAAGAAAACCATTCATTTAATTTTGTAAATTATTGGATCGACTTTCAATAACAATCATTGGCAGGGTTTCCCTTTTATATACTATTACAAGAGTGTCACTCCTCCTCCACTATAAAAGTCATCCTATCCACCAACTTCTTCACACCTCTCAGGACACATATGTTCGTCCATGATCTTCCTATATTTCTCCAAAAATCCCTCCCTTACTTCTATAATCCTACCTTTTGGATTAAATCATCCCATGGAAGTCCTTTTGTGAAATCCCAAATGAGTTACCCAATGAAGAGGTAATATCATCCATCAACCTCCCGTAATTTATTTTCATTATACATACCCACAACAATCCATAATCAATTATTATACAAAAAAATGACATCATAAATATATATAGTTGTTTTCATGGTGGTAGTTAGACATAAACACATATATACATCTATCAAATTGAAAACGAACATACTCTGTATAGGAATAATGAACCTCCACTTCAAAAAACAATGCATGTTAGTTCTACCTTTTCAACTATGATGGTAAAATTTATGATGTAAAACCAATTTTTATATCATAATAATTATATTTATAAAAAATATAAATTTTTTTTAAATATTTTAAAACACATGTCATTATACATACCATCATTTATAAATGCGATAATTTAATTTGAGAAAGTGAGGACTACTGCCCCTACAAACTGATGCGATTCTGTAAGACACTACAAAGAATGTATTAAAAATTTGTTTAGTGAACATATATGATATATATGATATTATAATTATATTTTAATAATTATATATATATACTTATATTTAATTTATTCTATTTTTTCCAAAATGACAATAACACAAAAAATCAATATTCATGTGTACGTACGACCTACTGCCTCCATGAATGGTGTATTACATTTCATACTTCAACATAGTTTAGATTTTTATAATACACATATACTAAATACAATTTATATTTGAATCATGTTTTACATTCTATAAATCATGATATAAGTACAAATACAAAGTATGGAACAAATTAAGACACTTACGAAGAACAAAGACGATATCACCCGAAGTGAAACATTAACATATAATTGTTAGCAACTTTGTAATATAAGTTCATAATAAAACCATATATGATATTAGATATAAAAATAATTTTCGTAAAAAAATTTATAATAAAAATATATTATTATATATTAATCTTTAATGAGTATGAAGAGAGTAAATATACAAGGTAATGGAATTTCATCTCACTATTTATTTCTATGAGATACATGCTTTATTCACCCCTAAATTAATTTTTGTGGTGTATATACATACATTGAATTTATTCTATGTCTATTATAATTAAATATACAGTTATTTACAAAACCATTTTATTAAATTTCTATCAAGGTTTTATTTTACATGTATAACCAAATTGGTAATGAAATATTTTCTCAATTTTATTTCTTTGAGACACAAGCCATGGTATACACCAATATAATTATATGATGTGTAAATGTGGAATTTGAAATGATATATTTTGAATCTACTTAATTTCATAATATTTTTGTGTAAATTTAATCTCATTTTCCTACATGTATAGTGTGATTCAATGTTAGAATGTAGTGCAAGTTTATTAAAATAATCTCGAAATTTATCTAGAGTTTTTATGATAATGATTTTATGGATGCAATATTATGATCCTTCATTAAATAATAGTAATTAATTTTATTATCCTATAGTTAGTCTTGATGTATTAATTTATTATTACCTTCTTTCATTATTTGGTAATTAATATAATTTAATCATTTTAAGAATATATGACCTTACCACTCTCTTCCGTAAAAAATAATTGTTTTTTCAAAACCTTGCTTTCCAAGAATGGATTCCAATATTAATATTATAATCATGTATAATTAATAGAATTTTATACACTTTTTTCTTTTATTATTATTTTAAATTTAATTTTCTTGTCTCTTTTTAAAAAATGATTTTTTTCTAACCCTTTTTACCATTCAAAAGGTATATTCTTTTTACCTCATACAGTTTGTGTGGAATTTACCACAACCATTTCATTTAAGAATAATTTTCAAATTTAAATGGAAAATTTTAATGAAAATATGTTTAAAAACGTTTGAAAATAAATGGTTTAAAAAACTTTTTCAAGATAATTTTTAGTGTTTTATGGAAAAATGGATTTACAATTTTCCTCAAGCTCCCCTACATGTTTTGATTGGAAAAGGGGTTTTAAATTTTTTTAAATTATTCAATTAGTTGTTTTAACTATTATTTAAATGAAATATTTTTAATTGTTTAATTTTTTAAGTATCATTTTTCAAAGGAGAACAGATAATTTACTCATAATAATTTTTTAATAGTTTTTAAAAAATAATTTACACCCTAAGATAACATTCGTTGGTGTAACATAAGGAATTATTTGGAAACCATTCCATGTTTCCATTAATATTATTTCTCTGAATGGTTTACATTTTAGTGAATGATTTTTACAAAATCTCTTTCTCTTTCAAATTTTATATACTTCAAAAACCCTCTTATTTTTATGGGTTATTCTTTGTTAAAATGAGTATGAAATAAATATATTTTCCAAAGAATATGCTATGAAAAAATATTTATGAAACTCATTTGATTTCATTGGTAATGATTAGATTTTTTATTATTATTTGTCACATGTATGATTTATTTATATTTTAGATGGGTGGCACCTATATCTCCCTCAATTGTATTGGTTTAATATTTATATTTAACGAGATAGACTAAGATGTTCTTGGGAGTGAACCCTGACTAATAAACTGGCCATGAGAGTGAACCATGACTACAAATATTGTATGACGAGTGAAATAATTTTAATAATATTTCAATGGGAGTGAACCATAACTACTAATATGTTATGGGGTGTTTACCAAAATTACTAAGAAGTTCATGGAAGTGAGGCAATTGATACTATGGAAATCTTAATATATTATTCTCTATTTTCCACAATTCATTGTTTTATTCAAATGTTATTATTTCATGGATTATGTTATTTATTTCATTATGATAAATTTCTTATGAACATGCATTTTATATTACATTATTCTAGTTTTTGATCTTTGATAGGCATGGTATGATCTTAATTTTTTTTATCATGTTATCGTACAAATATTCTCTTATTTATTCTTACATGTCTCCTGTATTTAACCTTATTGAGAATCTAATCTCACAATGATTTATGTTTCCTTCCCCAAGGAATCAATATAATTATTATTAATGATGTTTATAAGAAGGTCTATAGTCAAGATGTATCAATTGATAGATAATGTATCTCAGTTATGCAATGGTGTTCATGATTTCTTGTTTCCAAAGGCACTAGACTAATATGGTATTTTGATGTTTCTATGGGTATTGATTTAAGTATTATAAAAAATGTGTAATGTCTATTTACATTGAGACTGGGTCTTTTTAAATAGAAATAGTTATCATTCCCTTAAAGGGTATATGATATATTAAACTATAATATTAGAGATTTATGCCCGAAAAATTCATCTTTAAAAGTATTTTAACTGATTAAGATATGATATAGTAGTCTAAGTTGAACAAAGAAAATACAAACGATGAAATGTTTCTATTGAAATTGTATGAGATAAATAAATAATGTTATCTCATATTATATAATATGACGGTAAATTATTTCTGAAACTCATGTAAGAGGAAGATGAATATCTCATGGATTATGTTGAATGTATCTCTAAACTTGTATGACCATGGACCTTTTTTTAGTTATGTTTTTCCTTTTTATGTGTTTTGGAGAAAATAGGAGTTTCTGGAAATAATTGAAGCACACGTCATGTACTTTATGAGTACACACCATGTACTTCATTTCCACTCAAGGAAATATGTTGGTCGTGTCATGGCCACACACACGTCCATGTAGTGGTGATGTGGAGGCAACCAAAAGCGGAGTATGGAAAAGCCTAGTACACACCGTGTACACCAAAATTACATGTCGTGTACTTTTTTTCATTAAGCTCATAGGGGTCGCGTCTTAACCCAAGAACCATCTTCTCCTCCAACTTCTTCAACCGAGAGCATCCCGTATGACTGCAGATCATCGACAAACCCCTGAGCCTTCGTCTGTTCTCCAAATCGACCGTCGTCGATTGCGTTGGTACCACAGCGGTAAGCTCTTCCTTCTCCAAGAGATTCGTTTCCCAATTCCTCTTCTTTATCATGTTATCATGGGGTGAATGTCTTATGCGTTTTCATAGATCTATGATGTTATAAGGAGATTGAAGCCCCTTGGATCAAGTGTATCGATCTCCTAACATCGAGGTAAGTGGTTTAAACCTTTCTGTAGAATTTCATTGAGTATTTTGTGCAGATTTTAAAAATATCCTTGAATGGGGTATTGTGTGTTTCCTGTTTTTCCCTTGTTGTTTTCCTACTTTTATTATATTCCAGATTATAGGATATTGTTTGTGAATTGGGTAATTTTACAATGATTTGGATGTTTTCCCAGGCATGTTTGCCTATTTATGACCGTTTGTTCTAGTTTTTCCTATTAGTCTGTTGCAAGTTCCATGCCTAGTTGTAGGATGGTGTGAATGTTTTTCTTCCATGTTGAGATGTTGTATCTTGTTAGCCAATTAGTTCTTGAGGTTCAATTTGGCCGTTACGTGATGTGATTCTAGCTAACATTACAAAGGGCTATGAGAACCTAGTGTAGTAGACCATAGGGTGAATAAATGTAAGGTATTCTCCATAGTGTCTTTATATTACGATGTGATACCATAAGGGAATTGATGTTGAGTGAATCCCTAGAGTGTTTATAGTTCCCTAACGCAGGCCACATGGGGAATGAGACGTTGAGTGCTTCCCCAGAGTGCCTTTAGTACGATACGATACTATATGGGGAATTAACGGTGAGTGATTCCCCATAGAGTCTATATTCTTTAGCTTAACTAGAGGGGTGGGACAATGTGTGTCTCCCATAGGGTTTCCTGTACTAGTAGGTTGAACCATAAGGGTTAGGCTGTGAGAACTACCCAAAGGGTTACCTATTTTTTCTACATGCTTGTGTGGCTGCTTTCTTTTTTGTACATTATATGCTAGAGACTATGGATTGTTACTTTTGAGTACTTTCATGTTTACTGTTTACTATTGTCTATAATTTTACCTACCATATATTCACTAAATGATAGGCACAGATCTTCAGGTGGTTGGCTACTGGGATTTTTATCTCACACACTGTTTGGGTCATGCTTTTGGGCCCAAAGAGATTATATTGCTGCAGGTATAAATAAGGGCAACTGCCCTTCCCCCTCAGGTACTTGACTTTCATTGGAGCATGAGATCATTGGACCAAACTGAGGCAAGCGATGAGGAGGATTCTCATATCTGTTTTTCTTTTGTACTTTTGTTTAGTACTGTATTAAACATTGTGACTTGTTTGGCTATTTTCCTAGACATATACGTATCATGCATCATTTACATATATTTCTCCTCCATTTGTTTATTTATCAATCTTACGTTGTTATGGTTTTTGAATATTTACTGCCTCCGATGTTGTATGTGTTGTTACTTCTGCTGTGAACTCTTCCAATGAGAGTAGTGTTTCCCCACTATCACACCCAAGTCCCTCGTTGCTAGTCAGCGGCCTCTGGTGTTCGGGGAAATGCGCTTGAGGCGATGTGACCAACCGGGTACGGGGTACCTTTGGGTGGCTTCCAGAACCGGGACGTTACAAAACTAACAATGAATTTTATATATAAAATCATTAGTGTCATATTGATATATATTTGTGGTTTTATAAATAGTGTGTTTTTAAATTATATGTTTTATAGTTTTCAAATAGAAAATTTTTATGATCCCCAAATCCACAACATATTTTATTACTATTATAAGAAAATTCTAGTATGTAATAATATTAATTTATACAGTGAAATTTTGTTTAATGGTTTGGAGGGGATTGTTACACCCAAGTTATTTTAAAATTAATTTTATTCTTCATAGCTTTCATGACAAAAAACAATGAGCTTTAGTTGAAAAGTGATAAGTTATAAATATATTATTATTCAAATGATGTCACTGGAAGGTAACCATAAATTCCAAAGTAAAAAATAAGAATAAAATTATTATGAAAATTTATAAATGTTTAAGAATATTTATATTTTGTGGATAAAAAATATGTAATAAATTTTTTGTAAATCTATTTCAAACATTAAAAAAATTATGTAAAAAATGATTTTTTTACTCATATGAAAACAAATTAATATTAATACATTCAAGTTATTACGAAAAGTTATTTTTAATAAAATATTATAAATATTTAAATATAAATTTACATTATTTTTATGTAAATATTATGGATTCTTAATGAGATTCATTTTTATGGGAATATAATAAATAAGGGTATTTTTAAAATTTACAATTTTTTTATATAAAGTAATATAAATGTGCATTTTTGTAAATTTTCTCTTAATGTAATATAAGTATAAATTAATTTTAAAGTATTAAATTAATTTAATATGAATATAAATTAAATTTATTTTGGTTATAAGTTCATTTTCATTCAAATAATACATATGTAGAGAAACTATTATTCATTTTCATTTACATAATTAATTTTATTTTCATCTGATTTTATAAATAGATTCCTAAATAACAAATTCATTATTTTCTATTATGATCACAAAATGTAGTAAATAGGCCTCTTTTATCTTTGTAATATGAATAGTAACAATACTGGTGATTTTTCACTATGATTGGGGTAACATGGGTATAAAACATTGAGATAAATCATATATCCTACATAAGCCTTTTAAATATATTTTACCTTGATTTTTTTTTCCATATAGGTCAATGACTCCAAAATTATAAAATTTCATTCCACTTTCCATCGATTATAATTTTTATAACATTTAATGTAATGGATTATTATAGAAATAGATATTTCTTTTTTTATTTACCTAATTTTATCCTTAGTATAAAATATGTTATAAAACAATATGAAAGGATAATTTTAACATCTATAATTTATTTTAATGATATTAATTTTTTATATTTTTATTGATATAATAATTACATTAAATGATAATAAAACTCTATTATAGGGATTATACGTGCATTATAAAAATCAAGTTAACAAATTTTTAAATTGATAAATTTATGATGTTTTTAATAAATTTGTGTTGTATCATGAATTTAATAGATAAATATATAGTATAATTAATGTTAACCTGGTTTAAAATATGTTTTTGTTATAATCTTGATTCATATAAATTAAAATTAAACTAATTTACTAATAAATTAAATAAATGATATTTTATGATTAAAATTATTTATAAAATTTATTTAGAACACAAAAAAATAAATTAATTGGAAATATGGGATTAGAATTGGTATAAAAATTCATTCATATAAAAAAAATTAAATTTTTTCCACATTGATGTAAATTTCGGACCACTAAAACCAACGAAATGTGTTACCTCATGTCAGGTTCATTAGTATTAATTAGGTGATCAATCCAAATGATAAGGATTAAAATATATCTTATAAATTTCAAGAATTTGATGGTTTAAGTTATTGGAGGATATAATAACCTAAATAGAAAATTATGGCTATAATATTTAACATTAATTCATCAAGGTATATATTTTATTAAAACCTCTTACATAATTCCATGTGTGTCATTTACCTAACATAACAAAGGGATCCTCCCTTCAAATTTGATCACAATTCTTGATCACTCTAGATAATACATTCCATCTCATAAAACATCAATTTTCCCATTAGTTTTATAGTTTTTTATCATCCCAAAATATTATCCAATTTTTGATTAATGTGTAGGGATAACGAGGATTCTTAATAATGTGGTATAACTCCCAACCGATTTTTTAAATTTTATTTATTTCTATGAACAAAATAATTATATTGTATCCATTTTATTATAATGTAATAAGTATTTTAGAAATACATTATATTAATTATGATAATTTATCAAATCATTATCTAAATACTTCCCATCAAATGGTAAATATATGTATCGCTCATACGTATGTGTTAACTACAACATTAATCCTGTGGTCTTATCCTTTTTCCAACAATTTAACTCATTAATTATTATTAAGATTAACTTAATAAATATATTTTTCATTTATGATATAAATATGACTTCTTAACGTTGAATTATTAATTAACTTCGTTCTTTTCGTTGATCGAAATGTGGAAACCCCAATCATGCTCAAATATGTACTACAATCTCATTGAAGTACTGTGTTACATTTATTTCACAAAACTATATGAAACCTAATAATAATTAATCTTTTTTACTTGTGATAACAATAAAATGAAAAATATTTTTTAAATTTTTAATCCATGATTTGTTTAAAAATATCATAAATATTGAACAATAATATACAATAAAAAATCTATTAACACAAAGAACGAAGATGGAAATGAATTATAATTAGTGAATGTGTGATAAGATATCATGAGTAAACTATTTTTCATATTATATGTTTGAATATCATTTTGAAATAAATTTAAAATAAAAAAATATTTATTATAATATTTTTATAAACTTGTACGATGTATGACCAGACTTGAGTTAACAATTCTTCATCTCAATATTGTTTTATTGATATGTGTTTTACAGTATGTGTCTATTTATGTTTATAAGGTATATATGATTCTCCATGGATATGTTTTATCATTAATAATTCCTTCATAATCGTATGTATTGTTTTATTTTAAATTATTTATTACAACGGGATAATGATCACAAAATATCCATAATTAAAATGGTTTTATATTAGAATATCATTTTATAATAATTTATTATGGTAAAATATATGATCATCGAATAATTAAATCGATATCTACTAAATATAATTTTAATAATTTTTTTCTGGAGATTAAATATAATCTTTTGAATTTTGTCTCTCTATGTACACAAAATTTTTAAATAATCCTTCAATTGAAAAATTGGTTTCATTTTACTCTTTAATGTAGTGTATTTTTCTTCCACATTCATATTTTATTTAAAATATTTTCCTTAATTTTTTTCCTAATATAAAAATATTTATTAATGTTCATTTTTCCATCTTTTATATTCTTTGAAAATTTTTATATTATATATTATTATCATTTTACAAATATCAAATTTTACAGCCAAGCTATTAAAAAAATTATAATTTTATTGATATAGACCTGAATATAATTTTCGAAAATTATAACCAAGGGATTCATTCTATATTACTTTATAATATTCCATGTATCTTTTCAAGAAAATCTATTTACATATACATTTTTTAATCAAATTTATTTTTAATAATAATTTGAATATGAAGATGGTTTTTTACATGAGAATTATTTTGCTGATATATTATTGGAATTTTAATTTTATGACAATATCCATTTACTTTACTTATTCTTAGATGGGGATATGATTCAAAGATACCATGATTATTTGTTCTATTGATTATTTATCATTATAATTATTAGATATTGATAATTCCCCATTTATTTACCATTGGATAGGTTATGATGAAATGATAAATTCCTTCTTGATATAATGGAAAATATATTAATTAATTTTAAATATGTTATTTTTGGGTTCACAGTATCCCACTAATATGTTGGGAAAGGGTTAATTTTTATGACCTAATGTCCACACTAGGTTTTATCACAATCTTGATGTAAGGTATAAGAGAGGTTTTCCCAAATCCCTAATAGAGGGTATTTGAGGGGTTATCCCAAGCCCCAATGTGTGTACACTAGAGGTAATCAAAATTCTATAGATTATATATATGCAGTTATCCTAGGTAAAACATTTGATGAATGTAGTAGTGGGTAACCTTTGAATTATATTTAAACTATTATTATTTAAAAAGGTTTATATAGTACATTAATAGAATTATTTTATACCTATTAAATGATGTCATGAATCAGGATCATTAATAAAAATACAACACATAACATATGATTGGATAAATAATAATTTCATCAATAAAATATATATTATATTGGGTATGAATTTTTAATTTTATTATCTTTTTATAATAACATTATGTTCATATTATTAATATATATAATCATTGATTGATATCTACCATGATTACCATTACTGATTACATGAGCTCAGACTTTATTACGTTTCAATTTCTCTCTGATATAAATAAAATTTTTATGCTTATTTTATATAATAATGGTTTTGGGTGTGATGTAAATTATTGATGATGATGTTGATATTTTATTGTCTTACTATTTTTTTATTACAATTTTGAAAAACACAAATCCATTACGATTATGGAATGGATTAAAATGATAAGTAATGAATCTTCATAAAATTGAAAATTATAATTATATATTTTGGGTTCATGTGACATCATTATATACCTCTTCTTAATAATTAAAAGCATCAATTACAACCTATAAAATCAAAAAACCCATTCATACATAAATTTTAGGTGATTCAGTTTTGTAATTTGGATCATTAATGATAATTCTATTTAAAAAATATACTACATAATCAAGGATATTTTTATATAATTTGATATTTTTGAAAATATCAATAAATCACATTTTCAAAACAATATCATTATAATTTCCATTTTAACATATTAAAAATGGGAAATTTGATTCTAAACAAATATATATATATATATATATTCAATTGATTTATATATAATTATATAAATGTGATACAGTTAAAAACAATTGGATTAATGGAAGAAACCACTTATAAATACCAACTATGCTTTTGGTAAATAGTAAATTATATAACACAACATTAAAATATTTATTATATTTATTATAATCTTATAAAATTTAACAAAATAATATTTTAAATTTAAAAGGAACAAACCATTCCACTGAAAATGAATTCCCCACCCAAAATCTGTAATAATCCTTCAAAACCTCCATATTTTTTAAAATGGCCCTATATAAATTCCATCCTTTAGCTCAAACCAAATATTTTAAATTGCAAAAAAATAAATAAAACAAAAAATTCATGTAAAAATGTTAATAGGAAACATAATCATTGCATATGATTTATATGAAATGAAAATTGAAGAGATACACAAATTTCAAGATAGATTATATGAAAACAATCCTTCAGCAATAGTGGTATGAAGACATAATGGGTAATCCAAGAATCCTAGGATCCAAACCAATAATAACACTAAACCATAACATGATCAGGACAAAATAGAGAATATCCCATTCTATGTGGAAAAGAATAAATAAGAGAAATGTATTAGGGAATATATAAATAATTCAAAAACTATAAAGAACCCAAAAAATTAGATTAATAATACAATTAATAAAACTATGTCGTAAGGGATGGGTATAAATACAGATCGATTGTAGTCATTGGGAATGTAAGGTAAAAGAAAGGGTATATGGGGTTAAAATTACAGTGGTCTGATATAGGAATTTTAAACTTTTAGGTTTTTTTAGGCTGTAGGGTTCGGGTACATAGATACACAAACCATGAACTATCCATGTGCTCTTCACATGTTACCATTATAGAGTAATGTGTTTTAGAAGAATTGTTTTTTAATATATGATGTAAACCTACGAAACACCTCTTATAATAAATATACAAAATTGAATGGATAGATTCAAAGTTTTTAATAACTATGAACATCATATAGAAATAATTAATTTAAAAATATTATATAATTTTATCCTAAAACTCTAAGGAATTAATAATCAGTAATATATATATAACATAAATATGAGTATAATTTTTAGTTTATGACATTTAGTCTCTCTTATCAAGCCTATTATGGATTTTTATCCTCTTGTCACATGTCTTTTTCTTGATGTATTGATTAACCTTAAAAATTAAAATTAAAAAATATAAAATATTCACTATGTACTATAAAAAACAATTGAGTTAAAATAGATATCATAATGTGTGATATAGAAGTGGAGGTGAAGGAGAATGAAATGAGAAAAAAAATTCAATAAGAGGAATAATGAAAATATATAGATTGTTCATATTATCTATGAATAGATATAAATTGTTAATGTTCTATTTAAAGATATTTGACATCAATATCTAGATCCACACATTAAACACATCCCACATATTCTCTACACTTATGCTGATAAAGGTGTTTTACTATAAATTTTATAAAATTGTATTTATAATCACACATGAATCTTTGATGGTAAACCCTACTAATTTGGTCAAGGTATTGAGTAAGGAGAAATTTCATTAATATATTGAGGTTGATCCTGTAGTGGCCTTAGATTTTTTTATTTTTTTATTATTTTCTATAACACATGTATTTTTACAGAAATATTCCTCTTCAATTTAATTTTTCATTTGATCATAAATAGAAGTAAATAAATGAAAACATTACAAAAATTATTTTATATTTATTTAATTACACACACATATATTATTTAACTTATTTATTAGTTTCATTAAAAATATATATGGATAACTAGAAATGAAATCATTGTATGTTTAAATTAAACATTTTAGAAAAAGTGCCCTTGTTAGCAAGAATGATATTTTATTTTTATTTTTTTAAAGATACCTTTTTAATGTCACTAATAATATTACACTCTCTCTATCACTATTTAAAAAAAATATGAATATTTCTTGTATTGATTTTATAGCTGATCCCAATGCAATTACCATATAACTATTTTTTTGAAATAATTTCCAATGGGGATATATATTTTAAGAATTAATGTATTTATTATAATAGACAATCTAAAATGTACGAAGTAGTTATAATTAATATTATATAAGTTTTTTACAAATTCATATAAAACATAGATTAAATAAAATGAAATAAATAATTATTTGATTATTTATTTAAAATAGTTGGATTTTATTTTATAATTCTAGCTTTTAAAAAAATGCATGTACTGGTTTCTAGCTTTTATTTTTTTTAGCTAATTAGAATCTTATATATTTAATTATATTATTATCATTTGATTAACATTTAACATTTTTTCTTTTTTTTTAGAATTTTAGTTCTGAATGTTGAATTTTATTTGTTTCCCCCCCTTTTTACTCCCCTCACCCGCCGCCCCCCTTTTGACCCATTCCACACCACACTCATTTTCTTTTTTTTTAAACCCTCTCTCCAATCACCATTTCTCCGGAACGCCCCTCCTTTTTTTCCGGCGGGACCCGTTGCCTCTTCCCTCCCCTATCTCCCCCGCCTGGACCTCGCTCCCCCCTCTCCACGCTGAACCCGCCGGCCCCTCTCTCCAATCCCACAAAAAAAAACCCATTCTAACCCCTCGACCGCCTCTCCATTCCAGCACCCCACATACCCGCCGGCCCCCTCTCTCCATCAATCTTCACTCCACTACCCGCCGCCCCTCCTGCTCTTGGATTCCAGCGCCCCCATCTCCCTGCCGCCTCCCTTATCCACGCCACCGACCCAGCCCCTCGGCCACACTCCCAACCCGCACCCCTCTTCTCTTCTCGGCCACTTGAAGTGCAGAAGGTACGCAACCCACAGCGGCGAACCATCACCAAGAGCGCAGCGGAGGTTTGGACAAATCATCGACGCAGCGGAGGATTGGAACGTTCTCTTGGCTTCTGAAGATTCACGTCGCACACTGAGAGCAAGCATCAGAGCATATTTTCAGCGGCGCAGTGGTTTGATTCGGGTGCGGCGTCAGCGACTGCATAGAGCGGAGCGATGATTATTATTTTGCGATCGTTGACGGCGTCCTACGGTGACAATTACGACGACATGAGCACGATGATTTCTGTTTATTATTTTATGTGCTGTTGTGTCGTCGCGATGGAAGACTAACTTTCTTTGTGTCGGAGTTGTGACGAAAGTGATGGTGAATGCATGTCTTTAATTTATCTTCATGTTTGATTGCCTTTTGAATTAATTTTAATTGGTTGTTTATTTAATTAATTATATCTGCGTTTAAATTAATCGTCATTTGGGCTCTGCACACGTGCTTTGGTGCTCGTTCGTGTGATACCTAATAAGTAATCATGAACGGGAGTTCATCCGAGAATTTATTTATCTGGAATTTGATCAAGCACGCGATCAAATTTTAAATAAATAAATATATTAATTGAAAAATTAATATTTTGTGTGCGCTCTCCTTCAAACTTGCATGAGTGATACCTAATAAGTAATCTCATGTGAGCGAACCCAACGCAGGTAGATACTTCGACTTTGTGAGAAACGGGTCGTTGTATTTCACCAAGTGATTCGGTGCTTTAATGATGCACAAATTATTCGTCAGGACAGAGAACGAAATGACGGATAATTTGTGTAAACATTAAAATATTGTCTAACATCAGAGAACGAGACCAGATAGTATTTTGATTAAATTTGGAATCGGTGATAATTGAATAAATAAATATTCAAATGTGGGGACTAAATAATTGACATTGCATGCACTTGAACGGATATCACGACTCTGACACTTCCATCTCCGCCAGTTTCTTTCATAGCTAAGTTCACTTAGATAGTTTTAGTTAATTTAATTAGTCATTTTTAAAATAGTCATTTAGTCTTTTAGAACGTAGTTGTTAATCACAAAATTAAAGCTCATCCGCCTGAACATTCCTCCAAAAGGACATTTCTAGTGTCTACTCACATTCTCTCTGTGGTTCGACCCTGCTCGCCACTTCTACAGTAGTTAGTAGGTAAATAAATATTGCAAATTTTCACGCGTTGCGATGCGCGTGCCAAATTTCTGGCACCGTTGCCGGGGAGAATAGTAGCATTAGGAGTTCCTTTAAAAGAGTGATTTAGGTCAAAAAAAAATAAATAAATAAAAAAAACCAAAAACCAAACCAACAAAAAAAACAACAGTTACTACTCTGGGAATTTTTCATTGCAGGAATTTTCAAGACACCCAGAATCTCGGAATGACGTGGTCCGCACCACACAATTACAACCAGTACCCGCCCTATGCAGCCCCGTCTCAAGGTATGACATATAATGCTTCACCGCACATGAGCTATCCAGGTAATCCCGTTTATTTCAATGATCTTTATTCAAGTCCATGCTATGATCCATATGAGAACATTTCATCATGCTATGAAACAAGTCCTTATACATCTGTTAATCATTTTCAAAGTCAATGCATTCCTAAAAATTTAGAACTTGACAATTCATGTCAAACAAATGATTCAATAATTGAACACATGTTGCATTGTGCTATCACTGAGACCAATCGGAGGTTTGAACTTCAAGATGAATGAAATGCAAAGTTGCTTTCCTCAACAAAAGATCTAGAAAATCAATTGAATAATTTAGTAGATCAAATGAATCATATTTCCGAACTAACTGCTTCATTACCCCTTGATGATCTAATTCAAAACAATTCTTTTAAGGAGAGTGCAATAGAGGTTCCATTTGAACAACATCTATGTCCCGAGTCTGATAATGGGATTAATCTGCCTTCTTATCATACAATTGATGACTCCCCTCCATCACAAAATAATTCTTCCAATATAATCACATTTCAAGAATATGAGAGCTTGGTCTTCCGCCCTGTTGAACATAATGGTCCCTCAGAAAATGTGATTTCATGTCCTTCTGTGAATTCACAACCTAGTAATCCCAAAGTGAAAAAGGACACATTCAATGTATATCAAACTGCACCTTTTGAGGATGAAGAGGACATTGAACTAGGATCATTCTTTACCATGATAGATTCAGAATTGAACCAAGAGACAGTGGATTGCCACACTCAAGAGGACATCACTTCAAATGACATCAAATCACCTCTTTCTGAAAATCCATGTGATTCTGAAACTTTTTCTAAAATGGAGACATCTAAAACATTTCTGGAGTCGAAGAATCAATCAGCATTGGTGGAAGAGAACACTCATAATTTTCTAGAAACAATGGAAGAATGGGATTACTTGGAGGATCCTGAGTTTGTGGTGAAACATGTTCCAATGGAGAAATATGATGAGGGTGGTATAGAAGAAAATTTTGAAAAATATGTCATTCTTGACACAATGGAGTCATCTGCTCCAATTGATCCTGTGCCACTTGCTCCATGCGTCGAGGTTAAAAACACTTCACTTGAAATACCCACATATGCTAACAATATTTTTGACCTTGGCACAATCAATGAAACCATCGAGCATGAATTGAGTTGGAAACCAGTATATTTCCCCATGCTAGTGGTTGGGTGTGAAAACGAATTGGGATACATCATCAACCTAGATACTGCATTCAAGAATGTGATGGATATAAGAAAACCACTGAAGGATTCTAGTAATGGCACTTTTTCACCTTTGTATGTTCAAGGAGGTAATCTTCTTGATCTTTCTATTGACAACCTTTTCCCAAAATTCAACAATTCGATGAGTCTTTCTTCAGGTGAGGTATTTTCATTCCCTTGTGAGTTGGCATATTTTCATTTCATTCCACAAATCCATTATTCTAACAAGATTCCATTGAGATTTTGTACAGCTTGCAGGATAAACTCATCTTCAACAAATAGATTCCACACTCCTACTGAAAAAGAAGCAGATGCATGGTTTACATTTCCATTTGATCCTGGTGGAGTTTCAATAACGTCTGGCTGAAGACGAAGTAAACTTAGCGCTCAATGGGAGGCAACCCATCATTTGTTTGTTTTCTTTTCACTACATTTAATCTCATTTCATTTAGTTTTATTTTAAAATAAAATGGCATGCATTTACCACAATCTCTCTTCTCCTGAAACTACAGTGGATTTAAATTCATCATAATTATTTTTATCATACACATGATTTTGATTATGGTGTGCCTTCTTTGATATGATGTGAGTACGTGCTGTCAATGTGTAGGTTTTATAGGTATACCATTTCTGGAGCTTCATCAGATACAAACAGCCTCTCCGCGTCAATCTGCACTTACACAGGGAAGTGTTTTATTTTTGTCATATTTTATGCTTCCAACAACACCATGTAAAAAATAATAATAATAAAAAAAATAAAAAAAAATAACATTCCTGTCATTGATGAACCCACATAAAAGCTATTGTATTCTTGTCGCAACACAGTTGGGAACATACCACTTGTGTCCCTAGGCAGTTTGAGCACCTGATTCTTGTTTTGGAATTATCTTATCCTTTCTCTCATGACTTAGATGATTGCTGATATTATTTTATGCTTCGAAAATGTTTTTCAAAAACTTGTATATTTTTTACACTTATTTGCACTCATGATCATCTGTGTTGTCCAAAATTATATTTCCATACCCGTGAGGACACTAATCCATTTCAAAATCATCTCTTATTTCTCTTTTTCTTGTGGGAATCTCAACCATGTTTTGTCTTCTAGAACTTGCCATGTTTTTCCATCAAAGCGATAGGAATTTTTGAAAGTTGCACTAAAATGATCGAGGCATCTGTTTGATATTTTAGCCCCGTTGACCCACTGACCCACCCAAACATTTTCTCCTTCGTATAGCCCTTAGAAGCCATGCAGGAGCCTTTTAGGATGAGCCCAAGCCGATACCCTTCCCTACCAATTTCATGAATTTTTGCATGATGATTTCAATCTATGTGTGGGGGAGAGAGACTTACTCATGGAGAGGGTTCTTTGAGGGGCAGTGATTCATTTTATGTACATGGATTGACATTATCCCATCCTGATCATATGAGTTCTTTTTCACAGTAGCCACATTCATTTCATATTATTTTGATATAGGAATATAGAATCCTTTTGAGTTCCAACAATGAGTACATTGGTGGTCATTACGCGGTAACCCTCGACTTTAGGGATACCTATTAAAGTGATGATCCATTACTCCAGGAACTAGAAAGTTTTCTATATGACTTACCTTCATTGAGATGTTACAGCATATACGCTACTTGTGTACCATTCTTTGGGATTATTGTCTGACATTTATTTCATGGGGTTTTGGAACTGATACTCACTTGTTTTTCCTACTCATCTTATTTGAGTGAGTTGTGTAAAAAAGAGAGTGAAACATTGGATTATCAAATGCTTGGGGACAAGCAGTGTTTTAAGTGTGGGGGAGCGAGAGTTTGAGGGAGACATTTAGATTGAATTATCATGGATTTATTTCAAGATTCAACCCTCCTTTTTACCAAAAAGATGTCAATATTTTTTTAACCCACCGTCCCACAGCTTCAGAAACATTTGAACCTCATGTAAAGTCCTTGAGATTGGTACATTCTTTTGATTTCCACTAGTGGAGATGTGAAATTCATGGCAAGCCTATGGTAAGCATGCATGTGCATGAGAACTGAGAAAAACTTTGATCAAATCTTTTCGAGCGATGAGTGTAATGGCAAGGTAGGTCACATGATTGATGAGTGCACGTACTTGTTTTAAAAAAAATGCAAGTGAAAGAACAATTTTTTTGAGAATTGGAGTTTTAAATGAAGCATGATATTTTATGGGAAAAAGAGATTGAAAAATTTTGAACTTGTAACTTGAATGTTTTGGATTTGTCTATGGGTCCACCTGTGTTTTCTTTCTGATTGTTTTTCCCAGGAGTGCAAAAGTTTAAGTGTGGGGGATTGAATAAAATGATGAAAATTAATAATGATAATAAAAAAATGAAAAGAATAGAAAAGATTTTAAAATTAGTAGAAAAAAATAAAAGAAAATGAAAAAATAGATATTTAAAAAAAATAAGAAATTTGGCACGCGCGTCGCAACGCGTGCAAATTTGCAATATTTATTTACCTACTAACTACTGTAGAAGTGGCGAGCAGGGTCGAACCACAGAGAGAATGTGAGTAGACACTAGAAATGTCCTTTTGGAGGAATGTTCAGGCGGATGAGCTTTAATTTTGTGATTAACAACTACGTTCTAAAAAACTAAATGACTATTTTAAAAATGACTAATTAAATTAACTAAAACTATCTAAGTGAACTTAGCTATGAAAGAAACTGGCGGAGATGGAAGTGTCAGAGTCGTGATATCCGTTCAAGTGCATGCAATGTCAATTATTTAGTCCCCACATTTGAATATTTATTTATTCAATTATCACCAATTCCAAATTTTATCAAAATACTATCTGGTCTCGTTCCCTGATGTTAGACAATATTTTAATGTTTACACAAATTATCCGTCATTTCGTTCTCTGTCCTGACGAATAATTTGTGCATCATTAAAGCACTGAATCACTTGGTGAAATACAACGACCCGTTTCTCACAAAGTCGAAGTATCTACCTGCGTTGGGTTCTCTCACATGAGATTACTTATTAGGTATCAGTCATGCAAGTTTGAAGGAGAGCGCACACAAAATATTAATTTTTCAATTAATATATTTATTTATTTAAAATTTGATCGCGTGCTTGATCGAATTCCAGATAAATAAATTCTCGGATGAACTCTCGTTCGTGATTACTTATTAGGTATCACACGAACGAGCACCAAAGCACTTGTGCAGAGCCCAAATGACAATTAATTTAAACGCAGATATAATTAATTAAATAAACAACCAATTAAAATTAATTCAAAAGGCAATCAAACATGAAGATAAATTAAAGACATGCATTCACCATCACTTTCGTCACAACTCCGACACAACGAAAGTTAGTCTGCCATCGCGACGACACAACAGCACATAAAATAATAAGCAGAAATCACCGTGCTCTTGTCGTCGTAATTGTCACCGCAGGATGCCGTCAACGATCGCAAAATAATAATCATCGCTCCGCTCTGTGCAGTCACTGACACCGCACCCGAATCAAACCACCGCGCCGCTGAAAATATGCTCTTATGCTTGCTCTCAGTGGGCGACGTGAATCTTCAGAAGCCAAGAGAACGTTCCAATCCTCCGCTGCGTCGATGATTTGTCCAAACCTCCGCTGCGCTCTTGGTGATGGTTCGCCGCTGTGGGTTGCGTACCTGCTGCACTTCAAGTGGCCGAGAAGAGAAGAGGGGTGCGGGTTGGGAGTGTGGCCGAGGGGCTGGGTCGGCGGCGTGGATAAGGGAGGCGGCAGGGAGATGGGGGCGCTGGAATCCAAGAGCAGGAGGGGCGGCGGGTAGTGGAGTGAAGATTGATGGAGAGAGGGGGCCGGCGGGTATGTGGGGTGCTGGAATGGAGAGGCGGCCGAGGGGTTAGAATGGGTTTTTTTTGTGGGATTGGAGAGAGGGGCCGGCGGGTTCAGCGTGGAGAGGGGGGAGCGAGGTCCAGGCGGGGGAGATAGGGGAGGGAAGAGGCGACGGGTCCCGCCGGAGAAAAAGGAGGGGCGTTCCGGAGAAATGTTGATTGGAGAGAGGGTTTAAAAAAAAGAAATTGAGTGTGGTGTGGAATGGGTCAAAAGGGGGGCGGCGGGTGAGGGGAGTAAAAAGGGGGGGAAACAAATAAAATTCAAAATTCAGAACTAAAATTCTAAAAAAAAAGAAAAATTGTTAAATGTTAATCAAATGATAATAATATTATTAAATATATAAGATTCTAATTAGCTAAAAAAAATAAAAAGTAATTAAGAGAAATGTTAATGAAACTAATACTAATATATAAAATATATACTAATAAAAATACTAAAATACTAATATCAATATATAAATTAACTAAAATTATCCAAAATAACTAAATTACTATAAACCTACAAAAATAAACTAAAAATATTAAAAATGTTTAAACTAATTAATTAAAACTAAGTAAAAAATAAATAAAAATACATGTAAAAATCCATGTACATCAACCTTTATTTTAAAATTATTTCTAATTGTTTTCATTATAACACAAATAATTTTAGGGAGAAATTTATGGTGGGTATATAAGAGTAATTATTTGAGTGAAATATAATGATATTTTATACATTTTAATAAATTTTCACTAATTTTTATAACCATGCCATTACAATTACCGTTATTTTCCAAGAATGATTGAAGAATGAATGATCATTGTATGTGAATGTAGGTAAAAAAATTTAATTTAATTATAAAATGAGTGTACAAAGAAAAATATTTAAAATAAAAATATAGCACAATTTAATTTATCCGTATAAATTATAAAAGATAATTTTTTAAAAATAAATTCAAATGAAAAATTAATAAATTTGTTATCAATCATTAAATTAGTTATGAAATAAATTAAATTCCCACCACACATTTTTAATCATTTTTTAGGAATTTTTGAACTTAGTATATTTGTTTATAAGAATGAAAAGAATTTCATGTTATAAAACATTTTTCTTTCATTTATTTTTAAATATTTAAAGTTAAAATTATTTTTGAAAAATGTTATTATTGTGTTTTTTATATATAATTAAATATTCATGCTTATATGTATTTATGAATTTATTTTTTAAAATATTTTTAAAATGACTTCTTCTATTAAAAAACATTGATATAAAGAAACATTAATCATGTTATTGTTTGTTTTATATAAATTTGATAATAATATATGATATAGATAATTTTGAAAATACATGATGATTACTGTGAAATATAAAACATTTGAATTCCTTTACCACACGTTGGTTTCCCAATAAATAAAAAACAAAGACCATAATCATTTAAAATATATAAATTAATATTAATTTAAATAGAAAACATAGAAAAAATGAATTTAAAAATTCCACAATATGGTAATTGATGAAAAATGTATTCCTACTATTTCATTGAAATATGAAATATGACACAAAAATATTTCCTCTATATCATAAAAATAGAGAAGTATTTCATGGTGGTTCTTAAAGAATTGTAAATATGTAAATCCTTATACATTATTGATACCCCCTATTTAGTGAAAATAGATTATGTTAAATGGATATAGAAATATTTATATTGTATTCAGTAATTAAAAAATCAGTTATTTTTGAAAAATTAAGGTATCATAATATGGTTTATGTCAACAGGTCTTACATTAATTTAAAAAAAAATTATTCCATGGAGTGAAATTAAAATACAAGGAAAAAAATTAATACCGACTTTATTACTGTGACCATTTCAAAAATAACTTATCCATGGTTTCATTAGTTATATAAACAAATATATCATAGAAAACATAGAAGTGATTTAGGTTTTCATATTTTTTCAATAAGTGCTTCCATTCCCAAGTATGTTTTAGAAAATTTTCCAAATTAAAATCGATTTATATGAATTCAATAAAATTATTCAATATATATATATATATTTTATATATTTTTCATTATAAACCATCGCTTTAAAGAAAGATAATTCAATATATGATTATGATAATTCAATCATTAATAGATTATAATCTTGATATATAATATGATATGAGTTGATGAATGTGTTCTTAATTTTTAATGATGTTTATTTTCAAATCATGACACTAATAGAACATTAAATTAACATATAACTCATTATTTATGATAATAATTATTTTTCATATAAATTAATTACGGATTGAAATCCAACATGATAAAATGAATGAAATTATGGAAGTAATTTTTATTTATTTTTATAAATTTAATTCGAACATTTATACATTTAATTATATATGTTGATTTCAATAATTTAATTCGATGTCATAAAATATTATTCATACATACGACTGTATTAAAAATAATTTTATTTGAGAGTAAAATATTTAAATTATTATATATAAATATTGACTGAATAATATTGATTAATTTGTCAATTTTCTTATGAAATTGACTTATAATATCTTATATTTAACCAATAGTATTTAAATCCATTTTACTATTATTTTATATTCATGATAAAAAAATTTTCTATGTTTTTAATAGTTTATTGAAATAGAGAAGTAAAATACCTTGTATGTTTTAGTTTTCTTAGTGGATTGATCACAATCTTTCAAGACGTATGATCTTAATAGTTTTGGTTTTATGATGTGTAATAAATTAATAACACTTTATATCATTTATATTATGTAATTTTGATAGTGTATGGATCAAACATTAAAAATCATTTATATCTTTTAATTATAAATATTCTATTTTCATTATATAGATTATTTATTCTCATTGTCCCTTCTAACACTTCACTATTTTCGTGATCAATTTGACATATATATCATTCATCATTCTTATCTATCCCTCTAGTAACATATCATATAAATTTTATCTTCCAAAATTACATCATCTAATTATCATCATAACCCATTCTATTCCAATTATTTAATAATATATTTTTTATCAACAAAGTTATTATAAGTTTTAAAATTTTATATGTTATGCAAAGCTATTATTTAATATCCCTCTATTATACCACATTATACCCATATTGTACCCTAATAAACATTAAAGATAAAAATATTTACTTCATTTGTGATATTTTCTGTTTAAAATTTATATTTGGAACAAAAAATAATATTATTTTGATATTTTTCCTAAATTTATTGTGTTCTATATATTTTATTAAATTTTAATGATGAATTTTTTATTTAAAATTATCATGAAAAAAATTAAAATATAATTTTTTTGTGAAATTAATCATATTACTAAATATTTATAAACTATGAAAATTAATGTTTCAAAATACGTAAATTTTAAATATTAGTTATAATTAATAATTATGTCATGTAACTCTCTATATATAGTGTGATATATATTATTTGTTATTTTATGTAAAATAAATATTTTTTTTGGAATTGATGTTATATATTAAGTAATTATATATATATATATATATATTTTAAATAGAAATATCTAATTTAATTATATATATTTTTGTAATTTTTCAATTTAAATAATTTGGAAGATATTTTCATGTTTTTATAATTTTCATAATTATTAATATTCAGGACTGTAATTAAATAAAACCTTTTCTTATTTCTGTAATGAAGAATGTAAATGTTTTATGTATAACGACCCATACTTTACATACATTGTTAATACTTCAAAATTGAAGCACACTTATTACAACATATGACAAAACCACAAAGGACCGTATAGGTATAGTGTCTTTAGAAACTGGGAAACATAAACAACTGGTTCATAAATCTTCTACAGTGTCTCCCATTTATTTCATCATATCTAGGGTCCCTTTTAGCATATTCTACTTAATATCCATCTTCCTGGCCTGGGGAAAAGAAAACATAAAAGGGTGAGCTCAAATGCTCAGCAAGGGCAAATAAAGGAAATAAAAATCATATCATATCTATTTGAAAATCATAACCTGCAAAAGAGATCATAATATCTTAACATGGAACAAATCATAGAAGTGAAAATGAGATCCCCATAATCATAACATGAAACTTGAAACTTTGTGGCATGCACACATAATCATGGAAAATCATTTCTTGTTAGTCATGACTCATTGCCAAGACTATCTTAGTGGACAAAGTCCATTTCTGAACCAAGTCACCCTTGTTCTAGTCCTGTTTCACTGAACTGGTATAACCTACCATTCCAGCCATGTCTATCTCATGAGATATGAAATCTTTACCCAATGCATTGGAGGGAGATATAGGTCCCACCCATCTTAAAATAAATCCTTTCTTATGTGTGCCACATAATCATAAATCATACATCATCGCATAACACATGTAACAAAAATGGGATTCTTGAAACATCATGACATCATAAAAAAATCATATAAGGTAAATGACTTCATAAAAATAATTCCCTCAAAACATAATCAAATCAATGTAATAATAGGGATAAAAACAGAACTCTATATTATATTAGATGGAAAATAGTTTTGATAAAACATTTGAACTCCATTCTTGAAGAAAATATCCTTTCTACATCAAAAACACTTTTCTTTTCTTAACATGTCATACAATTATAAACTAAAAGAATTTGATTAAAAATAAACTTGAAAACTTGTAAAGTAAGCTTATTGTAAATAATGTTTTAAAAATCCATTCATGCCGTATAGGTTAAAAAAACATTCTTCGTACTTTTTTCGGAAAAGTCAAAAAGTACCTCGTACGAAAAAGCGACAAAAGATTCCTTTCATATTCTTTACTAAAAACTCACGGAAGGGTAAAATTGGATTTAAACTACTGTAAGTTGATGGAAACAATATTACATATTGACGGAACATGGATGTGGATGATAAAATACACCCCAGTAAATACCAACGTATAAACAATCTCGGATAAAAATGAGATTGTGATATTTCTCTTACCTTAGGTCCGATTTGCTTTGTACGTGTCCGAAGCTCCGGTATAATGGTTTAAATAATGTTATTGACTTATTCCAGAATCATAAATATTGATATGATATCATATATGGTCATATTCTTAGCTTCTTGTTAGTAATATTTCATTGTTACTTGTTACTCGGGTCTTTATTGCCTTTTGTTCTTATGCGTGTTTTGCCGAATAAATTCTTATTCTTCTTTTAAGGTTATAGATAACTTATACCCAGAATTGTATTAGTGTAACATATATCATATTTATTCATTCAATTCATTTATATAATTACTATGTAATGATGATCATGTAGAACGAGTCGCATCACATCGTGGAGATGGTATTCCGTACGTACGCACGAGTGATGATATCGTTCCTATGATCGTGGAATTGAGTATATATATATTATTTCAGTATCAATATTACATTATAATAATCATAAATAGTTACTCATTATACCATTATACCCATCCTTGTAAGGTGATGGTGGAAAATAGATTACACCACGGCGTGGAGATGGTATTGCGTACGTACGCACGCGCGGTGATTTCATTTTTCCGTAGGATGGATAGAAGGTGAATTATGGTTGTTTCATATTTATAATAACATATCAGTATGTAATTAATACTGATGATATTACTTTATACTGAAACAACTAAAGAAGAAGAAGTTCAAGAAGAAAGAAATTGAAAAGATCGGTAATGGATATTACCTCTTCTTTGGAAAGCCTCTTTGAATCCTCCACTTAGGGAACTAAGATTGGTCATTGAAGAAGACCAGGACCTCTAGGATTATTCTAGGGAAGTGGAGAGGAGAAAATGTCAGGGGTTGGCCGAGCTTGAGTGCTCAAATTGGTGTGAGGAGGAGGGGGAGGAGGTGCCCTTTTATAAGGGAGGAGAGGGGCACCTTAGGAATATCTCAAAATATTATTTTATATTAAAGTCAAAATCGGTTTATAATGGTTAAAAAGGGTCTTATTTCGAAGCTAAAGTGGGGATGGGTCGAAATCATATCAACCAATAGGATTTAGACAAGTTTAGGGTATTATTTTAACCTTATCAATTAGATTTTACTCTAAGTTAAATAATTTAACTTTTACCGTGTCTTTTTGTTTTCTTTCACTGTATGGTTAATACACTTACTATAACATGCCAAACGAACCCCAAATTATTTATTATTAATATATATATCCTTATATAAGTCATTTGGCCGAACATTAGATTTTTAGGAATAAAATAACAATTAATAATATAATATTTGATTTAAAAACTATTTTGTGTCAATTTTGACACTATTTGATATATGATTTTTGTGAAAGTCATAAAAGAATTATATGTTCGAACCAAGTTAATTAAATCAACAATAATATATCATAGTAACCTAGAAAATTAGTGGAATTCAGAAAAAGTCTCAAATTACATTTATTTTGGTGTTTATAACATCAATTATGTCAATATTTCATAAATAAGATAATTACTGCATCATAATTGTGTCATAAATAAATTTAATTATTTAATGTCTAAAAATTATAAATAAAATACCATTATGTAGGAAATATTCTTATCTTTCTAATGAATATTTATAGTCGAATTTATCTTATGTATAACCCCATATTAAAAATTATTTACTTATTAAACTTTGATTTTAACTATTTTAACTCTTCTTTAAATAAATTAATAATAAATGTCCTAATCTAACCCAAGTGGGCCTAAATGGTCATATTTTATTCATAAGGTTGTTTTTGGTCGAATTACACTTATCCAATAGAATTAGGACATGTTTTAGGGTAATATTAATATCATATTTATCCCTATTTACTATTAACCGCGGTAAAAAAGTAAAAAGTTACTATTCACCAAAAAATTATTTTTATCTCATTGAACCACATTTTACTTACTGATATCAACCGTGTCTGTCAGATTTTTAAAATTCAATTCACAGAAGCGGTAAAATTAAGTTTTATGCAAAATTCAGTTTTTAACCAACCACTTAGTGGTTTCACTATTCATCAAAAATTGAATGTTTTCAGAAAAATACCAAAATTTCACCCTAGGCTAATTTCGGTATTCCGAATCCAAAAATGAAGTCCATTTTGAAAAATAAAATTTATAAAATTTCAAAAAGTGGTTATTACTATTCATAACGGCTAGTTTTAATAATATTTTAATAGCATATCGTTGTTTAGTGAAACTCGGTATTTCGTACGACGCAAGCTATCGAGGAAGGTCGCGATTGCGTGTAAAGTAAGCCAAGAAAGTGTGTAGTGAAAGATTCTTTTGAACAAAATATTACTCATAAAAATCTCGGGTGTTACATTCTACCCCCCTTAAAAAGAATTTCACCCTCGAAATTCGTCACTTTGTAACAAACAGATGAGGGTACTTCTCCCTCATCATATCCTCAAGCTCCCATGTAGCTTCTTCTAATTGGTGGTTCCTCCATAAAACTTTCACCAATCGAGTGGTCTTGTTTCGTAGGAATTGTTCGCTACGATCCAGAATCTCTATCGGCTGTTCTTCATAAGAAAGATCTTGCTCCAGCGGTACAACTTCTGAGCTGAGTACATGTGAAGGATCAGGTATGTACATTCTCAGGAGATATACATGGAACACATCGTGAACTTGAGAGAGATTCGGTGGAAGTGCCAATCGGTAAGCTACCGTTCCAACACGATCCAGTATTTCGAAAGGACCGATATATGTAGGGCTCAACTTCCCCTTCTTTCCAAATCTCATAACCCTCTTCCAGGGAGATATTCGTAAGAACACTTTATCACCAACTTCAAACTCTAGGTCTTTTCTTCGGTTTTCGGCATAACTTTTCTGTCGACTCTGAGGTGCTCTTATGTGTTGTTGAATATATCTGACCTTTTCTGCCATTTCATCAACGAGATCAGGTCCTAATAGCTTTCATTCCCCAACTTCATCCCAGCAAGTTGGAGTCCTGCATTTCTTTCCATAGAGAGCTTCATAAAGAGCCATCTGAATACTGGAGTGAAAGCTATTATTATAAGAAAATTCCACCAAAGGTAGGTGTTGATCCCAACCTCCTTTGAAATCCATAGAGCAAGCTCTCAATATATCTTCTAGGGTTTGAATTGTTCTCTCAGACTGACCATCTGTCTGGAGATGATAAGCAGTGCTGAAACTCAACTCTGTATCCAGAGTATGCTGAAGACTTCTCCTGAACTTCGAGGTAAATCTCAGATCCCGATCAGATATAATAGAAAGTGGTACTCCATGCAATCTTACCACTTCCTTTACATATATCCTGGCAAGCTGATCTAGAGAGAAATCCTCTCTAATAGCAATGAAGTGTGCAGACTTTGTAAGATGATCAACTATGACCCAGAAAGCATTATTGCCTTTGGATGTTTTAGGAAGTCCTATGACAAAGTCCATAGTGATGTTTTCCCATTTCCATTCGGGTATGGGTAATGGTTGTAACATCCCCTTGGACTTCTGTCTCTCAGCTTTAACTTGTTGACAAACCAAGCATCGAGAGACATATTCAGCAACATCTCTTTTCATGCCATCCCACCAGAAGTACTCTTTCAGGTCCCTATACATCTTCGTGCTTCTAGGATGAATAGAGAATGGTGAACTATGAGCCTCATCCAGCAGCTCCTTCTTTAATTCGGGGATGGGAGGAACACAAACCCGATTCCTGAACTTTATTATCCCATCACAATCAAGGTTAAATTCAGGAACATTTCTCACCTTCTATTGTAACTCGACATCTTCTTTCTGTGCCTCTTTAATCTTCACATGTATAGATGGTTGAACATTCATTTGAGAAAGATAAGATTTTTCCTCTTCCATTATAATTCCAAGATCCATCCTTTGTAAATCCATAAATATTGGATCTTTTGTGATCCTCGTCATGGATAAACTAGCATGGTCTTGTCGACTTAATGCATCTGCCACCTTGTTTGCTTTCCTAGGGTGGTAATGGATTGAGCAGTCGTAATCCTTAATCAGCTCCAACCATCCTCTTTGACGCATATTCAACTCCTTTTGTGTGAAAATATACTTTAAACTTTTATGATCAGTATAAATATCACACCTTTCACCATAAAGGTAATGCCTCCAAATCTTTAATGCAAAGATTACCGCAGCCAACGCCAAATCATGTGTTGGGTAATTTTGCTCATGGATTTTCAACTATCGTGAGGCATAAGCTATCACCATATCATTTTGCATAAGAACACACCCCAATCCCTTCTTGGATGCATCACTGTAGATCACAAACCTTTCTCCACTACAAGGCAGTATGAGCACAGGTGCACTGGATAACCTTCTTTTCAACTCCTTGAAATTCTCTTCACATTCCTCTTTCCAAACAAACTTAACTCCATTCCGAGTCAACTTGGTGTGTGGATTAGATAATCATGAAAAATATTTTACAAAACGTCGATAATATCCAGCCAAACCATGAAAACTTCGGATCTCAGTTACTGTTGTTGGTCTTGACCATCTTTCGATAACCTCTGTTTTTGCTGGATCCACAGATATCCCCTCTTTTGTGATTATGTGACCCAAAAATGAAAACTTTTGAAGCCGAAATTCACACTTCGTAAATTTGGCATAAAGATTCTCCTTTCTCAGGGTCTTCAATATAATTCTCAAGTGATCTTCATGCTCTTCCTTTCTCTTTGAATAGACAAGAATATCGTCTATAAAGACTACCACAAATTGATCAAGATAGTCTCTAAAGACTCTATTCATTAGATCCATGAAGATAGCAGGGGCATTAGTAAGACCAAATGGAATCACTATAAATTCATAGTGTCCATACCTTGTACGGAAAGCCGTCTTTGGTATATCATCCCTTTTGAACCTTAATTGATGATACCCTGAACAAAGATCAATCTTGGAAAAGTATTGAGCTCCGCGTAGTTGGTCAAATAAGTCATCAATGCGTGGGAGAGGATATTTGTTCTTGATAGTGATCTTGTTAAGTTATCGATAATCAATGTAGAGTCTCATTGATCCATCTTTCTTCTTAACAAATAGAACAGGTGCTCCCCAAGGTGACGCACTAGGGCGTATGAATCCCTTATCAAGATTCTCTTGGAGTTGCTTCTTCAATTCCTGCAACTCAATTGGGGCCATTCTATAAGGTGTCTTTGAAATAGGCAAAGCACCCGGTGCGAGTTCTATTGAAAACTCAACTTCACGATTTGGTGGAAGACCCGGTAATTCCTCCGGGAAGACATCATCAAACTCCCATACGATGGGCATATTCTTAATCATAAGTTTCTCACCAACCATTTGAGATAAATAACCTTCATTTAGTGGAATCAAGACCCATAAGATGGAAGGAATTTCCACTAGAAGGTTATATTCATCCTTGCATCGATAGAGGATCGTAGATTGATCTGGAATATGAAATGTGACTTCCCTTCTTTGGCAATTGATATGAGCTCCATGTAGAGAAAGCCAATCCATGCCAAGAATCACATCAAATTCCACTAAAGGAAGGATCACAAGATTTGCAGGAAGCACTTTCCCACAAACTTTGATCGGAGAAGAATTATAAACTTTTGATGCGACTGTTGTGCCATTAGGTGTTGTCACAGCTAACTCAACATCTAATTGTTGAGGTAATACGGTGATACCCTTAGAAAATTTTTCAGAAATAAAAGAGTTTGTGGATCCAGAATCAAATAAAACATTTTCTACTTTAGAGTGGATGGTAAGTGTACCTTTCACCACTTCGTTATCGTACTTCACATCGCTAATAGAAATTGCATGTGACTTTCCTTTGTCTTTAGCCTTAAGATTTTGTTGACGTTGACCATCATCATCAACCCTTGGATTTGGGCATTGATTGGCATAATTCCTCATCTCCTTTCACTTGAAACATTGAAGTGTAGTAAGTTCATTCTGTGTATACCTTCCTTTTTTTTCATCATTAGACATCTTCTTCCCATTATCGCGACATTCAAATGCCCGATGACCTTCCTTTCCACATTTGAAACATTTACTTGTCCCTTTAAGACAAATCCCTCCATGTTTCTTTCCACACTTTGAGCATAAGGGAAAGCTCATCTTCTTTTCAGTGTTCTCTTTAGATTTTCCTTTGAATTCCATCTTCCTCTTCTTATGAAACCCATGTGACTGATGGGTTACTCCAATCTCCATCTCGACTTTGAGAGCACATCGAACGATTTCCTCGTAGCTATTGAAGTCCCTTATGGCTAACGCCCTTCGAAGACTTGGTTTTAAGCCACTAAAGAATCGATCAATCTTACTCTCAGGTTGGATAATAATACCAGAAGCGTACCTTGCAAGTCTTGTAAAATTTGCTTCATAGGTACCAACAGATTCATCATCCCTTTGCTTTAGTTCAAGAAACTCTTTCTCCATCTTTTTTCGGAGAATACGAGGTAAGTACTTATTAAAAAATAAGTTCTTGAACTCGTCCCATTCCATAGACTCAATTTCATCCCTTTGCCTCGTATTCTTAATAATATTCCACCATTGATCAGCATCTCCTTCCAAACTATACACTGCTAGGATGACTTTATCATGTTCAGAACATTGAAGAACTGAAAATATCTTTTCAGTAGTACTAATCCATTGTTCAGAAACTAATGGATCAGTAGACCCACTAAAAGAAGGTGGACGATGCCTCATGAAGGATTCAACAGAATGTTGCTCCTTCCTTTGCTTGTTTGGAAGTCCTGCATGATTCATAGCTTGAGAAAGTTGTGTGAGCATGGCTACAAGATTTTTCATTCCAGCTCCCATAACGTTTGGTTGCTCAGGGGGACAATCATTGCATTTCCCATTGCATTTCGCATTAACACGGTTCCTTCGGGTTCCATCTATGTACTAAAACCAAGAATAATAGTGTGAGCAACACTAATTATAATAGGAAAACCACATAATCAAGGAAAAAATTTCACACTTAAGGTCTTATCCTAGGGTATTCATGGCCATTTCTAAAACACTAAGATTGTGTTCTATGCTTAGACTTATCCTTAGGGTTCTTACTAAGGCTTTCACATCCTAGTTTCCAAAGGTTGACTATACCTTTCCTCTGATACCAACTATAATGACCCATACTTTACATACATTGTTAATACTTCAAAATTGAAGCACACTTATTACAACATATGACAAAACCACAAAGGACCGTATAGGTATAGTGTCTTTAGAAACTGGGAAACATAAACAACTGGTTCATAAATCTTCTACAGTGTCTCCCATTTATTTCATCATATCTAGGGTCCCTTCTAGCATATTCTACTTAATATACATCTTCCTGACCTGGGGAAAAGAAAACATAAAAGGGTGATCTCAAATGCTCAACAAGGGAAAATAAAGGAAATAAAAATCATATCATATCTTTTTGAAAATCATAACCTGCAAAAGAGATCATAATATCTTAACATGGAACAAATCATAGAAGTGAAAATGAGATCCCCATAATCATAACATGAAACTTGAAACTTTGTGGAATGCACACATAATCATGGAAAATCATTTCTTGTTAGTCATGACTCATTTCCAAGACTATCTTAGTGGACAAAGTCCCTTTCTGAACCGAGTCACCCTCGTTCTATTCCTGTTTCACTGAACCGGTATAACCTACCGTTCCAGCCATGTCTATCTCATGAGATATGAAATATTTATCCAATTCATTGGAGGGAGATATAGGTCCCACCCATCTTAAAATGAATCCTTTCTTATGTGTGCCACATAATCATAAATCATACATCATCGCATAACACATGTAACAAAAATGGGATTCTTGAAACATCATGACATCATAAAAAAAACATATAAGGTAAATGACTTCATAAAAATAATTCCCTCAAAAAATAATCAAATCAATGTAATAATAGGGATAAAAACAGAACTCTATATTATCTTAGATGGAAAATAGTTTTGATAAAACATTTGAACTCCATTCTTGAGGAAAATATCATTTCTACTTCAAAAATTTTTTTCTTTTCTTAACATGTCATACAATTATAAACTAAAAGAAGTTGATTAAAAATAAACTTGAAAACTTGTAAAGTAAGCTTCTTGGAAATAATGTTTTAAAAATCCAATCATGCCGTATATATTAAAAAAACATTCTTCGTACTTTTGTCGGAAAAGTCAAAAAGTACCTCGTACGAAAAAACGACAAAAGATTCCTTTCATATTCTTTACTAAAAACTCACTGAAGGGTAAAATTGGATTTAAACTACTGTAAGTGGATGGAAACAATATTACATATTGATGGAACATGGATGTGGATGATAAAATACACCCCAGTAAATACCAACGTATAAACAATCTCGGATAAAAATGAGATTGTGATATTTCCCTTACCTTAGGTCCGATTTTCTTTGTACGTGTCTGAAACTCCTGTATAATGGTTTAAATAATGTTATTGACTTATTCCAGAATCATACATATTGATATGATATCATATATGGTCATATTCTTAGCTTCTTGTTAGTAATATTTCATTGTTACTTGTTACTCGGGTCTTTATTGCCTTTTGTTCTTATGCGTGTTTTGCCGACTAAATTCTTATTCTTCTTTTAAGGTTATAGATACCTTATATCCAGAATGTTATTAGTGTAACATATATCATATTTATTCATTCAATTCATTTATATAATTACTATGTAATGATGATCATGTAGAATGAGTCGCATCACATCGTGGAGACGGTATTCCGTACGTACGCACGAGTGATGATATCGTTCCTATGATCGTGGAATTGTATTTGAGTATATATATATTATTTCAGTATCAATATTACATTATAATAATCATAAATAGTTACTCATTACACCATTATACCCATCCTTGTAAGGTGATGGTGGAAAATAGATTACACCACGGCGTGGAAACGGTATTCCGTACGTACGCACGCGCGGTGATTTCATTTTTCCGTAGGATGGATAGAAGGTGAATTAGGGTTGTTTCATATTTATAATAACATATCATTATGTAAGTAATACTGATGTTATTACTTTATAATGAAACAACTAAAGAAGAAGAATTTGAAGAAGAAAGAAATAGAAAAGATCGGTAATGGATATTACCTCTTCTTTGGAATGCCTCTTTGAATCCTCCACTTACGGAACTAAGATTGGTCTTTGAAGAAGACCAGGACCTCTAGGATTATTCTAGGGAAGTGTATAGGATAAAATTTCAGGGGTTGGCTGAGCTTGAGTGCTCAAAATGGTGTGAGGAGGAGGGGGAGGAGGTGCCCTTTTATAAGGGAGGAGAGGGGCACCTTAGGAATATCTCAAAATATTATTTTATATTAAAGTCAAAATCGGTTTATAATGGTTACAAAGGGTCTTATTTCGAAGCTAAAGTGGGGATGGGTCGAAATCATATCAACCAATAGGATTTAGACAAGTTTAGGGTATTATTTTAACCTTATCAATTAGATTTAACTCTAAGTTAAATAATTTAACTTTTACCGTGTCTTTTTGTTTTCTTTCACTATATGGTTAATACACTTACTATAACATGCTAAACTAACCCCAAATTATTTATTATTAATATATATATCCTTATCTAAGTCATTTGGCCAAACCTTATATTTTTAGGAATAAAATAACAATTAATAATATAATATTTGATTTAAAAACTATTTTGTGTCAATTTTGACACTATTTGATATATGATTTTTGTAAAAGTCATAACAGAATTATATGTTCGAACCAAGTTAATTAAATCAACACTAATATATCATAGTAACCTAGAAAATTAGTCGAATTCATAAAAAGTCTCAAATTACATTTATTTTGGTGTTTATAAGATCAAGTATTTCAATATTTCATAAATAAGATAATTACTGCATCATAATTGTGTCATAAATAAATTAAATTATTTAATGTCTAAAAATTATAAATAAAATACCATTACGTAGGAAATCTTTTTAGCTTTCTAATTAATATTTATAGTCGAATTTATCTTATGTATAACCCCATATTAAAAATTATTTACTTATTAAACTTTGATTTTAACTATTTTAACCCTTCTTTAAATAAATTAATAATAAATGTCCTAATCTAACCCAAGTGGGCCTAAATGGTCATATTTTATTCATAAGGTTGTTTTTGGTCGAATTAAACTTATCCAATAGAATTAGTACATGTGTTAGGGTAATAGTAATATCATATTTACCCCTATTTACTATTAACCGCGGTAAAAAAGTAAAAAGTTACTATTCACCAAAAAATTATTTTTATCTCATTGAACCACATTTTACTTACTGATATCAACCGTGTCTGTCGGATTTTCGAAATTCAATTCACAGAAGTGGTAAAATTAAGTTTTATGAAAAATTCAGTTTTTAACCTACCACTTAGTGGTTTTACTATTCATCAAAAATTGAAAGTTTTCAGAAAAATACCAAAATTTCACCCTAGGCTAATTTCGGTATTCCGAATCCAAAAATGAAGTCCATTTTGAAAAATAAAATTTATAAAATTTCAAAAAGTGGTTATTACTATTCATAACGGCTAGTTTTAATAATATTTTAATAGCATATTGTTGTTTAGTGAAACTCGGTATTGCGTACGACGCAAGCTATCGAGGAAGGTCGCGATTGTGTGTAAAGTAAGCCAAGCAAGTGTGTGGTGAAAGATTCCTTTGAACAAAATATTACTCATAAAAATCTCGGGTGTTACATTATGTAATTTTTTCAAACCATGTATGATTATTATGAATAAAAATGGATGGTTAAAAATATTTTTTTGAATGAATGCAAGGACTATTTCAGTGAGTTTTTTGAATTTCAATCTAACCATCCTAATAACCCATCTAGAAATATTTCTCAATATTTATGTTGTTTCATATTATGTGAATTGATGAAAATGAGGTAAAAATTAACTTAACTTTTTATTGAATTTTCTAAATAATACAATTGATAACTAATAGTAAAGAAAAATTTGTTATATCTACGGATTCATAAAATAATTTAAATTATAAATAAGAATATTTCAAGAATTGTTTATAATATAATATACAACACATTAGGAAAATGGGTACTATAGTTAAATATAATCATGATGATTTCCCTAATTTTTTTTAGGTGTTTCATTTTTTTAAAATTGAATGCAATAAATTTTATAATCTATCAAAATTATATAAATTAAAACCATCCAACCAATGGAGTTATACAAGTTTGAATAATTACTCACTTGGCTTAACAAAAAAGAGGAAATGATAATAATTTTCCACTTTAATCATAATATGTAAAAAATACAATATTCCATTGAAATAAAGTAGAAATGTATACATTTATTTCAAAAAATTAAAATTATTTATAAAACATAATTGGTCATTCCAAAAAATAAAAAAAATCAACATTTTCCAATAAGAAAAATGAGTCATAATTTTTTACAATTATATGATTGTTTTGAATTATTTTGTTATTTATATATATTTATGGTTTTTCGAGGAAATTAAGTTATTTATGGTGATAATAAAATTTATTAATTATGAATTATATACACTTATATTTTATAAATTTCCTAAATGGGATAAAACATGATAATGAGTACTATAGATTATAGAAATAAAATAAAAAATGGTCATATTATTTATAGACAGTTGAATTAATTTCTCATTGTTCACAATAATTCTTTTATAGTACATAGATAATTATGTAGAAAAATTTAAACTTTTCTTCATGGTTTTACATGATGAAAATGTCTAATTTAGTTAACATTTAATTTTAGGAGCAAAATAATTTTGAAATGGTTTAAAAATTTACATGATATGATTAAATGTTGATTTTAAAACATTATGGGAGATGAGTGTTGTTTTTAATGGTAATTAAAATGAGAAATTTTTAAATTTAGAAGAATTTTTATAATAACTATAATTATAAATATTGTATTTCTCATGATATTATATTAAAGAAACTATTGTTAATTCTATATGATACAATGGTATAAAATCATTCAAAATGATAAGTTGTATGAAACTATCATACGTAAAAATTCTATATGTTTAATTAAATAGAATAATTATGAATGTTGGATAAAATAATTAAATGGGAACATGAAAAAATGTGTACATGAGTCTCTATTAATATGTTATGATCAATTATAGAAGATAAAAAATGTATTTAATGTAGTGACAATGTAATCAATGGTGAAACACTATGAAGGGGTGTTGAATTAGTTATTATACCCCTATAATTTATTCAGCAAGATGAATACCTATGTTTTGTTATATTATTACGATTAAATAAATCATTAAAACATTCTCACACAAGTATTCAATAAAAAATAACAACAAAAAAAAACAATTTATTACAAGGATTTCCACCAATTTGAATTATTATTTTCATGTTGTGTTCATGTAATTCCTGAGACAAATATTTATCACTAATATCATAAAATGATTAAAGATGGTAATGTATCATCCTTAAATATTCAATATATTTATGAATTAAAAATATTTTTCATTTATTATTTATATTATATTTCTTCAGTATATTATTTAATGGACAAATAGAATAAAAATATCATCACCATCCTCCAGATACTCCATATCCAATAAATTCTTTTATTTTTATTCCTTCAATATTAGCAACATGAATTCTGGCATCTACTATGTTAATAAAATTTAAGTCCATAACAATTTCTAGTACGTTATTTTCATCATTTATTCTATATAAACTATACAGCTTATTATTATCCTCATTATCAATCATTTTTATTGTTTCATAATTTTAATGAACATTATAGTAGGATCGTCTAAATAGTTTTCTATAACATTAATATGAAAAATATTATTTTTGAATAATATACTCATCAAATTGAAATTTTTGAAAAATTAATCTTTGAAATCATTATGGATTTGATCCTCATGAATAGAGTCACAAATTTCTTATTCGAATCTTTAGAAATATCATTATACCATCATAAACAAATTATTTTTATATATCAATAAATATCTACAACAATAATTGTTTAAATCTCCCTAATAATGAAAATTGTTTTTCTATTTTAATAATCATGTATTTAAATATAATAATGGATTGATTATTCTTCCAAATGTGTAATCATTTCTTATTTTCTAGACCTTTCATTTACTGAGACCAAGATAAATAACTTATCATTATGATATATATTCACAGAAATACATTAAAAAAGTTTCTTATTGAAATTACATATTCCCTTTAAAATAATTGATTAATCCTATGTGACCTATGAAAACACCATTTTCATAATGGTGCATGTAAATTTTACAATTATATGTTTTTATTTGAAATCTTCTAAATAATAATTTAATATTATAATTGTAATGAATCCAAAAACTTAATCAGATATATATCTAAAATTTATTCATAACTATTCGTCAAATTAATTCATATTAATAAATTAATATTTTATAATAATGTATAAATTATATATTTGGATTTAAAATTTTTATATAAGATCATACATTAACCCTTTAGTTTTTTATAATCATAGAAATATTATTTAGTCTTGTTCATACTTCTTCAACTCAACTCATAACCAAGAAAAATCAACTCCACATTTCTAAAATTTACACATGAATATTCTTTAAAACATTCAACTATATAAATTATGATAATAGTGAATTAAATATAGATAAAAAAATTCCATGTGATTTTTAATTCCCAACTATTAATTTTATAAACATTAAAATCTCACTTGTTCTCTAAAAAAACGATATCACATCATTTCTAAAATATATATTTTTTAAAACAATCAATAAGATAACCAAAATTAATTATTATAAAATGATCTATTGATAATTTTAATTTTATTCCAATTATCATGATTAATTCCCTACTAATAATATTTTAAAATTCATACATTTTTTCTTTAAAGATGGATTTTGAGTCCATTATCATGAATTACATGACTTATTTATCATTGTATCCATTTGATAATGGAATATAATTAAATATTAGGTTACACAAACCCCTTATTTATCATAGAAACAATTTTACTGTATAATAATTATAATAAGAAAAAAAATTATCCACGAAAAAGAAAGTTTACTACTCACAACACCAACTGACATGAAACCATCGTTAAAAAACTATTCACACGACACATATTTTCTATCATCATAGTCTCTGAACTAGTTACCATCATCAGATAAAACATTATTTATTGATTAAGATGATCTATATTGCAAGAAATACATTTTCCCCTTGTTTTTTTACTATTGAAATGATATATGGAATGTTTGAATCCATATGATCACAAAAAAATCTAACACACAATATATCTGAATTGAAAATGGATGGTACTTAAGAAATATAATATATCAACATTGTAATTATTCTTATAAATTATCATGGATGTTTTTTATCTAACAATGTCATTTAATTCATTTTCTCTAACAATTATAGTCATATATATTAATTTTTAGTCCTCTATTACACATTTCATTTAAAATTAAATGGTATTTTTTTTGAGAGAAGAAAATTATATTCTCATTCAATAGAACATTCAATCTAAAAAATAATTAAATATCTCAAATAATTGAAATTACAATAATTAATTAACATTTAATTAAAAAATTATTTTACACTAAACATTATGGAACATGAAAAATATGGTTTCCATATTAAAAATGATAAAAATGGAATATATTGTAATATACATCAAATATATCTTGTTAAATAACTTTATATTAGTGCATTTAATTTCATTCAATGGGATATCCAACATAGATTACAAATTTATAGTGGATCGTCTATACATATACATTAACCACTTCAACTATCACTATATTGTTCTAACATATTCATTGAAAAATCCATCAGTATTCCCAAAAAAATAGATTCCAGTAAATATTTCTATTGATTAAAAATGACTTCAAATAAATTTGAAAAATATTTTAGGTCATTCAAATAGAAAAATATTTTACTATTTAATGGGATTCGTGAATTTTATTGTCTGATTATATTTCTATAAATTCAATGCATTGAATTCTTTAATAGTTTATTAGCATCAATATGGACATGTTTCATAAAACTATAAACTTTTCAATGATTTTATTTATCATACTCATTGGTTTAATTAATGTTATTTTTTATAGTATTTAAGATAGTCCCTTGTATGAATAATTCTATATTTAGTCAATATCCATGTAAGTAAAATTTCTCAATTAATGTTTTACAACTTTACTATCTGATTTTTGGAAAATTTATCATAAAAATTTATTTTTTTATATTATCTAAGCCATATTATATTATATAATGGTGTATGTTTTAATCATATTATATTTTCAAGTTCAATATAAATATGAAACATTTGCAACATCTCATTTTTTAGGTACACCAAAACCCTCATTATCCTAATTTGACCGCAATCTATGAAATGTGTTATTTGATTAATTTCATGCTTTTTTATCACCCATTATTTAAAATTACTTCTACATATTATTCAATTAAATGACACGTTTTCCATTAGATAAATTCCTTACAAAATATCATACCATTTATTTTCCATTAATCATTCAAATGTTGGAATTTTTTTTCCTCATACAACATGGATTTTCAAACACATATAAGAAATTAATTTTGGTATTCCTCTTTTACATCATTTTGTAACTCATATTTTACTAATCAAGAATAAAAAAAAATTAATTTTTTATTACGCAATGTTGTAAATATAGTGTAATATAAAAATATTTTTAAATTATGGAATTCAACAACCATGGTTATTCACATTTCTTCCATGGATCATATTTTAATTTATAAAACATATTTTTAATATAGTGTATATGGGGAACCCTATTTATTCTAAATATCATTATAATAATTATATGATTGAAATCAATATCTACTGAAATACCATATATTTTTAGTTATTTATTGTTTTATAATTTTCCAAAAACCATTCCCATGTTCTCATTAGAATAAACTATTCATATATAATTATTCTCTAATATTATTTATTAAGACTAAATTTCAAATTTATGTGGAATAATGAATTTATAACATAAAATTAATATAACTACTAGTGGATTAATTCCATATTATCACAATTAATGAAGAGTATATTCATTCATGTTTCCATGTAGACTGAATGTTGACTTTATTATTACATATGTTCCCTATTTTACGTTTATAATATGTATCAAAAATTTTATCTCAATATCTATTATATAAGAAAATGTATCCCACCACATACCAAATTGATATTTATTAATATTCCATTGAAAAATATTGTCATTTGTTTTATGATATAGATTATTCTCATTCATTGAACATAAGAAATGCGTCAATATAAATCCCAAAATGGAATAGATTACCCATTAATCTGTTTCTAAATGAGATAATTTCTCCACTTTTTTATTCATAATAATAATGAATTTGATTTTCCAGAAGGAGTTGTAAGATCCAACGGAGTTCTAAACTATACAAATTTAATAAAACTCAATATATGTAATATAACTAAAGACCATGTTTTTTAATTAGAATATGTGATTGTTAAACCCACATAGACTATAGATAACTAAATAATAATATTCAAATTACTGGTTTTTGGAGAAGAAATAAATATTTTCTAGATAATTTTAATAGAAATATTACAATTTTAGTAATTTTTGGATGATGTGATGGAAATTTCTTATAAAGAATTATTTAATTATCAATGATTGTTGTCATATTCAAAACTATTAAAATCCATGGCCCTTAAACATCCTCTCTAAAATAATAATTTATAAATTATTTTAATAATTTAATCAATGATATTAACTGTTTAGGTTCTTGGAACAGAAGTTAAACAAAAAAATTTAGTAATGAAATTGTCATGAAAAAAGTAAAAATTATTGAAAAAATATATAAAATATTACCTAAATTCAAATATCAATGGTCATTAAGTGAGAATTGGGGATGAGATTAATAAATTATGTTTGAAAAAACACACTCATGGACTATGAAAAATATAATACATCCCCGAATCATTCCCTTAACTATGACCTAAGATTTTCTTACATAAATATTAACAAAATTTATTTAAATATTTATTTTATTATACTAACATACTCTTGGGGACCATACAAGTTTAGTTTCATTAGAGTCTAGAAACCCTATTTTATAATATAATGAATGATCATAAACATCTCTCACAATTATATTACCACATTGTCCTCCTCTTAGACGCACCCAACTTGAACCTTTCGACATTACCTCAAAATTGAAACATAATAAATAGTGATACTATATTCTATGTAAGGGTAAAAGTTAGAGATATCAATGATCACATAATCAAAAAATAAGAATATAGTTATTCAAAAATAATATTAAAATTTAAAAATTGCACCATTTATAATAGATAATATAAACATGGGTGATGGTATAATGTTTGGAAGTCAATATAAAATCAATCATAAAATAATATATGAACCATGAGATCATAAAATTGTCATAGGAATGTGAAAAAACATAATATTATATCAATTTTAAAATGATTAATTTGAAATTTTTTAACTCATTTAGTTATATGCAAAATATGATTCGCATTCACAAACATCTTAACATGAATCTAGGCATCTTCCTAAACTTATGCCTTTGAAAATATGTCCATGAATGACCATATAGATATGAATTCAGGTCTACACCAAACATTATGGGAATTAAATCATTTCCATGTATTACCATATGGAAGTGAAATTATGTACACCCATAAACTTATGGACAATAGTGTTGTTCCACACATAAAATTATGTAAATTTTTGTATGGACACACATATCATTATGAAAATGAAATAATATTCATGTATGACATTATAAAATCATGAGTTTTCCATAAATACCTAATCCACCAAATGTATTTCAAAAAACCAACTACCACATAGTCATAAAAATTACACATAAATTCTATAATATCATAAGTCATTCATTTTAACATAACCAATACAAATGATGACATTTATAATCATTTTATCATATCATAACCTATAGGGAAAAAATATGTTTAATAAATATTTCATCATTTCAATATATCATAACACATGGATTTCAAACATGTTTTATAAAAAATATATCCATTTTATTAGTTACCATTTTGAGAAAGTATATGTGAAACCAACCAAAATATTATTAATAAAATTCCCCTTTCCGAATTAATTAAATTCGTTATTATGTATTATGGTTATGGAATGAAAATGATATTTTTAATTATATGAAATTGGATTTAAAATACAATTAATTATCATTAAAATTGATAAAATAAATGTTTAATAGTGATCACATGATTAGAATAAATATATATTTTTTAAAATCCAATTGACACAAACAGTATAAATGATGACCCCAAATAGTAGGATCATAACCTATGAATTGCATTTATCAGATCGTCTTTGGGAGATATAATTTCTAGTATTTCCCTTGATCAAGACCAAGCTATGATCCAACATCTATATCATGAGTGAAACCACTTACGGGGGAAGTTCAAGCTCCTTGAGATCTTGTCCTAAACAGTTTTCGTCGAACCACCCCATGAATGTCCCGCCGTCATACAAATTAAACTTAGGGTGTTTGTTTGTGAATTAAATGAATATGTTTCAATACCAGATAAATATTATTATGCACATTTTTTATAGAATAAGGAATATTTTTACATAATATTACTATTAATTTGAGAATGATTTTTATTTTGATATAAAAAAACAAAAATTGTATTTTTTGTTTATATTAAAATTCACAAAATTAATTTAGTAATTAATTAATTTTTGAAATAAATATTATTCTTATATTATTAAATAATTATTATGATATATAAATTATCATACAATTTAATGGATTCAAATCTAAATATTATAAGGGTTTAAAAATTTTTATTATAAAAAAGACAACAAATTTTATAAATATCTAAGGTTATTTTAAAACAGAAAACTAACATTTTTAGAAATTTTATTTCTATTAAAAGAATACATTTTTTGGGATCATAATTTCAAATTTATCCAATGGTTAATTTTTCATAATTTTTTAATATAGTGATTTTTTCGCATAAAAAGTAAATACAATATAAATATACTTTTGTCCTATGAGTTCATGATGTCCCAAAAGTGATATAATAAATAATATAAATTGTATCCACTTCCAAATATATGTTTTAACAGAAAAAAATCTCATTTTATGTTTACTTGATGTATTTTGTGAAGCCAATACTATCCACCAAAACCAATATTATATTTTACATTTTGAAAATCATTTCTTTAAGCGTGGGACTCACCTTCTCAAAAAAAGTAAATTATATTAAGGTGTTCAGGACATTTAATTATTAAATAAAAAACCACTCCCATTTGGTATAATCAATTTTCAAAAAACATGGGATTGTTTTTTGTTTTATATATTAAATTATATAGTGTTATAAATCTAAATAATAAGGAAATACCCATAAATTCCTATATAAAATCACCCAATACCCCATTTATCTTCACTAAAACTCATTGGATCATTCTTATACTCTTCCATACACTTTTATGATTCACCACATGGTTCCCCCATGCTCTCAAGAAGATGCTCCTATGATTTTAATGTCACACACATAGGTAACTAACCGTCCAATCCTCCTTTCATATTGAATCACCTTATTTGAAATTATGTATTTTTATTTCAATTGGATATATTTTATTTACTTTATAATCATTCAATTACTTCCAAAAAAATGTTATTTTAATGTGGGGTCATTTATCATCCCTCAATTTTACCCTTTCCAAAGCCATTACCATGATTAAATTCTATAAGAGATCCTAACCTCCTCTTCATTGTTAATGATTTTTATGAACTTGTGCATTCAACTACCATTTTATATTGTTGGAAAATATAGTTACATGTATCCATTATATACAATTTTATGTCCAAATTATGAGAGACCCTATTTTATCTCATCAACCATTTTTTTAAATTTTTTTGTAACTTCTTATGATTTCAAACATTCACCGTGAATTTCTATGTCAAACAATTATGTATTGACTATCATACTCATTTTTTATATCAAGGGTATTCACCATTTTTCACATATACATATTGTTTTGTGTAATTAAATATATTTTATCTAGATTCATTTATATTTTAATGATTTATTATGATGTAAAAATTTATGTTCTATTATCTATGTGGCACATTTATGTATGAGAATGAAATGAATTCGATGGGTGCCCCTTGATAGTTCTCCAATGAATTGAGTAATGTTTAGTATCATGATACATAATGTTGATATAATGAGTGATCATAATTCATTTATGGATGGTTTTACACTATGATGTGTTGGTGTGTTTATATTTGACTTATGATTATGATTCAATGTTTTAAGTTGTTTCCACATTTAACACGTTTTGAATAGCATGTTATATCAAGAATTATTATTCATGTTCCTTTTATTCATCATTGGTTTGCTAATTATCTGACATGTATCACTTATACTATGTTTATTTACATTAATTTGATTTATATACCACCCCTTTCATATGTGTTTCCCCAGGTCAACCCAAGCAGTTTTATTTTAGAGGATAATTCTAAGCATGTTAATGATGTTTTCAATAAAGGCGTTGCATTTACTATTTTATATTATTATGTAATGTACCTAATTCACAATGATAAAAAAACTTCTTGATCATTAAAATTATATTAATTGTAGTATTATGTACTAAATCAAGTATTAATGTGAAATAAAGAAAATGGTTTTTATTGTTGGTATTAAAGAAATTTTTTAGTTATTTTTGTGATTAAGATGAGAAAAAATTAACAAAAGCCTTATGGATAACACAATTTAAATGAAAAAATCACAAATGTTTTACTATAGATTAATCGGGATTTTGAAAGAATACATCTCTATACAGATTCTATTGGTGGTTGTGGTTTTTGAATAAATGTACATAAGAGTAACAACTCTGACAAGTTTTTTGGGGATTTACTTGGGGTAACCTAGTATTAAAAAATGGGCCTTACTATGTACATGGATTGACACTCATGATGTATATTATTTTGTTAATTCATATTCTCATTATGAACCACTGTTAAAATATCAAAAATTCCCCTATAAATATATGTTATAAAATGTGTCGTCGAAAACCTAGATTGACATCAATAAATTCATACGTTAAGTGAAAAAATATAAATTATATTTTATCCCTTTAATGACATTGTATTCCTTTTTATTTGATAAATAGTATAATAATACGCATCCATAGTTTCCATTAATTCTATCAAATGGATAGAAATAGAAGGAATCAGGTAAAAAATCGATGTGGTGGACAATGTGATGACTGCCCCAATGAGATGAAAAAATTGATAGGAGTAGGAATTAATAACATTATAATGATACTCTCAAAACCGACTCTTGATATGAATGGAATCGTAGATAAATTGGAGTTCCCAAATACTCCTAAGATATAATAATCCATAATCGAGAGCATTATTGGAAAAAAGTTTAATACATTCAATGTTTTTTTCTACTCCCTTAATCACAAAACAATGGATATACTCTATTGAGAATATTTTAACCATAAATAGATGTTCCATAATAGATAATGTCCTTCTAGTGGCTTATGAGATGGATAGAGAATATAATTAGTATTGTATATTTATCAATAATAAAAAACATGAGGAAGATATTTATGTGATGGAGTGGAATGTATTCTAGAAAATAGTTTTTGGAGAATATTTTCCTCACACTCTTTATTTTAAAATAGAAATACATTTTCATTCCCTCTAAAAAAAAGATGATTAATTAATCAGGAAGAATGTGGAAAAGTTCACTAGAATCGATTGATATGCCTCTGGAATTTTCGTTACCCTCGAATTCAAGTCTGGCTGCTTCTTTGGTGGGATAAAAACTACTCTACGAAAAGCCCTAGAAATCCATGACTTCTATAGAAATGATAAAATTATATGATGTTACTTCATAGTCAAAATGTATACCAATGAATCCCATTGGTATCCAGGGATAATACACGAAATGTTTTTTTAATTCTAGATGAATTATAGATAAATCTAATGGTTCCAAAAAATTAGCATCCCACATGAAAAAGTTATAAGAATACAAATCCAGGAAATTTACTAAGGGGAACAAAGAAATACATTAGCTGAGGGAAATGACACCTTGCTTGAAAATGCTGAGAGGAGAACCTATTTAATGTGAAAGCGGAAAGGAATGCTCTAGAGAACCCTCTTTGAACTGTACATTCATTAAATAATAAAAAAACATTTCACTTTGAAAACCAATACCCTAAGACAGGGTTTTCTTTTGAGAAAAACAACAACCTACAAGGTAGCAAAAGAGATAATTTTCCATCACAATTACTAATATGGTTCCTGATAAAAAATTGGTGACATGTTCTCTAGTTATTTATTCAGGATTAATGAACATATTATTTGATTTTGGTTCTACACATATCTTTATATCATGAATTATCAGTATAAATATTCTAACAGCAGAAAAAATCTTGATGGTAGTGATGGAAATGAAAACATAAAACTGAAAAATCATTTCATCCCATGTACATAACAAATCTCATATCATAATTTTTGTACTTGAAATCTTATAGACATAGTAAGTATTTATTTAGAGGATTTTGACAACATTCTTTTTCATGGATAGGATTTTCCAATATAAAGCCAATAAAAATTTCCATATGAATGAAATAACCCTCTATATTTTTAATCAACCCCTGATTCAATTCATGTGGAATGAAGATGGTGAATTTTTTTAGCATCAAAATCTCTAGAATGTATATTATTTCCCAACAAGAAATCATATCTATCTAAACTAATTTATTATAAGGATTGAATCACCCTTGAATTCATTCTTATTGTGAGAGAATAAGATGACGTGTTTCCCGAGAAATTTCCTAGTCTTAATTTTATATGAGAGGTTGAATATTAAATCGAGATTATATGTTGGGTGTTTCCATTATACAAGACTCCATATAGAATGGATGTTGTGGTACATGAGGAGATGAAGATAAAACTATAGGAGAATCTGGATAAAGGGGTCATATTCATATGTTTTTTATCTTGGGGTGAACTAGTTCCTTCGTTATGTAGAAGGATGGGTCCATGTAACATTGCATTTATTATCACCATCTCAACAAGATCATGATAATGAACATGTATCCTATGCCTCAGTTTGATGAATTTTTTTATCAGCTATATTGTGCACAATATATATATGATTTTGACCTTCTATTATAATATTATAAAGGGTTAAAAAGTAAGATATCCCAAAGAATGATTTTCATACAAGGAACATGTAGTATAAGTTCGTAGTGATTCTATTCAAAATGAAAATATTTATATAAGTTTTTCTGGAATTAATGAGTATATTTTATTGATATTACCTCCACAAACATATGGTATTCTTTATAGATGAAATTCTAATATATTCCAATAATACATAGGAGTATGAAGACAATCTATGTATTGTGCTCAATATTGTAAAAAAAATAGTCTTTATGCTATGTTAAAAAAATGTGATTTTTGGTTGGTGGATGTCTTTTTCATGGTGAATATAATTACATGAAATGGGATATATCTGGACCTTATAAATAAGAAACCAATTGATGAATGGTTGATGCCCATATTTATGGACAATATGTGTAATTTCCATCGGTTAGCTGAGTATTATCACTGATTTGTGAAATATTTATGACAATTATCAAACAATCGTACAAAAGTAACATTAAAGGGAGACATGTTTTATTATAACGATTATTGTTAAGAGAGGCTCATGTTTTTTAAATGAAGTTTCAACAATGTGAATTTTCTCAACCAACCAATATGTGGAGAAATGTTTTTGATATTTTCTGTTGCCTCGAATAATGGATTGGCCTATGTGTCGATAAGAAATATTAAATTTATAAACTATGCATAACGATAGTTGAAATTTTTTGTATATAGCTACACAAATGATGATTTGGATATGGTTATATTTATTAATTCTTGGAAAATATGGTAGGTTTTCCCTTTTTGGTTTAATTGTAAAATATATACAAACCACAACCGCCAGAAGTATATATTCATCTAGAAATAGCTAAACATGCACCAACGTCGATGATTAAGGTTGATCAATGACTATGATTTCCCAAGCCAATTATATCCTGGTGAAGAGAATAATATGGAGGATTCTCTAAGTAGAACTGCTCAACCATATTTTATCATTCATGATATTGTATAAGGATGTGATCTTATTAAATTTAAAAAAATGGACATGAGAATTATTATGTAATGACACTTATTAATCCTTTTAAACAATATTTCTCCACAATATCATTTGGAAAGGTTAATGTATTCTTGAATAAATCATGTGGGAATTCATATGAATCTATAAACTATAAGTATTTGGAAATCCAGGGAGTTTAATGTTAATGAAGATGGAATTAGGATATTTTGGTCTTTAATATGTGTTAAATACAATACTATGTTAACAAAAGAAATGTTGGATAATGCACATAGTTATATATTCTCCATTAACCATAATAGAATAAATTTGTATCATGATCACTATGATATCAATTGGTGGGATAATTTGAATAAGGATATTGCTGAATATACATCAAATTTCATGTTATATCCGAATGTGATGTTTGAAATTAAGATGTATAATTTGGAATTGAAAAAATTAACCATACCAATATGAAAATGAGAGAAAATATCCGTTGACAATATCACTATAAATTTGAAGACATATAGATTAAAAATGTTATCTGGGCTGTTGTGGATCATCGTACTTTTCCTTGTCACATTATCTCATTTCGTGAGGAATCCTCATTTTATAAACTATCAAAAATATAAATCATAGAAATTTTATTGATGCATGGAGTACCAATATAAATTTAATCTGATATAGATATAAATTTTTAATCCATGTTCTAGAAAAACATCCAACATGAACTAATCACTAAGATAAAAATCATAATGAAATATTATCCAAAAACTGATGGTCGGTCTTAGTAGACTATTCTGAAACAAGAATACATGTTATGGCACGTATTATGGATGTCAATGGAGGATGGGACAAACATATATATCTGGTCTTATTCTTAAGAAAAATAATTTTTGAACGAGGAATCTAAATTGTTCCTTAAGAATCACATTATGAGAATAGGTGTAAAACACTTTCATGATGGGATGAAGATGGGGAAGAATGATTGATCCAAAAATGGTTGATGAAAGAGTGGAAAATGTAATGGCCATTCAACACCACATCAAGGTTTCTCAGAGTCCGCATTATGTATGTGATGAAAATCATCGATGATACCTAAGTCTAATTTTAGAGACATGGTATTACTCTACAATTATCCATAGAATAAATTGATGATATTTTGGAATAAGGGAATGATTAGTCCAAGATTCATCAACCCCTGTGATATATGTGATTGCATCGGAGGAGGTGTCTTCCGACCAGATCTTCAACCAATATTTTCACATGTACATGATGTATTCCATGTATCATTCTTGGGGAACTACATACCAACACCCTCACATTTACTCAATATATAGGTGGCACCATTATTGAATGACCATTTCTTATTGGATTATGATGTTATGATAAAAGATCCTATATAAAATATTATATGAAATAAGATATTGGACCTTGTCATATTGATGTAGATAAATGAATAGTTTTATAGAGGAGGTGATGAAGCAGAGTTACCCTCATCTATTTTCATGTGGGAAAATTTAATTACTAGGGAAAAATTTCTTAATTGGATAGGACTGTAATGATCCATACTATTATAAATAAAATTCCCCTTTTTAATTAATTAAATGGTTTATCATGTATTATGGTTTTAGAAAAAACATAGTTTAATTTATCTTTATTAGACCCGATTGGATTTTAAGGACCATTATGTATTATTACCATGGAAAATATATTTTTTGAATAGTGATCACATTCTTAGTATAAATATAGGGCATTAACAAATATAACTTTTCTAGATAAAAAATGTTATAGCCGTGACAAGTAGGATTGTACACTATGAAGCGCATTTATTAAAGATTCTAAGGGTTTTAGATGATCTAGTATTTTCCAATCAGAAATCCCAAGCTAAAATTCAATAAATTAAGAATGGGAAAACGTATTTATGGGAGAAGTTCAAGGACATCAAGATCATGGCCCAAACAATGTTCACTAAACCACCCCATTAATGTCCCACCATATGAAAACGTACTATTATGGAAATGGATGCTTTAATAAATGGATATGTATCATGATCCTATAAATTAGAATATGTACAATAGTTTTATATAATAAAGATTATATTTTCATCCTACTTTTATTACAATATAATTGTTTTTTTATTTTGAAATTAAAAAAAAATAATATATTAGGTTAGTATTAAAATTAAGTTAATGAATTTATAAATTAATGGTGTTTTATAATTTTTTTTAATATTATTAAATAAATTTTTCATATATAAATGATTGTATATTTTTTGGGATGTCAAATGTACTTTTTCTAAGGATATGAAAACTGTTATTATAAAAAACCCATAATTTTTAATAAATGTTAGTAATTATATTAAAAGTGAAAATTCACATATTTAGAAAACTCTTTAGATAAATTAAATATTATTATTTGAATTTAAATTTTAGAAATATGCAATGGTTAATGATTTAAAACTGTCTCTGATGGTCCAATTTTCGTGGAAAATTAAATATCGTACAAAAATAATTTGGGTATGATAACATCATTATGAAAAAAAAGTGATTTGATAAAAAATATAATTTGTAAACAATAACAAATATATATTTTAATATTAAAATAAAATTTATTTATGAATATTTTATTTATTTTTTAAAGAATTTATTAATCCCTGAAAGCAAATAATATATTTTATAGTTTTGAAATCATTTATTTAAGAGTGTGACTCCCCTCCACATAATAAATGGAATTATATTGAAAATTTGAATCTTTTACATTGAAAAATATGAAAAAAAACTACAATTGATCTGAAAAATTGTGAAAGAACAATTGGATGGTTATTGGTTTTGTAAATTTCGTTATGTATAGTCCAAAACATAAATAATAAATAAAGCCCCATAGTTTCCTATATAAACCCACCCATATCCCCATTTTATTCACTCAAAATCAATTTACAATGACGAGATGCTTCCCTCCACTCTATAGAGTCCACCCAAGGTTCCCTCAGGATCTCAAGAAGCCCCTCCCATGTTTATGAAGTCACACACACAAGCAAGGGCCCTCCCACTCCTTTCAAATTCAAGAACCTTCTTTGAAATTTGATCATTTATTTTAAATTGGTTATCTTTTTATCATTAATAATCATTCCCATTTTGTAACAATGTTTATCATTAAAATATTTTGATTATCATGGAAATGAGATTTGAAATAATGAATTCTTAGATGGTAAAATCTATGGACATAATGTTTAATTGATGTCACATAATCATTTTCTCTAGTGGAGAGACTGCAGTCAATCGTTATTTTCCATTAAATGGATATCCAAGTGGGACATAAACTTTATCAAATGTTTGCCAACGCATCATTCTTAAATGTATAACCTGATAAATTCTATATTGAATAACAAGTGGGATTTCGAAGTTTTAATAATGAAATGGTGGTTTTTAGAACGAAAAAACAACTCTATGGTCTGAAGAAGGAAAAATGAGCATAGTATTCTTGTTTGGATTATTATACAATGAATATCGAATTCGAATAAGGGTGTATTAACTATAATCTCTTATTGAATAATTATAAGTATGTTGAATTTTATGGTGATGGTTTATGAGGATGATAATTTTTTTAGAGGAATCATGCATAAATCAAATGAAGAATTTTCCAATCTCATGAAATTGGAATTTGAAATTTCTAGGATTTGTGAAATCACATACTTTTTTGGATTTTAGGTGATTTAGAAGAATGATTACACATTCAATTCTCTATAAAAAAAATTAAATAGAGTTACTAAATAATTTAAATATCCTTGATTCCAAAACAATATTGATTTCGATTGCAGTTAGAATAAAACCTAGAAAGATTGAGGATGGGTATTATATGGATCCTTCGATGTATAATAGAATCATTGGAATCCTATTGTAAATTAAAGGTATTCATTATTGTGATTTAAAATTTATCGTAGCCAGAGATAATAATCTATCAGCATTTTTGGATGTTGACTCAGTTGGAGAAGAGGCTTATAGAAAGTCAAAATTTAGTGGTGAATTATTTATTGGAAATAAACATGTGGGTTGGTTGAGTAATAAATATGAAATAACTTATTTTAGTACTACTATAAGAGTGTATATATATACTATAAAGGCTTGCACTAAACTATTCTGGATGAAGCCAAAACTGTCTGATATTAGTGATGAGGTTAAACAACTGATGGTGAATCACTATGATAATACGAGCGTGATAGATCATACAAAGAATCTTGTTCTGCATTCTAAAAATGAAACTTATTGAAATCATGTAAACTTCATCAAGGAAAATTTTGAACAATGAGTCGATTAAAAAGGATCATGTTGGAACTAATTTCGATGTTGATTACATTATGACTAATTTATTGTAGGAACATGAGTTTGCGAAACGTCAATTGAACCACAATGTTCAACCACCTCCTAGGGATTGAGGAAGTTACGATGTGGTCTATATTTGTATATGAGTTAACCAAATTAATCCTTATTTTTGGAAGTGATTCAGTATTATGGGGGAGATACGATCCAGGGGGAGTATTATTTTAGTCGAAAAATTAAAAATACTGGTTAATTGAGTTTATTTTCAAAGAGTAATAATGGAGAAATAGAATTATACAAAGGGGATAGTGATAAATTCAATGCTTTTATAGTTTCATAGTTACTAGTTTTTGACAATCTATGAAATGCTTCTCAAACACAATGATTCTTATGTTTTATGGTGAAAACGGAATATCTTAGCATGGAAATATTTCATCATTCAAAAACATGAGAACACAATTCTTGGTTCCCCTCTTGTTTTCTACATTGATCTTTTCTCACATATATAATTATTATTTAATGAAATTTCTCCCTAATTTCATTTTTTGATAAGTGGATGGTTCATTAATTAATTTATCTAACAATTTCTCGCAAACCCAATCTAGAAGGTCTATGGAAAAAATGATTTTAGAAGCTGAAATTGGAGAAAAGATAGTGTTTATTATTAATCCACACTAGGTTTATCATGTAGTTTTCAAGGAATGGGAAATTTCGATACATTATGAAAACATTGTTGAATGTGGCTTCATTTGCTGTGGTTGGACAAATTTTTGAGTCCAAACTTTGGATAATGGAGAAATGTGTTTTCATAAAATGATATTATTACAATGTTGTGTTTAATGATCATCTCATAAAAATATAAAAAAGGAAATAATTTCAGGAAATATTAATTTTTTATTTAATAAAAATACACTCAAAATACATCAACAAAAAGTGATTTACTCGAACAAGAGTTTTTAGTTGATCAGTTCAAATAATAGAAAAGTCATGAGATGCAAGAAAGGATCTTACCCACTAGATACAATATCAAATTCATGTTTTCACGCATGGGGATATTTTTTATGAAACATGAGAACATGGTCATCATGGTCTATAAATATTTTTCTATCCCTATTCAAGACTAAAAACTATTTCCAAAAATTATTAGGTGACTCTACCACGTGAAATAATTTCACGAAGAAGACTTATGTGATGAAAATTTCAAGCGTAGCATCATCCTTGAGTCTATGTAGACTAGGTATATATCATGATGGTGATGCATGAAAGATATGGGATTTTAGAAATACATACTATGTGAAACAACTAAAACATGTTCATTAGAATAGTTGTTACATGTAGGTTTAGGGTTGAGCTAAACTCATGTTTTGAATATCTAGTTTGTTTGATTTGTTATTTTAAGTGCATCAAATAATGAATTCGGTGAAAGAAGAGTCTCATTATATACATGGAAAATTTCTTCAATACCAATCTACTAAGGAGGCATTCATGAAATTAAACTGAGAAACACTACACACAAACCTGAGATCTAGGTGGAGTCGATTTAAGTGTCATGAGGGAGATATTCTTCCATATCTAAATCATAGTAAAGGAAGTTTGCCTATTAAAGATTGATTATTTCTGAACAAATTTAATAATCTATTAGTAACAATTATTGGATTGAGGTTTGACTAAAAAAGATATGGTACATTATCCTTGGACTAGTCCTTAGTGGTGAACTATTTAAAATCATTGTGTTCTCTTATTGCTTTTGGTTGTGGGTTTTCTACAAGCATCCATAAGAAATTCGTAACTAGTTCCTAAAAAACAATGATCTATATCAATCACTTTAGAAGAAATAGATGACCCCTAGAGTCACCCCTCCCCTCTCATAGTGTTACATGGTGCTTCAAATAGGGTAATTCCTTCCACATGAATTCCATAACCGATATGGGTGGAAAATTAATAAGAACACATGGAGCATTGAAATAATAACTTCACACTGTTCAATAGGATGATTGAAACGTTACAGATGTTTGACCACTTTATATCAAAATTTGGACTTATGTTGGGAACCCTATTATTGTGTGAGGACACCATGATTTAATGTTTCAATCGGAATCTGGAGGGTCCTACATTTATTTATTATATCCATCTATACACATGGTCTATTATTAGTTGGGATGATTTCAGATGGAATCTCCTCTCCAAATTAATCACTAATATGTGAAAAAGACTTATTCCTATACTCTTGACAATAATAATGTTTACTGATAAGTGAGTCGCAGAATTTGTATCCATATGTAATAGAATCATGTATTTCCTCGATATTAAATTGTAACAAGAATATCTACTATCGATGTGCATGCGGAATGTAAATAGTGAGATAGTCCCAAACCCCATCACCATGAATTACCTAGGTGAAATAGGAAATCCTTATATAAATTATTTCGCTTTTAGGTATCATTGTTGTATAATAGTCAACTATCATAGTTGTCGACTCTTCTAGATTGCACTAGAAGACCAGTAAAAGAAGTGTTTTTTGCTATCGTGCTTGGAGTGGTTCCAGATATGATAAACCTACTAGATGCTTTTTTGGAATATCCAAACTAATAATAACAATATAAAGTGAATCAGTTCATTAAAAATACTTCAGATTTACTACCTCACTTTGTATTTCCACTATGATGAGAGAATTTGGATCTGACCCCCCCCCCCACCAAGGCTATGCTCCAAGAGTTACATTCCCATAAAATAGAAAAACCAGACCTATTCCTTTAGGGATTCCCTGGTGTCGGGCTAAATAATCTATTCCTTAGAGAATGGAATCCAAAAATATCTTAAATTAATGGGAATATAGGAGGAGAAACTCACTGGAAAATTCTGTTAGTGCATATACTACATGATCCTTGTCCACACCACCATGGAAATATTTGTGATCAATGATTGGATCTTAGACCAAGTGGATCAATGAATAGTTAAATAGGATCATGTTCTAGAATATAAGTTGTATGACTCCTCTAATCATGGATTTGACAATGTATCCTCATGAAAATAGAAGCTATCTCAAGGACATGGAATGAACCAATATGATGACTGGTTTTCATTTAAGCTTGTTACATACACCAATGGTGTCATCCCTCTTATCTTGGGAATGATCACACCTCAAATGTTTTTTAAGCTTCCACTATCCATTTTTTTGCAACATAAAATTCATATCACAAATTAATTCAAACCATAAACACAAAGCATATCAGGGTTCATTAAAGAGATTATTCTATCTCACACTCTCAATGCCTTTGTGGCTACAATGTTGGGAAATGTTCCCAAGATCCACCAAATCATGGAATAACTAAATAAAAATGTTCTGTAACACATATCCATAAATATTTTCAATCTATTAGTCCTCTTCATGTTGACTATAATTGAGAAATTCTATGTGAACCCCCAGGGTGCCTCCAGCTAACACCAATGAAGGAAAACCCATTGACATGAGAGATTCCATAATGATTAGCTAGAACCTAATACCAGGATATTCATGATACTGATTCCATAAAAAGGTTATGAATAAATCCCAGCAGCCTTTATCGACCTAGTATACTATTTTTGGTATGCCTCATTAGTAGACCTTATTAGTTGACTAAACTGGACAACTGTGACTACATTGAGATCAACTAAGTATGTCCAGATCTAGACATTAGCTACACAAAATTTAACTGGATTTTGTTTATAGAAGGATATCTAGTCATTATTAGAGTATTTATAAGTCTCTCTAATCAATAAGGGTTCATTTACAAGCATCCATTATGTCCCTTCTTTGTAGAGATACTATACATGTAAAAATACATACTAGTCTTGGAAATATGACATGTTGATGCACCTCACGGCCATCATTGCATGGTTTTAATCCATGAGGCTCTATTACTATATAAGGAAATACATGAGTCCCATGGAAAATATATGAAAATACCACTTTCGATTGTAGTTGTGTTTGGTTTCTTAGAGGCCTACTATGAAGAGGAGGATGATTCAGAGGAATGTCAATCCATCATCTTGTTTTATGGGGATGAATATGGCCTCCTAGTGGAGGGGAAGATACACCTATTTTACATCCCACAACTATTAATTTGAATGGAGATCTAGTGATTCATAGAGGACACCGGTTCTAGGATTAACCCCATCCTAAAAAAATTCTATTTAATCTTGGAATAATTGAGGCAGTTTCGACTACCTCAAACTAGAATATTTTTTGTTATGAAAAAAAGGGAAAAATGATTATAAGGCTTAACCGAAGACCCATTTTTTGGCATTAAATATGAAAAAAATTTATGGTAGTTTTATATGAAATTACCTACAATTTGTATAATGGATGTCCCATTATTCATTTTCATGAAATGGTCCCCAATTTTTATCACCACTCCCTCAAATATTCAATCAATGGTCATGTAGGGGTATTTTTGGGGTAATGTGTCCCACATTAACTCCTATGATTAAATATTTATAGATTATAGCTACACAAATATGGATAGAAATATGTTTCATAGTATTAGTGTTGAGCACATCAATTCCCCTATGATTGGATATCCACTACAACCAATCCGTGAGAAGACAAGGATGATATATTTCTTCGTCAAATCAATGGTTAGAGGACACAATGATGGACCGGGGGGTTTTCTTTGTTGTCTCTATGAATAAGGGGTTTTATATCCCACTAAATAAGGTGTTACTGTATATCACCTATTACTCATTCATTGGACTAGACCATATGATCTTAGAAGTCCCGATTCATGTGAAGTTCCAAAAAAAATTCCAATGGAACCCAATCATCAAAATTATCACCTATTCTACAATGAAAGGTTGTATCAAGGGAATATTATTTAACACCATGTATTTCAAATAAATAATATTCCTTGACGTTTAAGGACAAATGGAATTGGAATGATAGCTTCTATAACCACATTCCAGGTGTAGATAGAACCCCTCGCCCAGGATTCTCTAACCACCCAAATAGGCACCCATGCTTCCAAATATTTAGATGGACAGGATGAGCCACCAAGTCAGGTTAAGCTATCTCATATAATGAAAATGGGTGTAGATGATTCCCCTCCTAAATTATAAGTGATTGTATCCACCTCCATTTATTATTTATCCTATGTGAACACATGTACAAAGGCATAACAAGGATAACACTAATTAGTGATTCCATGTCTCCAGAGGAGTACATACAGTATGTGTCCTTCGCGAAATAACGTCATGTTTTATTTTCCTTGAGATATGGTGATATTATAATAATTGAACCTCTGGTAACTATCACTCACCTCGGCCACCCAGGGACTCATCATTGGGTAAAAAACCATCCCAGAATTATTCACTCCACTTTTTATGTTATTGTTGAGTTTTATGTTGACAATATTACCAAATACATTATTTTTATGGAATTACAATACACGTGATGAATGGAGAACATTATTCTATATAGGATGAAGAATGGATACATTGGGGTATTATTCAAATTTTTTAAACTCAAATTTCTTTTTCAGAAGGATGATTTTTTCATTCATTTGAATGTATTCTTGAATGATGTAACCATGGGGTTAAAATACCTCTCTTTTATTAATTGATATTACCATAATAATTTGTTACTGATGGCCCCTAGGGATTTGGAATCCATTGACTTCAAGGATCCCCCAGGGATATTCAATTAGTAGGAGATTACCTTTCCAATTATGAACTCAGGATTGACTAATCAGTGTTCAATCCACCATAACATCAGAAAAATAATAGGAATTATGATTAAATTATATTTCCCTGACATAGTGGTAAAAAATCAACATCATCAGGACTATCTCAAGGGGCTTGAAAAAGTGTTTAAATCCAACCTCTCATAACACAAAAAGATAATAACTTTGAAGTGATAATTTGAGTTTAATTATATAAAATTTTATCTCTTTGTCTTTAGATTCATAGGAATTGAGATCTACTGGGAGAAGATCAAGCCACCAATATGATACCTCCCCCGAGAAACCTCCATTAGTTGTGAGACCCCTAATTAAACTCTGCATATATAAGATAATTTATCCAAATGATAGCTCGAATGTGTAATCCCTTATCAATGATCATGATGAGAGAAATTTTTACCAATGGGATGACATGTACTAGACAGCGTTCGAGAATATCTATAAGTAATTTCAACAACGATTGGTTTTGATGCCACCTATTTTTTTGGAATCCTATGTTCCCATATTTGGAAATCATGAAATGGATCCTTAGATTTATTATTTCCCAATGAAAAAATAATATTAGTGAATGAAATTTATATTATATTGGTCTCATTCTACAAAATATTTATACTAGATAATCCACTATTAGGAAGAGCCTACATACACTGGTTATTGTATTGTAGAATTTGTGGCATTATCTAAAAAATAATGAGATACACCTAGTATCCTATATAGACTTATTGATGTATATTATTAACAAAACAATATTGATGGTATAGTTTTCATGATGACAGGTGATACTACATGATTTTGACATCTGGGTCATCCAATAGATGTCAATAAAATAGAAGGCAACGATCGATCTCCTGGATTCTCATCCAGCCCTTAATGATCTAAATCGTGATATTGATTTCCTAGGTGAAGTTATAACCTTCGTGGACGAGTCCATGAATATTTATTTATATGGTTCCTCTCAATACCTGACCAATAGTAATGTCAATAATCCCAGGCTCAACATTCTAGGCATGTGGATCATCATCATCACTACTACAAATTATCTCCTACCATTCTCAATCATATTGATATATGTATATAAAAATAACAAGGTAAAATATAAATCTATCATTACTAGTATCATATTTTCCATCATTATTGATGCCACCTCTTTAATTTAATGGGAAAATATGAGTTCTTCATTAAATAGATCAATGGTTATTAAAACATTAAGAAGAAAATCTCATCCCCGAATTAGATCTTACTCATTTGCTGATGTCCCAGTATTTTACGTAGCCTAATGTGATGTAAATTACATAGTCACAGAAAGGATGTGATGACTCCTCAGATGTTTTGGTTGTGTCCCTTGTAGATCCAGACCTAGATAACCATATAAATCAATTATAGTAATAGGGTGATTTCTCACAGTCACTTTTAGAGGACGATGACATAAAATAGTTAAAAAAACACTCTATCAGTGATTATATTCTAGGACACTCAGTTCACCAAACATTATGAGGAATTTATAATTGGAAAGATATTTTCATTTTGTATATCAATCATGGAATTATCCCATTTAATCATGTCGAACATGAGTGTATCTTCCGACTCTCAACACATATTACCTTCCGAAATTGTCCTAACCATGAAAATGATATCAAATTATATGGGTATTATGGAATTTTCCTATATTTAATACACAATGATAAGATCCATTACATAATGTAGTATGTCCAATTTTGGGAGTATGGTTCTCATTAGATGTGATAAAAGCTCCCACACATGATTTGGTAGTTGGGTTACTTATATCCAACCATGGGCTGAAGACTATATTAGGTTTTCAAGATGTGTAACACATGTCTTATTCATGCCATCATTTTCCATTGACTATTATATCATCGTTATTTCACCACGTATTCTTGGACACTCACGTTATGGGGACTCAACATCTGGGTTTTGTACACTATTGTGACATCTCACAAGTTTATTTATATTCTAGCCACATCAAATATATTCTATCTATGAGAAAAAGTGGTTCACCTATATTAGTTCAACTCCAGATCCATGATTGAGTTCCTGATATGCCACATCATTCACTGATTTGAACATCCATATGCTAATCTCACCGATAATTGCACAAGAATTCTTGATTCCTCGAGGATGAAACTATGCGCCATATTGAACCTTAGTTTGAACTATTATTCTCATTACTATTAAATTGAAAATTGAAATATTGATGTGTTCAATAATACCCTCTATAACATCTTGATGATTATGATGGATCAAATAAGAAGAGATGACCAAAAAATCTCCTCAAATCCTTATGGGTTTATCTAACAATAACTCCAAATTCCACCCAACTAACACCATTCTATCTATTGTATATAATAAATTTATTACTAGCCATCTTGATTCAGTTTCCCTGACCACTAAAAATTGATTATGACCAATATATTCAAGATATAATATAGGAATAATCTCAATATGAGTTGGAATCCTCTAGGGAGAAGAAGCTAGAGACCTAGCATAGTATAGGTAGTAACTAAAAAATATTAGCGAGAGAATTTAATAAGAAGGTTCCCATATGATCCATAATCAATGATAACATTGTATTGGCTAACATAATGCAGATGATAAATGGAAAACATGAAATAATGATTTATCCCATGTGGGAAGGTCCATACATTGTTCCGAAGGTGTGTTTCAATGGATAATATTATTTCATCTTCATGGAAGAAGAATATATCACACATCCAATCTACCCCATGTTTCTTAAGATATACTTCACTTGAGGATATCAGGTCAATGACACACAAAAATTAACTATATTCAATGGTCCCGGAATTCATAGAGTAATCATTTGGGAGACCATATTTTTTCAGTTTAATGACTTTAAACTGTAAATAATAACGTTATTAGTGCATGATATTAAACGTTGATTTCAACCCTATATTAAAATTATACACCTCTTAATGAGAGATGATTTTACCCTATATAAAATAATGATGGATCAAGTAATTTTTTTGGGAAAATCTAATCATTATTACCCCTTATGTATCCATGATACCTCATATAATATGTATAAGGAGTTAAAAAAACTCACCATTTAAGAAATTGGTCTGCTTCATATGATATTAATCCCAACCAAAACAAACACCAACATTGCATGACATTAAACTATAGTCATAACCCATATCATAAGAATGGGATACCCCATGGAAATCATGAAATGCCCCAAATCCATCACCAAAGGGGATTAAGCCAAGTTTTTAAATAGATATTCTTCTAATCCATTTCTTAAAAATATGTGCGGTCTGATTCCCATCCCCATAGGATACATAAGTATGCCTTGATTTCACATCATTAGGTCCAAAAAATAATTGATCAACCCTTCACCCAATGTCCATATTTAGGGTCCTAGAATTACGACCATAAACTGTGGTTTATTAATAACATGGAAATTAAGTGTTACATGGTCCTACATTACATCTATCCAAATTGGACTATTACTTTTTGGTCCGCATATATAACCATGAGACTATCATCCTCCCAGTAAAAGAATCATAACATTAAACTATATTCCACAATCACTAATATCCATGAAATGTGACTTTAAACAATATACCATTCATCTGAGATATTTATCTGGTGTGCATTCCCATATTCGATCATTAAACATGGGGTTTATATCTTTATTGTCGAGTAAAAGACTTAAGAAAATTTATTTGGGCTAATTAGAATTACGTAAACATGCCTATTGATTGTAGAAACATCATTAATTTTATCATTTTCCTTACTAAAGGATATAGGTCCTAAAACAATGTGCATATCACTTTATGATTGGTTAATGTGATGATATATAGATCTTTTCTCATTTGGTGTTAACTAATTTACACTACACGTACATCCTCAGGTCACCCAACACATTGTCTAAGATGTATGACCCAAAATTAAGTGCATTGACCCCTAATTTTCATGGTATGTTTCATCCATCATTTTTTAGCAATCCAACGCCCCCACCTCTTATCAGAACTAAATGTTGATTGACTACCATCCTCATGGGATACATAGTAACACCAAGGATTTCTGTCTATGGGACAATCCATAGATTCAACCTAAGAGAATTTGTTACCTGTAGCGTTACCGCACCACAATTATCTCATGGGACACTTATTTAAAAAAAAAATTACCCATTCATTTTACATGACCCACAATTATATCGATATTCCGCTGTAGCTATTATTTTGAAGAGAATTATGGGAAGCATGATGCGCAACCCTAATCAACGTCCTCAATGAATGATTATTAACTATGATATTACACTGTATAATACAATGATACCCCTTAATACTTTATTATTAAACCATTATTAAACATAGATTCCACATATGAAAACTATGGGATGAAAAAACCCTGAAATCCTCAACAAAAGACATTAAATTGTTGGATTTACCCATATAAATATACAATATCTCATATCCTAATATGAGACAATTCATTATCCCCATTGGAGAGGATAACCCCTTCCAGTTTCATACTCCTACCACACCGTCTTCCATAACTACATGATTCTTGATTCCTTTCTCTTATTAGATACATATATACACCCATATATTTCAGCATGGGACCATGCGTCATTTTTTCTCAAATGTATGTATCCTTAAATCATCAACTACACTTATAGTTCATGATCTATGAATTTAAAGTAATTACATATCTCATATTAGTTATATGAATTAAAAATAACAAGCCCAACATCCTCATTGAATGATGTTAAACAATTTCCTTACCCATTTTAATGGGAATAGAATGCCTCATACTGTAATTATGGGATTATAGAAAAGAGCATTAGCATGTTTGTTATCAGGATGCCTCAAATGATTTATATGGGAGGAACCAGAACCCAAAATCCTATATGTATGATGTTAAAATTTAATGTTACCTAATATTAAATTGGAATTATCAATGGAAATATTATGGGATAAAGATAATTTTTATAATATATAAAACAATGATTCCTCATAATATGATATGGTTTGATCTCCACAATATATCAACTGCCCCCTTCAGTTCTGATCTCATACCACAATGTTCCATAGAACTATGTGTGGGTTTATTCATCTATTTATAGTATATATAATGATACTTAGGTAGCTCATATGGGTCCCAACCCATGCCTCTATGAATATTAACCATTAATTTCCAAAATTGTCCTTGATTTAAGACAATATAATAGTAGCATCCCTACTTCGATTATTATGACAATATTATGACAAGACCAACATCTTTATATCATGATGTTAAACATGAACCTTACCCTGGGTAAAATGAATAGGATTTTTTGTAAGATAAGTATTGGATCATATAAAAAACATTACACTATATAAAATTGGGAATCCTTATATAATGAATACAGGATTAACATGAACGTAGTTCCCCTATTCGTGATGTTAATCTATGATTTCACCTCATAAATAATCAATATTCCCCATAAGAAATATATTATTACAATAAATTTTACCCCATACAAAACTCATAAACATCATACTATGAGATAATATTATATCCTCATAATAGAGGATGTCCCTACTTCAACGCTGGTATCCTACCAAATCGTTTCCAAGAACAATGTGTGTCTTGATTACCATTATCATGGGATAAATAATGATTCCAACAAATATCATGTCATCCCCAAACCTAAAATCGACTTACCTTCGGTTCTTACCCATTCTATCCATTTTTCACTAGCCCCCACCCCCACATTCCTCAGGTGAATTCGATTTTGTGATGGAAAAACTTCGATGGAACTTAATTTCATGTTGGTATATTACCCAAATCCATGTTTATGCTTCTCTCATTATTCAATTGGGATAATATTCAACATACATATCAATAATTTCTCTTTGATGGAGTGGTGTCATGCCACACTATCCCACCCACCATCATGTGGTCACACCTTAATATACATTCTAAAACATATAATGTGTCAGATATTTTTATGTCCATCAATATTCAATTCAAAATTTGTTCGAACCATCACTCACTGAAACATGGATAGAAAATGTGTTTCTAACATTGTCAAAAATAGTAAACCTTCTGTTAGTTAAAAAAATTCCACAATCTAGTAAGTTAACCTGCAATCTCTTGTGCAATATTTTTCTGTAACATTTGTCTCTCAGTGTGTTGTCCATTGTCAAGAATGAGAACTCCATAATTCTTCTTACTTCTTACTGCACATATAGCTCATGTGGGGATATTGTTTGGGGGGTTTTTTGCACATGAATGGTTTAGGTATTTGATCACCCCATAGTTATTACTCTATAATGATAAACTATGTTCCCATTTATAAGAATCATTAAATAAAATAGTATTGAAGTCATCTTGGTAATGTTTTATTCGGAATTGGGCCTCATTGGACCTTTATTTATGTCATTTTGTCTCAATTACACATTAAAAAAATTCTATATTTGAAGATGGTTGAATAATCATGACCATAAATTGTATCGAAGTAATCTCATGGATGTTCTGTGTGATATTTCTTGGCCACATAGGCATCTTGATTCGCAATGGGTGACCATCCTTTGATGTCAGAATGTACATTTAAGGCATTACACCTAAGGGTTCACAAATTATGAACATAAAATAAAATCCATGGTCAATGAATCATAACCTCAGTAATTATTAATATTTTCGATGATATTTTTTTATAGAATTAGGTGTCCTCATAGGCACCTCCAATCACAACATCGATCATTTTCTACGTAGAACACATTCATTCAAGACACAAATCCTTCGTGTCTAAGTATTATGAAAATAAACTAATTTTCATTGGATTGAACTCTATGTACTAAATCTTTGAGCCCTAGGTCCATGCCTCAAGAACCTAAACTATTCAAAACATTTACCTCATGTTTTCAGGTTCATGGGGAATCCCCTACCCCTATTCACGTCGGGTTGATACTCCTTCAAGAAAAACTGAACACTTTTAAGGATAAAACTAGTTTGAAATATTTTAACATTATATAATATCCCATGGTATAGAGAAGATTAACAAAAATATAGATTTTATGTTAATGAAATAGTACTTTCAGCAATGTTCCAGTCCTATTGGGAATTTTTCATGTTGTTTTGGGTCGGATGGGCCTTTTCTCTTACCAGGTTTTTATTCTACCACAAGACATCCATCATTTTATGATTCTTTCTCCATGTATAAAGCATCATGAACTTATAATATGTGTGACTCACCCCATATCCTCATGCCATCATCAATGGAAGGGTATTATTCTTTTAGGTTCCCACATCATAGTTACAAGATGTGAATCTACGATGCTTCAAATCCAAATCATAAGGAATTAAACTATGTGATAATGTCCAAATCACAAGATGTTATACTAGGTGATAAGTCATACTCACTATATGTAATTAAAATATATGTTTAATTTCCACACATTATTATATTAAACTACATCACTATCATCTTAATTATGTGATGTAAAATTATAGATCATCAAAGGAACATGCCTATGAATCTCTTTTAATAAATGTCAGTAACCTAAGAAAACATCCATGTTCTTTGACTATCTATCATCATTTGAAATAATTTTACCCATATAAGATGATTTTACCGTATTTCAGAATAAAACTCCTACACAATCTGGTCTAATCTGTTGTGGTTTAATTCTATCTGCGTTGTAATCCATTTGATCATTCTATAACATCATCATCATACTTTTTCTATCCCTTAATTTATATCCTCATCCTTCTCTATGTCTGAAGGGATCCACCATAATGGCATGGTCTATTTTCATGATGGCTCACCTACCTTATTTGGCACACTCCCCAAAAATAATTTAGAAGACATTTTTAGATAGGTCAATTCTCCGGGGAATGATCAGTGGTTGTCCCTTAATTGGGTTTTACCCAACCCTATTAAAATGATAATGGATGAAGTTTTCTGATCATAGTCAATAGTAATCTTACAACATCACACCACCTACATTGTGTTCCATAAATTTATAATCACAATTGAATCTCTTTATTACTATTTTATAGTGAAATTCATCTCTCATGGAATTATTAGATTCATACACTGGTACACAGTAGAGAAGAAAGGGGGATGTTCGATCCCCTATCTCCAGTACTATCCCTTCTTGACCCTAACACACTAACATGTCGATCATCAAATTGAGAGAATGAGTGCTCCATTATTTTATAAGAGTCTCATTAAAATGAAAAATCAAATGGTTATCCAATTTTCTCACACCAATAATTACTCATATGATATTGTGGATTAGTCAATGGTTTCCTCATTAGTATGGTTTAAGTGAAATAATAAAATGATATGTAATAAGATTGTTTGATGTTGATGTAATTGAAAAAAAGTCAACTGCTGCTATGGAGGGTCATCCACATCTCAGAGCCCTCTCAATATCATGACTTCATAGAGGTCAATATCTGTGATAAAGATCTTGAGCATGGAAAAATACTTTTGAATAGCTTATAGATTCCACTACTACTCTGCTTGGTCAGCTGACACTTCCTTGGCTTTGGGATAGACTTCATCTTCCCAAATTCACATTCGGTTATGTTTGTTTAGGAATTCCGAGAACATGGTATTTTCCTCTAATAACTTAGATTTTAATTCCGCTAACATAGCTATTAGATTCCAAATTTTCTCATCTTCATAAGCGGATATAGCGTCATGATCTAGTTCCAGCCCTTCTAGGTAGGTGATTTATAATTCATCTTCCTAGAGAGCAGTGGATCCCTCAGCCTTGTGATTATTCCATTATATTTTGAAGACATTATATTAAACACATTCTTACACAATTAGAATGTATTTAGGTAGCACCTGAGTGGAACATGATTCCACCCCACATGTCCTTAGGATGACAAGCTAGGGGCATACAAATGCCACCTAGTTCTTCAGTTCATCCATCGAGGTGTGGTTGATGTAGTTACACATGTCCCCTACTTCTTTTGATGAACAACTCTATTATCCAAAGTGAAATCTAATGAATAATCATTGAAGTATTTTGACAATGTTGGATTATATAGAATGAAACACAATAACTTTTTATTTGTTGGATTTTCCATGTGAATGTAGTTTTTTATGGTTGGGATGAAATTGGGAAATTGATCACTGCTAGCTCCCTCAACAGAATAAGAAGACTCTATTTCCTCATGTGACATCTTTCAAGTAGAGATGTAAATCCATGCCTCCTTTTAATCTCTTAATGGGGGGGGGGATATCTTCATTTCACATCAAAGTTAAATTTTTAATATCATACACTTTGGATGAAAAAAGTGAGAAACCAAGTCAAGAAACAAGGGAGAGTACAAGGCCATTAAAGTGAAATTGTAGCCTACCCGTTTTGATATCTCTAAACATTTTCCATGATAAAGAGTTTACCTTGATATCCAGTTCCTCAATAAGAAGGAATTCAAACCTGAATGACAGCTTCCCCCACACCTATATGTAATCCTCTATATTGATTATTCCGTTGTTGAACCCCTGAACCAGAATCAAGTCCTCCTCATTGATCCATGCACTCTACTCATCATTGGTGGCCACCTTAAGCGTATTTCCCATCATTATTTCTGCCACCTAATTGGTAGCTTTGATTGTCAGTACAGTTTCCAGCATAACCACATCTGACCTCAAGAGAATATCCAAAGGATTATCATCCACCTCCCGTTGTTGGCAGGCCACCTCGGAGGAATGGGGGACACACTCTATCTATTTTTCCTTCGGGTTCTTTTCCGATCTGGTCTCCATCGGCAAAAGAAAATGTGAGTAGTCCTTTTTATCTTTCCCTTAAACCCTATTATTCTTGCTCTGCCTCGGACTAGGGTACTTGCCCCTGGACCTCGTCCTCTATATCACCAGTAAAGCGGCTTGATCTTTCGTCACTGGACTCCCTCCCATACACCATCTCCACATTTGCAGATATTCTGACCAAGTCATTTCCAACAGTTTTTGTGGGATCCTCAACTACCAATGCATCAAACTGATTAGCCAACCCAATACCATCAACTGCTATAGAGCATTCCCTGGCTGCAACCACAACTTCACTTTTTCGAGCTTGTTCTAGGGACTTATCACCTTTTTCTCTCCTGCCGCTACCTGAGCACAATGCCTCTACATAATAAGTCATACCATGTAACGAGGAAACTCCCCCATCCACCCTTTGTGGCACCACCTAGTTGATTACACTACCTAAACATTCCTCCAACCCACCAGATCCATAAAGCCCCGAAGCAGCATGCATATGGAGCTGAGGTGTGCTCAAATCAGTCCACAATCAGATAAAAAATTCAGCCACTTTGGGATTCACCTCCTGTGATCCACTCAGCAAGCCCCTTGCATCGATACACTCAGGGGACTCACCAACTGAATTTTGCTCAGGAATTACTAACTCAGCCACTGAATTCTGCCCATGCACTACTAACTCAACCACCAAGGGATTTGACTCCCACGATCCACTCGGCATGCCTCTTGCATTGGTACCCTCAGAAGCCGCACCCACTAGATTCAGCTCAGGCTCAACAAACTCAGCATGATACTGTGTACCCTGACCACTATTCGTAGGCATCTCCATGGAGAGAGTCGTAGCCCCCCGTCGATAGAGAGCTTGCGACTGTCCCAAGATCTTACATCCTGTGCAGAACTCAGACAAAAATTCATAGACCACAACCTACCTCCACCTAAACTCTTCACCAACTTTAATCTAGACATACTCGAATGGCACCCTAGACACATCCACCTCCACACAGGCACGCGGGTTAACCAGATGAAAAAGTGACTTTGTATGGCTATCAGAGAAAAGGTATCTACCGACTAAGATATCAAGCATGCAAATCACCGTGACATTTTTAAAAGGGAGGGGAATATTAGGTAAACTCACCCAAATCGCCATCGTTGGAGATTCATGCTTCATATGAATGTCATACGACCATCGAGAAAGGTATAATCGGCTGTCGTTGAAGCTTCGAGGATCCCCGAACCAGGCTCTGATTAGTTCTTCCTCCGATGAGAAACGAATCATGATATGCCTGTTGTCAAGAAAACCCACCGTCCTTTGCTCTTGTAAATTCTACGACGCGAAGACATGACGATCGAACAAATCAACTGAGGTGCAACGCTTCTTAAACCACGCAACCAGGGTGAGATTCAGGAGGGAAGAGGCTCAATAAAACACCGAATGTGAAAGAGGGCGATTGGGACTCCCTTAGAACAAATCCAGTAATTTCAGACATAGCGAAGCTTGAGGAAATCGAGGAAGACGGTCTGGGTTAGAAAAGGGAGAGAAGGGGGATCTCACACCCCTGTTGATCGACCAAGGTCCCTCCCCCGTCGGGGGAAGAGGGACCGACGCAGAGGCCAGTGCCATCACAGGTGTCCTAGAAAGACTCCCCACTCCCAACTTTCTCCCTCAACTAGGGGGAAGTCTTTTCAATTTCTCCAATATCCACCAAATAGTATAATTGAATAAAAGATACATCCAATGCAACCACCATAGTCGCTCAAACTAATGGAATAATTGTTTCCACCTCCATTGATTCTTTAGCTCAAATAATTTTTTCATGTGATTCCTCTATGATAAGATCCTCCATAATAACCAATCCACACTTCCCCATCAGGTGAACCATATATAATACATCCATCGATTGAAAAGTCATTGTAGTCCATTCATGCTGAATTTCCATGGTTTGTGTAACTTGTTTGGTATCACCGGCCATTGTTTCCTATAGAAAAGAACCCAGAGACTCCAAAAAAACTTATGAAACCACTGGATAGGATGTTGATGTTGGTAGTTGAGCCCCAATCACAGTTTCAATTTCCATTTAAATACGATCATGTGAAACAATGACATGAAATTAAATATTGGAAAAGATGGAAAAGGGGAATATGGTTACATGATTAGTGTGGAATCAACAACAACTTGGGAAGATACAAAGGAAAACATCCTTGAATGTGAATTCCATTAGTGTCATCTACCTTGGTTCAATACAGACCCATGGCTAAAAGTGGTCCATCCCCGACCAACACATCATGGATGGATTACCCACCCTACCCTTAAAGGCTCATGGATCCCCCATATTATATTTGAGGTTCATCATGATCCTCCTCCAATTCATTTTTCCCAATTCCCTATAAAAGTACATGAAAAGTAAAAAATCACTCATAGGGGGCTTCGTTATTTTAAAAGAGAATGAGATCATAGTATATACCATCTCTATGGTAGGTCTGGCTTCCACCAGAGAGTCCCATTAGGTATTTCTCGACAATGAATTGTTCTAGTATCCTATAAATGGTTCATTAGTAGCTTACTCATTAAACAATAGATCTGATGTGGAGGTCATATATATCTACACCTTCACTCAGGTGGTTAAGGAATGTTCCATGCCCTTGGACTGGAATAAATCCTCAATATCTTCGATGTTCTACACCACTGCATCATAGGCCACATGGAAACAACCCTATAATTGCCCATATAATTGGAGAATATTCCCACATTTTTTAGATGGCATCACATTTCATGGAGGTTTTGGACATGTGTGAAGATCCCCCATATATCAGAAGTGTTTTTAAAGACATCATTTCTACTGATATACGGATGATATAGCTACTTCAATGGACGTGGGAAAACCCCTTTACGACCTATCTGAACACATCACTATCCTCCCATGACCAATTTTTCTGGAGAACTATGCTTGATGCCTCTCATATCCCTATGGACTCTACCTATGTTGTCCAAGGGAAATCAGGAACTATTGATGCCAATCTACCTAATAGGGAAACCATACATATATGGTTTTCTATAACCCTAGTTCTTCCACATTCTCCAAATTTTAGGGACTTTCCTTAATTATATTGAACGGTTTGGGGTAGTAGAATATCCCCAGTATAATCTCTCTCTCATCTCATCACATAATCATCTATGAGATCGTCTATAGAAGTAGGTGACATCATGTTCTTCTACCAATTATTGTCCTCTCATGTTAAAAACATCGATATTTTCCTTAGTATATATGGTTATAGATCATTAAAAACCACCATGTACACCATTGGGGTTTTTTGTAGATGACACTGGACTTTCCAGACAATCCAATTTGTGTTTTACACTCAAAAATCATGTTTCAATAAAATATTACCACTCGTACCATAGTTCAGAAGGCTGTTAGGTACGAAAAATGATTTATAATAACTATACCACTGTTAGTGATCGCCCTTTTAGAAAGGTGTAATGGGTTTAACATTATGTGATCTTCTAACCTAATCCATTCAGGAATGTCTACGGGGCCCAACATGAATGTGAAACTAACGAAGATGTTAACAATCACTAGATAGAAGATTGTTATGGGAGTGGATATGGTTCATGGCTATTTACATCACCATATTCAAAGAACCAAAAAATAAAAGATGTGATGGAGACCACACACATGGAGAAGATACTTCACTTGGATGAGGTGATATAATACCTTTTATATAATATCTAGTAAATGGATAGGAAAATTGATAATCTGCCACATCCATATTATCGCTTACGTGATGAGGGTGCTTGGTCACACCAACATGTGCTCATAAATCATGGGTAGAATCTAACTATAGATCAGTATGGAAAGAATCCATTCTAATTTAACACAAGGTCCTTAGGATTTATATTATATCCCTAAATCATCCATTGAATCACATTCAGAATCCTCTAGTTTGAGTTATCAATAAAATATTGGGATGAAACATTGCATGTCTATAGCCTCCCATGTAGCATACCTATTGGATCATTAATGAAATGATTAAACAATTAGTTTAAAAAGATTTACATTAGACGCATATTTCCCCTATCATTCCCTTTCAGCAATCACTGAAACAAACTCACAAGGGAATTCATTTTCTCATGGTCCCATTATATGTTATCTATGGGGAAGAATTCCCCATACATACATCCTTGTACTAGGATACTATAAATCATTTATAAATCCTACAATCTAATACAAACATCCCCATGGTGAAGGTGGAAAGTGATAGTAATTTGTGACCACATGCTCAATATCTTTATCTTAATACATATATGGCTGTAGATGTCAAATTGTGATGCTAATTCCCCCTCGTAAATCCCTACCCACTTCTTGTTGATCCCAAACTCATGGAAATATAAACATTCTGAATAATATTAGTACTAATAATATTAGTATTTTTTACTATGTAATAGGCCATAATTAATAATGCATCCCGTGATTGGAATACCCAAACTGAATTTGAGAAACACCTTATACTGTGAGGGTGATGTCTCACCCATAAATGTATCCCAATCAATATTTTCTTCCTGGTTCCAGATAGTTTTATCCATGTGTGGAACATGTTCCATTAGGATATGACCTCAATCATCCCTATTCCATAGGTATTTAGTAATTGATCTCTAGAATCAGTTATTAGAATCATCACTATTTCTATTGGGTTGAAAACATCATCCCTCGACCCCATGACATAATGTGGTAAACAATTTCACTATGAGTACTCTAATTGATGTTATGTTAGTAATGAAATTAGTGATTCATGTTATTATGAACGTAAAATTCTCTCCCCTATCATTATTTTCCCATCCATATCTTCTCAATGTGCAGAAATAAAATTAGATCCTTAAATAGAAAATTTTCTTGAGACTTAGGAGTGTCTCTTAGCCTAGTTCGGGAAGATATTCTCACAAAGGATGGGTTTTTTAAGCAATGTAAAAATGATGTTTTCATGAGAGGTTTTAGTTTATAGTGAATTGTTCTTGGAGTTATGTTCTTAGAAGTTTTTATCTTCGCAAGTTATGGGGAATAAATACTCAATGTAGTCACATATACTTTTTAAATTTACTAATAGAGAATTCATGATTCTCTCTTCATGAAATTCTATTTGTTTCTATTTTGGGACCTATCTATATTTATTTCCATGTATCTACAATAGATTCATGATTAGTGCATAAAAAATATGAATTAAAAACATTTCTCATGGATATTATTTGAGAAGGATGGTTAATTTTCATTTCCCCCCCAGTATCTTACTCCCTCTTCCCTTTGGCTCCAATTTGTGTGATGGATTGTTTAATTCCAGAATATGTATGATGTTGGAATGGTCAGGGATAAAATGACTAGTTTGGAGGGAATTTTAGTCAATATGGCCTCCAATTATATATAAGGAACTATTTCAATATGCTCATAACCATCTAGAATAGTCAAAACTCACAATGGACCATGCAGTATGGTGTCCTAATGGTATCCTATGTACTAAGTCAATCCATATCATGGAACACCTCTTCATGAACATGCATTGGTCTGATGGTAAACTAACTATAGTGAAAGTTATACTTGAAGAGAATAGAAGCCTCATGATGATCATTTAGAATCATGAAAGGATCTATAATTCATGAATCCAAATCCCTATTAATACACCATTGTGTCATTAATTTTTGGGGGATGCACGCCCTTTCAAATTCTAATAAACTCTTTGATTTCATGATACTCCTAACTTTCACATTTGAAATAGAAAATGGATCCCCCACGTTATCCATTCGATATGAACCCACATTACATGGGTTATTAAGATCCTTAACCCAACTTGGAGATGACATTCACAAAATACCATTCTGTTCATGGAAGAAGAATGAACATATGGAACAAGGGTTTTTTTGGTGCATCTACCCTTCATGAAGCCCAGCCTACGGAAACCATGACATTACATCGATGCAGGAGAAACATGTTTTAGGAATCATACCCATTCATGTATCCAATGGAATCTTATAGGACCTTGAGTTTTGGGAGAGACCACTCTATGAGGTATGAGGCTTCGCAAATAAAAACTTTTTATCTGGACAATGGGGCCTCGTTTTTTCTGAATCCCTTTTACAAAAGTCATGTTCTTGGGGCCCCCATAACAATCTAGGACTCATTCAACCAAAAAGAATCATAGTGTGACTGGTTTCACGCACTAGTATTTCTTCCCACATTACTCTGAGTGTCGCCTAATTCATTATCCAACCAGTATCTCCTAATAATAGGTACCAAAATATATAATATTTCATAGAATATGTACCATAACATTAGAATCAATAATGTACACTCCACTACAGATGTTCAAACACCATGTCTCGACCCAATCATCATGATCACTAGTCATGGAAGCTATGGAATATTAAAGGGAAACAATACTCATATCTTGGATGAAGGTCCATATTCATGTTCTTCCAATCTCTTTGATAATTTCATCCATGAAGTGTGATCTCTTAGACATAAATGTTTTGTGACATAATTCTTCCTAGATCCAAATCCAAGCAATACAATGTTATACTACAAGAAAATTCCATCAACACATGATGTAAAACTAAATCCCTGCATTGTTTGATGAATACATGATGTGGTGTGTGTGATTTACAATGGATAACGCCACATGTCCATCCCTATGTGATGAACACTGGATACCCCATGTAGGATCATCATGTAATGACACCCTATCCCCCACAATGGGATATGAGGTACGCACATAGAGAAGAATAAACATGTAATCCCCACACTATCCCTTGTTGATGCTTTTTTCACGACAGAAGCATCCTATCACATGATGTTAAAAATCATAGATCAATTGTTGCATGAATTTAAACTGTGTGGTTGAACTACATGGGTTTTGATCACATTATTTTAGTCAGTGTGTCTAGGATGACTCTCTAAGAATCAATCCTAACAATATTCATCCAGATTTGAGATCATCTCTCCTAAGGATACATAAACATGGATACTCCACAATAGGGTTCCCAATTCACCTCTATCTGTTTTGTATCATATGGGTATTTGGACCCACAACCTTGATCCATCTCAATGTCAAATTCTTATCCACCACTATGGTGTGGCATATTCGATCATAGGAACACGCCTCCATGGATCTTGCTTGATAGGGTGTCCCAGTCTACCTATATAGGTCTTTATCAATATGGAGTACTGACCCACAACCCTGATTCACCAAAATAGTCCATTCTGATTAACCATATTCGAGGAATGCCATCTTCCCTCATAGAGACATGCCTCCAAGTGTCTACCTCAACAAGGAGTCCTAACAAAACTCCTGGATTGACCTCAATAGGTCATTATGATCAACCATAATCCATGCACGACATCTTACCTCCAATAGAAACATTTGTATTGGTCCACATCAATATGGAATCCTCAATCTTCTACTTGATCGACCTTATCATGGAGATCTAATAAACCATCCATCTATGAAATCTTTTCCCTTAGGGACAGACAGAACCAATTTATCTCAATATGAAGTTATGATCCATATCCATGAGTTTTTAAACATAAATGTTTTTCTCATTCACCCATGTGTGGAATCATCCCTTTGAGGGACACATTACATGATCCTTACCAATAGGACATTCTAATAAATCCCAGTGAGGTGTTAAGCCTATGAGTCACACCCCTTCACTAAAGTGGGATATAGCCAATCCTAGTGACACACTTATATGATCCATCTCAATATGAAATTATTATCCCTCTCCACTATAGTTTATACCTATGTGACATGTCCTTTCACTAAAGTCTAACGTATTTACTCATAGAGTAATTTTTACCTAATTTGTATCAAAGGAAAATTATAATCCATATCCACTAGATGATAATGGTGTTGGACATTGCCCTTTACCAAATTGTGACATCTTCCCATCTAGGTACACACATACATGATCTGTCCCTAATTGGATTTTATGATACATCTCTTATAGACATTGAACATGAGATACATTCCACTTTAACAATGTTCAATATCTTCCCTCACAGGGACACACTTACATGATCCGTCGTTATTGGATTTTCTAAAATGTCTTCATGACATTATAATTCATCAAGTCAAGCCCCTTCACCCATGTGTGACATCATCACACCTAGGAAACCCTAACCCAATCAGTATCAAATAATACATTCCAATTCATCACAATGATAAATTAATCCAACATTACATATCATTTCACCCAAGTGGGAAATATATCCTTATAGGGACACACCAACTCGGTCCATCTATATAGTACATTCTAATCCCTCACCTTCAGATGTTACAAATGTAAAATAAAACCCTTCACCCACATGTGACATCTTCTCTACTTGGGACACAAATAACCATTCCATATTAATAGAAATTTCTAATCCATATTTGTGAGATGTTAAAACAGTAAGACATTCCCATTCACCCATGTGTAACATCTTTGCTACTAAGAAAACACCATCCAGATCTCTGTTAGTTATTTATTATGATTGGTATCAAAGATACAATAAACCTATGGGACAATCCTCTTCACCCCAGTGTGACATCATCTCACCTAGGTACACAGTTAACCAATTTTTTCAATAGGGAATTCAGACCTATCTCTATGTGACCTTAAACATATGAGATACACCCCTTTCCAAAAGTGTGACATATTACATCCTAGGATCGCATATAACAAATCAATCACAATATAGTCTTATTCTATTTCTATATGAGATTTTAATCCATTGGGACATTCACCTTCACCCATGTGTGACAAATTCCGTCATAGGGGGACACATATCAACCTGAGCCATCTCAATAAGATGTTTTATTCATCTCCAAAAGACATTAACCATGTTACTCAATCTATCTCAACATAAAATTCCGGTATTTCTCCACAAGACATTAAACCTACACCCATCCTATCATGGAATTATTTTTATCCTATACCTATTGTGTCCCCATAAGATGTTTATCTTGCACCTGTATCCATAAGATGATAAAATTACGATCAGTCTAGAATCCCTATCCTATGAAATAAATAGAATTGAAATGAGGTAAAACTCATCATAAATATTATTCCATTGTGATCAATTACCTCATTATTGACATGGGATTCCTTGACATCCAATGAAACAGTGACTCATAAGATATATCCTCTAAAATATGGATCATTTATAGGTGTTCCCAATACATTAAATATCTGTACATGCCCATATGTACCCATTGTTACTACTCTCCTAACCTAAGGGATCTACTATATTAAAGACAGAGGTAGTATAGTGAACATGTTTCCACATCACAATGTCATCGAGATTGATTTCTATGAACATGACATTATTTGTGAGGGAGACCTAGACTAGGAAATCAGCTACAAAGACAAATCTATGGAAGGTGAAACTTCAATTGAATTATCCAATATCAATTAAAGAGAATACATTTCTATTGTAAGTGATTAAATCCACCCATCTTTAGAAATTAGTGATGCGGGGATACATAAGTTGTGTGCACAACATGGCATCTCCCCAGCTAATGAATCATAAATATATGTAATTTGGTTTTTATTCTTATGAAATTAAAATAAATAAATAGAACATCCAAAAAATATAGATTAAAATTACCATTCAACTTTTGAAATCATCTCTTAAAACTAAAATTTCCCAGAAATATATTGAATCATATTTTTGTTGAGATTAATAATTTAATATTTTAATTCAATCCTTTATGAAATTATGGTGGGTTATTTCATAAATTCTATATAATAAAAAAATACATTCACATTATTGTAAAAGGTAACTCACTGATAAATGATTTCACTACAACTCATTTTTAATATGAAAAAAATCAGTAAAAATGAATTTTATAATTAATATCATAATTTAAAAAACATTTTCAATTTTTTTAAAAAAATGTATGTAGATAAATATTGAATTTTTACCGAAGAGATAAAAAGTGTCATTTAAAAACATAATTTTTCAAAATGAGGAATTAAAAGTGGTCAGATTTCAAGACATTTTCAGGAATAACTATATCATAAGAAAATAGATTGGGAAAAAAAATTAATAATAATTCCCTCAAGGTAAAATAAAAAATAACAATCTCATATAATGTTGAGATTTTGAAATAAACCCTTATCACATTGGAAACATTTGTATCTGAATCCACATGAATGAAATGAATTCAAATTAATCTATAAATACAAAATATATAAGGATATAAATTAAACAATATATAAAAGGATTGTTATATATATGACACAATATAAATAATTGGTGAATATAGAATATGTCTCATGGAAGTTAACGTTAGATGAGAAACCCTTAATTCAGGTCTGACATCCTTCGTACGTGTTCAAACCTCTATAATTATATATGTATATATACTTATTATAAATAAATTATACAATGATTATCAATTATAACATACCTCAGGTGGTTTAATCTTAGTCAATTAATACCCTTATAATAAAAAATTATTTGTCAATTTCAGTATTCTGATTTGTAATTGTATCATTTTTCCTATATGTTTTTGTTCAGTAGTTCCTATCATTGTAAGTCAATCATTATCATAAAAGTTACTTAATATTAACCATGGATTTAATATAAAATATATTGAAAAATTATTTTTGTTATAGTAATCTTTAAGTGTTATATATTAAAAGAGATAATGCACCATTAATGGAGACGGTAGGTTGTACGTATGCATTAACACTAATTCCATTTATTGATGCCTAGAGTTGAAGAAATGTAAAAATTAATTCTAATTTGTAGAGTATTTATTATTTACTATATATTAGATATATACATTAAATTTATCCTTATTACATTACATAAAAATTATGGGTGAAAAATGAATCACCTCACTTCCTGAGGCAGTAGTACACCGTACACATGAGTGGTGATTTCATATCTCACGTGAAATGGAAAGTAACAAGGTGAATATGGTGCTTCATATATATATTCATTGAATCTATCTTTTAATAATATATGAATGGAGCTGATAGGAAACAATCTATATTTGTTCACAAGGCCTTTGTCCGTCATACACACATTCAATAGTTTTGTTTCCCATTTTATTGAATGGGATATGAATATAGTTCAAGTAAATATCAGAAAAAGTATCAAATTTTTTTATATTATTATTTATTTAGATCATAAATAATTAATAATAATGTAATTATGTGGATAGATAAATAATATACAAATCATCAAATAATAACATTACCTCTTCATTAGATTTCTCATTTATATTGACACCAAAAAGAATTCTTTTGAAGCTATTAGGATAAAAAAGGTCCCCATGTAATGGATATGTATACAAGGATGATATTTGTGAAGAGAGTGGTCATAACAAAGAACTTTTTATGTTTGGACAGTGGATGATAGGGGTTTCATTTCATAAATGGTGGAGTGGGAACATTAGAATTATTTTGAAAAGAAAGAAACACACCACCATTTTTATCATTATCCTTTGCATAAAAATTATCTATAATATAAAATTTTATTATATAAGATTAAAAATTTATATAAAATAAGAATTAGAAAATTTTACATTATTTTAACCCCTAGCAGTTTACTTAACACCTCGATTTCCACTCTTCACCTTAACCATGGTAAATAATTTTTACTATTTCAACTATTTATTCTAGTCAAAAATTAATTTTACCCTACTAGATAATATTAATTATGATTATTCATAATATTTAATAGATTTTTCCAAATATTGTTGATAGAAATAAAAAAATTGTATTTAAAATTGAACTCACATAAGCGACGAAAAAAGGGTTTTCCATTGCGAATTTTTTCATTTGTATAGAATTTATAAATTTCTAAATAAAACATGATATTGATTCCAATTAAATAAATTTTATTCATTATAATAAAACAAATCAATTATTTTTTAATAATATTTTTTAAAAAATTTAATTGTAAATTCATTAATCAAAAATGCAGTTTTCAATGAAAACTAATTTTTTTCACCATTCATAAAAAATTAATTTTTTTAAAAATGTAATAAATTAAAAATAATGTAAATTTGATACTATTATTCTGAAAATTTATCATAATTTATCATATAAATTTTATATATGTGAAAATTTCTTTTATAATATGTTTGAAAATGTGACAAGATAACTTATTAGAAAAAAATATTATTTACATAAAAACATTTCGTTTAATACTAAATGGTTTTTTTTAATTTTAAAAAATTTACAATAAATGAGAATTTAGAAACCATATTTTTATAATTTATTAATTAAAATTAATAAAAAATAATATTTGTGTCCATGTTATAAGAGTCTCTTTCAAATAATAATTATTTAATAGAGTATCACATTTCCTTTGGACACGGTGTTACATGAAATTTCGGTATCATAGATATTACATTTATTTAAAAACATTTATAATAAAGTATTAGTATGTGACACGCTTCCCTCATTCAAAAACATTAATCCCTAAAATTTTATCAATATCACATCATGAATAGATTTTGGTGGTTATTAATCATAAGGTCTTAAAGTTCCAACATCACATGTTTTATCTCAAGGTTTATCAAATGAAAATTTCCTGTCGAGTTATCCAATTATTTTTTACATGTTATATAGTGTATATAATAGAGATATAGACTTAATATTAAGATAATTCATGTACCAATTAAATTTATTCATATGTTATAAAATTTTTTATTTTGGAATGCACTTCTTTAACAAGGATTTATGGAACAGGACATTCACATTAGAGAGAATTGGATGAATATATAGTTGGTAAGAAATAGAATCAAATCATTTTGTAACTTCAAAATGTATGATATAAAAATTTCTATGTTTCCCTTTCATAGATAACATTATAATATACTTACATGGAGAGACCTTCATGTATATGTGATCTGCCACTTGAAATTAATAATTTTACTTCATGTTATCGTCCTAGATCTTTATCCTACTTCTATATTATTTGATATGGGTTTTAATATCCATTAAGTATTATATTATATCATTTACAAGTTTTAGGCCAACAAACTTCATTTCTCCAACTTCATCCAAAAATGTTTGAATGTAAAATATCTTTCCAAATAATGATTTGTAAAATTATATTTGAATAATTTAATCAATCCTGTTGTTATAGGACAACTATAACTATGTTAAATATTGAACCATATTTCATAAAAGATAAGATAATGAAATATAAACTTTTATATTAATTATTTAATATCCCTTTCATACAATTCGTCAATTTCGTGTAATAAGATGTTATTTAACAAAGATCAATATCAATAGGTTTGGAAGCCATTTACTTAAATTCAATTTATTGTATTGATACTGATTTGAGAAGATTTTAATAGTAGAACAAAGAGGTATTAAAACATAATAAATATTAATTTGTACATGACAAAAAATAGGTTAATATTGTTTTCTACCATTGAAATGTGTAGATTTGGTGAAGTGATTAATAATAACCTATATCAAATCAATATTCATAGGTTTCTTTGTAACCTGATAGCCATGTCAGTAATAATTTCATCCCATTTCTATGAATGAATTGGTAGAGGTTTCATGATTCCTATATGATGTTGTATTAAACAATTATTTATTGAGACACTAAACATCTAAAAACATAATCTGTATTTTTTTGCATCATGTTATTGCTCTAAAATAGTTCCTTCATGTCAATATAAATCATTAAGATAGTAGTACGTATAGAGAAATCATATCTATGAGTATTATCTAAAAATCACCTCTTTCAAACAGGTGCATATTTAATACATAACCACTATCAAAATTATTTAATTCCATAAATCAATTTAAGTCTTCTAATTTTCCATGTCGTATGGTTTAAATATAATTTTTAATATTCACATAATTAGGTTGTGAAATTTTTATCCATTAAAAAGATATGGCTTAGTAAATATATCAAAAATGATTTATCTCTCCCCTACAAGAGAATTCCCCAAAACAGAATTACATGATGAATGTACAAATGGTCCCTGTCAATCCACCATTTGGTTAGAATGCCATGATCATTCATGTTTACTCAATTCACTACCATATATTCATTACCATGGTGGTATTGTATTAAAAAAATCATAATCATACAGTGACATCTACCACTATCATTTTATTATGTTGACCTAATTTTATGTAACAATTTGTTTCAAACCTTTTTCATCCATGTATATCTCACATGTCTCTCAATTATGATAATGTCTAAATATATTAAGATAAAATATTACATATTCCAAGTCATGATAATCATTTGTATAGTTATATTAATGATTCCTCAACATCAATGATTCAAACTCAATAACCTCATCAAATAGCATGATGAAAAAACTCAATCACATCTATGATGCGTCACTATATAACACAAATCTATCATTGATTTATATAAGATTCAAAATTGAATAATGGAAAAATATTTTCATCAATTCATCAATATATTATTCATATTTATTTTTCCATATGAATTAAAATAATTTATGTGTCTTTTTGGTTAATAGGTTATACAATAAATATTTTTTATACATATCACTGATAGTAAACTTCCTAACCATTATAACTGTGTACCTTTTGTATATTTCATGGGGTAGTCCATTCATGGAAAACATTTTTATTTCCAGGATCAAATATTATCCTATACATAGTGTCTATTAAAATATGAAAAGAAATACAATAGATCCAAAAATCAACCATTCTAAATTTCCATTATATCATGTTTTCTTCTAACAGTATCAAGAATGATATGAATGTTATTAAAACGGTCCTCATGTCTCTTTTAATACACAAGGACCCAACCAAAAATGGAATATAATTATTAATTGAATAATTATTTTATTAAATACATAATTTTGGATGCTTTATTAATTATTCCAAATGGAATTACAATGAAATCATAATTCCCATACCTCATTTAAATTTTATTGTTCAGAATAACATAATTTTTTACTTATAATTACTGATTCTCAGAATGAATGTCAATATTCAAAAAATATAAATACCCATGAAGATGAATTTATATGTCAATATTTATAAAGAGATGATACCCTATCATTGCAAAAATAGTATTCAATTTACAATTGTCAATACATGGCCTCATAGGTCTATCTTACTTCTTTGAGAAAAGAATACAGTCTCCCTATGGAGAAACACTATGAAATATAATTCACTTATCAAACAAATCCTCTAGTTTTTTTCACTATCCTACTAACTCTACAACTGCCACATAAATATGAGTCCTAAATATGAGTGTTAAATCATGTATTAAATCAATGGAATACAAAACTTCAATATATGGGGGATGTCAAGGTAGTTTGTCAAGAAATACATCATTGTATTCTTATAAAAAAGTTACATCCTCAATTTGAAGAATAACATTCCCTATAATTGATGTTGAATTATATTGTTCACATTAACACCCTAAAATTATAAAATTATAAATAAAATTTCAATATCATATGCAACATTGAATATTTATTTTTTATTTGTTTACTGGAAGCACTATGTATAGATTGAATTACATGTAAGGATGAGTTTTGTGGAACAACTATATAATAATAATAATATTATTTAATATGAACATTTTCTCTTAGATTTTGAGATGAAGATTAATTATAAGATTAACTAACTAATGAAAATATGTATTTTAAATGTTTTTATAATCAATCTACTGATTATATATAAAATAAGATTCATTTAAAAGTGAAATAAATGTTTTCTAAAAACATGATTTTTATCTAAAAGATAGTTTAATGAGGCTTTACAAATATAATTTATAATTAATTTTAACAAATTATGAAAATTAAAATGAAAAATTAATAATATTTTTTAAAATATATTACCAAAAAATTTATCAGTGAATTGTTGGAATTTTTTAAAAAAACTATTATTTTTTGATGAATGGTGAAAATTAAAAATATTTAAATGAAATATTTAATTTATTTTACAAAATTTATAATGATAAATTATATTAATAATTGGTTATAAATAAAAATGAGTTCAGTTTTGTTTTCATTAATCTTATTTAGGTCATTGGAATAATTTTCATATTTAATTCTGATACAGTAACTTCATAATCGTTTGAACATTTTTATTTTAAACCTATATTCTCATGGCATTTATATGATTATTTTAAATTACATTTTACAAATTTTGTGAGATTAATATGGAAAGTAGGATTCCTTATAGGGAATAAATATTATATATATTTCCTAATATAGTCAAATAATTTATTGTCTATAATGATTAATGACAATAATTAGAATTAATTACTCTGATTAAAGTGAAAATAAGTTTATCAACGAGTTAAGCATTATAGATAAAATCTAAAATGATATAACAAATTATAAAAAGGTACTCAATCACATATAATAACATCATTATAATCAGTTTTAAATACATTTGAGTATTTGAAAAAAATAACGGTTCTAAATTATAATTAGGTACTCAATCCCCTAATTTATCAAAACATATAAACATATTTATTGACCAAAAATGGGAAAATAACTACCTCATTTTCATAAAATAAACCTAGAAACATTAGTTTAATAATAAACTCATCCTTTTAAGGATTTTTTTCCATCCAAATAATAATACTTGTAGAAGAGGTATGGTTCTCATTGAAAACATTTATTTTACATCTTTTTCACCTTATTTAATTTTAATCATACAATTATGATATAATAACAACATTATTTTCCATATAATCTATAGTATTTATATTAATTAAATGAACCAAAACAATCCACACTTCTATCAAATGGGTTATGAAATCATCATTTGGGTGTACGATGGACTCCCACCTCACAAACCGATGTAATTCATATTTCTATTACATACTATCAAGGTAGGGTATTTTGATGGATAAAAAGTATATATATGATATAAATAAAATAATTACACCTCTAGTGTCATTATAATATATATATATATATCTTTCTAATTTACATTCCATTAAAGACATGATAACAACACTGGTGTGTACGTCGGATTGCCACATAATGAGGTGATGTTATTTGTCTTTCATTAACACTTTACATGGAAGCTAATAACGAGTTATGATAATTATTATATGTGATATACATGGAATAATTTTTATATTCATGTCATATTCATATTATTAAAATATAATATATAATTTTATTCTTTCTTCACATAAAGATGATAAAATCATTCGTGTATGTGTGGACTATCATCATCACAAAGCAATGCATATCTATTTCAAACACCACACCACATGAATGATATATATATATATATATATCTGTGTGAGTTTTTAAATTAATTAAAAATAGGCATACATGACATTAAGATAATTATATTATGACAAAATATTAGTCACACCCTTTTCAAAACAATCATTGAAAAATGGTATAAGTTACACGTGCGTACGTACGACCTACCATCTCCACAATCATAACATACATCATTTTTCAAAACATTCATTGATGATTTTTATTAATATGATAATTTATTTAAAAATATGATAATTATTTATGATAATAATTACTTATTTTTAATTGCTTTATTATATATTCAATAAATGAATCTTTCATGATGAAACACGCATGAGAAACAATGGAAACTAACAACCAAAATTAAAAAATAATGAATTTTTTCTAATGTATGGATGATAAGATTTTATGAAAAGATCATATATTGAATTATAAAAATTAATATGGTTTTATTATAAGTTTAAACATTTCTATAACAATTATACATGAGGTAAAATCATGATCAATCAAATAGAACCATGAGGTGAGGGACTTCATCTCAATTTTTTTTCATCGAATAATATTGTATTGTTGTAAAACTAATATATTTTATATGATGTATATACATAATATTTGACATAAAAAACATTATTAATTAGTTATTCATGTTTTTTTATATTTCATTTTGTATTATTTCATTCACGAAGATTGTATTTATGAGTCGCCAACTCGTAAGGGATTTCATATCTAATTACATTCAATTGAGTCTTATTTGCTATTATGCCACAATTGAATTTTATGTTCTGAATATTCTACCCCTATGAAATTTAATGTCATTAATATTTCATTATTTAATTGATTTTATGTTTTAGTTTTAATTATTTCATCCATGGTGATTTGGCTTGAAAATGGCCAAATGGTTTGAGTTATTGTGAAATCTAAATTTCTTTAAGTGATAATTATCTTTATCATGAAAAAATAACCACACTGCAATAATATCTAATTAGAAATTATATTTATCATAAAAATACATATTATTATTTAATGGATATGATTATTTCTAATACAATATTTAACATCCCGTCCGGGCTCACTACTAAGAAGGTGGATGGACCGGTCGCCACATGGACTCATGCGTGCCTCCCCATATTCTAGATTCTACCAAATAGTAATGATGGTGTAAGGATAGAGAGTGGGGATCCTATAACCTCTTATCGTTTTTGTGAAGTGGAATAAAAGTGTAAACAACAATCAATAGCTGAAACAGTAAAAATAATTAATAAAGTAGTGTATGATAGAATTCGTATAAATGAATAAAAGTGGCCAATTCCAGTTTATTCAATAGCCGAATGTAACACATGTTATTGATACATGAATAAAAATAGTAAATAGTAAAAAATTATTTTTAATAAAACATAATGTTGGGCTCAAGTAAATAATATAACTAATAGACCAAAGGTGATCGCCTCAAGCATCCTGAGATCTAGCTCGATCATTTTCTCCAAGAATCTGGGTACCAGAAAAAAACAACAAGTAAGGTATCATTCCCATTGAAGAAGAAATGACTAATCAGGACCCCCAATGCAATGGTGGCTCGAGATTGGTGTGACATATAAATATCATTAGTCTTGTACCACCGGTTTCTTCCCCAATCTCAAAAGTGTGGTATGCAAATATTAAACTGTGTGCATGCATTCCTAAATAATGTAAGTTGTATAATGTAACCAAAAACACTTGTACCTACTTCAGTCCTCTGCTACTGTCTGATGATGTAACCAGTTCAATACTTATGTAATTGCTATATACTGTTAATGGGTAATGTGAGGAATATCTATCACTGAATTCACATCATTATAGTATAAAATAGTGATTGTTCAAATATGTAATAAGGCCACCAAAAATGATATCTAGTGAAGGAGTTCCCTGATAATAACCAAGGTAACATACATCTCACATAATTCTAACTCAGTATTATCTGACTCTATATAAAGGATATGAGTTCCATCTAAGAATTTCAATACATAGAAGTTCACAATAAAGCATGTACAAAGTCAAAATAGTTTTTCTTAATGATAAAACATGGCTTCATAATGACCGGGACTGATGGAATTTAACAATGGATCTAACTTTTCAATTCAAGACCCAAGGAGGGTATCCAATGCATCATATAATGATATTCATAAATAAAGTCCCAAAGTAATAACCAAGCCAATATAATCCCTGAGGGCTGCTAACCGAGTATTATCTAGGTCCAGAAATGGGGTATTTGATTAATATAACTAGCATATTCAATGCAATTCCATGATGAGTGGCCTACTAAGTCCAAAGAGTGCATCCAAGGTAAAACAATGATAATTAAGGATTGTGTCCTAGGAGTGTATACTAGGAACCTACTTACCAATTTTGGATCCAAGGATTCTATCCAAAGGATCCTGTAACACAACATGGGAGAACAAAACATAGTAAACCTAGCGTACAAAGATAAAACAATGATTGGGATATAGGTGGGTCATATCCTTATCAAGTCAACATTGAATTTGCAATGGGGTATACTAGTTCTCAAGGTATTCTCTAATCAAAATCCAAGATAATCTTTAGTCTGAACATTATTATTTAATAAGGAAGTCATATATTAATTAATTTTGATCCAAGACTTTCCATCCATTAGGTGGAATGGTCAAGTAGAATTACAGCCATTTATTTAGTGGTTTTGGCCTTTCCTTCCATTAGTGTCGAGAGGTCAAGTAGCATTGTAACCATTTATTTTAATTAATCCGTTATGGTATATTCAATAATTAAAGTTCACTCCTATAACATCCATCAACATGGTAGGGTTTATGAACATGGAATGATTTTTCAATTACTCTTAATAAGGCTATGTGATATACTCATTATACTTTCCAATTTATATTTCACATTTAATTGTCAATTCATAGAACATACCTTAGGTGGATGAAGTGAGGAGCATACATGGAACTTTCTATCATGTGATTTATAAGAAATGATTAAGATTTAATATTGATGTTCATACCTTTATAAATGACATTCCAAAGCCCATGTGAATGGTGGCTCAAAAATGTCAAAACAATAGATGAAAAATATGGAAAACATCACACATGTTAACTCCAATTCAATAACGAGACAATGACATTGGTGGTGCCTTGGAGATTTTTATTATCTAAAAAATGTAATTATGTTTTTTTAATTCCATTAGGTACATGTCCTAAATATTACATACTTCAACCTAACATCAAGGCATAAGAATTATCAACACTGAAGGTCAAGAAAGCAACGCCCACCACTAAATTTCAGCTTCAAGGAAGGAAACTCCATTCGAGGGGTATTATTATGAAATGATTATATTGTTAACCATCCAATCACTATTCACATTAATCATTTAATACATGAGACATACTGAATTCATATTCCAGAGTCATTAAATCTGACAACTTCACTGCATCAGTTTAAATCTAACAATAGTGATGTATGTAATTAAGTAATGCTTTTGTAGAATTAGGGTACATGGAAAGGGACATTACCTAAAGTGGGACTAGTCCATCAACTTTGGCCCTTGGCTCTTTCTAACAAATGTTTTTTTCTCCCCCACTAAGTGTTTGAACTTCCACACACGTTCAAGGACAACAAGACTCTATTCACACACCTACATGGAAACGAGAATGAGCAAGAGGATCCTTACACTTATGCTTATGTTCATATACATGTCACCACAAACCTATAGATGAATTTTTAAATATTTATATGGGTCTATATTTTCCCTTACATGTGTAATTACATCCATCGATATTGGAAAACATTATGGGGGACCCACATACATATATTTACATTAATACACATACACATGCGAGTCTCCCTTGAATTGGTGATTCAAACCGCATGAAATAGCCCAAATTCACTACACATAAAAAATGAAAGGAACCTTATAACACATATAAGGACAAAAACAGATGGCATGAAAACAAACAACAGAACTAAACCCTTACCTCGGGTGTAAGTGATTAACCAAAATGAGCTGAAACCATAAGGTGAAGCTCCACGCACTACAAAAAACATGCTGGGGATTCATAATTACCAAAGTGCCCATAATTGACAAGTGAAAATCATAGTAGGAGGGTAAAACATTACCTTGAAACCCATATTACATAACAAAACCACCCGAATGGCCTTGCCTATGGCAGCTGTTTTTGGAACATGCTACTATGCACCCCAAGAGGCCATACATACCAACCTAGAACAAAAAAAACTGAGAATCAGATCACCCCCACAGCCCTATGCTTTAGAAAAACTATATTGGATGAAAATTAGGTGAATACCGACTGGAATCTGGGATATGGTGAATGAGATAAGCCTAGCTATGAGATTCAGACATCACACTAGTGGAAATTTGGTGAGATTTAGTGAAGTAGGAGAGGCCGTAAGAGATAGGGTCCTGCTCGACAAAGGGGGAACCCCATTGGGGTAATGTGTGATGTCGGTCGAGATAAAAGGGGTTGGGGGAGATTGATTAAATTTTATTTTCATTTTATTTTTAAATAATTTAATTATTTATAACAACCTGTCATCACGATTTGACTCGCATAGTTCTCCAAACTGTGCGCAAACCGTTTGACTTCTTATTCCTCTATGACACCCTACACGGGCTAGGCACACAGTTTAGGAATCCAAGCACAACCCGTGCATAAATCCAATGACCCTCTTAAAAAGGGGTCACACTGTTACCTGTAATGGGCCACATGTTTTACCAGACAATGCGCACTCCGTGTGGCCAATCCTATCATTTAAAACATGAATTATTTCTAGTACGACACTCCTGAAACTTCTTGAGCCAGATGGAGACTTCATGGGCCTTCCCCCGGGTGAAAAACCAACTCGTATAAGTGTTCCAACACCTAGAATTAGTTTAAAATATCAGTTTTTAAAATTTTCTAGTCTAAAATTTGGAAAAAGATCAAAGAAAATTTTTATTTTAGTCCGGTTAAAAAAATGGGATTCTAAAATCTACCCGCGTTGAAAACATCTCGTCCATGATAATCATTCAGGAATAAGGAAAACATAATCTGGGTGGAAGGGTTCATGAAGTTTTTGTTAAAAAATATGGCATTGTAGTACCAACACCTGATACACCTTAAGAATTTCCAATTCCTTTTACACCTCAACCATTATAACCCAATCCAATGCTAAAAGTTCAAATTAATCATAAAAATGGAGTATAAATGATCCCGTTTAGATAGATAAAAAATAATGTCATATTCATGGTAACACTCGACCGATGGTGCTTCCCACCTTAGGTCTTAACATAATGGAAGGGGAAATTCCAAGACATTATACCTCTACTATTCGAGAAAGCATTCATAGATGAGACAACTGACATTAAATCTCCACATTCCATTTCCTAGAAAAGTGATTTAAAACAGTTCCTTATAACCGTAAACATTAAACTATGGAATATATAATGAGTTGAGCCACTTGGATGATATATCTCGATGATATATAGCATAGACGGCTGACATAAACCAAAAGGAACCACTAGAGTTTGTGGGTCCGACCAAGGATTTCTAATGTGGTAACCCTAAAATTAATCAGGACATTTAGAGCCTTGATAAGAAAAATTCTTCAGTTTGTAACACTGAAAAATATCATCCAACATGATCAACAATATTTTGAATATTTATCATGGAGTAACACTGACACACTCATATTGAATTGAGGACAATGTCAATATAAGGGACATGATCATCTCCTAAGAAGAGTAAAATAAGTGGATTTAGTATGGAGATTCTAGTAAAAAAAACCTAGAAATTGGATGATAAAACAGTTGAACCAGTTCAAAATCATGCTTCCGAGCAAGCATTGACATTATTTAAGACTTGCAATCCTCATGGGTATTCAATCAATAAACAACCATTTACCAAGTTTCCTCTTTGTTTCCTCTTCATCTACTTGTAAGGACACATTTACTATGTTCAAAATGAAAATACCCACCAAAGGAGTGTCCTATTTGAAAAACTAAAGAAAACTAACTGCTCATAAGCATTCATGATTATAAAAACGAAACTAGGGTATCAAAACCCTCGAGTCTTTAGAAAATCATTCTGAGTATTAGGATGGAACTGAGTCATTAAATTTAAATGTCACTATACAAAGAGATCACTCGAGATTATACTCAATAGTACAAGACGATTTATTTTGGAGTAATGTTGCCTTATACGACCATTTTCTTAGATGACGCTAAACCAAGACATCCACCACTAAGAAGAAGAGAGGGTAAAACAACTTATGAAGTGCCCAACCCTTCCTGAGGAACATCAATGAAGTTGAAAAAGAGAATTATTCAGTGCTCATGACCTTTACATGGTCAAGAAACACATGACCACCCATCCGAACAAGGTTTCCATTGGAAACTGTAATTCCAGCATGGGATAATGGAACCAAATGGAACCAATGGTGAGAAAATTCAAAACACTATAAATCCATTTATGTTTTGAGGGAATTAACTACCGCGGTTTAGACCCTTATGATGAAAAAGTGTCAACCCTATAACAGGTTCATGTAAAACAAAAGTCACTAGGATTTAAATAGAATCATATAGATAATACTAAGGAAATGAATGCCTATGAAAAGTACTCAAACTTTTGTTCCAAGAAAACTAAATGAGAATTCTGGACTATCCTTACATGAGGGTTTTAAAAAGAGGAAACCACTATAAGGTCCATTTCCATGAATTGTATATTTAATCAAATTTAATATTTAATATTCATAATATTTAATCAAAACATCGATGTACTATTTTCCAAAATTCAAAATATACGTTGTTTTAACTAGTTTTCCTTGGAAAAAACATAAATGGTTAATAAAACATTATTTTTAAAAAATTTACATTAGTTAACCTCCATTCATTTTTAGGAAACATATAAAAATAAATTCCTTTTAAAAATATATGGTGCCCTAAGAGGGTATCATTTTAACCAACCTAGGTTCACTAGATTTCAACTCTATTGAAATCAGAAAAATTATTAAAATTTAAACACCCAAACAGTTTATCTCATAAAGCATTCCCCAACTAACCTCCATGTGTCTTGGGGCATTTTAAAAGCTAACCATTTTAATATCTGATCAACACTAGACATCATTCACATTTATAATCATTTCAGAAAGAATAATTACAATTCATTAAAAATGGGTATCCATTTCCCAATTCATGAAGTGCCCATACACTTCATGGACTGAATGTTGGCTCCCATTAATCGATACCAATGCTAATTCAGAATTTAGCATGGGAAGAAAGAAGATTCCAAATTTTATGGGTGGCCATATACCTACATGAAAAGATCTTATAAACATTATAGGTTTGCCTTTTCATCCCTTCTGTCAATCTCAACATGATTTAGAAAATGAATTTAGAAACATTTTATAATAGCTCAATTCCCTATGTTACCTTTTCCCATCTATAAAGCACCCATAAACATTACAACTAAAAACTGGATCCCACCATAACTGAAAACAATAAATAATCCCATGAAAACATTTACATATGTCAAAGTAAGATAGAATGTCACAAAAAGTTGCTAACACAGAGAAACAAGCTAAAATCACATAAGCATGGAAATTCAATCACAAGATCATGCTATAAACAGTTGTCATAATAGAATGCATGATAATGTATTACCTAAAAAGGTAAAAATCAAAGCGTTGAATAAAAAAAGGAACAACATAATTCTTAGTAGTTGACATACTAATGAAACTATATGTCATGGCATTTAAATTTTTATGTGCCTAATTTGATGCATCTGTGTTTTATCCTCTTCATACCAGGACAAGGGTAATATTCATATGTCCATAAATAATAAGCAGCAGACCGTACACCAATAACTCTTAGTGAAATCATATCAAGTGTAATAGTGAAAAAAATAAACAAAAATAGCATCACTGACCACATGGTCACTCCCCATACATGTGGTTATATGTCACAAAGACTACTATTAACCATGCACTGACACTTTCAATGTATCCTATCTACCAACCCAAATAATTAAACAAAAGAAAAAACCAGCTCTTATACTACTTTTGTAGTGTCCCGACCTAGGTCACCGGTAATATGGTGGATGGACCGATCACCACATGGCCTTAAGAGTACCTCCACATATGGCAAAGGCTGCCAACTAGAAGGTAGGGTGTAATGATAGTTAGTGGGGAGACTATACACTCTTATCAAAGTTGTGATGAATTATAATATAGTTAATAACAATCAATAGTGGAAGCAGTATATATCATTTATAATGGAGTAGAATACAGATTTAAAATAAATGAACAAATGTTTCCAATGCCAATTTATACAATAGATGAATTAATGACATGGTATTGATACATGAAGGAATGTATTAAATAATACAACATGATTTTTAATACTTTAAAATGTTGGAATCATAAAAATGAATGTACTAAAATCACAAAGGAGATATCCTATAGAAATCTAAGAACCCGCCCAGTCCTTTCCTCCTAACTCCTGTGTACAAGAAAACAAAAACAAGAAAGGTACTAGGCCCTGCGAACTATAAAGGTCTACTCGGGTACCCCTATTCAATTGTAGCCCAAGTAGGGTGTGATATATAAATCATAATAGGGTGACACCACCAGTGTCTTGCCCAGTCTCAACAGTGTGGTATATAAACATTAAATAGTGTCCAAGCATGCATAAATAATGTAAGCAATCGAATGTAACCAAATACAAAAGTGCATGCTTCATCCCTCAGCTTGTGTATGAACATGTAACCAGTTAAATAGTTAAGTAATTACCATTTTATATTAATGGGTCAGGTAAGGGATATCCAGCACTGACATCACCCCATGATAGTATAAAACAGGGAAGCTTCCATGATGTAATAAGGATCCTGGAGAATTATATATAGTGATGGAGATCTAGGGTAATAAAAATGTTATGTAGATATCACATAATGCTAAATCAGTAGTATATGATTCTAGATAAGGGATAAAAGTATAATCCAAGAAGTGTAATCCATGGCATTTCACAATAAGTGACGTACCGAGTACATGTATTTTCTACCAAGATAAAATGGGGCTATGAAATGATTAGGCCCGATGGCTTTAACCATGGAACATATATGTCAATGTTTGACCAAAGAAGTGTATCCAAGGCATCCTATGATGATATTTAGTAATAAATTCCAAAGGTAACAGACAAGGTAACATAAGGCATGAGGTCCGCTATCCCAATAGTATCTGGGTCCAGCTAAGGGATAAAGGTGTTATCCAAGGAGTGTAGTCCAAGGCATTCCACGATGAGGCTCCTATCAAGTCCAATGAGTGCATCAATAATAAAATGGTTCTAAGAAAGGATAGGGTCTCTGGATTGTATCCAAGGAAGCTACTTTTCAATTCTAGATCCAAGCAGTGTATCCAAGGAATCCTATTTTACTACATGGGGGATCCAAAAGTATTATATTGGGCATCTAATGATAAGAAAATGTACTATATCTAGGATAGTCTTAACCATAGCAAGCTTTCCATGAATTCATAATGGGGTACTCGAGTTCCCAAGGTATTCTCTAATCATAATCCATGACAATCTCAAGTCTAACCAGTCTTATTTAATAATGAAATAATTTAATAATCCATTTTTTTCAAGTCGTTTCATCCATTAGTGTGGATAGGTCAACTAGCATTGCAACCATTTATTTATTTTCTCCTTCCTTGCCTTCCATTTGTATATAAAGTTCATGTAGCATTGAAACCACTTATTTAATAAATCAATTAAAAGATATTCAATAATTAAGGATCACTCTTCTACTTTCCATCAACATGTCAAGGGGTGTTATGGACATGTAACCATTATTCAATTAATCTAAATAAGGATAAGTGATATAATTATCATACATTCCAATTCAAAAGTAACATTTAATAGTCAATTCAAACAACATACCATAGGAGTGTAATGTGATGTGCATACATGGTACTTAAAATTGTGAGATTCATAGGATAAGATTAACATTTAATATAGAATTTATTACCTTTATAAATTTTATGACAAGGAACATCTAAACGGTGGCTCAAATGTGTGAAAACAAAAGAAAAAAAATTATTGAAAACATTATACATGTAAAGTCCAATTCAAAACCTTTCTAAGAACATAAGAGGTAGCCTGGACCTTTCAATTATTTCAAAAATGTGAATCTGTTTTTCTGATTCCATTAGGGGCATGACCTAAATAATACATATTTCAAAATAACATCAAGGAATAAGAATTACAAACATGTCATGTCATGAAGTCACGGTTTAATTTCTACTTTTCAACATGAAGGTAGTGCACCTCCATTGCAGGGGTTTTATTATGAAATCATTATATTGTTCACTAACAAATAACAATTCACATTCAGAATTTAAAACACGAAACATACTGAATTCATTTTCAAGAGGCATTAAATTTAACAACATCACTCCATTAGTTTAAATCTATCAGAAGTGAAGTATCTAATTATGTAATGAATTTATAGAATCTGAGGGCTTGGAAATAGACCCCACCTCAGGTGGAACAAGGTCGTCCACTTCGGCCCTTGGTTCTTTCTAACTAATGGATACTGCTCCCCCAATGAGTATATTCACTTTCACACATGTACAGGAATATCTAGACACTATGAACACACCCACATGGCATGGGAATGAGAAAGACGATCCTTACACATATGCTTATGTGCAAATAACATTTTCTAGTCTACTATGCATACATTTTTATATATATTCTTTGGCACAACTTGCCCTAGTCTTGTGTACTCATAACCATGGATATTCAAACACATAATATGAGAATTGAAATACATATATTTACATACCTATGCATATGAAGGCATGTATCTCTAGACATAATGAATAAAAACCTAAAGAAACAACACAACTCACTATGCAGAAAAAATTAAAGGTGCCTGATAACACATAAAGGGACCAAAACAGATGGTGCAAAAACCATCAATGGGCATAAAACCTCACATCAGGTGTCGATGTTTAACCCAAAAGAGATCAAACCACACTTAAAATCTCCACACACTACAATAGACATTTCGGGAACTCATAAATACAAAATTCCCTATTATTATCATGTGAAAAAAAAGAAAGAGGTGAAAACCTTACCCCGAAACCATGTTGATGGACCAAAACTACCTGATCCAACTCGCCTTCAACTGCGGTTTTCAGAACATGCTTCAAAACACCCTGAGAAGTGATGTGTACCAACATAGAACAAGAAGAAACTGAGAATCAGATCACCCCAAAATCCCGAGGGTTCCATTTAACTACATTGGATGAAGATTAAGCTGAAAAACGACCAAAATATAGGAGAATGAGAAAGAGAGAAGCCTACTTTGGAGATTCTGTTGCCGAACTGGTGGAAATACTGATATAATCTATGAAGGAGGACATGTGGTATGATATGGGGTCGTGTACGAAGAAGGGGGAACCCCTTTGGGCTGCTATGTGTTGCGGGTCGAGGCGAAGAGTGGGTGATGCAAAGTCATTAAATTTAAAATTGATTTTATTTTTAAATAAATAAATTCTCTAAAACAACCTTTTTGGATGGTTTGACCTGCCATGTTTTCGAAACCACATGAAAACGGTGTGGCACCCTCTGCTTCCAAGAAGCACACCGCAAGGGATAGATTCATGGTTTAGAAAAATGTGTCTTACTTGTGTGAAAAGTCATTAACCATATTAAAAAGGTGTTTCATGGTTAACTACAGAGGGCCACATAGTTTATCAGATTCGGCACAAACTGTAAAACCTCTACTAGAATTTAAAATAAGATGTTTTTTGGGTCCATCACTACTGAATCATCTTGTGCCACTTAGAGACTTCTTAGGCATTCACGAATGTCCAAAAACAACTCATATAGTTATTCCAACACCTAGAATTATTTTATATACATGGTTTATAAAACTGACCTGTCTAGAAATTTCATATGATCAAAAAATATCATATTTTTGTTTGGTTCTAAAAACGTGATTCTACAGTGTATACTATTTTTACATATGCTATTTACATTGAATGTAAATTTATTTATTTAGGAAATTTTGAAAATTTTATATTGTTTAAAAAAAATAGATATTTAATATGGATGATTTTTTATCAATTAAAATAATTATTGTAATATTTTTTAATTCATTTGAAAGGTAGTATATTACTTAGGGAGTAGTTACGGTAAGCCCCACGATGCATTCGTAGTCTCATGTGAGTAACCGATTTTCTAAATCAGATAAGTTTCTTCCAGTAGAGATAAACTATCAACAATATTAATCTTGAATGTAAGTATCTTGAAAATGGGCAATGACAGTTCATATGTTTAGAAATATGAATTCCACTATTAATTGTATTCCATGAGATAATTCAATTAGTTATAATATTCATGGTAATTTTTTCAAGATCATATAATATTTTATTTGGAATTATTTAATCATTTTTATTCATATAAAATTATGCAAATGATATTGATCAATTGAGATGTTATTCAGTTCATTACAATCAAATAATGTTAATTACTTATCTATTAATGTATTCAAGATTATAAATGGAATGTATGTTCCGTAATTTTTCAGTACCTACTAGTTATTCTATAATTACAGATGAAATATTCCATGGTAATTAACCATTACTGATCATTAGATCTCAGACTATTTTTTATGATTCAACATGATAAGAAGAAGATATATTTGAATTAGTTTTCAATGATGTATATTATTTGATATTGTCATGTATTATGTTTTATTTTCTATTCCCAATTAATATTTATTGTTATTTGTGTATATATTTCTCCAAAACTAATAAAAGTGACTTTTCCTTCCATATTATCTCCATTGTATATGTACCAATGCAACAAAGTAAAACACTGAAACTAGAAAACATGGTGGAAGATAATTATAGTTGGTATCAAAGGAAATTTTGTAAAAACCATAGGATGTATAGTAATAAAAACATGGATTATGTGACTAAATCACATGACATCCATTAAGGGTAATTATAAGAGAACATCCTAATGTTTTTGTAAGGTAGAAATTATGTGGTGTTTATAAGTAATAAATACTTATATATAAATTATATGTTGAAATGGTTTAGTAAAAAAGATACGAAGGGGTAATTAATAAAATATTCTATATTGTGCAAGAACCTATTGGTCACATGTTGAATAACAAAAGGCCTTCTTATGTACCTATTCAGACACTCCTATGGGATTGTATTAGGATAATTTAGTTTTTCTATATAAACCATTATGATGGATTTGGAAGTTAATATATCCCCAATGAAACAACATTTTATGATTATTAGATAAAAAATGCATGAAATATTAATTTCGGTTATGTGTTATAGCATTTTTTTCTATATTTTTTGATTAATAATTGTTTTAGCTCCTCTATTGTATGCCATAATTTATTAATTGTGACTAGGAAAACTAATGGGAAATAGATTACTCGACAAAATCCCAATGTTAAGAATTTTCATTTCTAAAAAATATTAAAACAATATTTAAATAGGGAAATTTTTTAAAATGTAAATAAGATAATTAAGTATTTTTCACATGTGATAATTTTGGGAAGAAAAAACACGGTACATTCTGAAAATGAGTGAGATTTTTCTATATGTGAATAGATAAAGTACAACAAGTTATTAAATTATTGCAAAATATTATTTCAAATAAAAAATGCTATAAATGTAAAGATGTGGGGCACTATGATAATCAATTTCCCCAGAATTTATGGAATACACCTCAACTGAAGGGAATGAAACTTGATCAAGCTAATATTAATACCATATAGTTTTTTGGAATGACTAATGTTCATGTTTATGGATATGTAAATAATCCATTTGAGTATTCTATCATCAATATCATCATTATAATAATTTTGAAAGGAATTGTTTTTGTAATATAGGTATTTTCACTAAGAATTAAAAATTTTAGGTTGATCTGAATCGATGACCAAGATAAATTATTCAATAAAAGGTTTAACTTAATGAAAGACATGTGGTTGAGGAAATTATGTCCTTAATATTTTCCAGATGTTTAGATAGTGATATTTGATTAAAATATTAATGATAAGAATAATGTAAATTAGATAGTGATGACTACCATGGAACTAATTAATGTTTTATTAACAATTCGTCTTATACAATCATTGATGGATTCTAAATAATTTTTGGATTCATATAATAAAAAAAATAAAATATGTTTTATTAAAGGAATAATGGAAAAATAATTTTCTTTCAATAAGTTTTTACAATAATTTTGTTACTAACATGTTTTAATAGAATATATGATAAAGGTATTCACTTGTTTGGGAGGTAATTATTATTATCCACTTCATTTTTTTTAAATTTTAATGGTATGTTAATTTTTTATATTTACAGGCCTTCATAATAATGCATTAGAAATTTATATATTGGATGGTTCATAAGGTTTTCCATTTATTAAATGGTCATATATGAATATTTCAAGATGTTTTAAAAAATAATGTATTACACCATAGTATGATTATTTACGCATATTGGATAATTTGTGAAAAACATATTGGATTTTGGAAAATAGTTAGAGACAGAAAAATGAACTTTTAAATAATTTATGGATATTTTGATCTATTAAGCCCGAATTTATGTTCATCATGAACAAAATAAAATAAGTTTATGACATTTATGTTTATGTAAGAGATATAATTTATTTCTGTAATCATAGCCATGTGAAATAATAATGCATATGAAATAAAAATATATCTTGTTCGAAAACTCCATTATATTCATAGAGAGTAAAATAAAACTTCATCTTTTGCAAAGTTTTTTTTTAAAAAAATAATCATAATTACATTATTTCTAGTATATAAATTAGCTTTTTCACACCTCTAGTTTATGGATTTTTGTTTATTAACATTTTTTAACCATGTCCTCCATTAAACTACATCTGTAATTTTTTGTTAGTTATCTCTATCCTATCTATTCCAAAATTTCCCACCCATGTTCCAGTTCTACGAAACATAATTATATAATTATTATGTATGACCATTAGAACTTCCATTTCTCTCTTATTAAGAGGAAATATTAAAAATCCATTTACAATTTGGTTTTTTAAATAATGGTATTATTAAATCTCTAATACAAGATTACTATGGTCATGTTCATATTATGAGAATGAAATTTATTTAAAGGGTGATGAATGTAAAATCATGAATTTATAAAATATTAAAATTTTAATAAATACATTATGTGAAAATAATATTTTTTTATCTTTTATCACATTAAACTATATATTTATGATGACTTATGTCACACCCACTATTTCAAAATTTATTTATTTCATTAATTTTCATTGCATTGGTTAGTTCGGATCGAAACCCGACTTAAGTTTTCGAGTCCCTTGTGTTTTGGTCTTGTTTGCGTCTAGCGCGACGCGGTCGAAGCTGCGCGGCCTCGCTTGGGTCCCCGCGCGGCCTCGCCGATTCACCGCACTCCTTGCCGGTGTTTAATTAATGAAATAAAACTAATTAGCAATTGTGTTAATAATAATAATAATCGTAATAATTTCATTTGAGATTATTATTATTATTATTATTGTTGTTGTTTCTCTTTTAGTTTATTACAATTGTTATTTGCTTTGTTAATTTTCTTATTATTGTTATTATTATCTTAATTTATATACTTTTTATTTTATTCTAGATTTATCAAATGAGTATTATTTTTTTTATCCTCATTATTCATATTCCAGTTTATTATTATTATTATTATTATTATTATTATTATTATTATAATTTTACTTATTTTATTTGCTTTATTTCTTTTTATTCCCCCCCCCCCCGTTTTCTTTTGTTTAGGGCTTTGCCCTTTTTTTTTCTCCCGAACCGCGTTTCTTCTCCCCCCCTCCTGCGAGCCGTCACCCTCCCTGCTCGCACCTCTCCCCTCCGGCGACCTGCCGTCACCCCGCCTCCCCTGCTTCGCCTCGAATCGCACCCATGAGCCACCGCCAGCCCCCCGGCCCTATCCGCTACAGCCCCCCCCCCCCCTCATCTCCCAGGTGCGCTGCTCCCCTGGACGCCGAAGCCCTGCACCTCCACTCTCCTTCGCGACGCCCCATGTTCCTCCGGCCAGCCTGCTCCCTCTCCCGGTTTGCGCCGCACCCACAATCTCCCCTCGCCCGCGCCGTCCGATGGAGCCTCGCCGGACCTCCACCGGCGCAGCACCACCATCCGGCAAAACCACACTGTTTGTGGATTTGAGTTTTCTTTTTTTATTTATTTATTTATTTCATTCATTTATTTTCTATATTTGAAGTTTGGTTCTACAATGGGTTTTGATTCTGGATTTGAGGTTTAATGGTTTGTTTTGGGGCCTTAATTTGAGGGGTTTGGGTTTGGATTCATGTTTTTTTTGGGTTCGTGTTAGGTTCAATGTGGTGAAAACAGCACGCGATTAAAGCTGTGCGCTGCAATATGATGTTTTCACTCCAATTTTGAGGATTTATACATGCCGGTAGGTGGTTCCATGTCTTTACATCTTTTAGATAATTTAGTTTGGTTGTTTAATTAATTTAATATGTTATATGATTTAATTGCATAATGAGATCCATGTTTATAATGTTCTGGCATGCTCGTCTGAGGAGATTGGATTTCCAAAATAGTAGGCTCTTGTTGTTTATATGTGTGTTGTCATATAAATGATTTGTTGTTCTTTAAAAGTTGTGTGAAATGCATTTTTAAACATTGTTTGACATGCAGGCATCATGAAAATTTCACTTTCTTTAGAAATGATCATGTTTTCTTCATTTTGAACTTGTTGGGGTAAGTCCAAAAATTGTTTAATCAAATGTTTTTATGGTGCAAATGTGGTTTTAGAATATTTGAGTGCGAAATTGATTTTTAAAATGGTCTTAGCACGTAAAAATATGTTTTGTTTTGGTGCAATGTTTTCAAGTTGGGTTCTAGGTGATGTTTGGTTGGTGCGAACTTAGTTTTTATGGGTAATTGAGTTGTGTATGATAAAATTGGGTTTTTAATGTGTAGCGAATCATTTTAAGAGGTGCAGATGGTTCAGACGATTGTGTAGTTGGGTGAAACTAGTTTTAAGGACAATTTATTAAGCAAGTGGTTTGAACGACTCCCTTCTTTGTAATTGGGTGTGTTTATTTTTGTCGGCCCTTGTTGTGTTATTAAAATAATTCTTCCTAAGTTGTGCAAATTGTTTATGTTCTTGTTTGAGCATTTTTTTAATGGGGTTTTTTGTGAAACGATTAGGTAACGACAAATATATTTTTGGAAGGGTATTTTTGGCGTGCGTGAGTTTTTGAAATGTTGTTTGGGTGTGAAAATAGTGACTTGTGTGAAATGTCTGGTTGGGTCTGTGATATGGGAAAAACAATATACCATGTGAATGTGAAACTTGATTGAGCACAAGGGAAAACCCTGGGTATCTAGGTGGGAGGACAAGAACTAGTGCGCTAATGAGCCGGATGGGTATCGTCCCTGTCTCACTTAGCTGGATTGACGATTTCAACACTAACTAAACATGATATCTGAGGGTCGTGGCCTTCTAAGACACGTGTTCTGAGGGTCGTGGCCTTCTAAGCCACGTTTTCTGAGGGTCGTGGCCTTCTAAGCCACGTTTCACCGAGACTCGAGGTTCTAGGGTCTCACTCGAACTACATGAACCTTAGGGGATTTACCCATAGTGCTCTACCATCCTTGGTGTGGTTCCATCCATCGGCATATGGAGGACCACTTGGGTGTGAGTGTGTGTGTGTGTGAGTATGTGTGTGTGTGTGTGGGTGTGTGTGTGTGTGTGCGCCCATAATGAACTTTTCTCTTCCTCTTTGAAAATCGTGTTTGTGAAATAAGTTCTCTTAGTGTTTTCCTTTAGGGTTTGGCTTGTAAATGTTTCCTTTAAAAGTTTTTCGAAAGTATAACTTCATTAATCACATTAAATTGTCCTTTTGATGTTGTGGCATGGAACATTTTTTATTGGGTGGCATCCTACTGGGCCTTTAGCTCACACCCTACATACACCCTTGGGTGTATGTAGATTCTTATTTCTTGTGTGTTCCAGGTTGTGCATCGTGCTCAGTGATGGTGGTTGGTCGTTGGTGGTCTTCTCGTGCAGGTTAACGTTTGTGACGTGTGGATTTCACACCTCTCCTGTCGCTTTGAGGTTTGAGTTATAGTTTTAGTCACTTTTGTTGTCGTTTATTTTTGGACATTGGTTCTAGTTGTAAACCTTTAAATTTTGATTGTAGTTTTAGGGTCTCTTTGGTTGTCGATTCCAAGTTTTATTTTTATTATCTTGTTAGTGTTTGTTTATACCATTTCGGGTAAACCGTTCCCACAGGCTACTCTTGATACCCAGGCACTTGTGCCAGCCCGTGGGGATCTGGAACGCCCTTCGGGCCTTGCCGCAGACCGGGTCGGGCGTCGGGCACCGGGTCGGGTGGTGACTCGACCTGGTTCATGACAAAATGGTATCAGAGGGGAGGTTTGCTCTCTTGGGTCGTTTTCTTTTGAAATGGAATCCGAGTCGACCAAAATTAAGGTTTTCGGGACTCGACGTCCTGGCTACGAGTAAGGTGCCTGGCCAGCACACCTCGTGGCGGGACTCAAGTCACCAAGGTATGTTGGGGTTTGTCTGAGTTTTTGGTCCTTACAGTTAATCTTGTCTAAGGGAAATGAAAAGGGGTAAGGTTAGTGGTCCTAGTGAGCTCGCAGGGTCTGGCAAGCCATGTGGAGCCGGGGACGCTGTCCTAGAATGCCCTCCGTGCCGGAGGCGTGACTGGCGTGTGGCCGCCAACCATACGTTCCAACCACCCGCTGACACAAGTTTTCTCTTGCATTGTTTCTCGTCTCCTTGTTTTGGATTCGTGGGAATTTGGTTTTTAAGTAAACATGTTTTGGTCTTGGAAAATGTTTTCAAATGAAGCACTTTGAAAATGAAATGGAGTGTGAGGCTTGAAAAGTGTGGGTTGGATGTTTTGGTTTTGAAAAAAAAAGAATGGCTTGTTTTTGACCCTTGGTGTTCTCGTGGGAAACCACATGCATGAGTGTATGTGAAAGGGGGAATGGTTAATGGCACGAGTGGATGAGTGCTTGGATGGATATGAGGTGGGTGCCAGTGCGGCACGGGAACATGCATGTGCGAGGCTCATGGGACGCCATTGGTGTTTGTGAAACCCACCGGGTTTGCTTATTTTCAAAATGTTTTGTTAAAGGTAAGAAATTTGGTGTTTTTGTAAACAATGTTTGTTTGGCGTGTCCTTGTGTTTTGAAAAATGTCGGATGTGAGGCGTTTTGAGCCGAGGACTTTTTCGGAATGGTTGTGTCCTGAGTTTGAATTCTTATTTGTAAGTTGGTATGAAAGCGTGTATCTAGTTAATTCTTTTGAAAAGTACCTCGGGGAGCCATTGCAGTGGTTTCCCCTACACGTGTGGTGTTCGCTTGTGGTTTGTCCTGACCATTGGACCAGTTCGGTTGGGTCCAAGGATTTATTTCATGGCTAGGGCACACCCCCAATAAAGAGTAATGTGAGAATAATGTGCGACCACAGATGGTTCGCCGTTGGCCGACCCTCCAGTTGACCAAAATTAAGCGGATCCTCTCGCATCGGAATGACAGATAAGAGGGGAGCTGAAGGGAGTTTTGGTCCTTTTGAGTTTTCTGAATCGTCGGGTATGAAGTTGACATTGTTGTGTCTAAAGGTCCCCCTGGAAGCAGTGAAAGAAATTCCAGCGGGAAGAGCTGAAGGCGGTTTGGAATTATTATTGTTGACCAGTGTCCGGAAGGGCTTTGTACTACTTTCATCGGATGCAAGGGTCATGTTTGGTGAAGTCCTGTAGCATGAGGTCCCTTTGGTAGTCAACGGTTGTTTGGAAGCGGTAAAGGAGACTCCAGTGGGGAAAAGGTGGAAGAAACTCGAAGTTGTTGGTGCGGTCTATCGTTCTAAATGACCTCTGGTCTTTGGTTTGTTTCATTTAAGGAATGATTCATGTTAGGCTACTAGTTTGGAAGACCAAGTCATATGAGGATGCTACGGTCGTTCGCAGGAATCACGTGTTGTTCAAGACACAGTTTAAAGTCTTTCTCAGTGTAAAGTTCCTCTCAACAGCAACAGTCGGGTCCAGGTGACGATTGGTGGTGTCGTGTTCTCATTCAGCGTGATAAAGGGTGATTCACATGCACCATTTCAACTCTGGTCTTGGCGAATGTTCCGCGTATGATCAGTCAGATACTGTAATGTGTTGTGTTTGATGGTGTTGCCTCGGGTGCAATATGATTGCGTGTGGCACCAAAATGAGAAGCTCCACTCGAGAGTCTTCATTTCCAGGCTGCGAGGCAGAAGATGCTTCAAACGTTAGAGCTCCAGCCATAGGCCTCGGAGTGAAGCTGGCGCGTGGTCAGGAACCCCCAGGAGTTTATGGGACCCCAAATTTATTTCTGTCACCAGTGTTGAAAGTAGAGGCAGTTTAAGTTTTTTCCAAGGTTGTTCCGCTCCGAATGAGCCGTCTGGCTGCATAAGGTTTTCGCGACCATGTGGAGGTGTGTTCACCTCATTGCCTTAAAGTCTTGGGGATTGCGTCCCCTTGGATGCAATCGTTTTAGTGGTCCTTGTGGGAGTTTGTTGAGTAAATCTGTCTCAAATCTGAATAATGCTCATCCAGGAATGTGGGAATGATGGTTTGTCTTGGGTCATGCTTTTGACGCTCGGTAGTCGGGCCCCTCCCTCCCCGCCCCTTGTGGTGGGGTGTTTGGTCACCATTGAGAAATTTTCAATGTTCTATACCTTCCGTTAGTTCAAATGGTGGGGAGACCCACATTGGGTCTCGTACGAATGTATTTGGAATTAATCTGTGCTAGAATTTTCTTTAATGGCGGGGAGTCCGCTCGAACCTACCCGTGTCAGTTTTCCAGTCTCGTTTCGAGCATCATTGAGTTCCTAATGGTGGGGAGCCCCTTGGGCCTCCTCTTGTTGACCTTCTTCTTCTGTTTTTAAATATGGATTGGTGATAAGTGATAAGAGTGTTCTTGGACGTGGTTTGACCATTCTAACCAAATGATGGGGTTTTCGTTTAATAATGTTTGAGTTGTTTCGGCTTGCGAAGTTGGTTTCTGTGGGTGCGAGAGTTCCCTTCCTTGGTCAGTCAACTGGAGGTGTTCTAGCTCTTCGGGGCGGACAAAACATATCATAAAGTCTTTTTATGAGCTTCATGAGGTTTTCCTTAAGACACTTCCTCTGAGCACGATGCTTTGCCTCTTTGCTTGATGTTTGTGGAGATTCCCTTTGAACCTTAAGGGAGTGTGGTTTTCTGCCTTGGGGTCTAATTCTGGTTGTGGCTTTCCGGGGACGGAAAGCTTTATGGTGGGGAGAATTGTCACACCCGCTATTTCAAAATTTATTTATTTCATTAATTTTCTTTGCATTGGTTAGTTCGGATCGAAACCCGACTTAAGTTTTCGAGTCCCTTGTGTTTTGGTCTTATTTGCGACTAGCGCGACGCGGTCGAAGCTGCGCGGCCTCGCTTGGGTCCCCGCGCGGCCTCGCCGATTCACCGCACTCCTTGCCGGTGTTTAATTAATGAAATAAAACGAATTAGAGATTGTGTTAATAATAATAATAATCGTAATAATTTCATTTGAGATTATTATTATTATTATTATTATTATTATTATTATTATTATTATTGTTTCTCTTTTAGTTTATTACAATTGTTATTTGTTTTGTTAATTTTCTTATTTTGTTAGTATTATCTTAATTTATATACTTTTTATTTTATTCTAGATTTATCAAATGAGTATTATTATTTTTTTTATCCTCATTATTCATATTCCAGTTTATTATTATTATTATTATTATTATTATTTTACTTATTTTATTTGCTTTATTTCTTTTTATTCCCCCCCCCCGTTTTCTTTTGTTTAGGGTTTGCCCTTTTTTTTCTCCCGAACCGCGTTTCTTCTCCCCCCCCCCTCCTGCGAGCCGTCACCGTCCCTGCTCGCACCTCTCCCCTCCGGCGACCTGCCGTCACCCCGCCTCCCCTGCTTCGCCTCGAATCGCACCCATGAGCCACCGCCAGCCCCCCCCCGGCCCTATCCGCTACAGGCCCCCCCTTTCATCTCCCAGGTGCGCTGCTCCCCTGGCCGCCGAAGCCCTGCACCTCCACTCTCCTTTGCGACGCCCCATGCTCCTCCGGCCAACCTACTCCCTCTCCCGGTTTGCGCCGCACCCACGATCTCCCCTCGCCTGCGCCGTCCGACGGAGCCTCGCCGGACCTCCACCGGCGCAGCACCACCATCCGGCAAAACCACATTGTTTGTACATTTGAGTTTTCTTTATTTATTTATTTATTTATTTCATTCATTTATTTTCTATATTTGATGTTTGGTTCTACAATGGGTTTTGATTCTGGATTTGAGGTTTAATGGTTTGTTTTGGGGCCTTAATTTGAGGGTTTTGGGTTTGGATTCATGTTTTTTTTTGGGTTCGTGTTAGGTTCAATGTGGTGAAAACGACAAGCGATTAACGTTGTGCGCTGCAATATGAAGTTTTCACTCCAATTTTGAGGATTTATACATGCTGGTAGGTGGTTCCATGTCTTTGCATCTTTTAGATAATTTAGTTTGGTTGTTTAATTAATTTAATATGTTATATGATTTAATTGCATAATGCGATCCATGTTTATAATGTTCTGGCATGCTCGTCTGAGGAGATTGGATTTCCAAAATAGTAGGCTCTTGTTGTTTATATGTGTGTTTTCATATAAATGATTTGTTGTTCTTTAAAAGCTGTGCGAAATGCATTTTTAAACATTGTTTGACATGAAGCCATCATGAAAATTTCACTTTCTTTAGAAATGATCATGTTTTCTTCATTTTGAACTTGTTGGGGTAAGTCCAAAAATTGTTTAATCAATTGTTTTTATGGTGCAAATGTGGTTTTAGAATATTTGAGTGCGAAATTGATTTTTAAAATGGTCTTTGCACATAAAAATATGTGTTTTTTTGGTGCAATGTTTTCAAGTTGGGTTCTAGGTGATGTTTGGTTGGTGCAAACTTAGTTTTTATGGGTAATTGAGTTGTGTATGTCTAAATGTGGGTTTTTAATGTGTAGCGAATCATTTTAAGAGGTGCAGATGGTTCAGACGATTGTGTAGTTGGGTGAAACTAGTTTTAAGGACAATTTATTAAGCAAGTGGTTTGAACGACTCCCTTCTTTGTAATTGGGTGTGTTTATTTGTGTCGGCCCTTGTTGTGTTATTAAAATAATACTTCCTAAGTTGTGCAAATTGTTTATGTTCTTGTTTGAGCGTTTTTTTAATGGGGTTTTTGTGAAACGATTAGGTAACGAAAAATATATTTTTGGAAGGGTATTTTTGGCGTGCGTGAGTTTTTGAAATGTTGTTTGGGTGTGAAAATAGTGACTTGTGTGAAATGTCTGGTTGGGTCTGTGATATGGGAAAAACAATATACCATGTGAATGTGAAACTTGATTGAGCACAAGGGAAAACCCTGTGTATCTAGGTGGGAGGACTAGAACTAGTGCGCTAATGAGCCGGATGGGTATCGTCCCTGTCTCACTTAGCTGGATTGACGATTGCAACACTAACTAAACATGATATCTGAGGGTCATATCCTTCTAAGCCACGTGTTCTGAGGGTCGTGGCCTTCTAAGCCACGTTTTCTGAGGGTCGTGGCCTTCTAAGCCACGTTTCACCGAGACACGAGGTTCTAGGGTCTCACTAGAACTAGATGAACCTTAGGGGATTTACCCATAGTGCTCTACCATCCTTGGTGTGGTGCCATCCATCGGCATATGGAGGACCACTTGGGTGTGAGTGTGTGTGTGTGTGAGTATGTGTGTGTGTGTGTGTGTGAGTATGTGTGTGTGTGTGTGTGGGTCTGTGTGTGTGTGTGCTCCCATAATAAACTTTTCTCTTCCTCTTTGAAAATCGTGTTTGTGAAATGAGTTCTCTTAGTGTTTTCCTTTAGCGTTTGGCTTGTAAATGTTTCCTTTAAAAGTATTTTTAAAGTATAACTTGAATAATCACATTAAATTGTCCTTTTGATGTTGTGGCATGGAAGCTTTTTTATTGGGTGGCATCCTACTGGGCCTTTAGCTCACACCCTACATACACCCTTGGGTGTATGTAGATTCTTATTTCTTGTGTGTTCCAGGTTGTGCATCGTGCTCAGTGATGGTGGTTGGTCGTTGGTGGTCTTCTCGTGCAGGTTAACATTTGTGACGTGTGGATGTCGCACCTCTCCTGTCGCTTTGAGGTTTGAGTTATAGTTTTAGTCACTTTTGTTGTCGTTTATTTTTGGACATTGGTTCTAGTTGTAAACCTTTAAATTTTGATTCTAGTTTTATGGTCTCTTTGGTTGTTGATTCCAAGTTTTATTTTTATTATCTTGTTAGTGTCTGTTTATACCATTTCGGGTAAACCGTTCCCACAGGTTACTCTTGATACCCGGGCACTTGTGCCAGCCCGTGGGGATCGGGAACGCCCTTCGGGCCTTGCCGCGGACCGGGTCGGGCGTCGGGCACCGGGTCGGGTGGCGACTCGGCCTGGTTCGTGACAACTTACCTGAAATAAAAACTTTTACTGAATAAAAATATATTATTATTATTTATTAGAATAAATTTTCACATACCTATTTGGATATTGGATATTAATATGAATAAATAACTTAATAAAATATATATTTTACACACTTTTATTATATAGAAATCAATTATATATAAAAAGATAATCATTTAAAATAGAATGAAATGATTTTTGGAAAATATAATGTTATTTCAATAAGAATTTTTAATTAAAAAATGTACAAAAAATTAATAATTTTTATTACAACATTTATAATATATTTTTAAATATATAAATTATTTTTTTTGTAACGATATACCAAAATTAAATTTGGGTAAATATTTTCCATTTTTCTAAATGGTTTCATTTTTTATGAACAATTTAAAATACTAAATTTTAATTTATAACTTCCTTTATGTTTTAATAATTTCTATTGTTAAATTAATTCTCAAAATAGTTTTAAAATAAAATTAATTTTATTTCTTAATAATTAATCCTATTTTAGAATTTTTAATTATATTATTATTCAATTTTGATATAAAAACATTTTATATATTTAATCATTTTATTTTTAAAACCCCACTATCTCATCGCATCTGGGTAATTAATATTAAAATAAATTATAAGAGTAATGTTTTGGTAATTTGGTCAGATAGATTTCATATTTTGAATCAACTTAATTTATACTATATAATAGGTTATACTTAATTTCATTATAATATTTATTAGTTAAATAAATTTTAAATCATTACTATAATTAAGTAAAACAAGTTTATTAGGGGTTAAACATAATAGCAAAGGGGAAAAATGACCAACCAACAAATCCAAAACCCATATTCTAAAATTATTTATACCCTTATCACCATATTCCCTATTTTTAAGAGTTATAGTGAAAATATTATATGAATGTGGTTTATATAATAAGATATATAATGAAAAAGAAAAAAATCTACCATCTATGCATTTCATATCTACAAAGCATTGGGATAGGGAAAAAAACATTGATTCAGATATAAATATTTTAGTAAATATAAATAATTTTTTATCGTGATAAATTATTTTAATTAATTATATATAAAATAATTACATTAAATTATTATGAAATTGTTTCATGTTATTTATTTGGTTAACAATTATAAAGAATAAATGATAATAAAAAAAATTAAATGGGATTTAAATAGAAATAAATACTGAGTTAAATTACTTTTTTAGTTTATTATATCTTGTTAAACTAGTTATACTATAATATATTTGAAATCTATAATTTAACTGGTATTTTATGTGAATAAATTTTAAATTTTCATTACTGTTATTTTATAATTAAGGAAATTTTAATAAATGATTTCAAATTACTAAAAATGTTATCTTGTCATATGTTATTTTTAAGTGTCAATAAATATCACCTATGTTCCATTAATGGAACATTTTTTTCTTTTTTAATGACTATATTGACCCCATAAATAGAGAAAACCTTCATAGTGCATTTTAGCTTCAAATTGTGTATTTAAACATTATATGAATTTATATAAAATTTAATTTTTTTTTCTAACAACAAAATTTAATTAAATAAATATGAATTAATATTTTAATAAATTATGATTTTTTTTAATAAAAATAATTTAAAATGTTTTCTTAAATGATTAATCTCCATGGTAAATTAAAATATAAAAGTTATCGTGGTTAAAAATAAATGGAAAAAATTGAATAAAATTAATGACTCTAGAATTACATTACTAAAATGTGTTACTTTTTTTAGACAAATGTTCTTATAAAAGACATGACCCCTAAACAATTATTTAATATTTGAGGCACATGACATTATGGTAGGCCTCCAAATTGTAAATTCTTTTGGGTATTTACAAAAATCCACTCTACTAAATTATACACGGGGACTCTCTCCCCTATCTTATCCAAATCTGTCACGATATTTGTTTCGAGTAACCCCTGACCATATAAAATTCAAAATTACCTCCCCTTATCTTATAATTCTTCGTTTATTCAAAAATTCATTCAATATATTTAGTGAAAAAATAAATAGTATACTTGAATAATATGGAACATTCATCACCAAGCGTCTTTGTTTTACTTATTTCAAAACCTCCACCAAATTTTTATTCAAAATAAAAATATAATATTTTAAAAATAATATGTATGATGGGATGTTTTTGTATTATGAGGATGACCTAAAAAATATCTACATCCCTCAAATGGGTTTTAAATCATTTTATCTTTCTACCATTGACTACCACCTCACAAATTGATGTCATTCATTTTTTTCATTACCTCATATCATGGATGGGAATTATGATAAATTTAAATAATATATGTGATATAAATATATATATCATAATTTTAATGTTAGAGTAACTATATAATATATTCCTTAATATATTCCATTTTTTGTGAGATATAATATAGTGGCTAATGTGTCCAAATGAATACCTCCTTATGAAGTGATGTGATTCGTCTTTCAGTAGAACATTACATTGAGGTTGATACAATGTAAATTTAATGACTATATGTGATAGAATTGAAATAAAAATTATATCCGTGAAATATTAATCTTTCAAAATAGATAAAATATCATTCTATTTTGTTCACACTTAATGTTGATATTGTATTTTGTGCATCTGTGGACAGGCACCCTCATTAAGCAATGTGACTCTTTTCATCATCACTCAAAATTATTAACATATTGTTTTAAAAATAAATAAATAATATTGTATAAATATGATATTATGATCATTCTAAAAATATATAATATTAATTATACCCTTTCCATATTTATCATTGAAAATGGAAAACAATACTCATGTGTATGTGTGACCAATCGTCTCCATGATCGTTACATACATAATATTACAAAACCATAATTCATGATTTTATTTAATAGTATAATTGATGTAAAAATATGATATTTTTCATGATTATTATTATTTAGAAGATAGAACTATATAATTTTCACATAAATGGGAAATTTCATGACGAAACATGAATGATGAACAAGTGCATATAACACCCGAAATAATGTATATAATTAAATATTATTAGATAACGAATGATAATATGTTGTAAAAGAATCATATATTATATCATAAATATTTATATTGATCTATTATATGTTAATAAAATTCTTATAAAAACTATTTATTAAGTTTAATGAACATTCAATCATATATAAGCTTAAGATTAGTTAATTTATCAATGTTTCTCTTCATTAAGACATGTTGTAGTTGTATGCACCCAATATCATTAATATAGTATATCTACATCCCATATGAATTTTAATATCATGAATAATTATAAATTAATGGTAAATTATGTTTCAATTTCAATTATATCATCAAAAATAATTTTATTAATGTTACATTGTGTTAATAGTTATCATGTAAATTTACATTCCATGGGGACTTATTTTTTATCATTCACCAATTCACTTTTTTTGTGGATATAATACAGTTTTAACATTTAATATCATGACCAATTTATTCGCTATGGTATTTTATGTTTGAATTTAAATTTATTCTTTCATGGATATTTCACATCAAAATTACAACATGGTCATAGTTATTTTGAAATCCCACATTCTCTTGATAATTTTTAACCTTCTATTGAAATGGTCACATTCTGGTAATCAATTTTCACTAGAAAATTAATTTTTATTAAATATCCATATTTTTTGTAGCGGATATGATTATTTTCTAAATTTTATACAATTTTTACCTGTGGTTCTTACATTGAATATTATTTAATTAAAAAAATAAATAACAGTAAACACAAATCATTTTTTCAATAAAATATTTGATAGGGAACATTGGACATGAATTACATTGATAATTTGATATGTTATGAATTATTTGGACATAATCTACATGGGTTGGGGACTAGTTAATACAATATCCTTAATATATCACTAGTCTCATGAGACAATTTAAATAGCCAAATCCAAAATTATTATACCCACATACACAAATTGTCTTGATGATAGATCATGATTCTATTTTTCTTGTGGATATATCTTGAGAGTTCAGATGTATAACATTATATATTCCACTGTTATTGATATTCCATGTTTTAATTATGTTACCTTGAATAATAATTGTCATGTTCTAGTATCATATGATTATTTATATAGAATCATATGATTATTTCTATTCCTGGCATATTATTCATAGGTTATTGATTTATTGTATTGTTCATTAAATATTTAACTTTCCATATTGGTTATGCCTTATATATTCATGAATTACTGTTATATAAATGTAATGAATGTTTTGTTTTTTACCAAACCATATTTATTATTATATAATAAATCATAAAATCTACATCTTTTCATTTCCCAAACAATGAATTTGATCACACCATTAATTTTTTCCCTTTTCCAAAGAGGTGAATAAGGGAATTTCTAATTAGAATTAATGTATACAATTTATTTTTATTTTTTATTTTTTGTGTTTTATTTAATTTTTCTAATGTGAAATTTAAATCATTAATCCATCTGGTTGCCTAAAACATCTAGAATTATTATACCTTCAATATTCGACCCATAGAATAACAGAAAATGTTACAAAGTAAGACATAGACTCTGGTATACTAGGTTCGAATCCATTATATTCACGTAGATTATCATTCAGTTGAGCTAATGGGGTGGATCCATTCATGATCCATATGATGATCCCTTCAATATAATGTTTATGAATTCCATATCATCATAAAAATATATTTATTCCATCCCTTTGAAATAAATTTTTTTCCATATTTTGATAGCATTTCCACAACAATTAATATAAAAAAATCAACCATGGGTATAATAATGAAGTTAAAAAATATACCACATTTGTGTATCATAATGGGATCTGATAGTCACATATTAATTTTGTTGATACCTCAATTAGTATTCATGATAGAGAAATAACTTCTTTAGGATATAAGGAAATATTTAATTTCCTTTGATGAAATGGTAGATCTAAAATGGTGTGAAATTATGGAATCAATTAAATTACTATATAAATTTGAGGATATTATTATAGTACTTGCCACCACCTCATTAGAAAATTCATCCTCAGCTGTTCTTCTTTCATAAGCTTAGCCTTTCTCTCTTGGATTATTATTTTTTTAAATTCCCCTCTTGTATTGGATAATCGTTTTCATAAATCCCCATCTCTTGATAGTTTAAGAACATCATCTTGGAAGCTTTATTAATTTGATTTTTTTAGGAATACATTATACCTTATTTCATCACATATAAAAGACTCTCATCCCTAGAATTAATTTTTCATGATGTTTATTTCCAATTTATTACAGTCTAGAAATTCCACTATTCCCATCTTCCTTGTATCATGTTTCCATTTATATAGTGTTTAGAATCCCTCTTCTTATAATTCATTCTATCGATTTCATAATACATGCATAATTAATTATTTATATTTTTAGCACATAAGATGATGTCTTCGTATAATGTGAAATATTTTGAGAGATGTTTCTTTTAACGGAATAAATTATGACCCTAAAAAAACATTCAATATTTCTCTTTGGATTACGTATATACCATATAGTATTCCTTTATAACATTGTAATGTCGGATTAAGTCATGGGGATATTTTAATCATATTTTGCTTCTCAGGCTCATGAATTGTATTTCAATGTATTCTCATTGCTCATGTAGAAAATATTTTTCCCAAATAAGGTCCCTAAAACCCATCCAGTTCTTGCATATTATTTAGTCCCCCTCATTGGTATTTTCAAACAATTAAAATTATTGGTATGCATATTTGGAAAGATTATAAACATCAATGGCTACCTTATTCCTTTCATTACTTCCCACATTGATACATATATTATATATGGAATATCTCCATTTCTCAAAAAAATGTATTTCTAGTCCCATTAAATGATGGAGGTTACTAATTCACGATGAAACATATCATAGTTACACAACATATTTGACTTGAAGGATTATTCATACTGAAATGGTAATTTCTCATAACCTATTTTGGATAGACCAAAATTATTATTATTTATTCATTATAGATATAACTCTATCTCCACCATCATCAATATTATCTTACCTGGTTGGAAATACCTAAATTGAATATGTATATTGACATGGTTCTCATTTCTTCTTCTATTATCTATATAAAAACAATGAAAAACATTATATTATATAAAATATTTGTGAATCATAATGTATAATATCAATACCTGTTAATCACATAACAAAAATTTAAAAACAACAATCATTGTTATTCTCATAATTATAAAAAATGTATCTATAAAAGAACTTTCAATTGATAAATTATTCTCAATTATTATTTTATTGTTTGTAAATAAAATGGGAATTATCTAGATATTATTCCAATGATATTCAAAATATTATTGCATCAACTACAATTTTTATTAACTATGTAATGCATGAGTAAATCTCAATGAATTGTTTTCAGATTTATTACCCTTAAGATTAATCAATGGAAGAACCACTTCAAATTGTAATATCTAGATAAGGATTTATTTATAGGGGCCGATATAATTTCTAACTTATAAAAAAATTCTTATGTTATCCCATTCTTATAATTATCCTCGTAGATAGTCCTAGGGAAATTATTTCTAATCTATCTATCCCGAAAACTAGTTTCCTATGATTCTACTAGTCATTATCATATATAAAATTAAATGAACATGATGTCAAAATACTAGATTTTGTGGTTACATTATTTAATTTTCACTCGAGATACGTATTTTTTTTCTAATGTACACAATTTTTTTGTAGTCTTTATAAATAATATACATACATAAATCACAAATAACCTTGCAAACATAAAATGAAACATAGTAATTTTATTGACAACACTATTACCCCTTTAGAATAACACTACATATCTATAATAATAAAAATTCTAGATTCATTGGGAATAGAAACATGATAAAGGTGTTATTATTTAATGAGGGAGTGAAATTTTTTGGACAACATAAACCGTACATCATGTCCTTATGATATGACTTATATCATAAATGGGAAAATCAATATCCAAACAAACAAACTAGACTGTCTCATGAATCCTCCCTATCCATCTAGGGGATATAGTGGACTATTCCCATAACATATGGAAATCAATTAAATCCTTATACGAATAGGGTGAAACATAATCAAACTAGATATTTTTATTGAAAATATATCATATAATATTTTATTCATTTACCAAATCTAAAAGAATAATCATAGACTATTCAGTGTGATATATTGAATGGTGTCAAAATAGTACATTTACTAAAAAAAATCATAAACCATCCAGATAAATAAGGAAGATATTATTATTATTACATATCCCCAATGGAGCATATGTAGAATAAGGGTTTTTGATATTGATGAATTGAAATTCCATAATGAGATACATAAAAGAATATTGAGGGAAATAACAACGCCAAATTAGAAACTGAATCATCCCAAAATAATTTGTAAACCCTGTTCCTTTAATTTAACAGTGTAATCATACCAATGGGACCTCATGTAAATGGAAATGGTTTATTACATATAGGTTGTATATGTTATGAAAACATTAATTTCACATTATTATATAAAATACCTCAATCGGAAAATTATCATAATATTCCTTTTAGACCATTTATAAAAAATATAACATTGGTAAATGATAATTCTAAGAGTATTTTCATAATATGAAAAATATTTTTTAAAACAGTTTCAGAAAAGATGGATATAGAGAATAAAGGATTTTTTACTAAAGGGAGAAATGAGGTAAATTTGTCATAAAAACAAAATTTTAAGTACTAAATGTATAGAATAATTACTATTATATGAAAATTTAATCAACAAATTTAATATAATAAAATAATTTTGGATTATGAAAAAATATAAATTATGTCATCCTAGGAAGACTTAAACAAAACAATCCTGAATAATGGTGAGATTGTGAAATAAATTATTATCACTAGGGAACTTTTAATTCATAATATTTATGATTTAAATACATAAAATGATTTATTAAATACCATTAAGATAAATGGAAGCATGATATATAATATAAATGTTGAAATATATGCACAATAAAGCGGTCAACATGGTGTATGTCTCACGTAGAAACATTGAAATGAGAAACCCTGACATCGGGTTTGATTTCCACGAAGTTGTTTAAAAATCATATATAATAAATCTAGACATATCCTAAATATAATAAACAATTGTGATAATAAATATGTTATAGTAAATGGTTTACATAGGGTATTTTATTAGTTGTCTTTAATTATTTCCAAGCCAAAATAAATATTATGAGATGTAACTACTTTGTTTTTCATGTTTTTTTAGATTCAGTAGATCCAGTACATAAAAAATAATAATTCTTTTCATAATATCCATAATTTTAAATATAATTTAATATCATAAATATTAATTTTTTATTTATTCATAATATTTAATAATAGTTCATCATACTATGATGAAATGGATTTTTCATATAGAGAGCAAGTTGTATGTATGCTTGAAAGCTATTTGAATATATAAATGGATGGTAATAAATAAACAAAATATTTATTCACATTAATATATTTCTTATCATTTTATATATAATAAATATCTGAATAAAATTTATTATCGATAAATTCTATATTAGGATTATATGAAATATGAATCACATTACTTCACAAAGGCGATAGTCCACTTTATACACATGCTTCTTCATCATATCCCATGTATAATGGAATTAAAAATGTTAATATTATGTTATTATTTTAAAATTAAATATATATTATAATATATATATAATGAATCATTTTTATGTTTAATAATATGGAAGTATGGAAAATGAACTACATCTTTTGTCTATATGGTAGTCCACTATACACAAGATCATTGATTCGGTTTACCATTTGATGGAATAGGAGATAGATAACGATCATTCCCTTGTCATAAAAAATATTAAAATAAGTATAACAATATGGTTATTATATTGTATTTAATTAAATATAATTTTGGATGTGTAAGAAGAAATAATATACAAAATATCGTTTAATAAAGTTACGACTTATTCTTAAAACTCTTTTAGGATCACCAAGACTGCCTTCCGAAAATATATTATTGATAAGAAATTGCGATGTAGGACATAGGTATGGATTTTAGGAATTTTTATTTTCAGGTATTGGAAGAAAAAAATTTATTTTTATTGGAAAAGAGGTCAGGGTAGTGCGTTGCTTTTTATATGTGAGCGATAGAACAAACCTCAATTTTATTTTGATAAAAATGGATTACACCATCATTTTTCTAATAACTAATGAATTTTAAATAGGCCAGTATAAATCCTTAAATTTTATAATGTCCACATATTTCATTGAAATTAATATTTTTTGTGTTTTTGTTATTTTATCATTTATGATTTTAGTTTAACCCCTAGGATAACCCATTTTCACCTGAACTGCAATAATTAACTTCTAATTTTTAAAAACCTCACTATTGTAATAAACCGTATAGAAATTAAAAATTAATTCTAATCATTATTTTAAAATATATTTAATCTATTTTATAATATTCCATTTTTAGAAATGGAAACATTTACTTTAAAATTAAACATACAAACTAAATGAAAAATGTGTTTTCGAATGGAAAAGTATTCATAAGAATTGAAACATTCATTGTCAATAGTCAATAAGAAAATTTTACCTTTGACGGGAATTTTATTCATTATAATATAAATTTTTTAATAATTATTTTAAACCCATTTCTAAAAAAATGGGACTCATAAAGGAATTAAACGAAAAAGCAGTAATCAAAAAAATGTATTATTGCGCACTGTTTATGAACAAAAGAATCATTCTATAAAAATAAATGAATTGACACTATGGTAATTTTCAGATAATTATTTAAATAAATTAATTATTTCTATAATGTTTTTAAATTTGTAACAATTTAATTCTATAATATATTCTATTTTGTGACAAACTCATTTTAGAGTAAATATTCAGTTTTTTCAAAAAAAATATTATTTTTATTTCAAATCATTTTCTTTTTTTTATAATAAACTAATCAACATTGATAACATCGAAAATAATAAATTATTTATGTTTCGTGTAACATTACTAATTCATAACTATGTTTTATTATCCATTTTTAAATAATGATATTTTTATAGTGTATCATTGTCCATTTAGAATCAATGTTTCATGTATTTAAAACTATCGATCAAATTAAATTTATTCACAATAATGATATTTTAAATTCATAGGTAGTTAGAAATTTGGGTTACCATACCCTATAGATACATATTTAACAAATATTTGGGTGATTATGACATATATGTGGAGGTAGTGATTTGAGGATACATAGTAACCGCATGAGGATATTTATTTCTATATAGGGAAAAGAAAATATATTGGGTTAATGTGACTATAATCTAAAACATTAAGTAATTCTATATTTTTATTCCATGGATAGGGGCATGTTTTAACTCAAAAGGGTCTTCACCATCATTTCCTGGGTAAGTGGTGACATGTTTTTCCTTTGGAAAGGCATTGGAAAATTTTACTTGGCAATGATCCGCTTGATCCTTAAGAAAAAATATTTGATGATAAATCATTATTTTATGGTGTGTCCAAAGATCTGATGATATTCACATTAATTGGAATGGTTTTTTTATTTGATCTCCTAGAATTTTTTAAATTTTAATACAACTGTTTCATTGGAATAAATGAAATGCCATAGAACCTACGCATTCTTGAATGATTAATATCTAATAATTCTTTATCTAAAAGGGAACTTTGGTGACTAGCCCGGTCAAGGGAAGGAGAATAATTCTCTTAGTATAGTTGTTAGTTATGAGTTTGGTCCTAATAATTCAATAATAAAAAAGGATACACATGGAGGGGTTCATCCAATAAAGGAACTAGTAGGATAACCATCATAGTATGCTTTTGATGCACAACAATAAAATTCCATATATTCAAAAGTCTTCTCATGGGAGATATAAATAGAAATGGGAATTATTATTGTTTATTCAACTAAAATTATTATTTTAGATGTTTGGAATTTTCAAAAAACTATCAAAATTAACTATAATAATTTTAGAAGGCTAGGATTGGGAAAAGATCATATTTTACATTATCTACACACATATTTATTAGTTATTTTTGGTAAATAAGCATGTCAAGGGATAATGTGATTTTCTTCCATTTCAAAATGATGTCAATAACTCTCTCACCAACTCTCTATTCTCACACATCATGGTATGCGATGCAGCTCATAAATGAGGTGGTGTAGAACATGTAGGGGAACTATCTACTAATATCCTCCCATAATGATAATAGGTCTGAAAGGAAACTAGTTATTTAGAGGAAAGCGTTCCATTCTAGAGTTTAGATAAATCATCAAATATTTTTTAATTAATGTTGCTTTGGAGAACCCAACATCAGGCCGTATCATATAACAATGTGGGAGATAATTTTTGAGGGACTTTTTGTTCAATTAAATTTTATGAATCATGGATTACTATACTCATGTTATGGGTGCACCAGGTATACCCAAGCTATATATGGACTTCCACCTACTGGAAACGAATCCTGAATCTTTTCCAAATCCATGAGGTAGAATTTTAGAGAATTTATAACATTATCCTAATGAAGATGTTTGGTTACCAAAATCCCTAGTTGTATAATAGGATTGGAATGAGTGGAACCCATGATCTTTAGGTATATTGGTGCGCTACTCAGACAGAGTGGTATACTAATTCATCATTTAATTACTATTTTCTATATATACTATCATGATCAGATTTGGGGAGGGGGACAACTAGTTCAACCCATGCTTCCTTGACAAAGAGGATAATTTCACACATATAATGAGAGTTAGTTTATCATTTAATATTATCAAGAATCATGGAACTACATAGAGATAAGCTCAATAGTAAGTCACTTATAGACCTTCATGTCTTATATAAATGTAACAACATTAGAATTTGACATGGAATATAATGTGATATTTAATAGAATGACATGCTGAACTGGTACCTTTATTTTTATATTAAATTTAAATTCATATGGGAATTTCACATTTTCAATAATCCTAATACCAAATTTTCATCTCTATTACTAGATGAGAGAGTATGTCCTTGGATTCTTCTCATATTATTCCACCCATTAGTGTGGGTTATACATAATACTCCTCATAATTTTATCCTTTTTTCCCGGATCCATGGGAGGCTCAATTAGTAAGACATTCACTATAGCAGTGGTTAGTGAAGAACCATCACAATTTTTAAGTGATATGGTCTATTGATGTAATTATTTCCCTTGTACATGGATAAAATAAAGGGTAATAAACATCCCCCATATATTGAACTATAAATTTTAGGATTAATCTTCAATAAATCACTATAGTATAGATAAGATGTTGATGCATGTCTTCTATATGGTCAAAATATTCTATATGATTCCATGTATTGAGCTAATAGAAGGGTTGAGATGTCTTACCTCTAGATCTTTTAGTGGATGAAATCAAGGTGTTTATGGGTTCCTGGATAAATTAGCTAGAGATCCCGCTTGTAGTTGACTATTACCCAAATATTTTGTTGGGAGAATTCCAAATATTCCTTATTGAGGGAGTTTGAGATAACAAAATTATATTATGTGGGTGTCCAAATTGAAATTATTAGTTGGTCTCTGTACATTATTTCACGTAGGTCCTCTTCTAATTTACACATACGATCATCCTTCTCATGATATACCCTAACCCAAACTATAATTGATTTTGAAATTGTCATAGGCACTAACACATATATTTGTTACTGGAGATTTTCCATGAAAAAATGGAGTTGTGGGGTCCAAATGTCTATAGTTTATCAAAATATCTCTCATATATGGGATAATGTTTAAGAAAAATTTCAATATATTAAGGGTTTCTTAATACTTCATTGTGAGTGAGAGTGGTAATATCTCAATGGAAATAATTTGAGTACTCACTTTCATCTGAGGTCATCAATCCATACACCGAAGACTATTCAACTTCCAATGTGAAGATAGATTGAAAGAAAATTGAAATCGTGGATATTAGTAATATTTGATATTTTATACGTAATACAAAATGTCTCCCACCTCTAGGCACATAATATGTTATATTTGGATTTTTTGGATGTCAAATTCATTAATGGAAAACCTGATTTGACATAAATATATCCCTATATTAGAGATTAGGGAGAGTTTTTTGTAGATGAATATTCAATTTTCTCATAACATGATTGGTGGATAGGCATTGAAAATTTTCCTAACTAATTCCATAATTGAATCGGTATGTCACCATGTGTATTCCCTTTGGGATTGAGGTAGTTTCTACAACACATACAACATCAATAAATTTAGGAAGATCGGGCACTGTAGTTACTCATCCTCCCATTCTAAAGAAGATCTATGGGATTAGGAAAGCCATCATCATTATAATGTAATCCAATCATGTTTCGTTATCTTAAGGGGAACGTCCTTAGTAATACACTTCATTAGGGGTTTTCTCTTAGATGATTCATGTGATTCCAATAATTTCTTTTTCATTCCAACCAAAATAAGGTGTATTGTATAATGATATAAAGAAGATGAGGACCCCCCTCCCTTATAAATCAGGGAAACTATTTCAGAACACCAATGATTGTGAGGGACACTGGAGAAGAATAAGATTCATCCAATAGGTAAATGATTTGGGCTTGTCCATGGAGTTGGCACCGAGTGTTATGGTTTAGGATTAGTGGATCGTGGATTGAATAAACTATTTCATTGACATATGTGATTGATCCTCATTTTAGATGATGCATATGAGTGTTACACATCATGTGAAGAAAATGATTATTGGCAGTGATAAGTACAATAGTAACATGAATTTAATACTTCTAATAGGATATTTATATATTTAAAAATTTTGATCATAGGCTCTAGAAGTATTGTTTTCATTTAATTTAGGGGTCATTTCTGCAATGAACCATTTTTTATCAATGGAAATTATATTCTTATAAACATGTCATATAACCACATGTAATCACAAAATAATTAACTGAAAAGTTATTTTTCACCTTTAAACATATTTTTTCACATCTATGTTTGAAATTTCAAAAATCATACACACACAGTTGCGATTAGTGTGTTATTTGGAGTCTAATTTGACCAACATAATTTTTTGGTAATAGTTACATACCCTTATGAATAGTAATTTTACATTTATTTATATTGGCATAGCCTAATGGAGAGTAATCATTCCTATGATTGTATATAAATTTGATTTATTTGAAAGTATGATGTCCGTATATTTTTGAATAAGTAATTAAATGGTTTAAAAAATGTTTTTTAGAATAAATTATGATTTTATTTAAATATTAAAACAATCATATATAGATAATTAGTTTTGAAAAATGGACATCATTTTTGGATTCTAGTTATGGAAAAATGGTTTAGGTGAATATTTTTTTATTTTTCTGAAATACGCGAATTTTTTATGAATAGTAAAATTTGTAATTTACCGTATATATACATTATAAGATAAATAGACTATTCCAAGAATAATTGATTATTTAACCACACTTATTTCGAATTCACCTGATCGAATTACTATTTTTTGTCATGGAATCATCACTATTTAGGGTCATGAAGGAAATTATTAAATTATTTATTTCAAAATTATGAAAACCCTCCTCTTCTCCACTATAACCCCCCCTATAGTCCCCTTTCTCTTAAATTCTCTCAAGCCTTGTTCCATCGAAATATTATTCCCATATCTATTAAAAAGCTACTCCCCTATGTCTAAAGGCTCCTATTATCTTAAAAATACCAAAACCACTCCCCTTAATAGTTTCTCAAATTAGGTAGACTCAGGAGGTAAATTCCTCCCTCATTTCTTTTAAGTTTATTTATTTTCATGAGTCTTTCCTCCCCTTCCTTCACACAAATGGTATTATAACTCCAGTAACATACATATAGTAGGATGATATTATTAAAATGAGATAATTCATTATATTCTCTCCTTTCACCACAATTTATTTGAATGAAATGAAAACACTATTTGGGATGTGATAATTTAACCGATTCAAGGACAATGGTTTATCAATTTATCTTATCATCATAAATTCTGGTCATTAAACCATATGCGTTATGGTAGAAACAGATTATTTTTTTTAAAATTTCGTATTTCTTCTACTATAATATAATTGTACATGTGGTATTACATTATATATAAAAACAAGTTCTTTGTAATCAAAACTCACTGATTAACTAAATTGGTTGTCACTAAAGATTCATATAATGAATTTGAAATCACTATATGTATCAAAATTAAATTTTCAACCACGAAATATCTTTGATGATAACTAGTAGCATATAAGATAAATTCTAGAAAACCACTTTCATCATACATGTTTATCCGAACAACAATCAATCATTAAAACCATGTACGGAATCGGACTGGAACTACGAAATTGAACCTTATAAAAAATAGAAAAGGTATTGAATGAACTCAAAAAGATTATAATAAAAGAATTAAATATAAAATTGGTTCTGGATTTATTAATTAATAAACATAGTTTTTTTTATTCTATTCATTTATTACATGTAGAGAACACCACCGAGGTATGGGATCCTATCCATTTCACTATTAATCAAGATTGTCCTCTATGATATGTCTTTTTATGTGTAATACCAAATGATGGGGTATGATTTCTCACCTACCCCATTATTCTCTTATGATGTATATGTGAGGATAAAACCATTTTATCTCTCATCATCCCCTCTTAGGTACACCTGATACCATGTCGATAATTCGTAACGAATTCTACCCGAACGTCCTTTTTCTTTCAGTTCACCTTATCAATATTTATATCAATATGGAGTTATATTATATATGTATGTGAAAAATATAAATGATTTATATTTCTATAAAATTCATATATTAATACCATTCATCACCCTCTTTCTTGGAAATACATGTTTTTAAAATATTTCCTCCTCAGTACTTTCTGATAGGAAAACATGATTCAAGGGAACTTCATGAATTCTTACCCAATTACAAGAACACTATATAATATGTATTTAGACACCATTTTCATTATAAAATAATTATTTTTATTATTAACACCTTCGGGGTTCGTTTCAGGTTTTATATAAATTATTTATCCCCTTTCTTTTTTGAAAGCTCTAGGGTATTTTCCATTAGACCACAAAAAATGTTTTAATTCTAATGTTTCTCAAACACATTTAATATATATTTTCACTTATAAAGGAAATAATATTTCATGTTATAGTCCTAATTTACCTTATAAACATCTATATATTTTCTAATTCCTTTCTTTTATGGACATCTTCATGATATTCCCATTGGTTAGGCTTTATGTCATGATTGTGGTACCCACTTCTTTCCATGGGTAACCCTGATGTTTATGTAAGATTTATTATGTATGATTATTCATGTGGAAAACATATTCATGAAATGTAAGACGGTGGCACCCAAATATCCCTGTAACATATTGGGTAATATTATGTCTCATGAGTTACATTGTGAAACGATCTTGGCAGCTAGCCTGGGCCTGTGCTATGATGGGAAACGAGATTGGAGGTTAGCCTTCACTCATACTACTATGGGAAATAGGATGGTCGCATAGCCTTGACTCGTAAGAAAGGTATGTTTTATAAATCTGACACATTTCTATGACTCCATGTTTAAAGGATCCCATGAGGATATGGTATTATTCTATATGTTACATGCTTTTTTATATGATCAGGCCATGCCTTCTATCCCATGTGTTAATACTTTGTTCACTTGGTTATTCGCTTACTGGGAATATATCTCATCCCTTTGATCATGTTATCCCTAGGTTATCCTATGAAGCTGTATGATTAAAATGGAAGATATAAGAATATTATGGAGTTTAAATTAAAATTAGTTTTTATATTTGATTATGTTCCTAGTCTTCAAAGACACTATAATTGATGATCCTTGGCTTGTAATATATGGTAGAGTTATTCTTAAAATCATGTAATGTTATGTGAAAATGTATAGGGACACTATTTTTGTTATCAAAGGATGATCTATTTATTTTTGTAGATTATGAAAAATTCACTTTAGTGTGAACCTTATGGATAATATGAAGTATATCAAAACATCCAAAATTTTTTGTAAGTACAGAGTAGGTGGTTTATCATGAAAATACATCCCTATTAGGATACAAATAGGTAGAGGCCACTCTGGCACATATTTACCTAGGAGGAAAAACTCCAAACAGGAGTTTCGGGCATGACCTGGGGTATCTTGGTACATGACAATGATCTTGAGTGAACTATTAGTATTGACACTCCTAGAGAATATGCTTTGGTAAACTCAAGATCTTAGTTCACACCATTATTAAGGGAATAAAAATTTCCCATAAGAATATATGTTAGGAAATAGATCTAGGATAACCTAAATTTAAACCTAATTAATCACAAGTTAGGATATGCTTCTCCTCTACCAGTTTATCCTATTATGTACAATGATTCCATTTTTATGTTCATTAACTATGTATTCAAGAACTAAAATTTTACATTATTTTTATTAGTAAATGGAGGGAAATAAAAGAATATTTTCCAACAACCAATATTATAGGAAATGAGATAATTTCTCTAATGATATGCCAGATATGATGGGAATATGTCCTCATAACATCATTACAGTACTTTCTCAGTTGGATCAAGTTATGAATAATTAATTTAATCTTGTGGAACTACCTCCACAATCAGGGAAAAAGAATGATGTAGTAGAATCCTTGATGAAGAAAAGGCCTCCCATGTTTAGCAGATCTTCTGATCCCCTCCTCGTCAAATAATGGATTAACTCCATTGAAAATATATTATACTTCCTCTAGTGTTCAGATGAAAATAAACTTGTACTGGAGGTCTATCATTTTAATGGGGGAATTTGATCAGTTGTGGACACTGATCAAGTATACAAAGTACCAAAAGGAAATTGATTCCATGGATTGGGGGGAATTCAAGAGGATGTTTTTTAACAAATATTTTCTTCGAACCCTCTATCTCAAGATGGAAAGAGAGTTCCTCAGACTCAAGAAGAAGGAAGATTATTCCATTAGGTTATATAAAGAAAACATTACAAGGCTTTAAATTTATGCCTCTGGATTTTTAATAAACATTCAATTCTATGTAGATCACTTATTTAGAAGATTAATGTCGATTCTATAAAAAGTGTTGGTGATTCGAGACATCAATAGTTATGAGGAGATTGTTCATTGTTCCATCATGGATGGAATGGATATTGGAGACTCTCAGTGGTATCTTGGGCCCAATGAAAATAATGGGAAAAGGAGAACAACATGAGTGGTTCTAAAACCAAATCACATAATGGAAGGAAGCCTTACTTTCCAACATGTAAAATTTGTGGAGAAAAGATTCCTGTGAAAAGTATAAAGTGAACAAAGAATTTTTTAAATGTTGAAAGTATGATCATTTGGATAAAAACATATAAATGGGTATAAAAATCCCACTAATATATAAGAAGTAAGGAAGGTTCAGAACAAAACTCAACCTGAAGTGCAATTTTACAACTAAAAAGAGCATGAGCATTATGCAAACAATTTCCTGATGCCACTAGATATTGGCAGAAATAAACAAAAACCTCAAAGGAAACTGGGAACGTCTTATTCTATCACTACTACTAATGTGGAGCCAGAAAACGATGTGGTGACTTGTATAATAGTTATTCATTCAATAATAGTTAATGTACTATTTTATTCTGGTTCAACACATTCGTTCATATCATGCATTTTTAGAATAACTATTCAAACACCACCTCAAATTTTGGAGGACAAGTTATATATGAGAACAGAGAATGGTTAAATTATTATGTCAATGGTTTATAACTCATCCATGATTAACATGTTTGGACCAAACCTCCAATATAATATTTTCAGACATTATATAGTGGATTGTGACACTATCTTGGGCATGGATTGGTTATCTTTATACCAAGACAACATCAATTACCAGGAAAAGGGAGATCCCTCATCACATCCTGTAGCATCCTATGATACTTTACAAGTGTAAGGAATAAGATTTATCCCTTTTAGAATCATCATATCATGTATGGATATTTTTGCCTTATGACCAATCATTCTTATCTCAAAATTATTGAGATAATGGAGAGAATCATGATTGAAGACATGCCCATCGTGAGGGATCACACTGATGTTTTCCATGAAGAGTTACATGGTCTTCCTCCTAACCATGTGCTTGAGTTCATAATTGAACATATTCCTGGATCTCTTCCTATATAAAAAAAACATATATAATGGACATCGTATAGTTGGAAGAGATAATGAAGATGTTATAGGAGAATATGGAGGAGGGGTTTATATGCTTCAGTACTTCACCATGGGGTGCTCCAAACCTCTTCATCAAGAACAAGGATGGTTTAATGTTTGTATAAATTGATTATTGAGAGATCAAAAAATCATGAAAGAGAAAAAGTATCCCCTTCCATTGATAGATGAAGGGTTCAATTAGCTTTGTGGTGCTAGTTATTTGTCTAAGTTGGACCTTCAGTTGGTATATCACCAACTAAAGTTGATGAAGGTAGATATTCCCAAGACTACATTTCGAATGAGTTATGGAAAAAATGAGTTCAAAATGATTCCCTTACGACTCACTAATTCTTTATAAATTTTCATGGATTTAATGAATAACATCTTTAATGGTTACCTCGACAAATTTGTGGTAGACTTTTTTGATAATATTATAATATAATTAAATAGCTAGGAGGAACATGCGGAACATTTGAATACATTGTTAAATACATTACAAAGGGAGATGTTGTTAGAAAAATATTGAAAATGAGAGTTATATATGGAGGTAGTATCATTCATATGGCATGTTATCCCCAACAAATAGATATCTATGGACCCTTCCTATTCAAAGGCAATTGAAGAGTGGCCCAGTCCAATATCTGTAATGGAGATACGATGATATTTGGGTATAGATGGGTGATATCAATGATTTTTGAATAACATTACATGTTGGTCGAACCCAATGACCAAACCAACATGGAAGGAGTAATTTTATTCTAGACTGATGAATGTAATGATTGTTTCAAGGAGTTGAAAAAGAGGTTTATCGCAATGCCAGTACAAACACCCCTAAAAAGTGAAGAACGTTTTGTGTTGTACAATGATTCTTGAAAGAATGGTTTAGGAAATGTGTTGAAGAAAAATGATAAAGTTAAATACAACACCTCAAGGCAGCTGATAATCTACACGAAAAACAATATTACACATGATCTGGAGTTTGCGACAGTGATCATTGAATTCCAAATATGGAAACATTATCTCTATGGGAAGATTTGTGAGATATAGCCTGACCACAAGAGTCTCAAATATATATTAAAAAAATATATTAATATGCACCAAATAAGATGGATATATGTCATCAATGATTATGAATTCTCAATACACTACCATCTTGGTAAGGCGAATAAGGTGGCATATGTTCTATGTAGAAAGGATCTTGAATCTATATTGATGAAGGGACTGTAAAAGGACCTGATATTATTAGAGTGGAATAGTATGTAAATATCAATAATTTAGGGAGGAACATCATCAATCCTTTCAAAAAAAATTTCTCAAACATCATTCATGGGGAAAATAAAGGTTTCTCATATAAAAGATGTGGAAATTATGAAAAGGGACTAATCTATTAGAAATGGGGAATCCTGTAATTTCAAAATTGACACTGAAGGAGTTGTAAGATTAGGGTAATGATTATGTGTACCATTCGATCCAGAGAAAAAGAAGGATCTTTTGAAATTTTCACATAGCTCAAACTGCTCTATCCACCTAGGGAGAAAAAATATGTATCAAGATCACTGAGAATGATTTTTGAGAGACAATATGAAAATAAAGATTCCCAAAAGTACATTTAATTTCCAGGTATGTCAGAAAGAAAATTATGAGAGGAAAAAGTCTAATGGAATGTTGAAACCACTAACCATACAAACATGGAGGTGGGAGAACATTACCATGGACTTTTTCAGTGGACTTCTAAGACCATCCAGAGGTAATAGTGTTATAGTAGTCATTGTGGATTGTCTTACACTGAAATCTCATTTTATCACAATTTTAGAGGTCTTCACATTGGAACGTCTTGACTAAATATGCATCAATGAAGTGTTAAGGTTTCATGGTGTACCACTATCTATTATATCTAATTAGGATCCTAGATTCATCTCAATGTTTTGGAAATGTCTCCCACTTGTTCTAAGGATTGAACTAAACATTAGTACATCCTATCAACCTCAAACTGATGGCTAATCAAAGAAATTTATCCAAACAGATGAAGACAGGTTGAGATCATGTTATATGTAATTCAAACATGTAGGAGAATAACATCTTCCACTAGTTTAATCCTCCTACATCAACAGTTTACACTTGAGCATCTATATGGCACCATATAAAACCCCTTATGGGAAAAGGTCCAAAACACTAGTGTGTGGGGATGAAATCGGTTGGTGTAATCTTCAAGGACCTGAAATGGTCAAATAATTGGCATAGGAGGTGAAAACTATTCAACATCATATCAAGGAAGTCCAAATTTGACCGAAGAGTTATAGAGATAATCGTCGATGAAATATTGAGGTCAATGTTGGATACATGGTATTTCTATGCATATCTCTATGAAAGAAGAACATGAGGTTTGGAAAGAATTGGAATTTAATTCATAAGTACATCAACCCCTTCGATATTCTTGATCATATCAAGGTTGTAGACTATCGACCAGACCTTCCACCATCAATGTCCAAAGTACACGATATCTTGTTGGTATCCCTCTTATAGAGGTTCATACCAGACCCTTCACATGTACTCTCTACATATGTGGTACAATTAAAGGATGATATTTCTTATGAGGAGCATCCCGTAAAGATCCTGGATAATGGAGATAATGTTCTACGTAAAAAGACTACTAACCATGTCATGGTACTATGAAAAAATGATATGTACAGAGACGAAACATGGGAACTGGAGGAGGAACTGAAGGATAAGTATCCGCACCTGTTTTTGTCTATGAATGTAAAATGAAATTTCACAGGAAATGATTCATAATGAGGGAAGAATGAAATTACCCAATGTTTTATCAATGGAAATTAATTTCCTATTATCATGTCTTATAACAACTTTAAATCACAACATAATGAACTACTAAGTGCTTTTTGACCATAAAACATAATTTTTTCACTTCTGTGGTTTGAATTTCAAAATTCTGACTTACACGGTTGTGATCAGTACCTTATTTGAAGTCTAATATGACCAATATAATTTTTTTATCAATAGTAACAAACCCTTATGGACAGTAATGTTACCCTTATGAATAATGACATACCCTAATGAATATTAACCTTACATATGATAGTATATAAATAAGATTTAATTGAATGTATGTTGTACCTATATCTTAAAATTAGTATATAAATGTTTTAAATGGTTTTCTTAGAATAAATATAGAATTTTATAAAAAATTAAATTAATCATAATTATAATTTATTTCTAAAAATGGAATTAATTTTCGGTTTCTAAATGTTGAACAATAATGAGGGAGTTTTTTGTGATTTTTCTAAAATAAGATAATTTTTTATGAATTGTAAAATATGATAATTTACCGTATATATACATTATAAGAAAAATAGATTATTCCCAGCATCATGGATGAAGTCACCACCATTGGTTATAATTGACATGTACCATTTACTATTTATTTTTCATGGAATTATCACCATTTCTCGTCTTGAGGTAAATTAATAAACTAATGATTTAAAAATTATGAAAAGTCTTGCCGCCTCCACTATAAGCCCCCACCCCTCCCCTCACTCCCTCTTCTGCTCACTCCTCTCAAGACTTGATCCTTGCCAATATTCTACCCAAATATCTCCCCAAGGTCCTCACCCATGTTCAAAGGCCTCTAATCTCTTCAAATTACCTAAAACACCCCCCTTAAGAGGTTATCAAAGGGGGTAGACTCAAGATGTAAATTTCTCTCTCATTTCATTAATGTTACTTTATTTTCATGTTTCATTCATAACCTCCCATAACCCAAATTTCATGATAACTCCAGTTACATGAATTGAATATTATCATATAATGATAATGGGATATTTTTATTATATTCTCTCTTTTATCCAGAATTTATTTGGATTAAATGAAAACACATCGTTTGAAATTTGTTAATTTAGCACAGTCAAGGTAATCAGTTTATCAATTCCTCTTATCATCTATAATTTTGGTAATAAAACCATTTGTTTTATGGTAGAAGCAAATTTTATATATGTAATATATCCTAGATATGGTTTTGTAATCATTTTGGAAAAATCATGTTTTATTATAAAGAAAAACATGTTCGTTGTAATCAAAACCCATTGATTAACAGAAATAGTTGTCACAAAGGTTTTATATAATAATTTAAATTCACTATAAGTAAAAAAATTTAATTTTAAACCCTAAAATGTCATTCATGTGAACTTATAGAATTTAACATCAATTCTGGAAGACCATCTTCATCATATATGATTATATGAACACGAACCGATCATTAAAACTATGTATGAAAACTGGCCCGAACAATGAAATTGAACCATTATAACCAATAAGAAAGATATTGAATGAACTAAAAAGTATTATAGTAAATCAATTAAATATATAAGAGTTTATTCAATTATTAATCAATAATCCATGTTTTTTATTCTGGTCATTGATAACAAGTGGTTATCACCATCGGACATAAGGTTAGGGATCCTCTCCATTTCACTTATAAACAAGATAGTCCTCTATGTTATGAATTTTAATGTGTAATCCCAAATTATTGGGTACACATTAAAACCTACCCCATAATTCCCTCATGATTTATAAGTGATGAGAAACCCATTTTCTCTCTCTCATAATACCCTCTTAGGTACACCTGATACCATGTTGATAATTCATAACAAATTTTATCTGAACCTCCTTGTTCATTCAGGTTTCAATATCATTATTTTTATCAAAATGGAGTTATATTTTCTATTTATGTTCATATTTATAAATGTATTTTAGTTGAAGAAAAATTATTTATCAATACCATTTTACCAGTCTCTTTAGTGGATACACATGTTTTTAAAAGATTCCCACTGTAGTACTTTCTAATAAGCATACCTATTTTAAAGAAATTCTCGAATTCATACCTAATTTCATGTATACTATATCCCCTATTTTAAGACACCATTGTCTTTATAAAATCATTATTTTTATTATAAAAATCATCTTAGTTCGTTTTTGGTTTTATATAATATAATTTTTCCATATCAATTTTGAAATCGCTATGGTATTTTCTATAAAACAAAAAAAAGTTTTAATGTAATGTTTCTGAAATAGATATCATATATATGTTCTCATATATTTGAAATCAATTACAATTTTATATTCATATGTTACCTTATGAACGTCCATGTATGTTCTAATTTCTTTCTTTCATGGAAACTTTCATGATACTCCTATTGGTTATTCATTATGTAATGATTGTGGTACCCAATTTATTCCAAGGATAACCCTTATGTTTATGTAATATTGATTATGTATGATTACTTAGGTGGAAAACATATTCATGTAATTTATTATGGGTTTTCCTAGATATAGATCTAATGAATTAGGTAATTTTATGTCTCATGAGATTATATGTTCATTAGTCTTGGCTGTTAGCCTTCGCTTGTGCTACTATGGGAAACATGATTGACAGTTATCCATGACCCGTACTACTATGGGAAATAGGGTGGGAAATAATTTTTGACTCGTACTAAATAACTATTATAGGATTCTTCCACATTTATATGATTCCATGTTTAAATGATCCCATGTTTATATGTTATGATTCCAATTGTTACATGCCTTTGTATATAAACATTTCATGTCTTTTATCCTATGTTCTAATGGTTTTATATCATGGATATTACATTACTAGGATTTTAGATCACCCCTTTGTTAATGTCATCCCTATGTTATCCTATGAATTTTTAAGAGAACAATGAATGATAGAAGCACATTATGGAGTTTAAATATAAAGTTGCTTTTATGTTTTATTATGTACCTAGTCTTCAATGACATGAGAATTCGTGATCCTTAGATTCTACTATAATGTATAATTATGTGTAAAATACAGTAATGTGAAGTAAAAAATGCTAGGGATGCTATAGTTTCTTCCTTTGAGGTCATTGGGGGTTTCATAGTCTATGAGGATTTGATACATCATGAACCTAGGAGGAATTATATTTTTGGGGAATGAACCCTTCATGTTCATATGAAAAAATGGAATTGATTACACTCTTCCAAATAATATAAAATTGTAATATAGTGTGTGGTGTACAATATTTGAATATGTTGTAGTTATCACAATGGAGATGTAATCACACAGGGTTTCCAAACATAATTCTTCCTAAATCAATGAATGTTTGAATTTGTTCAAATTATTTCCTATATCATGATTCATTTGGGGGAAATAAAATCATCCATCATTACAAATATAATTATGGAAATTCCCCCTTACCATATGACATCTGTTCTTTCTAAAAAAATTATTGATCTTTATTTATGTTGTCATAAACTAAATATGACCACTTTTATCCACCCCAAGTAATTATATATTATCACAGTATACCCAATTCTCATTTTGATGGGACCTAACACTGTATATCTTAATCTGATTACACGAAAATATAATTGTACAATAATTTCCTTAATCCACATAGTTTATTGAAAATATTTTCATATTGGGTTTTCCATTTAATATTCTGGAACATTATGATAGGGCCACACGTCGAAATATTTTGTCCCTCCATTTCTACCTTCTAATTGTGGGATTCTACCATTATTATAATAGGTGATGATGGCTTGAAGAAAAAAAATATGATAAAAGGTAGGTGGTTTTTCCTTGATTGGATTCTTTATTAGATCAGGTTTCGTAGTCCTGTTCTACCTCATATAATTGAGACATTATTGTGAAACATAAACTAGAAAACATCTTAAGTTTGATGCTACTTATTTAGGGGTCCTCAACCATAACTGGGTAGAATCCTCTGGTTCGTTTTGAGGGTAATGCTAGTTATGTCTAGGAATCTCTAGATATTTGGCGTTTTGGGGAACTGTAAAGTCTTCCATTTATGATTTCGGAGTTATCCCATGTTTTAGGAATATCCAATATGGAACAGATGAAATCTAATATTGGTCATAAGGTAGTTGATTTAAAGAATATGGATTAAAATATACATATATTAAATCCTTTTAGATGACTATTCATCACATTGCAAAAATACATGCCTGAGGACAGAAATTGTTTTCTGCCTTTAAAATCATGGAATTTATTTTTATATTTTTGTGGAAGATCACCAGACATCTCTATTAATGATCTCCCCCATTATTACTCCCACTTAAAGAAATTATTCTAAACTGGGGGAATATAAACATAACAATGGGGTGAGTTCATATGTTATGTAAGGGGGAAATGGAATAAAAAATCATTACATGAACAAAGGGTTATAGAATATGAGAAATACTATAGAAGATCATACCATGAAATAAATATCCAAAACTTGAGACATATAATGAACATTGTTTTCTCAAAATAAATTAATCATAATGTAATAAGGAATATGAATCATGCATGAATATTAAATGAATATGACATTGATCTTTTGAATGATACACAAAAATATAACGTCATTTCCTATAAGAATATGATCAGTTTAAAAAAATTATCAGGGGAAATTATCAGAACAACACATATTGGGTAGGAAATACAACCATCCCCTAAATAGCACTTTCAATATAAGGGATTGGGTTTCCCCATCTCCCCATAGTATATCAGATTTACCAATCTTCCCACAGTCAATAAGGTATCCCAATCTTCCCATAGTGGATCTGGTTACCCCATATTCCCATTGTGGAACTGGTTTCCCAATCCTCCCATAATGCATCAGCATGCACATGTTTCCCATTTTGGATCAAGTAAATAGAATTTTTCCCTAAAATTATCTCAATATATATATATATATTTACCCAATGAATTAAAGGGGGATATATGTCCCACCCATCCCATAAAAAATCATACATACATGTGCCACAAGGTAATGAAATATGCATCCTATTATAACCAATAAAAGGGATGTGTTTAAAAAATATAATATCAGAACCCATGAAATGAAATGGGTATCCTAACATTTTAACATAAAATTGAATATGTAAGATAGAATGAATTTATAATCATTTCAACAAAGAATAACATATGAAAAGAAACAGGCTTCATAAGAATATAACCAAAGCAAACAGAATGTGTGTCATAAATATCATAATATATAAACCTAAATCATTCAATAATAAATATTAATTGTTATATCATATCACCAATAAAAAAATAATAGAAATTTATGTCATCATATATTGAGAATTATTTTGACATATGAAATTTGACATTTATTATGATAAATAGTCATTATTTGAAAATATTTTCCTAAAACAATTATAAAAATCATCTTATAATGAAGAAATTTGTTAAATTTAATTTAATAAATCTCCTATGAAAAATTTCCCTTATTCAATGAATAATGATTTATAAAAAATAAAACCATTTGAAAGAAAATTTCATCATTGTGTACGATTTAAATTATAAAGGTATATTGGAAAATATTTTTATAAAATTTTTCATTGAACACATATATTGATATGTTAAAAATGTTTTCAAAACCAATTTACTAGGAAAAAAATAAATAAAACATGAAAACACTTTGAGAAAAAATTATTTCAAACAATATTGATAACAAATAATGAAATATCAATAAAATTTTTAACTCCAAAATCATTAAAAAAAAATTTAATTCATATAAAATAATATTTCAAATCAATAAAATCATTTTCTATGAAAACAACCTTTTGAAACAATATAATGAAAATTTAAAAATCATTTAAAGCACTTATTAGAACAAAAAAAAATTCTAAAAAAATTCTATTTTAATTAACATTTAATACAAAGAATTTATATATGTATACGGAAATTATTTTTCATAAAAATTAATTTGTTAAACATGAAATTGATTCTTCAAAAAAATGATTGTCATGAAGGTAGAAATATTTAGTATATGTCGAATAGTCATTTACCCCAATAAATGTTTTAAAAAGTGAATTTAATGAATCATTATGAGAGTATTACTTTTATAAAATGGTAAAAATGGATAAAATTTATTTTAAATATCATAGTAGGGTATTAAATTATTTTCAGATTTTTTTTTGAAACCATGATTTTCAAGGAACACAGATTTTTTTCCAGAGGAATAAATAATGTATGATTTTCGTAAAAACATTTTATTAAATAAAATAAGTTCTAAATAATTATAAAATGGTATTAAAACCTGAAAAATTTAAACATCTATATTGTAGTAAAATTAATTATATTACATGTTATATGGACCATAATATTTCATCCATGAAATCATAATCATAAACAATATCGATAAATGATTAGACAGTGTTAATAAACTATTACCACTTGTTAACATTGAATTATAATCCACATATTATAAAATTAAAATAAATAAATCAGAAAATATAATTAAACTAATTTATTTAATGATATAACTTATCAAATGTATATATATACACCTTGTAAAAGAAAACTGGTACATAACATGGCATGCCACTCAAAGAATGAAAATTTAGAAAAAATTACATTATCGATTTGGTAAATATTGAAACATAAACCCCTTGAAATAATTATCAATGAATGGATATTTATATAACCATAAATGTAAGTATAATTCTAATTGAGAATGTATAAGGGTATTAAACACACCAAATATAATAAATAACGTCTAAACATGGATTTTGTCTCATAGAATAAAAAAGTGAGATGAGAAAACACTTAGCTGAAGTCTTAGATCTCATTTTACACATCAATAACTCATTAATAATAAATATTTGTTTTTTATAAATATATATTTGAACTATATTATTTTATCTAATTCCATATATGATTTTATTATGGCTCAATATTAGTTATTTCTAGAAACTCGATGTTAGTGTTATGTTGCGTGAAATAATTTCATTGTTTTTCTCTTGTGATTTGATTTGTTGTATTTTTTATTCTAAAATTTACATCTTGTTCTCTAGAATTTAAATCATTATATAATTATAAAATATATTTATTATATAATTATTTATAGTTATTTATTAAATATACCAATTTTAAATCAAATTCACCTTTCCAGGAGACAGTAGGTCGTACGTACAGAAGAACATTGTTTCTATTTTACTGTAATATTGAATGAAAATAAGTAAATGAGATAAATATCTATATATATATATATATTAATTCTAGTATAATTCTTATTTCATATATATCTTATATGTAATTACGCTGATTTTCCTGAATTTATATTTATATATTATTAGGAAATCTTTTGTGATATGACACTGGGACAACATGAAATTTCGATGCTTGAGGTGCATGGAAATGTTCGTTGAAAAATGTTAAGGTTCCCAAAAAAGGGGAATAACTCTTAAATGGGTTCCCATATCAGAAATACATGTGCACCTGTTCTGTTCACAGGATCGACTTTACATTATGTGATTGCTAGATCATATGGTGCATGTCACTATAAAATATAGTTTTTTGACGTAACTCGAAAAAAAAAATTAAAAAATATTCTATTTTATAATCATTATAAATAATTAATGGTGACTCATATTGGAAATCCAAGACCATATTTGAGTTTTTAAGAAGGTGTTTTACTTATGAGTGACTTAAAATTATTCAGCCCAGGCCTTCTACGGATAAAATATAAATTGATTAAATCATTATTAAATAATATAGAAATGAAATATTTTTTTGCAAATTAAATGATTTCCATTAAATTAATAATTATGAAGACATTACAGGTTCAACCGCATAACCATAGCAATGTCATAAAATTGATATGGATTGTTTTGAGAATTAACCTGCTCGAGAAAATGATGACACGTCGGAGATCGGGTCATCGATCCTAGAAAAAATGGGGTTGGAGGATTTCGTCACTATCGATGATGTAACTGGTACTCATTAATGACCAGTCCAAAATCGAGGTAAGGTGATTTAATATCTTCATGATTTTATTTCCTGTTTTTTAATTCAACGATGAACGTGAACCAACCAATGAACATGTTTATTCGTGGTTCGATCGTTCTTGTGGGGTGGCTAATTGCTACGGGGATTACAGGGAGATGAATATTTTTTATTATTATTTTATTTTTTATCCATTATAACAAGAATATATGTATGCAGACACTAACAAAGGTTGAGGTTCATTCCTATGATAGTTCTTGTGCTTTCATCCTCCCCTCTTCAAGGCGTTCTTCGCTACTGGACCCGTGTTGTCGTGGTTTGAGTTGTTGAGAGGTTCCGAATGGGATTAAACCACCAGATTAGTGGAAATGTCAATTGAAGGGTTGAAATATGAGGTACATGACCAAAATATTATATCCATGCCTTCATTTTGCGAAACATAGTACTAGTGGTGAATCGGTGTACCACGGAAGGGGCCATCGGCACCAGCAGCAACTCTGTACTGGTGCAACAGATGAGACAGACCATTGTATGTGCTAGAATACTTCTAGTTGGATTCACATTGGACCATTAGGTTGTAGCTATGTAATGATCCGAGGTTCATTGATCAAATTCCACAGTAGGAGGTCATGTCGTCGATCTGGGATGTGACTCAAAGATGTGTTGGAGGACCCCTGGCGGTAAGCTGATGGGGCATTAAAATGATGTGGTGTAGACACATGAAACAAGGCATAGTGCCACATTGACTTCACATTCACTTAGTCAAGGAAGAACATGTGTGGTGCTCCAAACTAGACAGTTTGTGGCGCGCTGGAGCAATGCGAACAAGGCCGCTCCAGTGTCCCAGTAGGATGGGTCCAAATGGCCCAACATTTCGATCCTATTGGGTTAGGCTGGTTTGAACCTGGCCGGGTCAGATCAGACCAAGTCTAGGCCAAGACCAGACCTTTTTAGTAAAAATGGTCTGTCATTCAAACATTATGTTTGTTTTAGGAACTGTCAACAGTTTTGGGACCTTTGTGATGAGATAGTAATTTTGACATATTATAATTGAGTTGTTGGGGAAGTTTTTTTATGGCCTAATTGATTGAGGTGTAAGTTTTCCATGTAAAAGTTCACAATTAGAGGAATCATGTGATTGGAAATGTCCTGGTGACTATGTGACTTGGTTACTACTTGACATGGGGGATGTATTATTTATCTATACTTCATGTGTTACCGACACTCTTTATGTTATTGAGAATACATTTTCTTATAATACTCCATGTGTTATCCGCACTATGTGTCTTATCGACACTCCGTGTGTTATAGAAACTATTATTGTTATTGAGAATCGATTTGTTATCGATACTCCAAGTTTTATCGATAATCTATATGTTATAAACACTCAATGATTTATTGAGGCTGGGCATCTTATCATGTAGAAGTGGGTCCTCCATTGGATATAGATCTCCCTAGGGTGTTGGATACATTTATGAGGATCAGGCCCTTTCACATGGGGTGAATGATTCCAATATTGAATTTAGTGCTGCCTCAATAGACTGTGGAGTTGGATACTATGTTCAACAGTGATATAATTTTCATGGGTGGGTTAAGGGAAAGTACTCTATAATGTCCTAAACCTCTATTCAACCTCAAGTGGTGACATGAGCCTGGTTGTTCACAAGGCCTCCTGAAAATTTCGCCAATGGCTAGAGGATGCATACTAGATGCAAGAGCCCAGGTTAATTAGTGGGGAGACTATGAACTCAATACTAGAGGATCACAATGGGAGTAAAACATATAGTATATTGCAGAACCCAAACAACCAGTCAACAACTCAATGTAAGAAAAACCTGAATACATAAAAATAAACAGAAGTATCTCATATAAAAATTGATTCACATGGTACACATATCTATAAATCAACTAAAATAGAACATTTCAATACAGTGCAACACAAGTCACCCAAAAGAAAAAAAAGAAAAAAATGGTACCCCAGCATCACAAGCCACAGCTTGGTGCTATGCCCCCCGTCTCTTAAACCGCACACAACAACATATACTATGTCGTTTGATCCAATAATCACCTGCAAAAATATAATATATTTGGATCCCTGAAGTGGCCCAAAAAGTGTATGAGATAAACATCACAGAAGAAACCACCATGGTCTATACAGTTTTATAAAAAATTCTACAAATGTGCTTGGAAATGTAAACAAATAATAAGTAAGTGAGTATACCCATGGAATAAGTCTAATGATACCAGTGAAACCAAACAACCCTCAAGGATTCCTACAAAAGAGAGTCATCTCCTAACAAGGAAACTACAGTAAGTAATAATAAGGCCACACAGCCACGTTGTACATCCATATGTATCATGCAACCACATCCATGCAGTATAGAGTATTCATGTGTACCACAACCAAGACATAAAGTGATGTGAGGACAATAAGGGTCAGATCCACGTTGTCAATAGACCAAGGCGTGCATGTAAATACTTTTAGACCATAAAGGGCTGATTCCAAAGAGCATGTTTATTTTATTCTGTCAAGTCTCAGGGTTATCCCAGGTGGAGACTCAGTTTGGCACTCATTGGGGTTCTAGGAGAAATTCAAAGGCATGTCATATGCGATCCAAAGCATGCAGGGTCAACGAGGTAGAAAGGGCTGAGGCATCCCACAGAATCAGGACACAAGGGGTAGAGTCAACCCAAGGAATCCACTACCACATTCCATTTTCATGGATAACAGTCCAAGGCATCTGACAAACGATTAAATCAAGCATTCAATAATTCAAATTAAACATTCATAAACATGTGAGTATACCAACTCGCATCAACAAGCATCATCCATGAGTATACCGACTCTTGGAAATCATATATCATTATCCAACAATATGGTACTACCCTCCCATATAGTCCATTTAACATGAAATTAGTAATTTCATATAGGTAAACCCTCCAATATTATACCTTTAACAATCCAAAATAAAATAATAGTTAAGGCATCACATGATATTCATTAATCAAGTAGGCAGTACCTCTCCTAAACAATATACTCAATATTTCATGTCATCTAAGGGATTCCAATAACTTTGAAATAATAAGAACTCACCAATTGCGTGATTATAAATAGTAATAAATGGTTAAAACCAAAATTAACATCCCATTGGTGACCTTGAAACATGAAACGAGTTTCAATGAACCTAAATATAAACTATGGTCAACCTCACTTGGTCCAACTATAAATACTAAAGGAAACTATCTCAAAAATGCAACAGATGCGCTCACACATAGGAGGGTGTAGTCGATTACTTATCAATTTAAGAGCGTAGCCCTTGATGCAATGGATGTCACGAGTCCTCAATTTATTTGTGAAATGGCAGAGTCGTACTTGATCCAGCAAAGGATGATACATAATATTTGTGTAGTGATCCTCCATGACTAAGAATTTGAAATGGGTTATACTCATTGGAAGAGGAATAAGGTATAAAATTCTCTCAGTAGGATATCTTTCTTTTAATTTCTAAAAGAAGCACCAGAGCAATTGGCCCCATTGAAAATATCCTTTATGGATGGAGAAGGAAAAATATACCACCACTCTATAGTTCTCACCCCTTCACTTTTACATTAATTCATAGAGGATCTACTTCATAATACCGACTGTGAGACTTTACGTGCTATAATGTCCATAGGGAACGCCCCTTAAGGATATTAGAATTGTGGAGAGAGCATCATTATTTTTATGGGATGCACCATAGTACCAGTGAAGTTTAGAAAGGACTCTTGAAAGAAGTTCCATACTTACACCATTGGTAGTAAATTCCTTTTGGAGCAATGAGGCCACATTGTGTGAATGGATGAATGCGTTAATTTAGAGCCAGAAGCCTAGTTTGTATGTCTGTTTCCTACTGCTTGTATTATGACATGAGCATGGGGTGGAATATCCTTAATGGATGTTGTGATATGTTGGGCATGAAGGACAATTTTTGGTGGAAGGATTGGATGATTAGAGTGGAAACATGCATCGGGATATTAATGTGGGTGTTGGGGATGAATACAAGGATGGAGTAACAGTTGAATTGGGGATTACCTATTTGCATGAATGTTGTATGCTCATTTGAATTAGTTTTTTGGTTTATCAAATCATTGTTCCAATACCATGTTCTTACAAGGGGTTTCTTGTTTTCATTCATGGGGTACCAGGATGGAATTAGACATGTATATCGAAGGACTTCATAATGGGTTTAACAATTACGTCCATGGGAAATGATACAATCCAGGTGATCGTTGACCGAATCTCCATGTCATCCCACCAAAAAACTAGTTAGTAGCAGAGATCAGTATAGATATTTGGTGGCCTCTATGTGTATGAGATATTTCGACTCCATGGAATTCAATTGATGATATTTTCATATCAAGAAGCTCATTTTACATCCTAGTCATGGAGGTTAGGGATAGACATGAGAGAATCCTTTGTGGGTGTTCAATTACAAGAGTTTTCATTAGGTGGCGTCATAAGAATCCATAGGATATCACATGAGATCTTGGAGGATCATATTTTTTCTGAGTACCCTCTTCAATTTGGGTAGCCCTTCGATTTTGTTTTAGGGATTTAAATACCTTAGGTGGTTATAATGTGTTGGAATCCTGATGTGTTAATCACGTTTTAATGATCACAAATCCTATACATTATACAAATTTTGTTAATCCATTTTAATCGATCTAAAATCATGTGTATAGATGAATATTTTCCTTATGCCTTAAATAATTATTCTAAACTATTTTGTTTATAATGAAATTATGTTATGAATGTTTATGTCTAATTATTTGTATGAATATCATTGTTTATGTCTCTGTATGATATAAGTCTAAGTCTGTGAAAACATGACCATCTTGACGACGTGAAAATCGAGAAGTAGTGACCATCCAGACACCTTGACCTTCCAGACACCGTGACCATCCAGACACTAGGACCATCCAGACACCATGACCATTCAAAAACTGTTACCATCCCGACACCATGACCATCTAGACACCATGACCATACAAACACTGTGACCATACAGGAACAGTGACCATCTAGAAACTGTGACCATCCATACATCATGAAAATCTATACACCATAACCGTGCACAGTGATCATAACACCACATATGTGCTACCATTTCCTGCTCTCTATAAAACACGGCCGTCATAACTGTCTCACCGATCAAAGACAAAGATGGAGACCCAATTTCAAGTATACATATCTATATGGAGACACCATTTACAAAAAACTATTCCACAATTTCTTAATCTATTTTTTGATTTTCAATTTAATTTCAAACATTCATATTTGATGTTTTTAAATTCACAGACATAATAAATGTTTCATTGTATACATTTCACCTGATAGTATGTGGAATGAGGTGAAAAATACAGGCATCATGTTGGCTCCAACAAAAGTATATTAAAAATAAAAAGAATAGAGTGGACAAAAGAAAAGTGTGTTAACAAGCGATAATAGTGGAAACTGAAAAAAAAAATGTGATCACAATAATGAATAATCATAAGCATTCATTAAACCTAACCCTACTAAAGAACACACGAATAATACTCGAATCCTAGATTCATGATCATTTCTACACATTCAACTCCACAAATAACACGAGGCAGATCTAGTTGACTTATGATATCCTATTTTTAGTGAGAGAACTCAATTTCAGCATCTCATTTATCGTAGAAGTCTAAGCTACATTGAATAACACTAAGAGCTCTTTGACCCTTATCTCATCATCTTTTCATTGTTCTGTATTATTTTTTTCATTCGAGATGTGTGTGTGTCTGTATAAAATTTTTCAATGTCTCCTACATCAAACTGAAGGATACACGATATCCTCATTCTAACATCTTTTTACACTTATGTAATTACATAGATAATTGTGGAAGTGGTCCCTATGTGACCTGACCTATAAGTTCATACCCACTTAAAACTGTGGAAGAGGATGTGTGACCTGGACTGTCTTGTGTACAGTTATTAACCCTGATCCATGGTGTGGATGATGTTTATTTATATACACCTCATTGTGGAAGGTGATAACCATGTCGTGTGGATTAGGATTCGGCTTGAGACCGAACCACATGTTTTATATCCAATGTATTTTTTATTTTAGTTTTCTCTATTTTACTACTTAATTTAGAAATTGCTAAACATATATTGTTATTTAATCTTGGAATGAAGTTATAATTTTTTTCCTTATTATATTAGATTCAAAATTAATTTTAATAACTGATATTAAGATAACTATGAATTAATCAATCTAATGAGAAGTTATAAAAAAAGTTAATCATTCATAACCATATTACTTTGATTAACCAATATGTATTTAAATTTATTGTGGAACCCTTTTAATAATAATTTTTATATAGAAATTTTTATAGATACTCAATTCATCCTCCTCTTATGTACTCTACTCCGACCAACATTTGGTATCGAATGATTGTTTTTTTAGACTCTGTTTTTGACCCTATTCAATTGTGATTGTAGTTGTAATTTAATGATCTATAAATTTCTGTTAATTCTAAATTTTTAGATCATTTTAAGTATGTATTTATTATGGATAATAGATTGGAATGTGATATAACAAACAGACCACCATTCATTAATGGAACCAATTATGCTTAATGGAAAATTGAAATGAAAATGCTTTTAGACAGTATGAGATTTGAAATTTGTTCTTCAATTATAGATGAATATATTATTCCTTCTACTCATAGAATCACTTAGGATGAACCTACCAAAACTTCCTACAATAAAAATTACAAAGATATGAATTCTTTACACTTCTCTTTAGGAGATGTGGAATTTAATATGATCTCTACTTGTAAAATTTCCCATGAAATTTAGGATACCTTGTCTGTTTAAAATGAAGGAACTTCTTTTGTGTAATAAATGTGACATAATAATAATATTTATAAATATGATAACTTTAAAATGAAACCATATGAGCTTATTTCTAACATGAACCTATGGTTCAAAGTAATTTTCAACACAATGATGTCTCTTGGATGAGAAGTGAATGCTATCAAAGAAATAAGGAGGATTCTTATATGTCTACCTGATAGATGGAGAGGAACCACTGTCTCTATTAAAGTGTCATGCAACTTAAGAAAGCTACCTATAAAAGAACACATATGAAAACTGATAATTTAGGAAGATGAACTAATAGTCAACAAGGAAGAGGATAATGAAACCAAAAGAAAATTTGTTGTGTTCAACACCACCACCTCTAAACACAATGATAATGGGAAATTGGAAGTTTCTATAGAATGTTCTAGTAGTGAAAAATCATCCCCTGACAGTGATTCAGAGATGTCTCATCTAGCCGGATGGTTTAAGAGATTTTACAAGAATAAAAACTTTTTCAGGAAGCCTAACTTCAAGGGAAGATATGATCAAAAAATAAGTTGGAAGAATGATTGGAAAAGAGGTGACAAGTCTGATGATATTTTCTGCTATGAATGTAAGTGAAAGGGACATATCAAGGATGACTATCCAAAGCTCATGTAAAAAAATAATGAGGACATTGATAGATTGTATAATGTAGAAATGAAATCAACCTGTAGTGCTTATGAGGACAGTTTAAGTAACATAGAATCTTCCCTTGATGAACAAGCTAACAATGCCAATATGTGTTTTATGACAAAAACATCTAAGGTAACAATGGAATCTCTTGTAAAAAATTCATATTATTTCGGATATGAGAGTGACTATGAGAATATGTCTAATGAAGAAATTTTTGAGTACTATAATACGATTGAAGATACATGAAATAAACTAAAAGATAAATACAAGTCATTAAAGAAACATCATGCTTTTACCTCAATCTTTAAAACTGAAATCACTACAAAAAGGGATAAAAATGTTAAATTACTCAAAGTGAATAATGAAATAAAGCAATCTAATGAGAATTTGAAAAAGGATCTTGAATGGTTTTCTAATGGTAAAGAAAACTTGGTACAAATTCTGGGTAATTATATTTCTCCTAAATATATTCCTAGCATTGGCTATCAACTTGGTAAAATAAATGTTGGAAGAACTAATTTTGTTTCTTTGTATTGGACATACATCATTACATATAGTTTTGGAAAACATTCATCTTGTTCAAGTTATGATACACACTCTACCATTTCAATAATTTCTAGACCAAGTATGGTTTTTCTAAAATACATTACATAATGCTTATTGGAAACCTATGAGGAAGATATGGGTTTATAAGGTACTAGTCACTAATATTTCTGGTCCCAAAATGTTATGTGTAACAAAAGATGTTTTTATTTGACTATTTTGTAGGAACGATTTTTAAAGGGTTCCTGTAAAATATTATGGTACTTGGACAGTGGGTTTTCGAGACACATGATATGATACTATTCATGCTTCAAGAACTTAATAAAAATTTATAGAGTACATGTCACCATTGGTGAAAATACCAAATGAATTTTTTTTGGCCTTGGCCTAATCGGTAACTCAAACTCAATTTTAATTTCCAAAGTACTTTTTTATGATGGATTGATATATAATCTTCTTAGTATTTCACAACTATGTGATGATGGATTTCATGCCAAATATTAAAATGATTCTTGCAATATTTTTAATTCTAAAAATATATTAGTGTTTTCTGCATTATGAAAAGAAAATGTATATTTTTTTACATACAATATTTAGCATCCCAAAATGCTTCATGTTTAAGTGTGTATCAAAAAGAGTCTTAGAATTGGCATAGGAGACTTGGACATTGTAACTATCACTCCCTTATAAATTTAACTAGAAATAACACATTCAAAGACATATCCAAACTTGAGTTTCCAAATGATAATGTTTGTAATCCATATCAAAAGTGAAAGAAACAGAAATTATCAATCAATCGAAATAATGAAGTGTCAACTTCTCTACCTCTCTAATAGTTTTACTTGGAATAGTTTAGACCCTCTAGTCTTTCTAGATTAAATGGTAACCACTATTATTATGTTCTTGTAGATGACTTTTCTAGATATAGTTGGAATTTCTTTTTGGCTCACAAAAGTGAAGCCTGATCTCATTTTACCAAATATTACAGAATTATATATAATCTTAGTGGACTTAGAATTAAATCCTTAAAAAGTGATCATGGATGTGAGTTTGAAAATAAGGATTTTGAATCCTTTTTCTCACAAAATAGATATAGTCATAATACTTATTCGCCTAGTTCACCTTGAAAAAATGGAGTTTCCGAAAGTAGAAATAGAACCATGCAAGAGATTCCTTGAACTGTGCTAGGTAAATATGAAATACCTATTTATTTTTAGGTTGAATCTGTCAATAAAATATCTTATATTATTAATAGGGTATTGATTTGAACTATTCTTAAATGAACTCCATATGAGTTGTGGAATAATAGAAAACCCAAAGTCAGCTACTTCAATGTATTTGGTTGAAAAATCTATATCCTTTATAATAAGGAAAATCTTGAAAAATTTGCATCCAATAGTGATGATTGAATCCTCATAGGATATTCAATTTCTATTAAAGCCTATAGAGTTTTTAATAAAATAACTAAATTTGTGGAAGAATTTGTTAGTGTCAAATTTGATGAAACAGATCCGCATGAGCCTAAGTCCACTCTAGAGAACATGGAAATTAATGTATCAAATATAGATATTAATTTAAAATCCTCTAATCATCCTTTAAATGAATCTATTAAAACATCATGTTCTGAAAATTCTGTAGATTTACGTCACAATTAACCGAACCCTGTTGACGAATCTGAAATCACCAGTCCTTCCTTATATAGAGTTATTAGAACTCTTATGAACCATATGTTAGATGTTGTTGTAGGATACATAGAAAATGGAAGTCAAACTAGATCTTCCTATATAAATTAGGTTGAACATAAAGTCTTCTTATCACATCATGAACCAAAAAACATTAATGATGCCATCAAAGATGAATTTTGGGAGATGGTTGTGCAAGAAGAACTTAATCATTTCAAAAGGTAAAATGTTTTGAAACTTGTTGATAGACCCAAAGACACATTCCCCCTAAGAAATAAAGGGGTGTTTAGAAATACAGAAGATTAAGCTAGATATATTTTTATAAACATGGCGAGAATGGTGGCACAATGATATAGTCACAAAGATGGAGTTGACTGTGAAGCGACATTGGCTCTAGTAGCTAGATTTAAAGCCATTATAATTTTTCTTTCTTATGTTGCACACCATAATTTCCATCTATATAAAATGGATGTCAAAAGTGCATTCCTAAATTTGTATAAAGATGAGGATTCCTTTGTTGAGAAACCCCAAGTTTTACAATCCTTTTTTTCAATACCATATTTTTAAATTATCAAAAGTGTTATATTGTATAAAGTACGATCCAAGATCATTGTATGATATATTACCAACTTTTCTTACTTCCAAAGGTTTTACAAAAGGAAAAACCGATCTTACCATTATTATAAAATGCATTTCCATTGATGTTTTTGTATTTCATATATATGTAGATGACATTATCTTTGGATATTAAAAAAATTATTTATGTAGTTTCTTTTTTAAAATGATGGAAAATGAATTTGAAATGAGTTTAATGGGTGAACTCAAACTCTTTCTGGGATTTTAAATCTTTCAAAATAATGACTGTATTATTTTTAATCGAAGAAAATATACTAGAGATCTTCTAAAACGTTTTGGATTGGATAACACTAAATATAGTGACACTGCAATAATTACTACTTGTATATTGGATCTTGATGAAGATGGAAAATCTTTTAATCGAACGACTTATAGTGGAATGATTGTAAGATTACTCTACTAAACTTTTATTTGACATGACATTATGTTTAGTGTGTGTATACGTGTTCGGTTACATGAAAATCATAAGGAATATAATATAATTATTTTTATGATAATAATAAAATACCTCAAGCATACACACAATCTAATACTGTTCTATCCCAAAGGAAAATCATTTGAGTAAGTGAGTTATTCTAATTCTGAATTCAGTGGTTGTATTTTAGATAGAAAAAACACCTCTAGAACATGTCACTTTTTAGGCAAGCCACTAGTATCATGATTTAGTATGAATCAAAAATATGTTGCATTATATACTGCAGAAGCTGAATAAATAGTTGCTGGAAGTTGTTGTGCACAAATTTTGTGGATTAAGCACACATTAATAGATTATGGATATCAATTTAGACATTTACCTATATATTGTGACAACACAAGTTCTATTATCATATCAAAAAATATTGTTTCAAACACTAGGAAGACAAATATTTATATAAGAAATCACTTTTTGAGAGATCATTATCAAAAAGGTAACAAAAAATTGGAATTCATTGGAACAGAATATCATCTTGCAGAAATATTCACCAAACCTTTAAATTTTGAATGAATAGATTACATCATACATGAATTGGGAATCATAAATCTTAAGTAGTAAGTGTTATGTTTCATAGTATACGGTTTCACAAGTCATTGTATTAATATTACTATTTAACTCTAACAGTTCTATATTTTTATTGTCTTAAGAGTTGATGTTTCATGTTTATGGTCTCATAGTTACTATTTCTTGGATACTATCTAGATTTTACTGTCTCAAACAATACAGTCACACAGTATAGAAATATCATTGTTACGGTCTCACTGTGAATGCTTTTTACGATCTCACCATGAAATTTTATTATGGTCTCACCATAATGATGCATTACTATTTAATTTATACTTTATAGCCAATGTCATGGTAATTTGTTATTTTACTGTTTTTAACTTTCCCGCGCTTTTGATCTTGAAATGATTGAGATCCCAAATGATAAAATAAAATAAGTTTCACACATTCTTCACATGATCTCTCTCTCTCAAACTGTATCCCCTCTTTCAACCCTTCTATCTCTGTCAATCCTTGGATGAATTCCCTTGATAAAATTCCCATCGTTGACAACTCCTGAAAAGCACAGTTCAAATAAGATATAGAAAATCACACTAAAGGTTGCACCCGATGGTCCTCTAAATCCGAATTTGGTGAAAAAATAGGGGTGCTCAAAAATGAGATATGCCCAAAGTGTATTCTATAAATTATGACTTTGTTATTGAAAGTAATAAGAGATAAAGGATGGATGGATTGGTTCACACAGGAGGATATGCCTATTTACCTGAAGCTAATTGCACAGTTTTATCAGTATCTTCAATTATAATTTGATTTAAATGAGGTATATGTTGTTCGAGGTTGGGTCAATGGAAAAATTTGTACCTTTTCATAGAGGTTATGGGTGGCATGCCATAGGATACCTCATGAGGGTATTTGTGAGTCCTAACAGATAGTTCCTCCACCTACAAGTGAGTTCTTTGTTTTGGAAGATGCATTGAGAAGTTTGACTAGAAATGAAACTAATAGAAGATCTATTGCTGCTAAGCTAGATGGTGAAACTAGGATTCTTTTTATGTTTTTTAGAATTTTATTATCCCAAGAAAATGAAACTTATTTATACTCATGTTTTAGGAAGTATTTTTGTTTAAATCTCATGAAAAATGGACATTTTATCAACCTATGAATGTATGTTATACACTATATGTGTGGCTAGATCAAAACATCCTCCTAGAAAATCTCCCAGTTCAATTCAAGGTTTATCTCAGCTACACTTCATGAAATATGTTTTTTTGGACTATATGAAGAATGCATTAACGAATATGAGTTATTTATTTATAATGTTCGAGTAATGATAATGATAACTAGTTGGAATCCATGGAAAAAAGAATTGTTGGAAGATAATGATAGGGTTTATGAAAATATTAATCTGGTGGAAAACCCTTCATGACATAAGGATATTTATGATCCTTTTTTGGAGCTAGATGAACATGTTGAGTATACTGATGTTTTTGAATGAGAAGAGGACGTTGTACCTCCGAGAGAAACTATTATGGTCGAAGAAGACAATTAATCTTCTCCTCGTGTCTTATTTGGGAAGGTAACAAATGTTATCGGAGAAGTTGTTGATATGGAAGAACAACATGATTCCAAATAAGAATTTTTTGTTAAGGTAAGTGAAAAGGATATTGAATAATTGTATATAGAAGAAGATATTTCTGTTGAGCAAGAAACTGCTATTGAGGAAAACCCAGAGGAACATGTTTTTTTTGGCGTTATTCTATATGATGAAGAGATAATGGAGCAAGCCTTTATATTTTCTAGAAAGGAAATGTGTGAGGAAATTAAAAATGAAATCGTTGAAAAAGAGCAAGGATCTAAATCTCTCACTCATGAGAAAGACGATCCTGTCGAGGGGGAGAATCCCCCAAATATGGAATCTATTGAAGTCCCTAATCTGATTAATCCAATATCAGGGGATACATGTTATAAATTCCCCAGTTACTGTGATGTGATGGATTCCAAAGAAGTATCACTTAAAGGAATTGATTTTTATACTATGTTTCATTTAAAACCGGAATCTTCTCCTGAAGCTATATTTACTAAGGAACCTAAGCCTATCTCAGATTCTATTCTAAATCATTCACAGGAAACTCCAAACATGGTGAATAATGATGATCTAAAAGCATTCGGAGAAACCCTATTTGTTGGAGTTGAAAAACTCATGAAAACCCATACAGATCCTGTAACAAAATTAATTGAGAGATATGATTCTCTCTTGAAGGAAATGGTCATATGGAAGATTCTACTGAAGATTCTTCATGAGATTTAAGAAGTCATAGTCAAGAACAACTAGCTCATTGATGATGTAAAAACTCTTAGAGTTATGGTTGAAGATATGCAGAGAGTGATAACCTAAAGACCAGAACATGTTTCTTATCCTATTGAGGATATTGTTAGTCAGGCACCACTAGATGTATCCTCAATGATTCAATATAATCCTAATTCCATAGCCGAAAAGTTAGCATTAAGGAACAACACGATAATCCAAGAGATGTGTGAGGATTTTATTGGTAATAAAATTTTTACTGATTAGTATAAGGGTTTTCTCAAGAATTTTATAAATCAACTGAAATACCTTACCTTGGCTATCACTGCTTCTTGTACTTCAGAAAAATCATCTCAACCATCTCTAGATAGTTATCTGCTCAAAATAGTTATCAAAGAAGAACCTAAATCTATGTTTAGTTTCTTCAACAAGGAATCTCTATCTAAAGATATCAAGAATAGTGACAGAGTTATTGATTTGGTGGGAATTCATTCCACGATTTCCAAGGATGCTCAACATGAAAATTCTAAGAAGGTGGATTTCTAATTCAAGCTGATCATCTTTAAGATTTAAAAGACTAACCACTTCAAGTACATTATAGATAATATACTGATTCCTCCTGTCACATAAGATTTTAGAACTCAAGTCGAAAAGAATAAAGACTTCAATTTTTTGTTGGATAATTTTCTGAAGAAAAATGATGAATTTGAGAAATCCATGTAGTATGGTGGTGAGATAATTACTGACATCATCAAGATTTTTATTCCATACAATCATTTCTAGTGTACTGTCATTATGGCTCATGTATCTGCACCCATATGATCTAGTTTTCCTGAATTCTCATATTTTTCCCTTGAATCTACAACTATATATGTCTCTCAGGATTTTATTTAGATTAAAAATGTTATCCTTGATCAACATGTTGCATTGGTCTTCCACTGATCCTACCTTGGTTGCTTCTATTTTTGAAGGACTCCCTTTACCTTCTTTGTCCACATGTTCACTCTCTTCCCCCACTTCTACCTCTACTCTTATGTTTTCTTCTTCTGATGCTATTGCAAATGGAAATGAGATGAGAATACGTTATTGAAGAACAATTTCTACTATCATTTGATTCGGATGTTTTCAATATAAATGTTAATTAAAATTTTTACTGACACTTTTTATCCTTATAATACATTGTGCTATTTTATTTTATATTTCTTATTTACTCTTTTTGATTATCCCAAAAGGGGGAGAAATATGTATTCTATTTGAACACCAAATAAGAGGCACATTCACTACGAATAGATATCTCAGTCATAAGATTTGTTATCATAAAAAAGGGGGAGATTGTTGGACTCCTCATGGGTTTTTCATGTTTTAATGATCACAAATCAAATACATTCTGTAATGATTATTAATCCAATTTAATATGTCTAAAATCATTTGTTCAGATGATTAGTTTCCTAATACCTTAAATACTTATTGTAGACTATTTTGTTTATAATAAAATTATCTTATGAATGATTATGTTTAAATAATTCTATGAATATCAATGATTATGTCTGTGTATATGGATTTGGACAAGTTTGAGAAACTGTGACCATCCAGACACCATGACCATCCAGACACCATAACGATCCAGACACCATGACCATCTAGACACCACGTATATCCAGACACTATGACCATCAAGACACTGTGACCATCCAGTCTCTCTGATCATCTAGACACCATGAGCATCCTGACACATTGACCATCCAGATATCATGCCCATCGAGACACCATGACCATCTAGACACCATGTCTATCTAGACATCGTGACCATCAAGACACGGTGACCATCCAGACACCATGACCATCCAGACATCATTACCATCTAGACATCATGACCATCCGGACACTACAACCAGACACCATGATCCTTAAACTGCTTTTGTGCTACAGGTTCCCAATCACAATAAAAATATGCCATCATAGTTGTGTCACTACTAAAATCCAAAGAATGAGAAATTTTTTCAAGGAGATACCATTTACAGACAGACTGTGAAGCCGTTTCTTATTCTATTTTTTTCTTTTTAAAATTTTATTTCAAACGTCCATATTTCATGTTTTTAAATACAATGACAAAATTAATGTTCTTTTTAGCCAAGTCTCTTGACACTAAGAGGTATGAGGTGGAGAATAAAAGCTTTCTATAAGCTCCAACACTTGCATTCTATGAAAAAAAGAACAATGTGTTTAGAAGAAAAGTGCGTGAACAAGAAAAAATAATGGTAACAGATAAACAAGTTTCTGCACGATAACTATGAAGCACCAGAATTCATGCAACCTGACATTGCTGAAGAACACACGAAGCAAACTCGAATCCTAGTGTCTAGAAAATTTCCACACTATCAACTCCATAAAGAACATGAGTTGGATCATGTTGACTTACGATACTCTATTTTTATCAAGAGTATTAAATTTTGGCATCTTCTACATCCCATAAGGCTAGAGCTGCTACGAATATAACTCAGAGAACTTCTAACCATATCTCATCAATTTATATCTCTTGGGTATTATTTTTATCTTTAGAGAAATGTGTGTATGTATTAAAACACCCAATGTCTCCTACATAAAACTAAAAGAAACTAGTTATCCTTTCTTATACAGACTTTTATAATTGTGTATTCCCACGAATAATTCTGGAAGAGGTCCCTGTGTGACCTGACATGTTAGTTCATACCCACGAAGACCTGTGTAATAGGTCTTGTGACATGGACAGTCTTGTGTTCTATTGTTAACCCCGATCCAGAGTGTGGAACAAGTTTATTTAAATGATCTACTTGGTGGTAGGTGATCACCAGGTGGAGTGGATTAGGTCTCAGCATGATACTAAATCAATTTTTTAAAATTTGTTGTGTTTTTTACTTTAGTTTTCTTTGTTTTACTTTTTAATTCAGATATCACTTAACTTACTATGATATTTAATCTGGGAATGATGATATAATTGTTTTCAGTTTTTATTATAACTTCAAATGTAATGTTAATAAATTATATTAAGATTAATGATAATTAATCAATCTTATGAAATGTTATTCAAACCGCCAAAAATTTATTACTATATTACATTGATTAACTAGTCTATATTTAAATTTATTGGGGAAAATTTTTAGGAATCCAATTAATAATTATTTTTATATACTCAATTCACCCCCCCTATTGAGTATTATACCCCAAACAACATAATTTAATGACTCATATTTTCTCAAATTTATTGTTAGAATGTATTTTGTAAAATTATGAGACCATGAACTAAGATGGAGTGGGATTCCAATGCTAGGAGTTCTTAGAATAGTTCATTTTAAAATTATATGTTTTTTATAGAATAAGGGTGTGGTTATCTACGAAGAGTAGAATAACACATAAGTGGAAACCCAAATCCAAAACCATAGTGTAATGTTTTATTCAGAGAAGTGTCTTTACCTTAGGTGAGGCCTAACATCGGCTATCACAGGCCAACTGTGAGAGATATTTTGTGTACATAACTGTAAATAAATTAATTAAATAGAATTATTTTACTTTTAAATCTTATTAATGCATGAATGAAGACATGGATTTGAAATCGGAGACCACTATTGAGTTCATAATTTGGTTTTTACCTTTGTGTGACATAAATTTTGTTGCCGAGGGACTTAGGTGGAAAACCTGAAAACGATATTATCAACATTAATAATTTAGAGATAATTTAATTTTATTTAATAATGTTTTTTCTATTAAATAATACTTATTAAAAAATACTAAGGATATCCCCATAACCCTAGAAATGTCTTTGAATCATTAGGGAGATGTTGGAGAAAGAATCCCCTCGAGCGAATAATGACATATTGGAGATCAGATCATGGATCGTTGCACCAACGTAGTTGGTGGATATCATTAATGAGGATGATGTAACCATTCCTCATCCACTACTGATCAAAACATGAGATATAGAGTTGAACCTCTTCATGATTTTCTTCCCCATTCATAGATTCATTGAATAATTCGGACGAAACATTGAATAGGTTGACTTGTGCTTCAATCAATCATATGTGATGGATAATTGTTATAATGATTTTGGGGAGATGAGTCTATGTTATTATTATTTTACCAATTCATTGTAATAATATGAATATATCTCGGACATCATGAAAAAAATATGAGGTTAATTCCCTGAGGCGTTTTTGGGATTTCTCCATCCCCCATTCGTGGAATTCTTCACTATGGGACCCTAGTGCTTGTAGTTCTAGTTTCCAGGAGGATATGAATATGATTGGACCCCCAAATTGGTGACAAGGTGAAGAGAAGGTAATATTGATGAATTAAATTCCCCATGTTTTATAGAAATCCCTTCGTTTTGAGAAATAATGTATCAAAGGGGAACCATTGGCCCATGGATGGGGCCACTGGTGTGCCGCTGGCTAGGGGTGGAATGAGACTTAGTGAAGCCACTATCGAGCATGAGGTGGAATCCACATAATGAAATAATCCCTGTTGATGGGGGGTTGTGGTAGGAGGCCATGGCAGCATGCTGGGATGTGACTTAGAGCTGCATCAGAAGAAACCATGGTGGTAGGTCTATGCGTAATACAAAGGTGGTTCAATGAATGCATGAAACGAAGCATGACACCACATTGACCGGACAAGCACGCGATCAGGGAAGACTGTATGGGGTGCTCTATATCAGCCCACATGTGGTGGGATGGACAACTGGGAATTGAGGTTTTGTTAGAAGCCTAAAAGGTTGAGCCGGTTTGGACCAGACTGGACTAGACTAGGTTGGTTCAGCCAGTAGATCAGGCCATGTCTGATAGGTTCGGCCGACCCCAGACCGATGTCGGGTAAGGACATTTGAGTAAAACATATGTATCTTTTAAACTTTTTGTTCATTTGAAAGGAAATTGGTGGTGTTGGGACCATTCCAACGAGATAGACCTTTTAAAATTATCTATGTGTGTAGTTGTGGAAGTTAGTATAGAACATAATAGATTAACCAGTAGGTTTTCTTGGTTAAAGCATGCTATGAGAGGAATCCTATGACTGACTATGAATTTGTGACTATGTGGCATGTTTACTATGTAAAATGGGTCTACATGACTTATCGACACTCTGTGTGTTACAAAGTCCTCGTTTGTTACCAATAATCTATATTTTATCAACACTCCGTTTTTTATCGACAATCCATGTGATATCTACACCATCTCTATGTTATCAAAAGTTAATGTGTTATCGACAATCTGTGTCTTATTGACACTCCATGTGTTTTCAACACTACAAATGTTACTGAAACATGGTATCATATCATGTGGGAGAGACTTATACATTGGAGATAGAGCTCACAATGATATATGATACAATTAAAAAGAGTGGGAATATTCACTAGTTGTGAAAAATACTAATATAAGAGTTAGTTATCCCTGGATAGACTGAGGAGAAGCCTACTCCATTCAGGAGAGACATAATTTTTGTGTTTATGTTATGGGAATGTAATCCATTAACTATGGGGTGGTGGTGAGGTGTGACTCCATCCTCTCTCTTTGAATAGATAAGATGAAAATGGTATATAGTTAGTTTAGTTCTCACTCAACTATGTGTAGTGGATAGGCGAGAGCCTCTTCACTTAGGTTTCATAGCTTCCTTTGGGCGCAAGTTAGTGAAGACTGGACCCCAGGTGCTAGGAATTGGAACTAGACTTAGTGAAAAATTCCTGATGGAGCATATCTCTCTGACATGTGCCACCAAAGATTTGTGAGCTCACGGGGTGTGAACTTCTGGATTTCAGGTTGGGATTCAAATCTATGATGATATTCTTGTCTCTAGTTCACTGTTTTGAACATTATGATACATAGTGTTATGGATGTGTATAAATAGATGATCATGATATATGTGTTTTATACATATATCTCTGTGGAGATAACTATAATTATTATTCATTAATGAGTAATTTGTGTATATATTTGTGGGGTACATTGTGTATTTCCAAGAAGTATTCCATTGTGGTTTCTGGGTGACATACTGAGTATTGTTTTACTCACCCATGTATGGGATTTCCCCACACATGTCGTGTATTTTGAAAATGATAGATGCATTGACAGAGTACACGGTGGACCAAGACTAGATGGTGATTAGATACATCATATAGCCGAGATGTGCTCTTATGGATTCACATATCAATCATTATACCAACCCTTCATGTAGGAGTTTCTGTGGATGTGTTTTAGGAACTTGTGTGTTCACTTTTATAGACTCTTACTTTTTTGTGGGCTTGTATTCTAGCCATATTTTCTTTCTAGTTGTCTTCTGCGATACCCTATTTTTTGTATTAATAGTGGTATGAATACTTTTTTATGAAGTGTTTTTACATTTAATTATTTTGGGATTTGAGATTTGTTTGTGTGTACAGGTACATAGAAATATGCCTCCCATTTTTTGGATATGCAAACTCGGAAGTAGTCACTAGCCCTTGCCCTATTATAAGTGGGAATGGGGTAGTGATGACATTGGACCCTCCAAGACAAATCATGAAAAAAAATTTATACTTATCCCATTCATAATACATTCCATTTACTATGTGACTAAATAACATCTCCTTGAGGAGGCGACAATCAACACTTCCACAATTGAAGTAATAATTTTAAAAAAAATGAATGAATGATTTTATATTTTATATAATAAATACATGAGATTATATAAAACTCAAATATCATACATATAATAAAAAATGGGGTTCCCATCATAATACACAACCATTATAGTTGGTAAATCAAAAATAGCAACACCATCATTTTGTGAGGTTGCATTTCAGCATATAAAAGAATGGTTATTTTGTTACCCATTAGATTGATGTATCAGTATGTTCAGGTCAAACAAATTTAATAAATAATATATAACTATATATTTTATAATTTTCTTATTAAATAATCATTTCTATCTATAAAAATAAATGTTTGTAGAAAAAAACAAAAATAAAGTGATCATTGAAAATGGATACCTTTTTTCAGGTAACTTTGTTGGTTTTAACCATAAATATTCATCAAATCCATTTAATCCCTATGTCATGATAATATGTTGAGGGGTGGATATTTGGAGATTATTAGTGTAGTTTATGAGAGTGACAAAGGGAATTTTGGTGGGGGTTCCTTTTAATTGTGGTGGAGGAGTGGAATTCGTGTTATTTTATTGAAATGGAATTCCATGATACAATTTCATAAGAAAAGTGGATCAAAAAATGAAACATAGATTATAAAATGTAGTATAGGGTTGAAATATTTACATCCAATGTATTGTGGACGTGTCAATATGAAGTTGGTTACCTTAACTGTAAGGATTAGTCCCTTGTTATGCTAATTTTTCCCTTAATCAGTATAATTAATTTTAATCACCTTACTTAATATTTTTTTGTCAAAAAATAAGAATAACAAATTAGAAATTAATAATTATAATAATATTTTCCAAATTCACATCATATAAGTTGAATAAATTAGATAAATTTAATCACACAAACGGGATGACACAATAATTTTTTTTAGTTAAAAATGTTGAAAAGTTTGATACATTTTTATATCCAATATCAATTTAAAATTTATTTCAATGACCTAACTAGGATTAATTTATGTATAGAAGATCAATTCAAGCATTAAAACCAAATTTGAACTTCATTTTTTCTGATAAATAAATTATATGAAAAACCAGTTTTGAGTTAAAATTCATTGTTATTCACTATTCATAAAAAAAATGAAACGTAATAGAAAAATATCAAAAAATAACTGTAATTTAATTTTTATGATTATAGTTCAAACATTAAATCTATGTATTCAGAAAATAAATAAATTTTATAAATATCATATTAAAAATGGGTTCTGCATTAAATGATGGTAAAATTAACTTTTTTAAAAATAAAACATTTTATTCATAAAATTGGTCATATTCTTATTTTATACCTTTAAAATAAATTTTCAGTTTTTAAAAAACAATTATAGAATATATAATATATAAATTTGATGTTAAATAGTAGTAATTTTTTTTGAAATTATTGATATAAAATTGTTATTGTTTTTAGAAAAATAGTTCTTTAAGAATAGTAATTTATTTATTTTTAATAGTTCTTAAATTCACATATCCTAATTGATATGTAAAGTATTATTTTTGAATACATTTTTAAATAAAAATTTAATTTTTAGTTAATCTTATTCATAACAGAAATTCAAATTACTTGGTGGTAGCTATTATAATAATTTTTTAATTTTATTAATAATATCTTTTAGTCTAATAGAACATGACATTGCATGGAACCCAAGATATCAATGGGACTCAGTGTTCTGTATAATATATCAAAACATATTTCTCATGGAATTAATGGTAATATATGTGGTATTTTATTGGTAATGAGTTACTTCTCGTTTCATATAACTTAAACCACACAATGTAATTTCTTATAAAAAAGATATATTCACTATGGGGTGAAATGAAAAATATAAAAATATTAAATTAATTTGGAAAATATTATTCAAAAAATATCTTGGTGATACACTATACGACCCCTCTGCATAATTAATTTACCTATTTTAAATTATATAGTTTATTAGTGGATTAATACATGATTCTAAAATTAATTAAAACTAACACTGTAAAGGTGAATACTAAAACACACTTTAAAATTGTAATGTTGGAAACAAGAATGTTACACAATGTGACTCAAAACTGTTTTTCAACATGGGATTTCATTGGTGGAATGGGAAAATATGGACTTGGAGGAGAAAATTAAATATTTATAGGTAGTGATTGTAGTCAAAAATAAAAAATATGTGAATTATAAATGTATAGTTATGGGTGTCATAGTTATAAATATATGATTATTTAAAAAGGCCATCTTTTCAACAACAAATAATGCATTTGGAAAAAAATATCATTCTATATATTTTTACTAGAGTTGAATAATTTTCATGAAAAGTTAAAATTTATGATTTCATGACAACCTCAGAGTTTTTTCTTTATCATTGTCTACTTCACCTCTTTCTCCAAAAAGGAAGTCCAATTTTTCATTCCTGAAGGACTTAATGATCCTAAAATCCATGATAATTCATCCCAATTTTCATCACTTATAATAAACATAGATTTTGCAGAACTAGTTATGATATATTAATTAATCACGAAGTGGTGAGATTTTACATCATTGTCACAAACTTCACCAAATGTTTTAATTAAAAAACTGATAAATGGTCAAACATATAACCCATATAAAATTTGAATATAAAAAAACATTAGAATGGAGGTCTCTGTATATGAATAACATTGATCCAACATATATCATAATGTATTTATTGTTTTTGACATTTTAAATATGTGAATACCCTTATTGAACATTATATTAAAAAATTATAATGACTTGTATTACATTAAATCATTTTGGAAAAAATACATTCATCCTTATTATAAATATTATTGAATATATTCCATGAATATAATATGTTTTAAAATTCACCCATTATTAAATAGACCTATTTTTCAATAAATCATTTACTTGTTATGATATCATAAATATTTTCAAATTTACATTATCAATATCATAACCTATTTATCAATATAAAATATAATTTTTATCATCCCAATGAACATGTTAAGGGTCAGCTTACCTTAATGTATCACTTCCATTAACTTAATTTTATCTGTCATCATTATCATTTAAATCATTCATGTAAAAACATAATGAAAACCACTTAAAATAATATTATATACCTTATGATTCATATAACATAATCTTTTAAATTGAAAACATACACACGTAAATCATACAACATTATTCCAAAAATATTAAATAGGATTATCTAAAATATTCTTTAATACCCAATTCATATATTATTCAATACGAATCATGTAATAAGTTTCATTAAAAATAATCTAATCATGTTATATTCCTTGCATATAATCATTACAGGAATAACATTCCAAAAATTTCACATGTCATATGTAGTCTCCATATCATCTTATGTATATCCAATACTCATACCACCTTCCTGATTAACATACACAGGTTTTCACATAAGAAATATATTATTACAATTCAAATAATTTCTAAATATTAAACATTCAATGATTAACCGTTTACTTCTAGTTCATGTTATTGAATAAGAAAAAAAATCAAATGGGAAGAAACACTTATCATTGAAAAAACCACATAATCCAGAAAAAATACTTTTAGAATTTCTAAATAATGAATAATAAAACATTAATCAATGATAGATTAGATTTATCCAAGGATATTAATAGCAATATTATCTTTAAATCAGTCATGATTGTTCTAAAAGAGTATATGAAATCTAAAATAATATCTCTATTGAGTGATAAACTAGGTGCATAATTAGGCATGTTTTTGCATACATGAATACCCTCGAGTAAGGATCAAAGCACCTTGTAAGATTTATTACTCCTTGGTATATCAATGAGAGAACCAAGTCCACTTTTCGTATCCAAATATTAGTTTATTTCTAGGGAACCACTTGTTGTATCATTTAACTAAATTTCAAGAATTGTTCCTAAAATATTAACTCATTTGTACACTTATCCATAGAGACACCCCATGATTTATCCATAAAATATCCCTAGGGACATCAATAAATATTTCTCATCATATTTTCCATGTTTTTCTAAACCCATTAATTTATATCAAGTATAGGAACTAGGCTTAACATATCCATATAATACATATTTTTAGATAAATATATTGAACATTACAAAAAAAAATTCCAATCACTATCATTGTTATGTGTATTTCAAATTAATGAATATATTCTTCTAGTTTGGTGACATATATTAAAACACTGTCCTTAATGATCTTACCGATTATTAACCCCACTTAAATATTTTTTCATAACCAAGTAAAAGAAAACATATAAATGTAGTTAGCTGAGATGATTTATGAGGGTAAACCAATTAAATATGTAAGAATATAATTAATATAAGGGAATGAGTATTTGAAATTAACATTATAAGATCATACCTTCCAAAAAAGATCATAATAAGGGGACATGGTATAAATATTGATGATTCATAAGAATAAAATCATAAGATAATCATATATATGAGCCATGTTATCCTATTAAAGGCAGAAGACATAAAATTTACAGCACATTCCCAAACATGTAATATCATTACATATATATCAATGATCATTGAAAAAAAACATATCAATGAACATAATGGGTTTTACACCTACTGGGTGGGATACACTTTTATCCCAAGTGATATTCATTTCCTCGTAAGGTATTGGGTTTCTTTATATTACCATAGTGGATCATGTTACCCCATACTCTCATAGTGGAGTGGGATTATACATCATCACCAGGTATATCTTGTTTCCCCATCTATCTATTGTTGATCATGTTTCCCAATCTTCCTATAGTGTATCAGGACACACCTTTTTCACATTTTGGATCAAGCCCATCAAGGTGTTCACCATAATTATCTCATGAGATATAAATTCTCACCCAATTAATTAGGTTTTAATATGGGTCACTCCCATCACATAATAAAACCAAACATACATATTCCCCAAGATAAAAAAACATACATAATATCATTACCCAAATAGAGATATTGGTATATTAAACATCATATCATAACTCTTGTAATGAAATGGAAATAAATAAATTTTAATATATAATTACATATTAAAAATAGATAGGTTTCATTATATTTTAATTAAATAATAACAACTAAAAAGTAACGGGTTTGAAAACAATATAACATGTGGAAGAGGAATGGGTGTACTAAAAAACATTCCTTATAAACATAAACCATTAAATAAATAATATTAATGGTATTACATGATCATATCCCAGTAAATAATACAATATAGAAACATTTTTTATCATATATGGATACATGTTTTGATATATCACAAGTAATATTTCTCAATATAAAAATACGTTGTTGGAAAATATTTTTCATAAACATATTTCAAAATTTCATTTATTATGAATAAAGCATTAATATTTCTTTTAAATAATTTCATGGGAAAATATTCATTTTTCATTGAAAATTTATTTTTAATAAATAAAACCTTTTGAAAATTAATTTTTAGAAAATACAATTCAAAACTTTTGATGTAATATTTGAAAACCTTTGAAAAAAGGTTTCCTAGAAAAAATAAAAACAAATATTAAAAATGAATTTAATCACTTTTTAATTGATAATGTAAAAAATAATATTGAAAACATTTGTAAAACCATTTCAGGGATAATAATTTCATAAACATATAAAAAAATATTGAAAAACATTTAAAAATGATTTCATTTAAAAACATATTAAATAATTTTTAAACTTAATGGAATTATTTTCATTGAGAAATCATTTTGATAAAATGTGAAATGTACCATTTAAAATCATTTAAAACACTTTTGAAAACATAAAAAAAAATTAAAACAAATCATCAAAATAACATTAAAATCATGAAATTACCAAATATTAGGAAATTGTTTTATTAATATGGAATAATTTAATCATATAATTATAGATTTAAATATTCGGTGTTTATGATAATGTAAAAATCCATACATGGTGAACATTCCAATTACACTGTAAACTATTTAGAAAATTTCCTCTATTAGAAAAGAATAATATTTGAAAATTTTCAAAATCATAAAATATGAGTAAAATTTTCTTTTAAATATAATTTTATATTAATAGAATATTTTTGGAATCTTATTTTGAAAATATTGTTGTGAAGGAACCCTAGTTTCCAACCAAAGGGAGATATATTGTAATACATTCATAAACTCATTATCTAAATTATCATAAGTACAAAATATTGAGAAATTAGTAATAGTAATTGAATTAATCATGAATATAAAATTGAAAAAGTTTCATGATATCACTTTAGATAGGGATCAAAATATTTCACAAATGGAGGCATTTGGTTAAAAAATCGTGATAAACAGTTAAATTATTTCAATGAAATATTACCACTTGGTAACATTAATTGTATTCTCCATTTAAGAAAATTAAATTACATGAATCTTTAAATAACATGAAAATAGGTAGTTTCATTACATATTGTTCAAAATGGAATTATATACACCTTTTAATAGAATATTGTTTTATAACATTTCATTTGTCTCAAAGAATGAAAAATGAGACACAATTCATTTACAAATTTAGTATCAATTGAATTGTAAACCCCATGAATGTAATTTCAGAAAAAGGATATGTAGATATTTATATAATCATTTCGATGAATAATATAATAATTCTATGGGTTGTAAATAAACCATATATAAAAAATATGGGGTGAACAATTCTTATGTCTCATGGAAAATAAATGAGATATGAAAAAACTCTTACATTAATTTTTGACTATCCTTATACTCAATAAAAACATCGATATAATCGGTATATATTAACTATAAAACTATAAAATAACTGTATTATGATATATTATATCATATTTTTTTATTATGACATTATATTACATGTTTTCTCCAACTAAATGTTAATGTTACATTTTGGGTAATTATAACATTGTTTATCTATTTTACTTGGATTTGTTATATTTTTGTCATCGTAGTTATATAATTTACTCATGAGTGTAAAAAATTATACAAATATCATTTATATTTATTATATAAGTATTTATAGTAATATATAAAGTATAAAAATATTAAACAAAATACACCGTTCATAGAGATGGTAGGTCGTCTATACACATGAACATTGTTTTTTTGTTTTCCTGTTCTATTGAAGAAAAAAGATGAGATATATGAGTATGTATGTAAATATAATATTACTAAAATATATTTATTATGTCATATATTTAATATATATTTACTAAACCCATGTAAAAAAACTCCATGTTAATTGTGAACGAATCACATGGCTTTGAAGAGGTTGTAGTCCAAAATTCCAAAAACTAAGTTTTCGTATTTACACAAAATAAATATTATAAAGGCATTTTTATATAATAATGAAATAATAAAAAATAAAAAATAAAATATATATATATGATATAAAAAGAGTGTCCAACATAATCCTCAACCATGAGAGGTGTGAAAGGAAAAACGATCAACATCGTTTTACGAGGCGGTTGTTCGCTGTACACAAGAACGGTAACTTTGTTACCCCTTAAATAGATGTGTGTTGATGTTGAGGTAGAAAATATATAATAAATATATGTTAGTATATCAATTAAACATTTTTATTATATAATCATGGGTTAAATTGAATAAAATGTGTTGAGAAATAAATCAATCTAAAGTGATAGTTGAAGATGGTTTCCTATTTTTTGGGTAACTCATTTAAGGTTCCACAAAAAGACATACTTGGTAATATTATATACCCATGTGAGGATTAGATGATTATAGTATGGATTTTGGGAGAATATTTTTTCATTTTTTGGTTATCCAATGAGATTTATGATTCTAGATAATTTTGAGGGGTGAGTGAATTTTTATAATGGAGGTAAAGTTGCATTATTGTAAATTGTTTAACAGGAAATTCCACCCATGTTTTTCGAAAAAAACATCGTAATATTAATGAATAATATACTATAAAAGTATTTATGTGTTTTAAATAATTCAATAAAATGTATTTTGGAGAATTTTTTAGGTCTTGTTGGCACATATTTTTATGGTTTAATGCCTTGTTAGTCTAATTTGTCTCTAAATTTATATAATTAAATCTAATCACATTTAGTAATATTTATTTTTTAAAAATAATTTTGACAGTATATAAATTTATAGATTAATTTGACCCCAAATAACTAATCAATTTATCTAAAATCCAATCCCAAATATGGAAGAAATTAATTTAAATATAATCTTACAGGTGAGACAACACAATGAGTTTTGGAAGTAAAAATGTTGAAATGTTTGGTTTGTTTTTTGTCCAAATTACATTTAAAAATTAATGAAATTAGGATAATATCATTTATTTATGTATAATATATCTAATAGGTTTTTAAAACTAGCAAGTAAAATAATTTATCAATAAAATAAGTTAGAATTAAAAGATGTTTTGAATTAAAAGTCAGTATTATTTACTATTCATCAATAAATGAATCTTTACAAAAAAATACACAAAAATCCACCAAATAAAATTTTTAAGTTGATATATAAAAAATTATATTTATTTTTAAAAATAAAAAAACATTTATGTGTCATAAATAACATTTAAAATGGGTTCTTCATTAAAAGGGGGTAAAATTACCTTTTGGAAAAACACATAGTTTATTCATAAAATTGGATTTATTCTTATTATATACCTATAAAATATACTGGGTGAGTATTAAGAAATTAACTGATTATGTAAAATATAAATTTAGCTGAAAAACTATAATTAATATTTGTTTGTTTAAATTATTGAGTTAAAATTTTATTTGTATATAGAAAAATACTATTCTTAGAAAAGTAATTTCATCATTTTAAAATAGTTTGTACAATATCTTCTACTAATTTATTACCAAATGATTAACTTTTTATTCATGGTTAAATCATTTTTTAAAAAATCATTTTATCTTATTTTTTTAAATCCATTCCAATGTCTATGTGGATGCTGTAATATTATTTTAATAATAATATTAATAGTACCATTCAATCTGGAAAAACAGAACCTTTCTTGTAACATAATCTATCAAAAAGAATTTCTATTGTATACAATACAATCATAGTGTATTGTTTGTTATTTCACAATATAATATATGTTTTTCATGTAGTTCATGATTGACTTGGTTTTTTTGTATAAATCATCACATACTATTTTCATATAACAAAAGTTATATTTATTACTTTGTGAAATTGAAAATATCAAAACAATCAATTAATTTGGGAAAAAGTTAACAAAATAATGGGGTGTCATAGTTAATGTTGAGGGCGTAATACTTACATTTCATTTAACTATGAGAATCCATTATTTATTATATAGTGTAAATATTTTGGATTATGTTCCAGTTTTAAGGATTATTTTGGGATAGATGAGTCATGGGTTTGATATCCCATGGGGATAGGTTGGTGATTAGTTTTAACATCATATGGGGACAAGTTATTGATTATGTGACTCCCAATTATGGTAATATTGTAACAACATGGAGTTTATATCTTCTATATTAGAGACATGAAGACATTTTGGGAATGTTGGGGAATTCAGATAGAACCACTGGGTGGTACCCTAGATGTTTTAGCATGCCGAGATGATGGGATTAAACCCCGAATTGTTGTCTTACATATCATGCTGGGAGACAATGGTCAAAACCCACATAGGATTATGCAATCAATTTAAGGTCACATGATAAGGATATTTATAATAATTTTAATATCATATGTGATTGATTATCATTTCATAATAGGAGATAACTTAGGGGATGGTATGGGGATTTCACATAGAGGGAGCCCAAGGAAGGTGGATCATCCCACAGTGTGGTTGGAGCGTTTACCCCATGATTTTTGTCCATGGGGAAGCATGTGTTCATATAAAATTGTAGTCCTATAGTTTAATATCTTGTGATTAATTCATTTTAACATCATGTGACTGGGACATTGGGTTGGACAGATTCACATCATGTAGCTTAGACATCATGGGGGCCTATTACAAGGGCATTTACTTCCATTTATGTGAGGGAGATCCAACATATTTCTTTCCTACTAATAAATGCGTATAGTTTTCTAGGATAGTGTTTCCTTTGGGAAATTCATTCTTATAACACAAACACCTTTTGGAGATGCATGGTTTAAACAATAACATATAAGAGTGTAAATCAGTTGTTCTCAAATTTAGGATCATATTATTTGTGGAAGAGAAATAATAACTATCCAAGAAAATATTTAATTGAAGGATCTAGACAGGAGCATCGATTATAACAGTTGTACAGAATATTTGAGGGATAATGGACATGGTTATAATGGGAACAGTACACTTAATAACTCAACATTAATGAAGGTATTTGTTCTTCAATGATAAATCATAGAGATGAATTTTTTATGGGATTCACAAAGTAATCTCCATTATGAATTTTTTATGGGATATGAATGTTATATTCATCATGAGTTATAGATATCATGATGGAAAAACATGTCAAAATAAGTTATCACTGCACATGTTAAAGACTTGATCCCCTTGAGGGGGGTGGGGGTGTAGGTTTGGGAATGATTAGTATCCCTTGAAACGCTAATAATGTAGAGTAGTTTTTCTCTACTTTGAAGGCCATCAACCTTTTCCATGGTCATATCCAAAATGATATATGACTTTTAAGAACACATGGAATGTTATCGTGAAATATGTATAACTATTGGAATCCATAATCTCTCAAAAGAAAGACTATTATTGTTTTAAAAATTCATAAATATTGGGTGGAACACCACCACTCACGTACAATTTAATGTTGTATGTAGGGTCAATTTACTGGTTTTATAGATACCAGAGGATACATTTTCAGGGTTTAAAGTCTTTAAAATATGTTTCATGAAGGTTTACATTATTCGTAGAGTCCCATGAAGAATAATTGTTTTGTGGATGTTCTCACCTTATATTCTATGGTGTCTGATGACCTTGGGAGGATTTATATATTTTTTAGGGGTTTGACCTTCACAAACATCGAACCTTATGTAGAATTTTTAGTTGTTTGGTCCTGGATCCATTTTGACATGCTTGTGCCTTTATCTATTCCCCCAAAATGACTGTTTATATTTAGAATCAACACATGTATAAATTTATTGACATGAATGATGATGAAATCATAAATTTTTTAAATGAAATGTGGTTAGTGAATAACATTATCAACAAAGGGGTTTAAAATAATAATACAATGCTTTGATGAAATGTAATAGAACCAAGAATCACATTATCATAAATAATATACATAAATAACTTTTGATTATAGGTCATTTCGAATAAAAAAATCCATTAAATTTAATTGGTTTCATAAGTATTTCATCATATCTATATCGTGGGAAAGAGACTAATTTTAAAAACATTTCATTATTACATCATAAATTAAAATATGGAAAATGAAGTAGTTTTGTAAAATTATTATGATCATAATGAAAAAATAAATTAATTTAAGAATAAAAATGGTATCATTGGATCATATACCTTTTAAATTATAATTACCATCATTGGATGTCATCTTGTAAGGAAAAATATTTTTATCTTACACTTAAAATTTGTTTTGAGGAAATTATACATTCTAAGTCGAAAATAATATTTATAAAATAAAAATTAAAAAAACTGTTAAAAATTATATTCATCTAAAATATATATTAAAACATAAAAACTATTATTCAAATAATTTAATGTATTTAATTGGTGAAATATATATTCATTTCATATAAGTAAGAAATTTTAATCCATTCACCATATATTTAAATGTCAGAAAACTATTATTTAGAAATTGATTTGAATGTTTTATAGAAATAAATTTATTAAAATAAAAATGTATTTTCATTAAATAAATAGAGGAAAATTAATTTAATGTGTTCCTTGAGAATTTAATCGTAAGAATTCAACATTGGAAACATAATCATAAACAATCACTAAAAATAATGAGATTCTAACATAAACCCATACCACATAGGTATCTATCAAATCATAAACCCCATGATATAATGAACTTAATATGTATGATTAAATACATATATCCTTAAAAATAATGAAATTAAAATTAATTTATTGATTTAAATTTCTCAAATATTAAATTTTTATTTTGAATATTACATGTTCTTCATATAAAATTAAAATGATACATAAATCCAATAGATATAGTAATTACTACCTTTGAAAGTAATCTTTCCTTCTGTATAATAAATTTAATTTTTAACTCTATAATAATTTCATAAACATAATTATGATATCATATATCATACACTTATTATGATTCAAAAATATTTTATTAATAATCACATATTAATGTCATCATTTTTGTGTGTTTAATTGTTTAATTTTTATGCGGTTTTGAGTTCTCTAGTTCCACTCCAGGAAATATAATAATAATTCTATAATATGAAGAATGATAACCATTTTACTAAATTTATATATTTTTATTATATGAATATTTAAATTATTTTAAAATATTTAGGGAAATAATTACTAAATTCACTAATCATGGATACGGTGTATCGTATGTACACATTAACTCTTCTTCCAAATTTCTAAGAATGAAAAAATTATATATTAAGTAAAAAATAATGAATAATTATGAATTCATATTTAAAACATATAATAATTAAATTTATCCAATATATTTTTTTATAATTATTATGTCAAAACGATTCACATCCCATCCTGATGTTGTAGTCCGTTATACAAATGAGCGACGTTAACATATCCCCTAAATAATGGAATGTTAAAAAGGTATATCTGATATAATAAATTAATAAGTTAAATTATTTTAAAAATATGGTAAACATGTATATATCTTATCCTTAATCATACCAAATGACGAGAGGTGTATATAGAAAATGTATTAAATTAGTTTGTACGGTGATAGATCATTTTACACATGAAGGAGATTATCATATCCAATTTGAGGGATGAGTTGTTTAATATTAGTAATTACCTAGATATAAAGACATGTATTTATATTAAAAATAAAAATATAACTATATTAAATTGTTTTTATAGTTTTTTAAGGATTTGGAAGAAGAAATAGAATAAAATTTCTCATTATGAACATTACATCTTCCATGGGAAACCTCTTTATGTTTATAAGAAAAGGCTTCATGAAATGGATTTCTAATCAAACCAGGGGATCATGGTATTGGGAAGATATTTATGAAATTTATTGGGTAGTTATTAGTTGTCCCAATTTTCTTCTTATGTGTGGATATGATAGTAAGGGATATGTTCTTTTATATTTGGGTAAATGAACCCACATGAAAACTATAATGAAATTTCAAAATTGAATCTAAATGATATAGTCACTCACATAAAAAGATAAACATGACCATATATTCTTACATAAAATAGTATTTTTTGTAATATATCGATAAAATTGAATTTAAAATTTTTAAATTGAATACACACACATAAAAATTTAGTGTAAACCCATAATATACTAGTTTTATCTTAAATCACAATAATTATTTGTTATTATTTTCAATATTTATTATGGTAAAAAATTATGTTGATCTTCTAGGAAAATAATATTAATATTCATTCTAATAAGTTAATCACTTTTTAAAATTGAAATTAATTTTATTGGATGGATATAATTTAATATTATTCCCATAAATGTTATTAAAATATTATTTTCTAATGAAAAATCTATCTAAATTTTAAAATGTTTTTATTTCAAAATTTAAAATTAATTTCATTTCATTTACCTATATTAGATTACTCATAAATGTATTTAATTAATTTTACATTTAGACAATTTTGAAATAAAATATATCTTTTTTTCAGATTTAAATAAATTTCAAGTACTTAATAAAAAACTATATAATTCACTATTCGATGAATAAATAATCTAATAAGAAATTATTAAAAAATTAAATTTAATTGAATTTTGATATGTTGATTTAGATAATTATGTTGATTTAACCAAATAAATATCCAAAATTTGGTAAATTTTAAATTTATTATTTTTTCATAAAAATTATTAGATAACATTTTTGTTAAAATATTATTTTCTATTAGTATAAAGACTTTAGAGAATATTTATTACTCAATTATAAATATATTTTAATTATCTAAATAATTAATTTAAACTTTTAAAAATATTATTATTCTTATTTGTTTAGGTAACATTAACAACTCTCTAATAAGGGTAATGTGTATATAATAATATTTATATTAAATTTCAATGTGTTAAAAATGATGTAATGCCAAAAACAGAAGCCATTCAAAATCTAAATTCATTGGAAATAAAAATATTCTATAAAATAATTGAGTGATATAAATATTAAATTACTTAACTTGGGAAAATGATTTCTACTCCCCTATTATATTTATGATGGATAATGAAAATAAAATGAATCAAATAGATAGATGAGATTATTTAGTTTATTGAATACCAATAGGGCATTGAGGTGAAGGATAATAAGGATCCCAAGGAGAGATAATACACTATTCAGTTTATGAGTAAATTAATATATAGGAATTCAATCACTAATAGTCAGACTTTTCATCTTCAATATATCATATTTCTGTCTGTTAAATCAACATCTAAAGATACAAGTTCAAATATCCTAAATTCCCCTACTAATGTCCCTAAATATTTTTAAAAAATTTAATTACACAAATATCATAGCACAGAAAATGTGATTTTTATTTTTATGGGTCCCATGAGTATTCATTTAATTTTTTATACTTCTTCACGTATGAAATGATGAGAAACTACACAATAACCTCATTATTTTATCATGTCAAACCCATACACGACTTCATTAAAAATCTAGACTACATGATGTCATCAAAACTACTTGAAAATTCAATAAGATAAAGTTAGTGTATGTTTTTCACAAACTCTTAATGGTATTCTCATGAACATTCATCCATTGTGACTACCCCAACTAAGTATAATTCATTATGTGATTCATATTTCCATGTAATCTATAAATTGACACCTCTATGGGTGTACTATTTTTGAAAATGTGTCACTTTATCTATTACTTATAACACTAAGTTAAAGGGATATACAATACCATTTCATCCAAAATAATTAAATGATAATCTTGATAAATCCCACTATAATTTGTTTTGAATTATTTTGAAAATTTTCATGTCAAATCTAACACCATGAAAAATATGGAATGAAAACAGTCAATTCATCATCAAGTAACCCCTATTAACAATGTAGATTGACAATACAATGTAGATAATGAAATGTATATTTTCCACATTAATACAAGGATTCATATTATTAATTATAGACTATAATTGGTCACCCTTTCTCTTGATTTCTTCCCATTGTGGTCATAAACGTTTCAGTATCTTCGTAGGTTTTTCCTTACCTATGTAGTGGTGGTCGTGTAGTTACCTAGCATACATAGTAGTGGTATAAATATTTTAAATTTTGGTATAAAAAATAGGGGGTTTTTAGAGGTGAGGTGTAATAGTCTCAACTTGGATAATATCATATTTTTTAGTACACAAATTTTCATATAATATATGTCCCACTTTATTTTCATCCACTTCAAGGACATCTTTAATGTAACATGTTACAAGAAAAGTGGACATAAATCATACCTAGGGTGTAACCCAATGTCGTAGGATCCAATCAACACAGGATAAGCCATAAATATGGTGGTATATGGGCGTTCTCTCCCTGATTGGCTTGAATAAAGAAACATTTTTTGTAAACAAAATAACATTAGAATTTTCAAATTCCAACATAAAACTATAAAAAGGTATTTATTTAATTATATATATATCTATTTACAAATTCATATTCATCTATTTATAATGTTTCCTTTAATATCATACTACACAAGATATTTTATAACTTATATAAATTATGTATAATATAATTAATAATTTTTAATAATTAATTAACATTAATAACAACAAAATGTATTGAATAAATAATTTCATGAAATACCCCCAACAAATAGACTCATACTTGTCCTACATGATGTGATACAAATTATTATTTCAGTAAAATCTCACCCTCTGATGATTTAACATTAAATGTTAAAAATACAACTAAATTAATTTCATAATTTATATTTTGTGGTTTCTGAAATATAAATTTTAGAACTCATCATTTTCGATGATGTTTGTCGATAATGTATTGTAATTTATTTTTCAATGTGAAAATGATCATCCTCCCTTACCTTTGTGTATCATTATTGGTTATCAATGTTCAAAACACCAATATTTCAATATGATTTCAATTTTTTATCTGATAAGATAGTTTAACATTATTTGAAGTGATTTTAACATAATTATTTTTTGGATATTTATATGAATGATATTTTAACGAATCTAAAATCTGGACACCATATTATCAAAATAAAAATTAATCATGATGGGATATAAATTAATATTATAAAATCTATGAGAATTTTGGATAAGATGGTATTGATATTAAAACCATAAAGTAAAAAAGTGTGAAATCATTTAATTTATTTTTTATGATGTTAAATAATATTAATGATATAATCCTATAAATTATTTATCTAACAAATTACTATTTATCTAGAAAATGGTTATGAAAGTGAAATAATAATGAATGAATCGCCACCATATTGTCCTTATTCTACATTTCTCCCACTTTTTCAGATGTTCCACTTATTTGGATCTAACATCCAATACTAGGAAACATTTTATACTATGACTATCAATCCCATGATAATGATTTTTTATATAAGAAACATCATACTTTTTATCTAAATATTATATTTTTCTCTCGTTTTCTAAATATTTTTTCGTTACAATTCATTAGATTTGATAACTAGTGTAAATTGAAAAATAAAATGAATATTATCCACATACCAAGTGAAACAAATATAAACCATTTCATTTTAATATATCAAAATTCTTTTCCACAATAAATTCCACATTTCTCCCATCTAAATCAATAAATATCTTGAAAAATCCCTTGTTTAAGGGAAATAAGGGACAATTTCTGTATGTAATGTAGATCTTTGGTAAGAAGGTTTTCCAAGGATTCTATGGGATTATATATGATCAATTTAATTATATGTGTAAGTATATAAGTGAATCCAAAATTGAAAAAGAATATTTAAATAAGAAAAATTTATTTATTTTTTAAATAAGAAGCCAAAAAAACTCTTAAGGGGAATATTCACCAAGTATATGTTAATTAATTTTGTAAATAATGAATGTAACCATTTAACCATATAATTAACCAATTCATGGTCGAATGTGATTTTGACAATCACTCAAGAAAATGAACACGCAATTTTTTTTAACAAAAGCATCATACACTCAAATCATGAAAAATACTTTATAAATATCATCTAAATTGATAAATACATTCCCATACAGTTTTATTGTGAAATTTATTCTACTATGATTACATTTAGTAAAATAATCACCAATTTTTTGAATTAATAATTATATTTAATGAGATATTGGTAGATATTTCATCTACATTGATGAAAATATTGTTATTCATTTTTATTTCTAAAATTTATTATTCAATAATTAAATATAATGAAATAATATCCCATTTTTTTAATTAGTCATTATGTTCACTGAGATATAACTCATGGATTAATTGGTATCCAATTCATTATTTTTCTATAGGGTCAAAACTTATTTCAAAATAAATGTCGTGTATGAAATATCCCATCTAAAATTTTAAAAACTAATATAAAAATACAAATATTGGAGTAAATTGTATTGAATTTATTTTTAATCTAATCATTATTAATTAAGGATATTTTAGTTTTACATTCATATCAGTTGTACCTCTCTCATTTTATCCTTCCATTATGGGACTCAAAATAAAAATATCAATGAGAAATTATTGGACCATTTTCAAATTATACTCAAAAATAGTGTTCGAGGGTGAATCATATATCCAAAAATTGGAAATTAAAATCATTATAAAACCATAAAAGAAATTTTATTTATTAATACTTATTCGTAAGATGCATGGATATTAAATCATTTTAAATAAATATTCAGCACATTACAAAAATACAAGAATGATTCCTATAATAGTATAGTGTCTTTGGAAACATGGATAAAATACTATATCTTGGTGAATGATATTTAATGTTTCCCAAAAAGATCTTCCCCTTTTAGTAATTCATCATAATACCATTCTTCTTAACCTAGGGAAATGAAACATATGAATGTGGATCCCTTATATTCTTAGTAAGCATTAAGAATGTATATACATAAAAATATAATGTGCATAATAGTATGAGAACATGAGAAAAAAATTAGTAGATAGCCATAAAAAATGTTATCATTTTTAATCCTAAATAAAAGATTTAATTTAAAAAAATTTAATTAATAAACCCCGATTATTCAAGAAGTATTTTATATTTTGGAATTTGGTACATTGCATTACAATATTATACAAAAATAATGACTTATTTTTTGAAAACATCTATAACATGCTTGATCTTAAAACTACATTGGATAACCTAGTGAAATACAAAAGAAAGGTGTGATCTATAAAGCCCAGTAAGGAAATAAACCTTGAATAAGATGAAGATAATAATAAATATTAGAGAACGATAATTAATAAGGCATAGTAGGACATGAAAAAGAATCCATGATGTTGTATGATAATCATGACTTGGGAAATGCTGAAACAACTAAAAACAATACATCATAAATATGGGTCATATATATATATATATCCAAGACATCGTAGTATACAATTTAACATAAATTCATCTAGTGTAAATTTTTTCTAATATGATGCCTCGTGATGCTAAAAAATAACAAATACATTGGAGTGTTATATTAATCCAGGAACACCAGTCACTTTTATATCAATATCATTCCTATGTGTTCCACCAAGATCATACAACATGGATTCACACATCATCATATTTTATTCCATGATCATGGAGTGTTGTAGAAATACATTTAATTCCAAAATTACAATGTTATAAGTTTATAAATGTTAATACAATTGATAGTAAATGGGTATGGTATTCACTACACAATGAATTTTGAATTGAATTTCTGGGTGAAATTTCAGCAGCTTAATGATGTGTCCTAGAATTTCATAAAATGGGTTGATGAGAGTGAAATATTCTTCTAATAATTTATACAAGATCTGTATAGTAATAGGGACATGGGAATACATGTACACACATATATAATTATAAAAAAGGTCTAATACTAATAAATAATATTTAAAAAAGTAAATGTTGTTTATGAAATTTTGACATGGTGAAAGGTGTACATGGGAGGGATTAATGAGAGAGATAGGGGCGTCTGATTATCTATACCTAATAAGGGATATATGAGAGCTATTTGAAATCATACCCAATAATTAGTAATTTACATTTAATGGCATAACAAGATAATGAATCTTTGATAAAAATGAGAAAGGAAATAACCCTTGTGAAATTTTGACATGGTAACATGTGTAAATGGGAGGGAATAACGAGAGAGAACGGGGTATCTAATACATATAACACAATAAGGTAAGAATGTAGAAGGTGTGAAATGATATCCCATCATTACTAATATAATATTAAAGGACATAACTTATATGGTATTCCTTAATAAAATTGAGAAATAGTGGTTCCCTTACTTGAGTGTGTGGCTCCAAAAGCATGCAATGGGGCTTATTTAGAGTCTAGGGTGCCTTGGGAGGATTAAAAAGATGTGAGGGATGAGTAAGGATGATATAAAAGGATTTTTAGTGATGATAATTTGGATAATAGATGGGTTTATATAAGAAATAAGAGGGGAATTGTTTAATATTTCATAAGTTTATGTTTTGGACTCTATATGATTAAATATTCCAAACCACAAACCTTCCCATGGTATTTACCCATTATTTTTTCAAAAGCAGGGAGTTTTTAATTAATTTATTAGGAATACATATGAATATATTAAAATTTTACCCTTTCTTATATGAGGATGAGTCACTATTTTAAATAAATGAATTTAAAATTATAAAATATATTATTTATTTTAAAAGGTTCATAAAAGCATTATAAAATTAATAAAATAAACTAAAAATCACCATTTTTAGGTAAAATATTATATTTTTCCTATGATACAGATTATTTTATTTATGACAGAATATTTCTGTCATTATTTTTTCATAAAACTCAACATATATATATATATGGTATTTTATTTTACACAAAAATGTGACTCTCTCAGAAGATTATAAAAAATAAACCATTGGATAATTTTGAATATATGACTCCAAAAATAATATACATTTTATCTAAATAAATTTCTAAATATTTTCATTTTCACATTGAAAATAAATTGATCATTTATTGATAAAATTATGGGTATTTTTATAATAACATTTTTTGAATCTGTATTAAAAGTAAATTTCACTTCATAAAAATTATATGAATATTTATAATTAATAATTATTATTAAATAAAATTTATTTAATGTACAATTTATTTCAAATATCCATTATTTCATCAAAATAAATCTTTAATTGAATTTTAATATTACACAAAAAAAACAATTTGTATTTAATTGAATCAAAATCAAAAAATCGTATATAAATTAAATTTAAAAAATGAAAATAAATTCAATATTATATATAATATACATATTCATATTATTATAATCTTGATACATATCCCTTTGTTATACCAGTTCATTCCATATTAGTATGGTGTGTGATGATGAGACTTTTATGGGGTCGTTATACTAATTTGGTTTTGTTCATGTTTTTGAGGAGAAAAAACTTCTCATATAAATCGTTTAGAAATTTATTATGTTTTTTGATCAATTCTAGGGATTGTTCATGGAAAAATAACATTGAATATATATCCCTCTAATGTTATGTTAAATAAGATTCATAGGTTACAATCCAACTTTTTATGGTTCCCACATAGTTTTTCTATGTCAATTGGATTAGTTGAAGCCCTATATTTATAATAATCATGTGATCACTTTTTAATGACTATATTATAAATTCAAAATATTAATTTTTTTTATCTAATAGGATATAATAAAAAAATAATGTGAATGTTCATTATACAACTATAATACATAATAAAATAATAAGTCATAATGTAATTTTAATTATAACATTTTCAGTTGTTACAATCTTCCCCCCTTGGAAACATTCACCCCATAAATTTTCATGTCACCGCCTTAAAATAGAGACAGTTATACTATCTCATAACTTCCTTCTTTTACAACATTTCTTCGATAAATTTTTTTCTCCACTACACATTTACATGGTCAATTATATTATTTTGTATAACTTTGTATCTACGATCTATGATCTTCCTTGACATCTCATCATTCTCTCGTGGTACCACATTTATATGGAGTACATGTTAGGGGTTAGGTATGTACATACTCAAGAGTTCTACATGGAATATCTGACGAACTCCAGTTTGGTTTGTAGGGATTTCAAGTTTATTGGCCACAGCTCTGATGCAATCAATGATCTCAAAAAGGTAAGGAGTTTCATATACTTACCATTGACTTATTACTAAATCTCATTAATTATTCCATAGAGTATATAGAGAAATACCAAGCCTCTAACATCAAACTCTAGATGTAATCAATAATTGTCAGCATAGTTCTTTTTTAGACTCTGATCTTTCTTCATCTTCCACTATATGGTAATAACATTTTCCAACATTTCCTATAATAGTGTTTAATGTAGAATTTTTAATTCCAAAACCTCATCCTAGCATACATATTTTTTAAACCTATTCTCGTAAATTTCTTCTTATGGATCAATTTGTATGCTCGAGTGGAAGAAATTTTTGTAAGAGAAGTCAACCAGAGGAAGATATTGATCCCATACTCCTTTTATGTATATTTATAATGATCAAAACATTTCCTCATGTGTCAATATGTTCTTCTCATATCTCCCATAAGAGTGTTGGTGATAGGACATGCCAAAAATCAACTTAGCATTCCTAGCATGCTAGAGACTCTTCAAAAATGTAAAGGTGAATATAAGATCTCTATCGGATACAATCAGTGGTAATACTCCACGAATCTTGACCCCATCCTTATTGTATATCCATGGAAGTAGATCTAGATATAATTTCTCTTATATTCCAATTAAGTGTTTTTTCTTTGTAAGACAATCCACAAAAACTGATATAGAATTATTTACACTCGATAAATTTAGATGATTAGAGAAATTTACATGGCGATGTTTTCCCATTTCCATGTATCTATGGGTAATGGTTGTTTTAATCCATGGTAATATTTCCATCTTGCATTCACTTAATTGCATAGAAGTCATTTTGATGAATATTCTAATATTTCCGTCATTATATTGTCCCACCAATAGTGTTCACCGATGTCTTGATACATATTTTTTCTTCATGTTGGGATGAAGAAGGAACATAAATGTTCATCATCCAACAACTCATTTAATAACTAAGAATTTTATATTACACGTAAACTTAACCCGAATCTCACAACACCATCATAATTAACATTGAGCTGAAATGATTTGTCATTCCTTATAACCTCTAATTTCATCTAAATTTCCATATCAATTCATTAAGTATCCTTTAACCTCTCCAGAATAGATTTTTATGAAATAATTTGTGAAAGTATTGATGATTATTATTCCTTTATGATTCCCATGTCCATCCTTTCAAAATATAAGAAGATCACATCACTATCAATTCTCATCAATGACGGAAATGATAGGTCCTTTATTATTGGAGCATCTACTACATTATTCACATACATATTATAGTACTGGATTGAGCAGTCATAGTATTTGATCGGCTCTAACCCTATCCTTTGGTGCATATTCGGCTCATTCTGTGTGAATATATATATGAGTAATTTTTTATCCGTATATATTTCACACTTCTCCCAAAAGAGATAATGGATCCATATTTCTAATGATAAAATAACCACAAATAACTACAACTAATATTGTGTGTAGTTATATTCATGAACATTCATCTTCCATGAACCATAGACAATAACATGGATATTTTTTATCAACACGCAGTACATTCACTTCTTCGAATCATTGTTGAATTCCATGAAAAGATCTCCACTATTAGGTAGTATGATCACATGCATCATGATATTTATACATTTAAAATACATCAATCTCTATTCACATTAATCATTAAATGATAAAATTACCTCTTTCTTTGTTTTCATGGAAAGATGATTTGACAATAATGATAAATATTTCAAAAATCAGGGATACTACCTAGCTAACTCAATGAAAATACAGATATATGTCACATATGTTGTCCTCAAACATTCGTCAATAGAATCAGTCTTAGAAGGGTCCATATATATCCCATTTCATGTGATGATATTCCCTAAGAATGAGACATCCTTCAACCATAACTCTATGTTGATGTACTTTTTATAAAGCTTCTTCTCGGGTAAGGTATTCAGAATAGTGTTCAAATTATCCTCATGCTCATCATTGATTTTGGAATATATTACAATATAATCTATAATAGATTCCAAAAAATTGTAAAGGCAATCCCTAAATATTATATTCATCTTGTTCAAGAATATTTTTAGAGAATTATTGAGTCCAAAATGAATCACTGTGAACTCACAGTCCCCATACCTTGTATAAATATATTTATGGGGGATATACTCCTTCTTTACCCTAATTTGGTAATATCCCAGACATAGATCCATCTAAGAGATGTATGGTTCCACATATAATTTATCTAACAATTAATAATTCTATGTTTGGGATACTATTTAGTAATCGTGATATTTTTGAGCTCATGATAATCAATGTAATGGCACAATAATGTAGCCTTCTTCATGATGAAGAGGATTGGTTCACCCTATGGTGATGTGCTTTGGAATATTAAGTCGTTATCCATATTCTCGTATTTTTGTTTCTTCTTCTCCTCATGTCCCAAAATATCCATTATATAATGATTCAAGGATAATGGTAACACCCCATATAGAATCTCGTTTTAAAATACAACATCTCAACTATGAGGAAGACAAGACAATTCCTTACGAAACACATCAATATATTCCCTAAAAATCAGAATGTCTTCAATGATGATTATTTCCATAGAATCAATCATTTGAGTTGGATATGATTTCATAGAGGGGAATAATAATCATGAATGAGATTATGGGCGAAAATAATATTCATCCCCCCTCGTTTCACATGTATAGAATCATGGGTCGATTTGCAATATAGTGAGTGATTTACTCCTACCTGTAATTTTTGTTGGCTCTATATAGGGTAATCTAATTCATTCTCACAAATATTATAATGATTGACTAAAGGGAGTATGAAAATGATCACTAGGATTTATAGCAATAAAAAATTTAGAGCAAGGGAGTTATATAATTGGGATTCATTAATTTCCCATTTTCCATTTTCTACATCACCCATACTTCCAAGATCTGTGGTTGTGATTGGATTGGTCCACAAAGCATTCATGATATTAAGGACTGCTTAGAACCAGAATAAAAAATTAAATTCTCTATTATTTATGAAATAAATATCTAACCATTAAACACTTCTTTATTAGGATTCACCTTGCTAGTAGTTTTGGAAAAGGTGATCCCTTTATTCCTCTGAGGTTGTTGGTTGCCTACGAAAACCCTTTGAATATTGAATTATTTGGAAAAGTTACATGGCACATTGAAGTCGTTGAAATTAATAATACACTAATGGTTGATTGGAGAAATCCATTACTCCATTACAGTATCAGGTTTCTCCTATCAACATTCACTGAAAAGGTACCCTTGCTTCCCGTACAAAATCATTTTATCATACCCTTCAGGAAATTTCTAGTGTGATTCTTTCCACAACGTTGAAAAGTGGGATGTTAAAATTTACTATCAATAATATCTCTCTCTATTGGATATCCATAGTTGATCTCAATTATCCTATTATTATCCCCATAATACCCAAAGGATTCACTTATCTTTGTTTTCAATTTCACGAATCATCGGATAATTTCTTTATAGCTATCTAAGTCATGGATTGCCATGGAATTCTGTAGGCTAGGTTTTTTCTCACCAAAGAATTGGTCATCCTAGAACTCAATGGAAATGAATAATAGGTCATTGTATTGTAAAATAATTGTGTTTATTTTCTTTTATGACCCAATTGTTTTGTCATCTTTTTTTATTAATGGAAAATAAATCCCAATCAATTTAATAATGGATAGTTCAAGGAAATTATTTATTGAAAACTATTTTTTGGAAAAACTTCAACAATATTTCATCAACCTCATCCTTAGGAATCTTATTCTTGGTAAACATAAACCACTGATCAGATTTACAGTCAAATGATTAACTACTAGCATAACCTTCTCTGGTTCAATGAACTGAAGGATAGGGAATATATTTTCAATGGAGTTGATCAACTATTCTATGTTTAAGGGATCAAATTCGCCCATGTATGTAAAATTCCATTGATGCGTGAAGATCTCGATTAAAGGTTGTTCATTGTTAGGTGGTTTTGGATGCTCCTCTTTATAGATGATTCTATTCATAACCGGAGTCAATTGAGATATAATCATCATGATATGTGTAATTACTGCTCCCATTGGGTGGGGCATATCACTGGAAAAAATCATCACATTTCTCTTTACAATGATTTTCTACTTTATTATTCATATTTTTACATATTGGATAGAATAAAAGGAAACTTATTGAAAAATATGTTTATATTTTAAAAAATAAATGGGAATTTTCTAAAATGAATGGGATAACACATAGCTTATATGTATTTATTTACATTATGTATTTATATGATTTAGTATTTTTTACATGATATATTTTCTATCATATACTATTATGGTAATTTTTTAACTCCCATAATAGTTGTTTTTAATGATTTTATTAATTGAAAAATCATATCCCATAGGAGTGTCAAATCAGGTTCACAGTAAGGCACATTGTCATGTATTAGGATTCCACAATTGAGTCATGACACACTATGTCATATTTGTTACTCCTAGGTATATATATGCCCGAACCACATCCACTTTTAGTACTTAGAAAGATATTTATTTACCTGATCAAGTAATAAATATATAATAAAAAAATATAGGGATTTTTTCTTATTCTTAGTTATACACTTAAGGATTTCTCAATAGTTATCTAATCATAATTTCAAAAATAAAAAAAACATTTCCTCTAATTCCAACTATAACAAACCTTATATTTATTTTACATTAATTCATAATTAAATTACATAATATTACAATAAAAATAACCCAATATATCTATAACTATAGTGTCTTTGGTAAATAGGTACATTTCATTACAACCTCAATCATGAATTATAACATCTTTATAAGAATATTATTTATCATTCACGAGCATAAAATTGAATTGGGTAACCTAGGGAAACACACAAGAAAGGGGTAAGACATAAGTAAATATAAGGGAACAAAAATGAAAAAACATGTATTTAATAATAAATTTTAGACAAGTAAACAAATCGAGGAATAATGGAAAATGAATAATAAAGAATGACATTTCATGATAATTCTAACATGGAGACTGTGGAAACAACTTAATGCACAATGCCATAAACATAGGTCAAGGATAAACTGCCAAGAAATCATGGTGGAGAATGTCCCATAAAAGTATCGGTTTTACCCATATCATAATATGATGTTCCATGATACTAAATATTACCCAGTCCATTGGAGCATTATATAATTCAGGTTGCACCCATCACATTCATTTCAATATAATGCTTAAGAGTTCCACATTGAACATAAAAGATGGATTAATAAAATATAATATTTTATTACATGGTCATAGAGTGTGAAATAAATACATGTGTGTCCAAAATCAATAATTTATATTTTTATAAATTTGAACACAATTGATTGGAAATGTGCATGGTATTCACAACACAAATTATTTGGAATAGAACATCACGATGATATTTTGGAAACCTAACGACATCACATAAAAATTTAAAAAATGATCAAATTACACTGAAATAAGTGAATAATCATTTTTAATGGAAGCGAAAAGTAATAGGTATATGGAATTACATGTACAAAAAACATAATTAGAATAATAAGGCATTGGATAATAAATAATCATGATAAACAAGAAAAGGGAAAAGATGCTTATAAAATTTCATCATGGTAATGGGTGTTCATGGGGGGATTAATGATGAAGAAATGGGTCTATCATCAATTATATATAATAAGGACAATATAAATGAGGTTATAAATCATACACCGTTATTAGTAATTGAAAATAAAAGTGCATAAAAACAAAATGAATATTTGATAAAGACGAGAAATGAAAGAACCCTTATGACGTGTTGTCATGGAAATGGGTATATGTGGAATGGAATATATGTATATAATGGGGAATATCATCAATTATACATAATAAAGGATGTATTAGGGATGTGGAAAATCAAATCCCATCATTATTAATTGAAAATAAAAGGTCATTTACTTGAGGATATTCTTGAGATATAATGGGAAATATTGGATCCCTTACATGAGTATGTGGTTCCTAAAGCTTAAAAAATGGATTCTTGGGAGATCCGAGAACCATGGGAGGATTATAGATATATGAGATCAAATTAAGGATATAGGCCAGGTATTTTTATTAAATATAAGGGGGATATTGGGTTGGATTATATATGAAATGATAGGGAAATCCATTAATATTTCACAAATGTAGGTTTTGAACTATATATAATAAAACATTCAAAAATGTAAACCATCCCATGGTATTTAAAAAGTGGGTAATTTTTCATTATTTTATTTGGAATAGTTCTGAACATGTTAATATATTACACTTTCTTATGTGTAGGTGAGTCACTATTTTAAAGGACTGAATTTAAAATCATAAAATATATTATATATTATAGAGGACTCATAATGGTGTTATAAAATAAGTCAAATAAACATAAAATTAAATTATGAATATCTATTACTGTGTTTATTACTTTAATTTTTTTGGTTATTAAGATTTTATAAAACTCAACATATATTTATACAATATTAAACATTCACCCGAAAATTCGGTTGTCTGAGAAAATTATAAAACATTTACCATTGGATAATTTCGATGTTCTAATTCAAAAAAAATTATATTTTTATCTATAAAATTTAATAAATATATTGATTTTAAACATAAAAATATGATTCAACATCTATTGAAAAATGAAGAGTGTTTTTACAAAAACTATTTTTGAACCCTTATAAAATGTACATTTCACATCATAAAAATTATATGAAAATTTATAATTAATAATTATTATTTATAATAAAATATTTTTTAAATTAATATTCATTTCAAAAAATACATTAATTCGTCAAAATAAAACAAATAATTGAATTTGAATATTATCTTGGAATAAAATTTTTGATTAAATGAATCAAATTCAAAATAATTTATATTGAATAAATAATAAAAAAATTTAAATTTATTATTTAATAAAATATACATATTACTATTATTATGGTCATCACACATATTCATTTTATACATTGGTGTATTCCCTTAGAGTAAGGTGTGCAACAATGATATATGCATGCGGTCATTCGACGAACTTGGTTAGGGCCATGATCTCAATGATCTTGGACATATCCTTTGAATGGTTTTTCACATTCGTAAGGTTTTTTATCATTGCATTGGTTTGGTCAAGGGAAAATCATAGTGATGGTATCTCCCTCACCATCTCCAATAAATGGGCTTCATAGTGGACAATTTTACTTGATGTGGACATCACTTCAGTTGATTACGTTTATTAGATTTGTTAATGCCCTATATTTATACTGATCATGTGAGCACTATTTAATGAATATATTATCTATGTAAATATTCTGAATATTCAAATGAATCAAATTATATATCATAAAAAACAATTTCATGTGTTCTATATAGGCATATAATATAATAATACATTTATTCATCAGGGGGTCTTATTTCTAAAATTCCACGCCTTTGCAATCATACAAGGAATATAAATGATCATATAAATGAGTCAGGCCATTTTGATTGGTAGTTCATAAGACCAGAATCACCACAGTAATAAATCATTATAAAAAATCCTCAACCATATTCTCATTTCATATGATGTGTAACCATTATACACATAAAAAAATTATAGCTGTCAAGGATAATTAATAAGACTATCAACATTGTGGATCATGAAACACATATTTCATAGAGTGTATTAGGACAAACAAGTTTCCCATAGTGGAATAGGGAACACATTGATTCATTTGTGGACTAGGATAAGACTATTTCCCACTATGTATGTGGAAACACCTATTTCACATTGTTTATTAACACACACATGTTTTCTACTATGGGTTAGGACACACTTGTTTCCAATTGTGAATTAAGCCCATCAACATCATTCCCATCATTATCTCGTGATATATATATTTTTACCTAATTTATTAGAGGGGGATATAGGTTCCAAATGTCTCATAACAAATTCATACACAAATGTTCCCAAAATCATTAATATTTTCATGAACCGTAATAATATATCTGTTTCCTAAAAATAAAATAATTCCCAAAAAAATATAATTGCATTCATAAATGTTTAATGTTTTTATATGAAATGAAAAATTTATAGGTTTATAATCATTTAGACATATAATAACTTTGTAAATAAATAAGGATTCATAATATTTATCCAATTTTTAACACATTTAAGAGAAATTGTGTTTATAAATATCCCAACATCAAAAAATACCATTCATTGAAATAATATGAATGTTATACATGGATCAAATTTCGATTAAATAATAAGCTATATCCATGATTTCATCTTAGACAGAGAAGAGTTTTGAAAGATCACTAGTAATATAAAATATCTTTTAATGTTACTTTTTTATATCACATATCATTTGGAAAATATTTTTCTTTGAATCTTATTTGAAAATATATAAGGGAATCACGAAAAATGGTTTAAACCATTTATTGAGGAAAATATCCTTTACTCTTGGAAATTAATTTTCAAAGCATAAACTTTTTGAAACCCATTTTCCTAGAAAATAACCCTGAGATGTTATAATAGAATCATGAATTAAATTTGAAATTGTTTTTCCATGAAATCATATAAAATAAGAATTAATATATTTTTAAACCCTTTTACTTTTAATACATATAAAATAATTTTCAAAAAATTGAAAACATTTTCTCTATAAGAAATATATAATAATATAGAAGAAAATTTGGAAAATGGTTTATTTGAAATCGCTATCCAAAAAGAAAATAATTTTTGAAAACGTTTTGAAAGCTATTTCTTTGAAAATAAATTTTAGTCCTTATAAATTATTCTTTGAAACCATCATTAGAAAACTCATATTTTTGGCTAAAAATAGAAATAATTTTGGATTTCTTGATAAAAAATTCTTAAATATGATAAGTGATGAATACTGTAAAAATGGTAATAGTAATTTAATATATAATTAATTACCATAGTATAATAATATTCATGATTGTTCATGAAATACGGGGCACATTATTTAATCAATAAAATCATTATCACTAACATTCTTGATAAATAATGAGATTATTTCAATGAACTCATACAATAAGATAACATGGAAAAATTCTACCCATGTACGAAAAATTTCTTTACGTGAATATATAATATAATTAAATTAATTATATTGGTAATATATCATGTATAAGGGTATTTTATACACATATTAGGAAAATATAGTTTCATAACATGGCATATAAGTCAATGAATGCAAATTGAGAAAGTATTATATTTCCAATTTAGGAATTTTGTCAGCCATAATCACCATGAATGAAATAAAATCAGAGGGAAATTTAAATACCCAATTATATATATATATATATATATAATCATATAATACATCCACAGGTTGTATACACACTATATATAATAAATTTAAAGTGAAAATGCCTTCTGTCACACTGAAAATAAATGTGAGTCGAGAAAACCATTACCTTCTGTCTTCAATTTCATTATACACATTAAAAACCCAGGTATAATAAATATAATTTTATTATTATTATAATGTAGAACCATATTTCTATATATAATACCATATATTATCCACAAATGGTTTTATATAAACCATTTATTTACAATTCCCTAATAATGAAAATTTTTGGGTAATAGCCTCTTTGCCCATCGTACGTGTTTTTAATTTTATTCATGATTCTCTTACATATATCATGGTTTATATATCTCTAGAATATATATCATGATTTATATATCATATATACATATTATATAAAAATTAATAATAATATATAAATGGAATATATATGAAATGGAATACACTGTTCATGGTGAGGGAAGTCTATACATACACATGAACATTGATTATTGTTTTTATATTATATTGAATGAAATGTAAATGAACATATAGAGATATTTATATATATAATATCAATTTATTATAATTATTCTATCACATGTATCATTTAATTTTTTAAATCCCATCCCTAATAAATTTCATTTAACGTCTAAATGGATCACATTTAATTGAGGAGAGAATACTCCACACTTCAAAAAATGAAGAAGACACGTTTACAAAAAAAATAGTAAGCATAATGATATATGATATATAAAAATTAAATAAGTAAAATAAAAATCATAAATATCAAAAATATCTAATAAAAATATGTTTTCTATCATAATTACCACCCATGATTAGTGGTAAAGAAAAATGAAAAACATAAATTTCTGTGGCAGTAGTTCAATGTACAAAATAATGATAAGGTTCTTAATGATTATATGGTTGCATCTGTAATTGTGTTAAAAAAAATTGAATAAAAAATATCATTACATTTATGATACTGAGGATATTATATAGAATTTAATAATTATATATGATGTGTCGGAGAAACCAATGAAACAAAAATGCTCAATGATGAATGTTAGCTGTTTTCTGGGTAACTCCATTTATATTTCTCCAAAGGGATTATTAGGTATTATTTAGTCACAATGTTAATATTAAATGTTCAAAATAGGGATAGTGGGAGACTTTTTTGGAATATTATTGTTGATTTAATGCATCATTAGGGGTGTGAGGAAGGAGAAGAGTGAATGTCTTTTTATAATGGAGGGGTAGTGGAATTTTTTAATATACAAACAGGTATAAACTATTTGGAGGTCTTTGATACCTCATATGCTTACAAAATAGACAAATAAATTATTAAGTGGGTCTTAAGGTCTTGAAGTCCCTAAAAATAATAAAAATAAGTAATTTATATAAATTTTTTGTATATATTCTTTGTTTCCACAATTATATCATTTTCGGTTTTATTGATGTTACTAGTTTTCTAACCTATGTAATTTAACCCTTAAAATTAAATTAAATTGATATTTATTGAATAGAAATGGATCCCAGAAATTATAAATATTATAATTAATTTAAAAAATATAAATCATATCCACATTGGATATTAATTTTAATACACAGACGTGAAATGTGAAAGGCGATATATTAACATTAAGCATGCTAACAATGTTATTTCAATCTATGGGTTAATATGTTAGTTATAAAAGATCAATTAGAATATTAATGGATCTTAATTTATATTTATTATTATATAATATTCTCTTTTTATAATATATGATTTTTTTTAATTTTAAACCATTTAATAAAATATCATTTATTGTATAATAACCTTAATGTCAGTTTTGGAAATATTTATTTTATTTTAATTTTAAAAATATCAAAAAAAAATTCAATTCAAATTTATTATTGTCACATATATTTAACATTATATATTTTTCTAAAAAATTAATAGAATATAATAATTCATTGAATTTACATAGCATTTATTTTTTTAGCATCATTTATTTTATATTATTATTAAGTAAATCATCCATGAATTATCATTTGTTATGTGTTTAATGTAAGAAACTCATCTCTAAAATTTATAGATAAATGATGATAAAAAATAAATTTTATTTTAAAAATTATATTTGTATCCAAAACTATGTGGCTTCTTCCATACTATAAATCCTTATAAATGTTCATGGTAAGTAACGTTCCTTTTTTGTACTTTTCCTTACATAACATATTACATGGGTCATATTCATGAACATATCCCCAAATAACTAATAGAATAATACAGATCTAAAATATTTTTGAACTATTAGAATTCAATGGGTTGGTTAATTGTTTCTATATCATTTTTTTTCATTATGATTAGGGTTTAGTACATAGTTAATCTTATTTCTAAATTAGTCGCTATAATTAATTTTATTTACATTTATTATTTCTTTTCAAAATTATGTTGATCATATTAAAATATAAATATTATACTTATTATAATTAGTTAGTTATATTTTTTAAAATAAAATTCACATAAGTGGAAATATTATATTTAATGTTAATCTCGCAGATGTGGTGAGATGGGGGGTTTTAAAGTAAAAAATTATCATAAGATCATTATGTATTTATATATATAAAAATAAAATTTATTTTTGATATATAAATTGAATTAATATATATAATATTCATCTAATTAATCTTTTAAAAATATTTGAGTTATAATTTAACATTAATAAATATTTACGAGAAATGTAAATTTTCCACTAAAATAAAATATTATTCATTATTAATCCAAAAATGACAAATCTCAAAAAAAAAATACCAATTCACCATAAGATATTTTTGAAATTATAAATTCAAAAATTAATTTTTTAGGACATATATAATTTATATATTTATATAAATTTAGTTTTAAAATATATGTTCCATCAAAAGGTATCGAAACTCTATCTTTTGTGTAATGAAATCCAAATTTGTGTTTTGTGTCGCATAAGATTAAGATGGTGTTGTAGATAATTCGAAAAAAAACATAGTCTTTCTTGTTAAAAAATATATTTTCATGTTTTGTGAAACAAAAAATATCAAAATGGTCATATTTAGTATACAAAAATAATTCACAAAATTTTAGGGCGTTACATTCGAATCCCTTAAAATGAATTTCTCCATTGAAATTCCCCTAGATTATCAATGTTTTAAAACATGGACATTAAAATCATAGAATCCCACAACCTAGAAATTAATAATAAATCGGGAATTTAGAATGGAAATTTAGAAACCTAACGTTTACCCAATGTCAAACATAACTAGGGTTATACATAGAAGAACAAATGTGGGACGTCATAAAATGGAGGATGGAAAAATTATATATTTATACTTATTTATAAAGTCCACTAATCAATAGAAAGTTAGTGATCTATAGAAATTTAACAATCACAAATCCATGATCTGAAGAAGCATGGAAGTGATCATTGATATCATAAAAAATAATGATAATTGGTCAATATTTTATTTCATGGCCATTTTCTTAGTATTGAATAATTTCTAGGATATGACATGCTTACAATATTTTAGTATAATATAACATGTTGGTGTACCTTGATCAAAATCCTCTTCATGTTTTATTCCATGAAAAGAAGTTGAGTGTTTTATTCCGGAAGCATTAATTGATCCTATGGTATAATGATAATTCATTCCATCTATCATTAGTTAAATTAACATTAAAATAGTTATACAAGTTATAAAAAAATGCATAAATACTTAAATGGAGAGATAATTCTTAAATCTATGAAATCTCATTTGAGGTTTAGCATAATCTATTCCATAAATGGTTAAAGTCTTAACCCATCCAAAATATAAAAACACAAAACATTATATTGTTTTTCACCAAACTAGCATAACAATTATCCCCATTATATCACAATATAGATCTTGGTTGTCACATTCAAAACATGTGAATACCATCATCGTATATTTCAATTAAAAAATGGTAATAAACAAGATTACCATAAATATGTTATTAAAATATTTATTTTTCCCTATTACATATATTACTAGATTTATTCCTTAAATAAATTATGTTGTAAGCTTCAACAATAAATATATAGACCATTTTGTCAACAAATCCTTTATCAGTTCTCATATAATAAATATTATCCAATCTACCTTATATATTTCATCATCTCTTTATACATATAGAATATTATTTTCTCATCTTTAGAAACATGTTAACTAGAAAATTCTATAAATAAAATCATATAAACAAATCCAAATACACAAAGAAAACCTTTTATAAACAATATTTATATAATCTATGACATATATAACATAATTTTTACACATCAATCATCCAAAATTATTCTTGACCCATTAATCATCCTTCACCGACATATTCTATTTTTCATATTTCACGTAATATTAAATTTGAATCTTGAATTTAGATGTTATATCCTCAATTTAATTATTATTCTTACATTTAATGTGAAGAATGCTGGAAGAATATCCCATACCTTTCACAGGTCATCTGTGGTCTCCTTATCTTCAGTAGAATATCCAATACTCATGGCTCCTCACTAATTCTCTTGATGATTATTCCACTATAGAAATCAGTTTTTATAATCCTCATACATTCCATATATGAAATATTCAATTTTTACAATGTTCCTTCTACTTTCCTCCGTTGGATAAAACCAGAAACCATTGAGTGAGAAGCACTTATCATATTGGAAATCCACAAAATCATAAAATATCACTTAAATAGAGTCTAAAATATGAAACCTATGTTTTAATTGATAAAAACTTATGTTTATACTATAATATTCATAGTTATATTCTATATAAATGTGTCACGATGATTTGAATGTATTTTTGGAATTTACAAGGAATATTTCAGGAGACTGTAAAACTAGGTGTGCGGCATAGCCCCCATTGACCTGCACCAGTTTTAATGTGAGTTTAGATAAATATGGCGTCTTTAAGTTATTCCTATGTACATATATGGTAGATCCTCATCTACATGTAGTATCCATTCAAGGATTTATTTCTAGTAAACCTCTTACTATATTGATTGAAAAAATTCTAGGACATTTTCTTAAAGATTAAATCATCCTTATACCAATCATTAGTGATATCCCTAAACAAGTCCTTGGAAATATAACAAAGAATGTCCCTATGGTTTTTTCCTCTTATTTTCCAACGAAATAAAAAACCATTACATTAATACCAACTATATCATCTTAAGATTAACATACATGGATATAAAACCATTTTTATGAATTTTCAGCACATTATAAAAATACATGATCAACGATAAAAATAGTTAGCTGTATTTTGAAACATGAAACAAAAAATTCTAACTCAATAAAATATCATAATTATTTCCAACAATGATCTTTCCCATTTATAACTTCTACTTAAAACCATTAATTAGAAATAATGGAATGGTAATATAATAAGGGAGTGAGCTTTGATGCTCAGTAGGTGTAAGAAAATATATACCTAAATATAACATGAGAATAAAGGTATGAGAACATGATAATAACATTATATTATCATAATATGTATGTAAATTATATTATACTTGAATAATGTCATAATAATTTGTAGTTAATAATACTTGAATCATAATTTTGATAAATAATTTAAATCAATCATAAACTATATGATCATGTAATATAAGTCTATGGACATCATAAATATATAATACCATTTTATGTTTCTTATATTAACACCATGACAAATATGTTAACAAATCGTGACAGAACTCATTCCCATAGTGGACCAGGACACACTTTTTCCCCATTATAGATTCAGACACACCTATTTCCCAATATAGATAAAGACACACCTATTTCCTAATGTGGATCAGGACACACCTAACACCCATTAAGGAATACAAAATATATTTTTCCCATTGGGGATCATGACACATATGTTCCCATTTTAGATTAATCACATCATCTTTATTCCCATCATTATATCAAGAGATATAAATCATTACCCAAAGAATTAGAGGCATATATAGGTCACATATGTTTAATAACAAAATAATAAATATCTGAGACACAAAACATTCATATTGTCATGTTACCTAAAAATATATCAGTTTCATAAATATCATATCATATCGCTTGAAATTATTTTGGAAAAAAAAACATTTAATCATATCATAAAATAAATAGTGGATAGTTTTCAGAATAATTTAATCTTAGAATAACAAATTAAAGGAAGCATGATTCGTAATAATTTATGGTAGTATACCACATTAAATATAAATGAGGCCGATAATCATAAAACCATAAAAACAAAACATTCATATAAATAATATTAATGGTATCCTAGGATTATATACTAAGAATTGAATATTCTAAAACAAAGGATATCATCTTAAATATAAAATGATTTTGAAATATCACATGAAACATAAATTTATTTTACATTCATGTCATACAAATTATACCCTTTTAAAAATAATTTTCATTGAAACAAATTTGTATACATATTATAAAATAATGAAAAATGGTTTAAAATTTTCTTGAGGAAAATATACTTTACATTTTGAAAAATAATTCTCGAAACATAAAACATTATGAAATATACATTCCAGGAAAATAACATTGAAAAAATATAGTCGAAGCTTTAAAACAAATCAAAACCGTTTCCATTAAAAATATAAATTAAAACTTAAAATCATTTTAAAATAATTTTCCAGGAAAACATAAAAAATATTCCTAGAATAATTTTCAAAAAATTTACCTTGAAATCATATAATAAAATTATAAACCTTTAAAAACCTTTTAATTTAAAAAAACATTAAAACAATATAGAAAATTTTTTTAAAAGCTTTTTAAAACATTTTTTATTAAAATTTATCTTTTAATATATATATTAAATACTTTAAAAACATTATTATAAAACGCTTATGTAACATCCCAAGTAAGTAATGAATAATAGATATTTTTATCTGTGTCTTTTAATGATTAAGATAGTGTTATAGAGGCTTAAAATGAAAATAAATACAATCTTATGCATGGAATACACTAATATTCTTAAAAGATTGTTTTACTGCCTTCTGATGGCAAACCATTTTTGAATCTATATTTTGAAAATTTTATAAACTATATTTGTAAAAATAAACTTATCCTTTATGATTGGGACATCAAAATTTACATTGTGTGAATTTTTGGTATTTTTCTGACAATGTTTATTTTTTAATGAATAGTGAAAAATACTGCATTTTACATCAAAACTGCTTTTTAATCTAATTTATTTATATGATTAGATTATGTTTTGAATTGGTTTTTAAGTGAAATTAGAATATATTTTTACCATTTTATCCAATGGTGGTCATTGTAATCAATTTCACTTTGAAATTAGACATAAACTGGTGTCAATCTTTTGATACTTATAGTTTTGTAAAAACACGCCATTTGCTCTGGCAGCGGGAATTAATTATTAAATTAATTAATGTGACTTATATGATTTTAATTTTGTAAAATAGACTTCATTTTTGAATTCGGAATATCGAATATAGCTTAGGGTGAATTTTTGGTAATTTTCTGAAAAACTTCAATTTTTGATTAATAGTGAAACCACTAAGTGGTAATCAAGCAAACTGATTTTTCAGTTAAATGAAAGTTTACCACTAATGTGTATTGAATTTTGAAAATCTGACATACATGGGTGTCATTAAGAAGTAAAATGTGGTTCAATGAGATTAAAATAATTTTTTTGGTGAATAGTAACTTATTAAGTTCTTAATCGCGATTAGTGGTAATTAGGGTAGTTTAAGGTATAAATAATGCTTTAATAATAGGAAATGACCTAGAAACATGTCCCAAACTTATTGGTTGTGTCATGGCCGACCAAGACAATCCATGGGTCAACTTGGGGACCCCATGGAGACACATTTGTTTGGAAATGACATAAATTACTTTTTATTTAATGTAAAAGTAAAAATGACACAAACATAAAATGTTTTACGAAAACATTTTTTACATGGGGTTATAAAGATCAGATTTTTGATAGTAATTGGAAAGATAAAAAGATTTCCTACATCATAGTATTTTTTTTATGATTTTTAGACATTAAATAAATTAAATTATTTATGACGTAATAATGATGCATCAATGACATCATTATTTGACGATTTAAATAAAATGGAAAGATAATGTAAAATATATGAACTACACATGTCCAAAACCACTTGGATGAGTGGATTTCGAACCCTTATCACCTTATCCACGAATTATATCAATGTGGGACCTTTTAAAACCGAAACACATTTTCAAATAAAGTAATATTTCTTTACTTTCCAAAAGTGCCCCTCCTCTCCTCTTATAAGAGGCCCCCACCTCTACCTCATTTCACACACACCTCAAGCCTTTGGCTCGGCCAAACCCTGCCCATTTACTCTCTCCACATCCCTCTCCTCATCCTAGAGGATTCCCTTTGGGCAGAATCCTTTCAAAGGAAGCCTTTAGGCTCAAATCAAAAGGAGTTACACTTTTAAAGGTAATTCATTCTCTCATGTTCATTTGTTTTATTTTGCTTCTCCAACCCCCTAAACTCTTTTTATTTACTTATTTTGTAACAAAACCAGTATCTTCAATATACAAGGATGTTTTTATAATATTTATTTGAGCTACACTCTCACACAACTACATCAAATGGTTAAAGAACATACGGTTTCCGTGGATGGCGAAATTCTGCCTCCCGAAACGATGATTGTTCAACACTCATTTAACACCTTCAAAGGTGGCCATTATGATGTCACTATTTTTATATATGATATATAATATGTTTATGTTTTCCTTAAGCTTCTGTTTTTTTTCATTTTTGGCATAACTTTATGGTTTCCATTATGGGTAAACACGATATCTTCATTTTAGGAAGTGCGGACTACCGCCCCCTGAAAGTGATTTGATTCGTTAAATACCATATGTGGGACATATAAAGGATGGAACTATGATATTATATATGATATTATAATGGAATTATAATATACCTTTATATCATTATGATTCCATTCTATAAAATACGAAATAGAAATGAAAGTAGCGTTCATGCGTACGTACGGCTTACCGTCTCCATGAACGGTGCATTTCATTTCTTACCTCTAAATGATTATGTAATATTATAAATGCATGTATGTACTGGATATATATTACATATATGATATCTACATCATTAATACCATTCTGGATATAATGAAACTTTGACCAAATTAACAACATGTAAGTGTAAGAAGTCTATTTTTGACTTCAGAACCAAATACCGAAAAAATGAACATTATTAACTTAACTGATTACATGATGTTCATAACATGGTATAAAAGGAATAATGAACTTGAAAAAGATTCATAAGCAAGTAGAGATTAACTCAAGTTTATTATTCAGGAGATTAAAGAACGGTCGGGTCAAGTCGGATACGATGTATGGGACTTCGTCTCAATCTCCTTTCGTTGAGGCATATTTTATTTTATACACAACTTTCTTTTATATGGTGTATAAACCCCTTTGACTTTTAAGTTTATTAAAAAGGAATCTTTTTTATACGAAGAGTTTACTAAACGACAAAAGGATATGTTTTTGTCGTACGTATGCGTCGACAACGACTTCTCCGCCGTCGTGACCGTTATTTGAGTTTCGGCTTCCTCTACAAGCCATACCTTCTTTTTAAAAGAAAAATAAATACAATGTTTTACTTTTATTTTATTTTAGTATTGAAAATGGTTTTCATAATGTTTTTATATCAATGTGTTGTACTGATATCTCGTGATTGAAATGTAGAAATTTTATGTTTCCTTTATGCATGTTTTATGTGATATGATTATGTTATGGTTCTTGGGAATTATTATGAAGACGGGTGGTTCCGTGATAAACTAAGGGCGGGTGAGCCCGTTATAGCTCTACAATGCATTGGGTAACGCGAAGGAGTGAAACGTTAAGGCTTCTCCGAAGAGATTTTAGGGAATATACTGTGATGGGTATTCCAAACGTAACCAAGAGGGATACTCCCTACGTAAGAATGTTATGAATGCCTCAAGTTACCTTTATGTCTTATGATTTCTATGATTTATTCATGATTTTATGAGGTATGTTAAAGTGCCTATGTTTTATGGGTAAAGTATGATTTCATTCTTATGTATATATGAACACATGTTTCCTTTCCATGTTTTTTTTATAACCCATACTGAGTTTTTATGCTCATCCCATGTTTTTGAAATTTTTTTCCCAGGTCAAGGGAAAGGTACATGATAAGATGATAGAGTCAAGGATGTGTCAAGAAATAATCCATGTTTTATTTTAAATGTGTTTCCATTGATGGGAATGAAGAATACTATCTTTATGTAACCACTTTGTTTATATGTGGAATGTAATGCAAGTTTTATGATATAATTCTCTAAAACTCTAAACCCGAAAAGATCCTCAATGTGTAATCTTGTAATAACTCAATATTAAGTAAGGTTTAAGGCTGGGGCCTTATAGTTGGTATCAAAGGTCAGTTTAGATAACTTTAGGAGTTAGAATTCTATTAAATGATTATCCAAAAATATTTTTTTTCGAAATGATATAGCATTTAAAGATTACCATGTTGCTTCATCTAAGACATGTTTGTTCAGAATGGTTTTCCGCAGAGGAAATAGGGAAGCAGTGCTAGGAAGGCATACAGAAGGAAATAACCTTCCGAATCAGCATCCAGAAATGGTCGGAATTGGAACTGAACAGTTTGTTGCAGTAATGGCGCAGTTGACTCAAGTGATAAATGGCGGTGGTATCCATGCACGAGATCAGTCAGAACAACCACAGAGGAACATGTCAGTGGTGGAACATTTCATGAGGCAACATCCACCATCATTCAGAGGATCATCTGACCCTGTGCTAGCTGAAGGGTGGATTAAAGCACTGGAGAAGATTTTTGATGTCATGGGGTGTTCAGACAATCAAAAGGTTAGTCTTGCTATTTACCGTTTGGAGGGTGAAGCAGATCAGTGGTGGTCCATGGTTAAAAATATCAGGGACACCGATGAGATTGATGCTCTTGACTGGGATGAATTCAAAGGTATGTTTCTTGAGAAGTATTTTTCTAAGGCTGTTTGACTTAGGATGGAAAAGCAATTCTTGGAATTGAGGCAAGATGAAGACTCAGTGGCTGCCTATGAAGAAAGGTTCACTCGATTGGCATGGTATGCTCCAAATTTTATCCGAGACCTTGATAGTAAAATCAATCGTTTTTACTCAGGATTAAAGCCAAAATATCGAAGGGCATTAGCTTCTCGTGAGTTTAAAAGTTATGAAAAGCTTGTTCGATGTGATGAGAAGGTGGAAATGGAGTTTGCCGATGACCAAGTTTTCTATAACAACCAGCAGAAGAAGAGACCGAGGTGGCAGGAGAAAGGTAAGAATTCTTTAAAAAAGTCTGATGGTAAGAGAACTAAGTTTCCAGTTTGTGATAAATGTGGCAAAAGGCATGCTGGGGAATGTCTTCTGAATTCTGGGAAGTGCTACCGATGTGGTAAGATGGGACATAAGGCTCGTGATTGCACTGAAAAGGATCAAGGTGAAGGTAAGAACAAATTTGATTTACAGTTAGTGAAATGTTATAAGTGCAATGACATGGGTCACTATGCAAATGAGTGTCCGACAAGGAGCTTGAGTGATGGGAAGCAGTTAGACTACAAGCAGAAAGGGGTTGTGAAATCCTTTGAAACTACTTCAGCAGATGTCGGGCCATCAAATGAAGATGTATCAGGTACTTTGTTTGTTTTTTCAGATTATGCCAGTGTGTTGTTTGATTCGGGTTCTAAACATTCTTTCATCTCTGAAACCTTTTATAGTAAAATGGGAATACCATCTCAAGAAATGACTCCTGAACTTTTGGTAAAAACACCTGGGGGAAATGTTGAGGAAAAAAGAATTTACAAGAATCTTCCTATCCTTATTTGTGGAAAGAACCTACTTGAAAACCTTATTGTTCTACCTCTAGTAGAGTTTGATGTTATCCTGGGTATGGATTGGCTCTCTATTTACCATGATAAGATTGACTGTAGAGCTAAAGAAGTTTCTTTTCAGAAAGGCTTTCAGTTTGTTTACAAGAATGAACCCTTACTTTTGACAACATATCAAGAGGCCGAGAAACTTGTAAAAGATGGAAATGAATGTTACCTTGCACACGTCGTTGAAAATAAAGGAACTGTTCAGATTAATGACGTGCAAGTGGTAAATGAGTATCCTGATGTTTTTCCTGATGAGTTTCCTGGAATAATACCAGATCGGAAAGTTGAGTTTACTGTTGACTTAGTTCCTGATGCTAAGACAATTTCAAAACCCCCTTATCGAATGGCACAAATTGAACTTTTAGTGTTGAAGGAGCAATTGCAAGATTTATTAGAGAAAGGTTTCATTAGACCTAGCACATCACCATGGGGTGCTCCTGTTTTATTTGTTAAAAAGAAAGATGGTTCTATGAGACTTTGCATTGATTATAGAGCCTTGAATAATATCACTGTTAAGAACAAATATCCTTTGCCTCATATCGATGATTTGTTTGATCAGCTCCAGGGAGCTCAGTTTTTTTCAAATATTGACTTGAGATCGGGGTACCATCAGCTGAAGGTAAAGGAGGAAGATATTCCGAAGACCGCGTTCCGTATGAGATATGGCCATTATGAATTTGTAGTAATGCCCTTTGGGCTAACCAATGCACCTGCTGTATTAATGGACTTAATGAATAGAATTTTCTATGAGTTCTTGGATAAGTTTGTGGTGGTTTTCATTGATGATATTTTGGTGTTTTATAAAAGTAAAGAGGAGCATGAAAAACATTTAAGGGTTATCTTGCAAACCTTAAAAGAAAAGAAATTGTATGGGAAATTCAGCACGTATGAGTTTTGGTTGCAACAAATTTCTTTCCTTGGTCACATTGTTTCTAAAGATGGAATAACTGTTGATCCTGCAAAAACAAAAGTTGTGGAAGAATGGCCAAGACCAACAAATGTAACTGAGATTCGTAGCTTCCTTGGTTTGGCGGGCTATTACCGAAGGTTTGTTAGAAATTTTTCACGGTTATCTAGTCCAATGACTAAGCTAACTCAGAAGGGTGTTAAGTTTATCTGGACAAAAGAATGTGATGATTGTTTTCAGGAATTGAAAATAAGATTGGTGAATGCTCCAGTTTTGGCACTACCTTCCAGGAATGGTGAGTTTGTTATATACAGTGATGCTTCATTGAAAGGACTTGGTTGCGTCCTAATGTAGAATGATCAGGTAATTTCTTATGCTTCACGACAGTTGAAAACTCATGAGGTAAATTACCCTACACATGATTTGGAACTAGCTGCTGTTGTTTTTGCTTTAAAAATTTGGAGGAATCATTTGTATGGAGTAAAGTGTGAAATATATACCGATCACAAAAGTTTAAAGTATATATTCACTCAAAAAGAGTTAAACATGAGACAAAGGAGGTGGTTGGAATTAATCAAGGATTATGATTGTACAATTCATTACCATCCGGGAAAAGCAAATAAAGTGGCTGATGCTTTGAGTCGAAAAAGTAATGCTTCATTAACAATGTTGCGTTTGGAACGTGATACTTTGGTTAACGATTTGATGAACTTTGGCATAGAAGTTGTTGGTGCAGGAAGTCCTTCTGTTTTGTTTCAGGTATCAGTGAGATCATCTCTATCAGATAGAATCAAGCAAGCACAGAAGCAAGACAGTGAGTTGCAGAAAAAGGTAGAGCTGGTTCAGAAAGGTAAGTTGCCAGAATTCAACATTGATAGTGACTGTGTTTTGAGATTTGGGAAGAGATTGTGTGTGCCTTGTGATTCACAGTTGAAGAGAGAGTTGTTATATGAAGCTCATAGTTCTCCATTTTCAGTTCATCCGGGCAGTACTAAGATGTATAGAGATCTGCGGGAGTATTACTGGTGGGATGGAATGAAAAAAGACATTGCTGATTTTACTATGAAGTGTTTGACTTGTAAGCAGGTTAAAGCAGAGTGGCAGTTACCGAAAGGGATCCTTCATCCTTTACCAGTGCCAGAGTGGAAATGGGAGAATATATCCATGGAATATTTTGTTGGATTACCGAAGACATCTTGAGGTAATAATGCAATCTGGGTTATTGTTGATCGCTTGACCAAATCTGCTCATTTCCATGCTATACGAGATACTTTCTCTCTTGATCAACTTTCCCGTTTGTATCTTAAAGAGATAATCAGGTTACATGGAGTTCCTCTCTCCATTGTATCGGATCGTGATCCCAGGTTTACTTCTAACTTTTGGAAAGGCCTTCAGAAGTCGTTGGGTACTGAATTAAATTTTAGTACAGCTTTTCATCCTCAATCAGATGGGCAGTCAGAACGAACAATTCAGACCTTGGAGGATATGCTACGAGCTTGTTCTATGGATTATTAGGGAAGTTGGGACCAACATCTTTCTTTGGTTGAGTTTTCATATAATAACAGTTTTCATTCCAGTATACAGATGGCACCATTTCAGGCATTATATGGGAAGCGGTGTCGAACTCCAGCTTTCTGGGATGAAGTGGGAGAAAGGAAGTTTATGGGACCAGAATTGGTAGAAGAGATGGCAGAAAAAGTTCAGCTGATTCAGAAACACATTAGAACAGCTCAGAGCAGGCAGAAGAGTTATGCGGATAACCGGAGGAAGGATCTATCTTTCGAGGTAGGTGATCATGTTTTTCTCAAGGTTTCTCCTTGGAAAAGTGTGATGAGATTTGGTAAGAAAGGAAAGTTGAGTCCAAGGTTCATTGGACCATATGAAATTCTGGAGAAAGTTGGATCAGTTGCATACCGAGTGGCTTTACCTCCGAGTTTATCTCAGGTACACAATGTTTTTCACGTTTCGATGTTGAGAAAGTATATGCCAGATCCATCTCATGTTTTGAGTCCAGAGGTAGTTCAGCTGGAAGAGAACCTATCTTATGAGGAACAACCGGTCCAGATTCTTGACCACATGGAGCAAGTGTTACGGTATAAGGTGATTAAGCAGGTAAAGGTTTTGTGGAAAAACCACATGATTGAAGAGGCAACATGGGAATCTGAAAATGCAATGAGGGATAAGTACCCCCATTTATTCGATAAGTAAATAAATTGTGGGGACGAAATTTTCTAAAGGGGGGAAGGATGTAACATCCCAAGTAAGTAATGAATAATAGATATTTTTATCTATGTCTTTTAATGATTAAGATAGTGTTATAGAGGCTTAAAATGAAAATAAATACAATCTTATGCATGGAATACACTAATATTCTTAAAAGATTGTTTTACTGCCTTTTGATGGCAAACCATTTTTGAATCTATATTTTGACAATTTTATAAACTATGTTTTTCAAAATAAACTTATCCTTTATGATTGGGACATCAAAATATACCTTGTGTGAATTTTTGGTATTTTTCTGACAATGTTCATTTTTTAATGAATTATGAAAAATACTGCATTTTACATCAAAACTGCTTTTTAATCTAATTTATTTATAGGATTAGATTATGTTTTGAATTGGTTTTGAAGTTAAATTAGAATATATTTTTACCATTTTATCCAATGGTGGTCATTGGAATCAATTTCACTTTGAAATTAGACTTAAACTGGTGTCAATCTTTTGATACTTATAGTTTTGTAAAAACAAGCTATTTGCTCTGGCAGCGGGAAATAATTATTAAATTAATTAATGTGACTTATATGATTTTAATTTTGTAAAATAGACTTCATTTTTGAATTCGGAATATCGAATATATCTTAGGGTGAATTTTTGGTAATTTTCTGAAAAACTTCAATTTTTGATGAATAGTGAAACCACTAAGTGGTAATCAAGCAAACTGATTTTTCAGTTAAATGAAAGTTTACCACTAATGTGTATTGAATTTTGAAAATCCTACATACATGGTTGTTATTAAGAAGTAAAATGTGGTTCAATGAGATTAAAATATTTTTTTTGGTGAATAGTAACTTATTATGTTCTTAATCGCGATTAGTGGTAATTAGGGTAGTTTAAGGTATAAATAATGCTTTAATAATAGGAAATGACCTAGACACATGTCCCAACCTTATTGGTTGTGTCATGGCCGACCAAGACAAGCCATGGGTCAACTTGGGGACCCCATGGAGACACTTTGGTTTGGAAATGACATAAATTACTTTTTATTTAATGTAAAAGTAAAAATGACACAAACATAATATGTTTTACGAAAACAATTTTTACATGGGGTTATAAAGATCAGATTTTTGATAGTCATTGGAAAGCTAAAAATATTTCCTACATCATAGTATTTTTTTTATGATTTTTAGACATTAAATAAATTAAATTATTTATGACATAATAATGATGCAGCGATGACATCATTATTTGACGATTTAAATAAAATGGAAAGATAATGTAAAATCTATGAACTACACATGTCCAAAACCAATTGGATGAGTGGATTTCGAACCCTTATCACCTTATCCACGAATTATATCAATGTGGGACCTTTTACAACCGAAACACATTTTCAAATAAAGTAATATTTCTTTACTTTCCAAAAGTGCCCCTCCTCTCCTCTTATAAAAGGCCTCCAACTCTACCTCATTTCACACACACCTCAAGCCTTTGGCTCGGACAACCCCTACCCATTTACTCTTTCCAAATCCCTCTCCTCATCCTAGAGGATTCCCTTTGGGCATAATCCTTTCAAAGGAAGCCTTTAGGCTCAAATCAAAAGGAGTTACACTTTTAAAGGTAATTCATTCTCTCATGTTCATTTGTTTTATTTTTCTTCTCCAACCCCCTAAACTCTTTTTATTTACTTATTTTGTAACAACACTAGTATCTTCAATATACAAGGATGTTTTTATAATATTTATTTGAGCTACACTCTCACACAACTACATCAAATGGTTAAATAACATACGGTTTCCGTGGATGGCGAAATTCTGCCTCCCGAAGCGATGATTGTTCAACACTCATTTAACACCATCAAAGGTGGCCATTATGATGTCACTATTTTTATATATGATATATAATATGTTTATGTTTTCCTTAAGCTTCTGTTTTTTTTCATTTTTGGCATACCTTTATGGTTTCCATTATGGGTAAACACGATATCTTCATTTTAGGAAGTGCGGACTACCGCCCCCTGAAAGTGATTTGATTCGTTAAATACCATATGTGGGACATATAAAGGATGGAACTATGATATTATATATGATATTATAATGGAATTATAATATACCTTTATATCATTATGATTCCATTCTATAATATACGAAATAGAAATGAAAGTAGCGTTCATGCGTATGTACGGCTTACCGTCTCCATGAACGGTGCATTTCATTTCTTACCTCTAAATGATTATGTAATATTATAAATGCATGTATGTACTGGATATATATGAAATATATGATATCTACATCATGAATACCATTCTGGATATAATTAACCTTTGACTAAATTAAAAAAATGTAAGTATAAGAAGTCTATTTTTGACTTAAGAACCAAATACCGACAAAATGAACATTATTAACTTAACTGATTACATGATGTTCATAACATGGTATAAAAGGAATAATGAACTTTAAAAAGATTCATAAGCAAGTAGAGATTAACTCAAGTTTATTATTCAAGAGATTAAAGAACGGTCGGGTCAAGTCGGATACGAGGTATGGGACTTTGTCTCAATCTCCTTTCGTTGAGGCATATTTTATTTTATACACAACTTTCTTTTATACGGTGTATAAACCCCTTTGACTTTTACGTTTATTCAAAAGTAATCTTTTTTATACAAAGCGTTTACTAAACGACAAAAGGGAATGTTTTTGTCGTACGTATGCGGTGACAACGACTTCTCCGCCGTCGTGACCGTTATTTGAGTTCCGGCTTCCTCTACAAGCCATACCTTCTTTTTAAAAGAAAAATAAATACCATGTTTTACTTTTCTTTTATTTTAGTATTGAAAATGGTTTTCATAATGTTTTTATATCAATGTGTTGTATTGATATCTCGTGATTGAAATGTGGAAATTTTATGTTTCCTTTATGCATGTTTTATGTGATATGATTATGTTATGGTTCTTGGGCATTATTATGAAGACGGGTGGTTCCGTGATAAACTAAGGGCGGGTGAGCCTGTTATAGCTCCCCAATGCATTGGGTAACGCGAAGGAGTGAAACGTTAAGGTTTATCTGAAGAGATTTTAGGGAATATACTGTGATGGGTATTCCAAACGTAACCAAGAGGGTTACTCCCTACGTAAGAATGTTATGAATGCCTCAAGTTACCTTTATGTCTTATGATTTCTATGATTTATTCATGATTTTATGAGGTATGTTAAAGTGCCTATGTTTTATGGGTAAAGTATGATTTCATTCTTATGTATATATGAACTCATGTTTCCTTTCCATGTTTTTTTATAACCCATACTGAGTTTTTATGCTCATCCCAAGTTTTTGAAATGTTTTTCACAGGTCAAGGGAAAGGTACATGATAAGATGATAGAGTCAACGATGTGTCAATAAATAATCCATGTTTTATTTTAAATGTGTTTCCATTGATGGGAATGAAGAATACTATCTTTATGTAACCACTTTTATTATATGTGGAATGTAATGAAAGTTTTATGATCTAATTCTCTAAAACTATAAACCCGAAAAGATCCTCAATGTGTAATCTTGTAATAACTCAAGATAAAGTAAGGTTTAAGGCTGGGGCCTTATAGCTTATGTCTGGCCGAAATTTAAAGTAATGCCAGATTTTATTGAAACACATTTCTAAAATAACATAAGAACCCAGATTGTAAATATTAAACTAATGCATAAAGATATAATTTAAAACTATTGTATAATAAATTTCATGAGTTTTTATGAAATATGCATCATATTATTTCATTGATGAATGAGTTGTCCTAAACAATCATGATAAACGATGAGATATTTATAGTGAACTCTTACCACATAGTAACATAAAATCATTATACATATGGAAAAAATTAACATTAAATAAACCTAAAAAATTCAATAAAATAAGTATATTTATGATATGAATTTTTAAATGACATTTTATATACCTCATAGAAAATTGTTGAAGCATAAATTGACATGTTACTCTAAGAATAAAAATTGAGACAATATTACTTTACCGATATTGATACATTTAAACCATAAATCCCATGAAATAAATAACACAAAATTGATCGGTAAATTTACATAAATTTATGTATAATAATAATATAATACATACATGCTCATTATACTTAAAAAAAATCAGAAATATAATTTTAAGATGGCTTGTGTCACATGGAAGATAAAAGTGAGATGAGAATAATCTTACCATAAGTCTTGAATATCATTATGGACAATCTATCCTCTGGTACAATAAATATAAGATTATAATATATGTAACATAAAAATGAATCAAATATTTTATAATATGTATGATTCACCTGAGTATTTATATTAACCATTTATTGTCAATTACTTGTTAAAGAAACATTTCAGATAATAACCGCTCTATTTAACATATGTTTTTTAGACTTGTTTTTCTTAATCCTCTAACTCATATCTGGATTCAGTTAAATCCAGAATGTGAACGATGGTCTACAAATCATATTTATTCATTATATATATATATATATTTATAATAATATATAAATGATAGATATATGAAATGGACTACACCATTAATTGAGATAGTATGTCGTATGTAAAATTGAATATTGTTACCATTTTCATCTCATATTTGAATAATAGTAAATGAAATATATATATATATAATATTATTAAACTATAATTATTATTATATATATATATTAATAAACCTAAAACCATCATTAATACATTCCCTATAATGTTTAAATGAATCACATCGCTTTGCGGAGTTGATAGTCCACACATCCACAGAAAAATTAACTGCATTTACCCAAAATTAAATTCAAGAAATTATTTATTATATAATATTTTCCCAAAAAACAAATCATCAATATCATTAATATCCTATAATATCTGATTTTATTTCATAATTAACAAACATTAGATATTTTATTGGAAAAACGAACAACATCATTTTGTGAGGATGCATTTCTTCATATAGAAGAATGGTAAGTTTCTTATCCATTAGATGGATGTGTTTTCAAGTGTAGTTAAGAAAATTTTATTATAAAATATCATTATATTTAGTATATTGTTGTTATTATATATGAATTGAATAATTATAAATGATGGGGTGGATGATAAATTGAAACATAAATAATCATTGTAGATTTATTCATTTCTTAGGTAATACATTTTTTTCACCAAATGGATCCATTGGTGCCATTCATCCCATGGTGAGGATTCTAGGTTTAGTTTATGGATGTTGGGAGACTATTTGGGTAGTTCTTTTATGAGACAATGTGGAGTGAGAGGTGTGAGGGAGTGGGAGATTGAATATAATTTTATAATGGAAGGGGAGAGGCATTCTTATAAATACAAAAATATTAACCCTAAAGGGAGGTCTAACATAGCTCATCATCATGAAAAATAGAAAAATGAATGATTAGAAGATAATTATTGTAGGAAAAAACTATATAAAAAATAAATTCATTTATATAAAATTTTCCCATAAAACAGATATTTCCCAATTTTTATCATTTTGATTTTTATTAATGTAGATAGTTTTTTCCCTTGGTAATTTGAAAAATAAAACTACAATAAATTTATATTTATTAGAAACAATATCCCCACAGAATTTTATCTATGATATATATATTATTCAAAATTGATATTTTATATGTGTTCGAAATTAATATTAAAACATGGACATGTAACGTGAAATGACTGTACTTTAACCAGAACCATGTTATAAATGATTTTTTATATATGGGTAAATATGTTAATTAAAAAAGTTAAATTGGCCCATTAATGGGAAATATTTTATATTTATTAATAGATACAAAGCACCTATAATATTATATAATTTTTATTAATTATAAATAATTTTATAATATATCATTTATTGTAAAATACCATTAATGTCAATTTTAATATTATTTATATAATTATAATTTAAACATACCAAAACATTATTGTAATAAAAATATAGTTTTTTTAAACATGATATATTTATATATAAATTAGTCAAAGATAATAATTAAATAATGATTCATTATATTTAATGTTTGTATCATCATATATCAAAATTAATTATTAACTAAATTACTCATGTGTTAGTGTTTCGTAGCATTTAATGTTACTAAATAATCACAAATTATTATAGTTCAATTATCATAATAAAAAAATATCATTTAAATTTCAAAATTTATTTTATAATCCAAACTATTTAGCTTCATTCATAATCTAAATCCTTATAAACAGTAAAGGTAAAGACACATCCATTATGATTGTCTATTTCCACATATAACTTATTATATGGTTCACCATCATTAACATGTGACCAAATAAATCATAAAATTTTACAAATTTGGTGACATGGTCTAAATATAAGAAAAAAAATTTAAACTTTCATGGTCATTTGGTTCCTTAACATTAAGGTTTACTCCCAAGTGATGCTTAATTTTACACTCATCGCTATAATTAATTTTAATTAATATTACTAATATATTTGGTCAAAAACAATTTTATAATTTTAAAATATAAATATTATTCTAATCCCAACCATGTATGTTAGATTTTAAAAATTCAATTGACAAAATTTGGAAAGTTATGTTTAATAGAAATCCTGTAGACGTGGTTATAATACTTGTTTTTAAAGGGAAAATGATCAAAGTTCACTAAGTATATTTATATATAAATTTAATATAAAAATGATTCCAAGGACCTAAAATTTATTAATAGATATATATTTGATATATTGTGACATTAAAACTTCGTTAAAATATTATTTATCAATAATAATAATTGAAATGAATAGGAAATTTTCAACTAAAATGATTTATTTTTCCTTATTAGTCAAAAAAATAAAACCTCTTTGATAAATACCAAAACCTCTCAAAAAGATAATTTTTACATTATGAATTTAAAAAATTATCTTTCTAATTTTGAAAAATGGTGTTTAATTATGTTACAAACTTTATTTTTAAATTTTTTTTCCATCACAGGTGGTAAAACCTATAAAATAAAGTAACAAAAGCTAACCCAACGGTGTGTGTTACATATGTTTAACATGGTTTATGATATAAATAAATCCAAAAATATTTATAAGACAATATAAATATTTTAATCTTAATTAAAACTATGAAAAATATTAAATTAATATAATTTAAATCACAAAAACTCAGGGTGTTATTGTTTTCTTTTCAAAATAATTTTTTAAGGGAGTTATGATAAAGCTTGTCTATTTCTCATAAAATTGATAGAGAAAATTGAATATCATTACCTTTACAGATCCAAAATTATGAAAATTTTAGATATATCTTGATATATGGGTCCTTTTTATTGATCTAAATGTAGACTAAATATTATATTTTGTACAACGTTTTGCACTTCTAGAAGGCCAATCCACCAACACATTTTAAGGCTAAAGAAACAAAAAATAAAAATCAATAACCCTTAAATATTTATTCCTTATAAAATATGTGTTCTAGTTATTCCTCAATCATGAAAATTTTTATCCATAAATTATTCTCTTTTATTACTAACTATTTCTTCTTTATATTGAGTCTATATCATAGATTGTTAATGTTTATCATCAATATAGGCTTCATCCTTAACTTCTTTCATACTATCTACATAAATGCATTCATATTTCCCTATATAATTATTTATGTCATTGTTTTTATTAAATTTAACTTTCCCATCCAAATCCCCCCATATCTACTCCCCACATTGGATGTCAATTAATTTTATACCCATGTCTAGGAATGGACTTTTCAAAATAATATAGCATTATAATCATCCATTAAAATTACTTGTAAATAAACTATGAATATTAATATTTCCATATTTAAAATTAAAAAAATTAACAAATCCTCATATTGTTCTTATAAATGTTTCTTGTAGTTTATGAATAACTTGAGTGGGGATAATCTATTCGAATACTAATATATTAAATGTATTTTATGAAATGATGATGACACATAGTCTAATATGAATGAAAAATTTTATAAATTTTATGGACTCAAAATTAATGTTAATATTCAAGACACCAAGACCTTTTTTTTATTCGATAGACACCTCAATAATATCATTTATTTTCCCCTATAAATATATATTAATCATGATTTTTCATGTTTACTATTATTTCATAAAAATCATTTTATTAATTTAGAATAACTATTCCTATTATATGAAGAATCAATGATGGAAATATTGATATGATGTTTATTTATCATTTTAATAAACATACGTTGTCATTATCCAATATACTTTTCAAAAATCTCTTTGAGAATTGAAACCATTGTTTAGATGGATTTTTGTCACCATATTTCACTTATTTGTGAATTTTTTCCTTATCCAACCTATTTTCCTCTTCTTTTTTCAGATTCTATAAATTATTCTCTTAAAATATTTTCTTATCCTCTACACATTCAACTACGCTTTTCTTCTTCATAGTGATATAACCATTAGTTCTATATAAGTTGTGACTTCTAACTTTCATATTAGTTACCATGTTAGAATCCCTCGATGTTTATCATAAATTTGAATGGTTTTAAAATATATATTTAATTACATAAATTTTTAATCTCTAGATTATTCCTTATTTTCAATAATTACATCACTCTTAGTGGTCTGAATTATAACAAATGACCTTTCTAATGAATTATTTTGGAAACTGATTGAGAGACCTTAATGTTCTTGTTAGTGAAATACTTAGGGTCCATATTTATATCCTTGACCTTGTTCATGTTATCCATGATTTTATTTTTGAAATGGAATCTATAATTGAGAATAGTTTTTTATATTTTTACATGATCATAATTAATATCATCAAAACAAATAGTAAGGTTGTATAGGCCCATCATGGTGTCCAGTTTCATTGAAATGGAATCCACTTATGTGACTATCCATTTGTGATACAACTAGTGTAATATTCTCTTCAATGCCTCCAATCCTTACAAATAGAAATTATTACTTTTAATTTCCTCAAGCAAGTCATATATCTCTTCATTTTATTACTACATTAGTGATCCTCTAGTGGAATCACAAAAAATATATTGATACCCAAACAAAATGAATTTATGAAACTCCATAATTAATAACCGATTTGTAATTCCTTTTCATAGAAACCATCTTAAAAATTATTTAAATAATCTCCATGACTATTCAATGATTTATTCTTTTTTATTTGAATTCAGAATTATCATATATCTATCCATGTATATATAAGGAGGGAAAAGTGAGTAAAAAACATCCATACAATATCTTTTAGAGTATTTAGTTAATGTGGATTTAGACTTTTATTCCACTCCCATTATTTTCCCATATATGAGATTTAAAATAAACATTGTCAAACAGAAGTTCTATTTGCATTTTAAATTAAAATATTTAATAAAAAAATATAAAACTAACATGGTAGAAATTAGTTCCATCTTAAATCAGTAAGGAAGACAAATTCAATTTGAAATAAATTTTATAAGAACCATATTGATCAAAATAGGATTTCTAAAAGCTATAACTATAGTTTTCTTGGTTTTTATTGTAGGATTAATGTTCGATTGTACTCTATTAGGGACCTAATGTTTCGATTTAATTGTTTTATTTCCATATTCACATGATTTTAAACTCTTATCATTTGTTTTTATTCCTTGGTTTTCAGTTAAATTTGAAAAATATTCACTATGTAGAGACCATTAATATATAAACATCCATTCATTTCTCTATTGATAAGATTGTATGAATAAAACATGTTCATAATATATTAATGTAAGTATACCATGTAAAAAATAGATATGTAAAACATGTAACTAAATTAATTATTAAATAATCAAATAATCTATATAATACATCCCTAGAAATGTTACATGAAATTTGTTATGGTAGAATGGGTTTCTGATCCAAAATGGTTATCATATTTTGAAATTTTATAAACTATCAATCTATATATAACATCTTCCTAAATAATGTATTAATTATAATTTCTTAGTGAGTAACCCATAGATTAAGTTTATATTTTCATTGAGAAATTATACAGATTTATTGAGATTAATAAAAAGAATACTTTTTTGGAAATCAATTTTAAAATAAATTACATGATTAGTGATTTTAGTATAGTGTGATAGAAAAATGAATTGACTATTTGATTAATTAACGATTCATGTTTTTAGAGACAAAACTAAGGGATTAATTTACCATTCTACTAATTATAAAAGTTAGTAACATCAAATTTAATATGGTAAAATAATCAGTGTTATTAATTGGTTAGGTGACTAGATACCATATTTAATCATTATGATTATGAATAATATATTTTTCATGTGAATCATATGTTGAAAACTCATGTATTAAAATTACTACCGAATTTTCAAATTGAATTTTCTAGGAAATTAGAGTAGGGTAAATATAAGGCCCTAGCCGTAAACCATACTTAATCTTGAGTTATTAAAAGATTACACATTGAGGATATTTTCAGGTTTAGAGTTTTAGAGAATTAGATCATAAAACTTGCATTACATTCCACATTTAAACAAAGTGGTTACATAAAAGATAGTATTAATTTTTCCATCAACGGAAACATATTTAAAATAAAACATGGATTCTTTCTTGACACTTCCTTGACACTATCATCATATCATGTACCAATCCCTTGACCTGTGAAAATCATTTCAAAAACTTGGGATGAGCATAAAAAGCTCAGTAAGGGTTATAAAAAGTATGGAAAGGAAACATGAGTACATATATACATAAGAATGAAATCATACTTTACCCGTAAAACATAATCACTTTAACATACCTCATAAAATCATGAATAAATCATAGAAATCATAAGACATAAGGGTAAATTGAGGCATTCATAACATTCTTACGTAGGGAGTAACCCTCTTGGTTACCTTTGGAATACCCATCACAGTATATTTCATAAATCTCTTCAGAGGAACCTTAACGTTTAACTCCTTCGCGTTACCCAATGCATTGGAGAGCTATATCGGGCTCACCCGCCCTTAGTTTATCACAGAACCACTCGTCTTCATAAAAATGCCCAAGAACCATAACATAATCATAACAAATAACTTAATCATAAATGAAAGATAACATTCCCTCATTTCAAAAACAATATAACATTTTAATATATTGAAATAATGAATCCATTCTAAAAACCATTTTCAAAGCCATTTAAAACATTTAATAAAGAGATTTCTAAATAAAAGTGTCCCATACCACATTGAAGATTTTAACATTTTAAACCATTAATATCCATATAAATAATTCCTTAAACCCATTTTGAAAACATGGATATTAATGAGAAATATTTATAAGTTTAAATCATTAAAACATTTAAAACGATATTTTAGTTAAAAGGTTTTTAACAAAATGAGAGGCACTTGAATACAATAATTTAGGAATAACATTTAATCAAAACATTATAATATCATGAGAATAAAGGGATTCATGATATAATATTCCAAAGGGTAGTATATACACCATATAGGAGTGAATTTGTGCATAACAACAATAAAGTCTCAATGTAAATGTAAATTGAGATGAAATCCATTATAAAGATGGTATCCATAAATTAAATATAAATCAATCTCATAGTTATGTGAGAAAATAAAAATACACCCAATATAAGTGGATATTAAGTGTAAAATAATCAAAGGTCATTCACACATATTCAAAGGATGACATATTCAAAAACTACATGTTGAACCCAAAGAAATCGAAATTGGGTTAAGAAGTTCCCTTGACAGCCTAACGGCGTCACATCATATTTTAGAAAAAGAGTTGATGAGAGAGATAAAGGGTATCTCATCACTTGGACATAAAATTTATGGCAATAAGGATATATAAGAACATATCTCCACATAATAAGATAAAAATTAAAAGACATAACAAAAGAAGTCTTTTAAAAAAAGGAGGGTGAAGGGTTCCCTTATCGATTTGGGTAACTTTCGAAACGTACACACCATGAAAGAAGGGCTATAAAACATTGATGTAAATACTCATAAAAGAAATTATGTTACAAAAAGAGTAGAATAATTGACATTACATACACCACTCAAAAGGAAATATTGGAAAATATAGCATGAATCTCAGGAAAACACAAAGAGAGATAAAAAACCCTTACGAAATTTTGACAGCCTAACGACGCCAATTAAAAATTCCAAAATGGATTTATGAGAGAAAATAGGTTCTCTCATCATATGAACATAAATATTACAGTTATATTAATATAAAATAACATCCCAATCATAAGAAAGATGAGCTTAAAAGGTATGACATAAAAGAGTGTACTTAAAAAGAAAGAGAGGGGTTGGATCACTTACCTCGGGTCCGACTTGACTCGATCGTTCTTTAAACTCCTGAATAATAAACATGAGTTAATTCATACTTTATTAAGAACAATTTTCAAGTTCATTATTCCTTTTATATCCCTTAATACTATGGTATGAACAGTATTTAATTATTTAAGTTAATAAGGGTCATTTTGTAGATCATTGCTACTTGAGTCAAAAATAGACTCTTTATAATTACAAGTTGTTCATGTGGTAAAATATATATTATATCCAGAATTAAAATCATTATTTAGATATCATATATATCATATATATCCATTATATACATGTATTTATAATGTTACATTACATTTAGAGGTAAGAAATGAAATGCACCGTTCATGGAGACGGTAAGCCGTACGTACGCATAAACGCTACTTCCATTTCTATTTCTTATTTAATGGAATTATAACATAATGATACATAATATTATTATAATTATAGTATGGTATCATATATAATATCATTAAATATATCCTTTATACGTACCACATATGGTATTAACGAATCAAATCACTTTGAGGGGGCGGTAGTCCGCACTTCCTAAAATGAAGATATCACATTTAACCATAATGGAAACCATAAAGTTATGCCATAAATGAAAAATACAGAATATTAAGTAAAACATAAACATATTATATATCATATATAAATATAGGGACATATTAATGGCCACCTTTGATGGTGTTAAAAAAATATTGAACAATCATCGTTTCGTGAGGCAGAAATTCACCATCCACAGAAACAGTATGTTCTTTAACCATTAGATGTAGGTGTGTGTAAGTGTAGCTCGAATACATATTACAAAAAAATCCTAATATATTTAAGATACTGGTGTTGTTACAAAAGAAATGAATAAAAATAATTTAGGGGGTTGGAGAAGAAAAATAAAACAAAAGAACACAAGTGAAGACAATACCTTAAAATCGGGTATCTCTCTTTGATTTGAGCTCAAAGGCTTCCTTGGGAAGACTTCTGCCCAAATTGAGGCTTCTAAGAGTAATATAGGGATGTGGAGAGAAAACATGAGTAGGTTTTGGCCGATTCAAAGGCATGAGAGGTGTGGGTAAGGTGGTAGTGGTGGGGACCTTTTATAAGGGGAGAGGAGGGGCACTCTTGGAAAGTTACAAAATGTTACTTTATTTTCAAATGAGGTTTGAATTTTAAAGGTCCCAAATTGGTGTATTTCAAGGCTAAGGTGGTAAGGGTTATAAATATACTCATACAATAGGTCTTTTACAAGTGTATGTTATAGTTTTAACATTATCTTTTCATTTTATTTAAATCCTTTATTAATGAGGTAATTGCTGCATCATCATGATGTCAGAAATAATTTAATTTATTTAATGTCTAAAAATTATAAAACAAATATCATGATGTAGGAAATATTTTTAGTTTTCTAATGAATATTTATAGTAAAAAATATGACTCGTATAACCCCATTTTAAAATTGTTTTAGTAAAACAACTCATGTTTGTGGCATTTTATTTTAACTTTAAATAAAAAGTTATTTATATCATTTTCCAACCAAAGTGGCTCCATGGGGTCCCCATTTTGACCCATGGATTTTCTTGGTTGGCCATGACACATCAAATGAGGTTAGGACATGTTTCTAGGTCATTTCTTATTTTTAAAACATTATTTTTACCTTAAATTACACTAATTACCTCTAATCGCGATTAAAAACATAAAAGTTACTATCCACAAAAAAAATTATTTTAATCCCATTGAACCACATTTTACATCCTAATGACAAACATGTATGTCATATTGTTGAAAATAAAATCACAGATGTGGTAAGGTTTCATTTAAACGAAAAATCAGTTTTTAAACTACCACTTAGTGGTTTCACTATTCATCAAAATTGACGTTTTTCAGAAAAATAGCAAAAATTCACCCTAAGATATATTTGATATTCTGAATTCAAAAATGATGTCTATTTTACAAAATTAAAAACATATATGTTGTATTTATTATTTTAAAAATTAATTCCCGCTGTCAAAACAAATAGCGTGTTTTTAAGAAACAATATCTATTAAAAGATTGACACTAGTTTAAGTCGAATTTCAAAGTGAAATTAATTCCAATGACCACTATTACATTAAATGGTAAAAATATATTCTAAATACACTCTAATATAAATTAAAAAAAATAATCTATCAATATAAATAAATCAGATTAAAAGGAGGTATTGAATTAAAATGTAACATTTTCAATAAAAATGATCTTTATCGGAAAAATAAGAAAAGTTTACATAAAGTAAATTTGGATGTCCAGATTCTAAAGAAGGATTTTATTTTGTCAAATACAACATATAAAATTTTCAAAAGTATATTTAAAATGTTTTCTCCCTCAAAAGGCGGTTAATCGACCTTTTAATGAATATTAGAATAATTATGCTTAAAATTGGATTCATTTTCATTTTAAGCCTCCATCATTTATTGCATAAAAGTAAAAATGTTTGACAAACATATATGATATTTTTTGTATTTAGTTCCATTCATTACCACCATTACAACGGCTAGGTGTTAACTACCTTTTAAAATAATATTATTTTATTATTAGAGTGCAACATAAGATTTCAAAGAAACTCGTTGTTGTGTACTGGATATACCCTCAAGCATATCATTCCCTTTAATGTAATATTAATATTTTATTCAAAAATATGGATAAATATGAAATTGTCATATTCTTTATTTACTTGGGGTGTTACATCCTTCCCCCCTTTTGGGAATTGCGTCCTCACAATTTTAAATTTGGGCTTGGGAGCATCATTTAAAATCCCACATTGGAACAAGAGTCAGTAAAACAATCACTTTAAAAGAATGGGAGAGAAGTACAAATGTCACCCGAGTTAACCCATACTAGGATTCCAAGTATAAAAATATGGATATGGAGGAGAGAACAAAGGGTCATGTTCTGAGGGAGAGTGATACTAAACATTTATAGGAGAAAGTTAACAACAAAAAAATCAAAAACTTGTGATGGGTTAAACAGTATTCGATTCCCCATTAGGAAAAATTAACAGACAACATTTTTGTTTTAAGTTACTTTTCATTGAGTAATTTATTTATGATCTTAACTAAAACATAAGGAAGCATACTTAATTGTCATTTTGACTTTCAACTTTTACTAGATTTCTTACACGAGCTCATATTTTCTCCAAAAGACAAGTATTTAGGATGACTTGTTCACATTAAGAGAGCTATGATCAACTTCTAGAGAATCACCTAATCCACAAAAGAGAACTATATACTTCCCATGTCTTTAGACCTTAACCAAAACTATAACCCAAAGTTCAACAAACACCATTCAATAAACATATATCCATAAAATTCTATAATGTAAACAAAACTAAGTTTGAAACCCAATTCTCTGATGGATTTAATCACATAGTCTCCTAAGATAAATTTTAAAATTTTTCTCCAAAATAACATTAGTTACTCTTACAGTCTCATACAGAAAATTAATTAACCTAATCACATATCCTCTATGATAGGCTAATCATTTCCATTGATAATAAAAAACAACTTACTCTTAATTCATAAAATCATCTAACTAAAAAGAATCATTCAAAATATCTAGGGACTTCACGTAGTCCAGTGGTAGGTGATAAATACGAGTTGCACTTTGGTTGTGGGTTCGATTCCCCCATCTTCGTCCGACGCGACGGGTTGTCACACGGCCTATGTGTTTTCCCTTTTCAAAAACTATATAATTTTATAACATTCCTCAAAAAGAGATAAATTCATCAAAAATAACCATAACATATTTTAACCACAAAGGTTATCTGATGACTTCCATTTTTCAACCCAAAATGTATTAACCAGTAATTTCCTTAAATTCAAGGATCATATAAACCCAAATGGTTCTTTATAAATATATCCACAAAAGAAAGGATAATTATTCCTTGAATAAAATTTTCCTATATCAAACATCATGGTCACTATAAAAAGACTTCTAAGGTAACCCCATCATCAAAAGAGACTTAATACATCTAAGAATTTCACCATCCTAAAATCTACCATAACTCTTGAATCCCTTATATGATGACTTCTTACTCATTTAACTTTATTTATGATCCATTAGCCATTACTTTTCAACTTATTCTAAAATACTTATTTCCTACAAACAAAATCATGAATCATATCCTAAGATTCCAATAATAGGAAAACATATGTTAAGAAATAATCCATACCTTTCATTCTTCATTGTTAGTTTCTTCATCCTCAATTGGAATGGAATTAGGTATTGCTAAATGAATATTTGTACGATCATGGTGACCCCATTCCTGAAACTTCTTCGTAGGACATATGTTTGCATAATGACCGTGCACACCACATTTAAAATATTCAATTGATCCTTCAGAATGAACTTCTTTCACTTTCATAGAGTCAACTAGATGCATCCTTTTTCCATGGAAGGTTCTTGCTTTATGACCTTCATTTCCACATCTATAGCATCTTTATGTCCCATTGAAACATTTTCCTATGTGTTTCTTTCCACATATTTGACACAAAGGTTTTTGAACATACTTACCTTTATGATTATTACCTGATCTCCCGTAGGGATTTGTTTCTCACATATACGATGACTTATAAAAATCACTAAGGTTCAGGTGGTCAATCATGACTCCAGATAGTTGGTTGAGGATAACCACAAGAGTTCTCATTGAAGATCACATATCATTCAGTTGTTCTTTCATAAAACCATCACAGTTTTCTTCCAATCCACTGTTACTTTGGTGCCTACTAGATCCAACCATTTACTAAAACCAAAAAGGTCAGTGTGAGTATATCAGTAAAATCATAATATAAAAAAGAGGAAGATAAACTCAAAGATATATTTATCCAAGTTATCTCAAACTCATTGTAACATTCAAAAAAACGATGACTCCATCTAATATACTAACCATTGTGATTATAAATAACTTGTCACTTTTTCTAAAACAACACTCTAACCTCTAGAGTTATCTAAACCTACCTCTAATACCAACTATAGGGCCCCAGCCTTAAACCTTACTTAATATTGAGTTATTACAAGATTACACATTGATGATCTTTTCAGGTTTATAGTTTTACAGAATTAGATCATAAAACTTTCATTACATTCCAGATATAAACAAAGTGGTTACATAAAAGAGATTATTCATTTTACCATCAATGAAAACATATTTAAAATAAAACATGGATTCCTTCTTGACACTTACTTGACACTATCATCATATCATGTACCAATCCCTTGACCTGTGAAAAAAATTTCAAAAACTTGGGATGAGAATAAAAAGATTATTAAGGGTTATAAAAATTATGGAAAGGAAACATGAGTACATATATACATAAGAAAGAAATCATACTTTACCCATAAAACATATGCACTTTAACATACCTCATAAAATCATGAATAAATAATATATATCATAAGACATAAGGGTAACTTGAGGCATTCATAACATTCTTACATAGGGAGTAACCCTCTTGGTTACGTTTGGAATACCCATCATAGTATATTCCCTAAATCTCTTCAAAGGAACCTTAAGGTTTTACTCCTTCACGTTACCCATTGCATTGGAGAGCTATATCGGGCCCACCAGCCCCTAGTTTATCACGGAACCACACGTATTCATAACAACGCCCAAGAACCATAACATAATCATAGAAAATAACTTAAGCATAAAGGAAAGAGAACATTCCCTCATTGCAAAAACATTATAACATTTTATGATATTGAAATAAGGAATTCATTCTAAAACCCATTTTCAAAACCATTTAAAACATTTAATAAAGAGATTTCTAAATCAAAGTATCCCATACCACATTGAAGTTTTTAACATTTTAAACCATTAATATCAATATAAATAAATCCTTAAAACCATTTTTAAAACATGGATATTAATGAGAATTATTTATAAGATTAAATCATTAAAACATTTAAAACAATATTTTAGTTAAAGGGTTTTTAACAAAATGAGAGACACTTGAATACAATAATTGAGGAATAAAATTTAATAAAAACTTTGTAATATCATGATAATAAAGGGATTCATGATATAATATTCAAAATGACAGTATATACACCATATAAGAGTGAATTGGTTCATAACAACAATAAAGTCTCAATGGAAATGTAAATTGAGAAGAAATCCATTATAAAGATGGTATCCTTAAATTAAGGATAAATCTATCTCATAATTATGTGAGAAAAATATAAATACACCCAATATAAGTTGATATTAAGTGTAAAATAATCCAAGGTAATTCACACATATTCAAAGGATAGCATATTCAATAACTACATGTTAAACCCAAAGAAATCCAAATTGGGTTAAGAAGTTCCCTTGACAGCCTAACGGCGTCACATCAAATTTTAGAAAAATAGTTGATGAGAGAGATAAAGGGTATCTCATCTCATGGACATAAAATGTACATAAATAAAGATATATAAGAACATATTCCACATAATAAGATGAAAATTAAAAGACATAACAAAATAAGTCTTTTAAAAAAAGGAGGGTGAAAGGTTCCCATACCGATTTGGGTAACTTTTGAAACGTAAACCCCATGAAAGAAGGACTATAAAACATTGATGTAAATATTCATAAACGAAATTATGATACACAAAGAGTTTAATAATGGACAGTACATACACCACTCAAAAGGAAATATTGGAAAATGTAGCATGAATCTCACGAAAACACAAAGTTAGATAAAAGCCCCTTACGAAATTTCGGCAGCCTAACAGCACCAATTAAAACTTCCAAAATGGATTGTTGAGAGAAAACAGGGTCTCTCATAATATGAACATAAAAATTAAAGTACGAGTAATATAAAAGAACATCCCAATCATAATAAATATGATATTAAAAGTTATGACATAAAAGAATGTACTTAAAAATAAAGAGAGGGGTAGGATCCCTTACCTCGGGTCCGACTTGACTCGATCGTTCTTTAACCCCCTGAATAATAAGCTTGAGTTAATTTATACTTGCTTAAGAACCTTTTTCAATTTCATTATTCCTTTCATATCACTTACTACCATGCTATGAACACTATGTAATTATTTAAGTTAATAATGGTTGTTTTGTAGATCATTTCTACTTGAGTCAAAAATAAACTCTTTATAATTACAAGTTGTTCATGTGGTAAAATATATATTATATCCATAATTATATTGATTATTTATATATCATATATATCATATATATCTATTATATACATGCATTTATAATGTTACATAACATTTAAAGGTAAGAAATGAAATGCACCGTTCATGGAGACGGTAAGTCGTACGTACGCATGAACGCTACTTCCATTTCTATTTCTTATTTAATGGAATTATAACATAATGAAAAATTATAGTAATATAATTCCAGTATGGTATCATATATAATATCATTAAATCTATCCTTTATACGTACCACATATGGTATTAACGAATCAAATCTCTTTAAGGGGGCGGTAGTCTGCACTTTCTAAAATGAAGATATCACGTTTAACCATAATGGAAACCAGAAAGTTATGATATAAATGAAAAATACATAAGCTTATCTGAAACATAAATAAATTATATATCATTTATAAATATAGTGACATCTTAATTTCCACCTTTTAGGGTGTTAAAAGAATATTGAACAATCATCGTTTCGTGAGGCAGAAATTCACCATCCACAGAAACCGTATGTTTTTTAACCATTAGATGTAGTTGTGTGTAAGTGTAGCTCGAATAATTATTATAAAAACATCCTAGTATATTTAAGATAATGGAGTTGTTACAAAATGAATGAATAATAAGTGTTTAGGGGGTTATAGAAGCAAAATAAAACAAAAGAACACAAGTGAAGACATTACCTTAAAATCGGGTATCTCTCTTTGATTTGAGCTAAAAGGCATCCTTGGGAAGACTTCTGCCCAAAGTTAGGATTCTAGGAGTAAGAGAGGGATGTTTAGAGACATAATTAGCAGGTTTTGGCCGAGACAAATGCTTGAGAGGTGTGGGTAATGTGTTAGAGGTGGGGGCCATTTATAAGAGGAGAGCAGGGGCACTCTTGGAAAGTTACAAAATGTTACTTTATTTTTAAATGCGTTTCGGATTTTAAAGGCACCACATTGATTTATTTAGAGGATAAGGTGGTAAGGGTTCGAAATATACTCATCTAATAGATCTTTTAAAAGTTTATGTTATTGTTTTAACATTCTCTTTTCATTTTATTTAAATCCTTTATTAAAGAGGTAATTGTTGCATCATCATGATGTCATAAATAATTTAATTTATTTAATGTCTAAAAATTAAAAAAAAAATATAATGATGTAGGAAATATTTTTATATTTCTAATGAATATTTATAGTAAAAAATATGACTTTTATAGCCCCATTTAAAATTTGTTTTAGTAAAACAACTCATGCTTTTGACATTTTTATTTTATCTTTAAATAAAAAGTTATTTAGGTCATTTTCCAAACAAAGTGGCTCCATGGGGTCCCCAAGTTGAACCATGGATTGTCTTGGTTGGCCATGACACATCCAATTAGGGTAGGACATGTGTCTAGGTCATTTCATATTATTAAAATATTATTTTTACTTTAAATTACACTAATAACCTCTAATCGCGATTAAAAACATAAAAGTTACTATTCACCAAAACATTATTTTAATCCCATTGAACCACATTTTACATCTTAATGACAACCATGTATGTCGGATTATTTAAATTAAAATCACAGAAGTGTTTAAGTTTCATTTAAATGAAAAATCAGTTTTTAAACTACCACATAGTTGTTTCACTATTCATCAAAAATTGATGTTTTTCAGAAAAATACCAAAAATTCACCCTAAGCTATATTTGATATTCCGAATTCAAAAATGATTTCTATTTTAAAAAATTCAAAACATATATGTTTCATTTATTAATTTAATAATTAATTCCCGCTGTCAATATAAATAGCGTGTTTTTAAGAAACAACATCTGTTAAAAGATTGACACTAGTTTAAGTCCAATTTCAAAGTAAAATTAATTAAAATGACCACCATTAGATTAAATATTAAAAATATATTCTAAATAAACTCTAATATAAATTAAAAATATAATCTATCCATATAAATAAATCATAATAAAAGGAGGTTTTGAATTAAAATGAAACATTTTCAATAAAAATGATCTTTATCGAAAAAATAACCATATTTTACACAAAGTGAATTTTGATGTCCAGATTGTAAATATGGATTTTATTTTCTAAAATAAAACATTTAAAATTTTCAAAAGTATATTTAAAAACGTTTCTCCCTCAAAAGGAGGTTAATCAACCTTTTAAAGAATATTAGAAGATTTATGCTTAAAATTTATTTTATTTGCATTTTAAGCCTCCAACATTTATTTGATAAAAGTAAAAATATTTGAAAAAAACATATGATCATTTTTTAGTTAGTTCTGTTCATTCCTACCTTTAAAAAGTCTAGGAATTACCTACCTTTTAAAATAATATTATTTTATTATTATAGTGCAACGTAAGATTTCAAAGAAACTTGTTGGTGCGTATTGGGTATGCCCTCGAGCATTGCATTCCCTTTAAAGTAATATTAATATTTTATTCAAAAATATGGATAAATATGAATTTTTCATATTCTTTATTTACCTAGGGTGTTATAGTAAAAGAATAAAAAATACATTGAGAATAAAAAATCAATACTGGTACTAATCGTAAAAAAATAATTCACCATATTTTTTATCATTATTTATACGAAGGAAATTTTTTTCTTGTGTTTTATTTTAAGTTCTAGAAAATATATAGGAATAGTCTTAAATATATCTCAGTATATGTATTCATATATTATTCACAAATGTATTTGGTTTGTATTGGTTTTTAATATGAGTTATAATAATCCATAACATTAAAAATTATATTCTTATAATTGAATAATTAATCTAGATAAATAATCAACTACATTATTCAGCAGTCATTTTCATTTTCATCTTATTAGATTTTAGTTTCTGTAAATGATTAATTTTACACCTAAGATATTTACATATTTATATTTCATAATTTATTATTATGTCTTATTAACCATAAATGAATCACATTTCTTATTTTAAATTTTTTTGATAGATTCCAATTCCACTACACTTGTAAATTTTTACAACTTCCTATGTATTTACCTTATTGTTTCCTAAAAATCTCTAAAATGGAAGTAATTATTCCTTTATATTAATTATAAACAAATTAATTATAGTTATATAGATTATGGTAATAATGATATTTATCATACAATATTTTAATGTTTTATATGGTTTGGAATATTGTTTATCAATCCACCAATTTGTTTTCCAAATATCACTAAAACACAAGTTATTATTTTTATATTAATTATAATTTAATTAACCATAATTATCTACATTATGGTAATAATGGTCTTTATCAAACAATATTTTAATGTTTAATATGGTTTCTAATATTTTTATCTCTTCATAATGATCTTCCTCTTAATAAAAGTAGTGTTTCTAATTACATAAACAACAAAATTATTATGTATCATATCTAAAAAAATCATTTATATCATTTATATAAGAATTTGATTTTATAAAATCTATATAGAAAAAGTTTCATTTATAACTTTTCATTTTTTGACTTCCAATTTCTTTATAAAACATATAATGTTTTTAAAAATATCATTCACTCTTGTTAAGAAACCATAAATTCTTTCTTCATCAATAACACTCAAAACATTAAATTTTTTTCTATAGATCCACAAATTTTTTTTTTCAATTCAACATTTTCCTAAATGATTATTTTTTGGTTTCGAAGGATTTATATTGGTGTATTCAAACATATAATATTGGTATAGAATTTTTTTTATAGGGATATTGAGATGGAATTTCATTCCACTCCATCAAAATCCAGGTTCCTTTTATCAGCATAGTAAAGGTAGAATCTTACACAATTAGTGAAAAACATGTATTGGAACCTCATTAACCTCATTGATAAGTAAAAGAACTAGGCAATCATAAACCCATTTATATCTTTGAAGAAAAGGGTATGGAACATAAGAATAACATTTTAAAATCGTACACTATATAACAATGTTCATAATATAGATTGAAAGTTTATAATATATGATCATAAAAAAATAATACCATAAGCCATAAATGCATAAAATTTGTATAATACATGAATTTGTTACAGAAACAAAGTCATATAATATTTTGAATATGTATAAGAAAAAATATGTTAAATCATGAGGTTAGGTACATTAAATTATGCCCTAAAAAACATAAGTACATGTAATCATATCCATGAATCACATTGTGAAAATGTAATCAGGTTTAAATATAATTGTCGAGGAATCACTACCAAGTCCATATTGGCAGTATGGGATCACTACCCATACCATATTCGTAGTCATGGGTCACTGCCCAGACCACATAGTAGCATGAGTTCACTCCTCATAACATCTTCATTTCATTGTTCACTCACATGGCCATCATAGTATCGTGAGTTCACTCCTCACACCATCTTGGAATTCATGGTTCACTCCCATTTCCATTGTAGTATCATGATTTCACTCCTCATACCATATTGGTAGTCATGATTTACTCTCATGGCCATCTTAGTAGTCAATGTTCACTCCCAATACCATATTTTCTTATCTCATGGGATATAAATCAATACCCAATGTATTGGAGCACGATATAGGTCCACCCATCTCATAATGAAATCATACATTTATGTACCAAAATATCATAAATAATCATATCACAACACATGTAATGAAATGGGTATTATAATAATGTTATCATATCATAACATGGGGAAAAGTATAAGTTTGATAATCATTTCATTATAAATATAACATGTGATTATATTATGGTTTCCAAATAATATAACAAGTTATTGAAAAATTGGATTCATAAAGGCAATGACATTAAGCGTAACCAATTCATTTATAGAATATGAATGGAACATCTATATAATTTCCAAAAAGGAAATGGGTTATATCAAGGGATGTCATCATAGATGGAAAATATTTTTTAAATACCAATAAAAAAGTTTTCATGTATAAAATTTCCCTTATTCTTTGAAATTGATTTTTTAAAACATTAAACTACTTGAAATTTATTTTATTAGAAAATACCTTTAAAACATGATAACAAATTAAATCATTTTTCCATTAAAAAATAACAAAATATGATTCAAAACATTATGAAAAACATTTTCTTTTAAAACAATTATAAAACAAATAAATAATTCTTGAATATATTTTGAGAACCATTTATTTGTAAATACATTGAAAACATTCTAATTATGCTTGAAAACTATTTAAAAACCATTTTTCTTCAATATTATAAAAATAACATCAAAACAATTAAAAAAAATTTCTTCAAAAAAACATTGAAATTATATTAAGAATATTTTAAAACATGTTTAAAATCATTTCATTTAAAAAAAATTGAAAATTTATAAATAAGGATTTCTAACACTTTGGAAAAAAATTTACATTATAAATTATAAATGAATAATGAAATTATTTTGAATTCCATTTTCCTTGAAAATATATAAAATAAGATTCAAAAAATTATGAAAATTATTATTCCTTTAAAATATCTAATATAATTTTGAAATCATTTATAAAACCATTTTCCTTAAAAAAATTATATATAAAGCATTAAAATGTTTAAAATAGATTTTAAAACACAAATTTCTATTAAAAAAACTCATTAAAATATTTTTTAGAAAATATTTAATAAATAGAATATTAGGGGAAATTTAATTTTAAAAATACTATTATTGAATTAATGTAAAGAAATATTAATGGTAATTGTGGTAGATAATTTGTACATGTTGTTTGAGGTGAAAAGAACATTCATTTTTTACATGGTAAACAGGTTAGAAAGAAGATTCATTCTGAAAGACACATGAATATTACTTTGTAAGCATTGTTAAAATATAAAAAGGGTAAAACCTTCTTTAAAATGTTATTTGACAGTGGTATAATAATTTTGAAAACCTTTTTAGAAAAAATGGTTTTGAAGAAACATAGATTTCTGACCGAATAGAGGGTAAAGTTGGGCATTCATAAATTCCCATTATTCATTTTATTATAAACCAAATAATTCAAGAAATGGAATATATATATTAATAAATAATTAATATCTGGATGAAAAGATTATTCATTTGTGTTAATGAGATATGGTTCATAATATTTCATTAAAGGAAGCGTGATCATATAGAATCTCGAAAAACGATGAGATCGTTTCAATAAAATCTTATAACAGGGAAACATCAGATCAAATTATATATGTATGAAAATAAATATAAAAGATTTTGAAAATATACCTAAAACTATGATATATATGATATTACCTGTAAAATGGATGTATATAATCCTCAAAAATTAATTTATGTGCATAAAAAAGTATGGGTCTCCAAGAATTAAAATAGAGAGAAAAATATTTTATGGATTTGGTAACTTTTGAAACATAAACCACCTGAATGAAAGTTAATAAAATGGATATTTTAATACGCATAAATTTTATGATAATAAACATATAATAAAATCATGTTTATTAAATACACCATATTAATGTAATTAGTTGCGAGCACAACAAGTTTGTCACAGAAATAAAAGGTGAGATGAAATCCCCTTACCTCATGTCTTGACTCACATTGTAATCATTCGCATCACCTTTATAATAAATACTAATGTATTATAAATATTTTGAAGATCCATATTATAATATATAATACCATATATGTTTTTATTATGACCATATATTGCCTGCTTTTTACCCTTCCTATGTTAAGGTTTCACTTTTTGTAATATGTGCTTTAGTTTTCATTATTGTCATAATTTGTTATATTATTGGTCCTTATAAATATATAAGTATTCCATAATATAAACCATTATATAAAAATAATGTATATATAGTATTTTTTAGTATTATAATCTATAGAATATATAATTATGAAATGGAATACAACGTTCATGGAGTCGATAGGCCATACATACCAATAAACATTATTTATCATTAATAGTAATGTTGAGAGAAAAAAAACTAAAATAAATATATGTGAATTTATCTCTCCCATTATTAAAAAAGATTTATTTTCTCATATATATCATATACATTTATGAAAATCATCCTTAATAAAATCTATATTGTGTATCAATGAATCATATCGCTTTGAGGGGGAGGTAGTCTACAATTTCCTCAAACACAATTATCATATTTACATAGGACGAAAAGTATTTTGGTACATTCAAAATAAAAATTATAGAAACATAAAGACATTATAAATATTATATATATCAAAAAAATACATTGTTTCTATTATAATGGACAGTTTGATATGGGTTATTTAAAAATAAACAATCATTGTTTCGTGAGGTAAAAGTTATTCGTACACAAAAACATTATGTTTGTTCCATATTAAATAGTTGAGACTGTAACATTAATTAAAACCATTGACATTAAAAAATTATATAATAAATAGGATATTGTTTGGGTTTTAAAATCTCATAAAAAATAATTTTTAGTCCTAAATTAAAAAAAATTGGAGAATACATTGCCTCTTAATTGGGTAAATCCTTGTGTTTCGCTCCAAATTGATACATTGGATTGCCTTGTACACAATTGGGGTTCAAAGATAAAAATAAGGATATAGGGAAGTTTATTTTTAAGTTATTGGATGAAAATAATAGGTTTTATATGTGTGAGTAAGTGGTATTGGTGGTGGACTTTCATAGGGATGGAAATGTACTCACATGGAATTTTTAGATACAAGTTAGGTGTACACATGTTCTTACATAAAAAATGACATAAAGAAAACAAAACAAAATAATGGATGAAATATGGCATATATATGGATATCTATTGGGTTTTTCAATATGTGGATAAATCCTCTAGCCCCATAATGGTATTGTTTAGTCTCTAATAAGAATAAAGTGGCCTTAATCACTTGATTAATTTTTATCACTTTTACAAATCATTTGGGTAAAAAAATTAACTTTTCTTTATTAGGTTCTAAATATTATTTTGAAAAAAATTATTTATGGTATATTTCATTATTTCAATTCATATAAGTAGAACATGTATGACTATTGTTAATCCCACATAAGTTATTTATGTTTTAATATTGAATTTCATAGTGAAATTGAATCTAATGAAAAAAAAATTATTAACAGATTTAATATTCAATTAATTTGACCATATAATATATTTAATATATCATTTTACAATGTGAATTAATTAACCAAAATTGGAATTTTTTAATAAAAAGTAGTATTCTGAATTATTTCTCAAAAATTGATGTTTCTCAGACAAATCACAAAAATTCACACTAGGAATATTTCAACATTAGGAATTTAAAAATGAAGTTATTTTATCAAACTCAATTTATAAATTCATCTAAAATTAATTTTTTTTAATTTTTCAATGAATGAAATTAAAATAATTTCATTTTAGAATGAAGTATTATTAAATATATAATGACATTAAAAAAAATAATATATTTCATTAAAAATATGATTTATTTCTATAAACCAATTTGAAAAATTATTTTAAAACTATTTATTACTATTAATTTTAGTATCTTTAATGGATAGGTTATAATAATCTCAATTAAATAATTATAAAAATAAAATGATGTTTCATAGAAACATTATTGCCTTGTGTAAATTATTCTATGTCAGTGTTGTGAAAGCACAAGACAAGTTAGTATTTCATGTTTCCCAAGATAGGTTCGTGATGTGTATATCAAATGGCATGTCGGTGTTGTGTGAAATCAATACATGACTCAATTTTCTAATATATATGTATATATAATTATCTATTTATACTAACACATGGAATGAAGAATATTGATTGTATAAATTAATTGGAAAAAAATTCCCAAAGTCATGGGGTGTTACAAGTATAGAACAAAGCCAGATCTCTAGATTCTCCTGGAGATAACCCTCACATATTTGTTGTCTTCATTTAAGTTTTATTGTATTTTATTCTATTCCGTCATTTTTAGTTGATTAACTTATATACTACTACCACCCTGTTAATCTGATCATGGGTGCACATTCTCCCAAATTTACTATATTTATATCCTCACTAATTTTTAGAAGCCTCATATATAAAGGGAGTTATTCTTGAGACCAATTCCTAACCATCTCAGGGAAGTGTATAAGTGGATCCATGGTCAAATCCCTATAAATTGTTTGAGGCCCAATTTTCCATTTTCATAACGTTTTGATGTGGTATAGAGGATACTAGTAATGATTTGATGCTTTTTAAATCGTTGTGCATTAGATTGATCAACTAACACATGGTAAAAGACCATGTGGTCAATGTAGGTACTATTATTAGTATTGTTAGTTATTATAGGTGATTAATTTTTAACCATGAGTGAATTAGGTATTTTAAGAGTCACACCAGTTTTTGAGATTTACCTTTTTTAACATTTTCCAAAATGTCGAGGATGTGTGGTTAGATGCTTCATTATATTAACTAAGAGATGCACATTCCATAAAAATAAAATGAAATATAGATTATATAACATGATATATTTATAATTATTATGTGTGACTATGTATTATTATAATACATGTATCATGATTGGTTATAATTCATATCTCATTACCTCTATTATGTAATTTTTTTCTATGTTCACCTATGAATATTGACTTTGATAGCATCCCTAGTCAAAATTTTGATATATGATTAGTTAAAAAAATTGATTTTAGAAAAATTTGTTTGCTATTCGCATATAGATTTTTTGGGGAATTATATTTTACACAAGGATTATAAGATGTTTGATATATGGAATATTGGTTTTTTGGGATGAAATATACTGGGTATAATTAAATGGTATCCAATTTGTAATCTATAATTTGTATTAGTTCTATATAAATATTAAAATGATAACCCATATAATTGTACCATCATATATGAGATTGATATACTAAAAGAATGTTGTATAAATGTAATGACAGTTATTTTCAATGTATTATTATTAAATATTATATAGATTGATTTTCAGACTAGGAACTGAGGAAATGTTTGATTACAAGGCCCGGTGTGCCAAGAAACAATGGATGAAAAATATTAAAATATTATATAGCATATGTGAGAAGTTTTCCTAAAAAATTAAATAACATGTAATTGGATTTCCTGATCAAAAATATAAGGGAACTATTGAGTTCTTATAAGCATTTTTTCCATTGGCACGTCCTAACATTGGTCAGAGTCGGTCAAATTTTAAAATTCAGTACTAGCACATAAAATTAATAAAATAAATTATGAAAATTTAATTTATTTTGTAAATGAATGAATTAGTGATACTCTCGTTAAATTTATACATATATCAGTGATACATGGTTACCCTCATAATCCTAGAATCACATAGAGTCATTGTAAAGATATATCTGAAGAATTACATTATGAAACCAATGATGAATCCTCGAATCGGTGATTGACGGACACCGATCTTGATAGATCTCACCAATAACAATAATTAATTGACTATTCTTTATCATTGGGAAATCTAAATAGAGGTAGGGATATTTATTTAATATGTTTTTCCTTGTTCTGGATTCCTATAATGAATGCAGATTAATCCATGAATTCATTATCTCAAAGATTGATCGTATTTTCTGGATGTGTTATTTTGGAAAATTTATTGGGATTTTTTTATTGATATTTTATTGGATTTATTAACCATTCTAATGATGACTAAAACTGACCGAGATGAAAATCAATCGAGGTTTGTTCCACTATATTTGTTTTTCTTTTCTCACACAATTTTTTCATTCGTTATTAGACCTTACCATTATTGCACGTTCTTTGGAACCCCTTATGAATAATCGAATATTGCATCTTATATTCATGGAGTAACAATCCAAAACAATTCATCAGACATTGGGACAACTTGAATGAGGTGCAATGGTAGGTGCGAAATTGGATAAAATTATGGTTGATGCTGAATATGTGTTCTTCAATGAAAATAAATATCGCCATCAATTGAATTTTTTAATGTATTGAAGGTCAAAATCCCATATATTAAGAGTTAGAGTATAAAATGATCTTGGATTAGATATTTCGAGGATAAACGAACACCCAAACAGAATTTGGGAGATCAACATCATGAGTAGGAGGAAGAAGATTTGTTTATGTAAAAAACAATACAAACCACATAAAGAATATGACTACACAACATGTACCCAGCAGTCAAACAATTATACATTTACATGGTATGTACTTAGACAAAGGGTGGAGTATATAGGTAGCATACCTTATGTGTACTCACCCACATGTCTTAGACTGGACCAAGTACATGGGCTGCCTAATGAACTGGTATCTGAGAACGAATACACTATTTGATGTCGTCTATAGGAACTTAACTGTAGTATATGGGCGGAACCATAATACAAGGAAATGTTGTCTAACTTTTGCAAACTCTGTGTACCCCTTTTCATCCACACATGGTTTGAAATAGCATATTCCATCAAACACAGATTGTACTGAAGGTCATGGGAAACAATGTGTGACCTACTACACATCTTGTACCCCTTCCTAGATGGCTTGATCTTCTTATCCACTATATCATGTAAAAATTTCATAAGGGTCCGTTCCCATTGTCATTTCCATGAAGGATTTTATGAATGGTTTCCTAAACCTAGAACTACGATACCTTGAGTAGGAAATCATGGATGGAGTTGTTGGAATCTCCGAAGACACCCAGAGTAGGATCCTCTATTCATTCTTCCTTCTCTAGGTTGAGTTATTTATATTGACGTGACCAATTAATTTTGGGATCCAATCTCTTACATGGAGGGTTAATCCGGATTTAATTTTTGGTATCACCACATGGAACTAGTAATAATCTTCATATATTTTAGGTTATTTTCTTAAGAACTATAACCAAATATTTCCCATTTAGAGACCTAATGATTAGTACCCCTCAAACAGACATCGTCTGTTATATCATACTCCAGAGTGTGTTCTATTGGATGAGTATTTTATGTATTCTTCGAGCTGAATTCTTAGTACTGGAAAATAGTGGTTGTGACTTATCTCTAGACTGTGTGTCATTGATTTAGTATTTTTGGATAATAATGATAAATCATTTGAAGACATATACCCATGTAGATCTAACTATACATTCCATTCTTACATTCATTTGTGGTTTTGTGGAGTCCTACAGAATATTGTTATACACACCCATGCATGGGATTTTCCCACACATGTAATTTATTGTAGATATGTTCAAACCATTGATGGATTCCTAGGAAGACTAGGACCATGCAGGGTAGAGTGAGACCAAAAATATCAATGCATGTTCTTGAGGCATTTAGATAACATTATAAATAACTTTTTACATACAGCTTAGACTCATGATACAATAATATTTTGGTGGGATTGTTTTTTGGAAATGTTTTACATTACATTAATAATGTAATACTATGGTTATGGTATATAGTTCTATATATGAATTTCTTGTTTAGTGATTTTTAAATTTCAGCATATTCTTCGGCATTGATATGTGTGACTGCATAGCAGTACATATAAAATTCCTCTCATGTTAGTGATATCCTTACATGGTGCTAGTCACCAGCCCTAATACTATTTGAAGCGACCGTAGGGAGTCATGGAACATGCCCCACTATTATGGGTCATGAATGGGTGGAATTATTGGATTTTGTTCTACATTATGATTGGTTGTTAGTGAGATTTTATTGGGGAATTACTGTTATGTGTTTTGATTTCATATTTTAGGCCAGGAGACACTTGTATTAATACGGCGTTTGATGTATCCATACACCATGACCCTGATTATCTTATTTTCAACTAGGTACATGAGAAAATGGATACAGGGAGAATAATTGTACATACATCATATTAGAATGGGTTTTGGACTCCTTATCTATTATTAGTCATCTATCCAGATATGATAATTTATTGTGGTATATCTTGATTGATTTAGGATTCCTCTACAATGTATACCATCTAGGATTCAGAAGATTGATCATGTGAGTGCCCCCCCCATGGATGAGGCATTGATAATGGGACGGGTTCCCAAGATTGTACCTTCAGGTACAAAACCCTCCTTACATCCTCCTATAATGTATCACATGGTACCCATAGTTCTTGTGGATGATGAGTGAATAATGGGAATGCTAGATAAGATTCAGTGATAGAGACCCATTAGGTTCTATGATGAGCCTAAACCATAGGCAGACGAGGACTGGATTAAGGTGGTGACCAGAGTTTTCATTATAGTCAGGACACCAGCAGATCAGATGGTCGGAATGGTGGTGATCCTTCTAAACATCTCACTAGTATGATGGTGGTACATGGATGTCTAGACATATAATGAGGATACTATCTCAAGGACATAGTTTGAGTTCCTCTTCAGAGAGAATATCTTACCACGAACGTTGAGGTTTGTGTGTATACATGATCATCTTCAGCACTAGTAGGGAATCAATAAAATGGATTATTATTCATTTTGATTTACCATCCATTATTGTTACTCATTATATATGGGTTGTGACCACTACATCAAGGCACATATGTTTAAGTGGGGACTTCATAGAGACTTTGGATCAACTATTATCCCTTTGTGCATTTCTTCATTAGTGGGAGTGATTGATCAAGATTTGGTGGTTGAATGATTCTTGGATGATAACATATAGTCAATGACAGTAAGTACTGGACAATGATGATTATATACCTTTTCATCGTGGAGATCACACCCATACATGGGACCCATACGTGGGAGGTGTTTTGACTGGAGGTCTCATGATAGAGGATATGATGTTCACATATCACAGGGTGGGTTTAATTAGGATAGATATAGTGGTTCTATTCATGTGACGATATGGTAATAGTCACATGAGATTGTCCAACCCATCATACTACTAAAATGGAGATAGATGATGGACCACCAAGGATGAAAAAACAACAAGATCAAACAGATCTGTTTGGCGGCTGACATGTTAAATGATATGGGAGAGCAGTAATAGGAGGTAAATGCTTCGACTTGTTGCCACCATCACCCCCAAGTGATCCACACAATAATTAAGGATATTTTGGATTGAGGAAGGGACTATTGCATACAGTATAGGCATATAATCCAAGGGTTCCATGAATTATTTTAGGAACAATTTATGTCTTTTCTACCTTGGATGCAGTAATGAATGACATATGTTCTATTCATTCCATTCTTGACACATTTAATTCTACAATACCTACAGATTCCATTTTAATTTTTTACTTGACCTTTACACTTGAACACTTCTATTTAAGAAGACTTAGATATCACACACTTATACAGACAGGGTGACTTGACACATTGAGGTGAGAGTTTCTGTTGTAACCTCTTAGTAGGAGTGTTGAGTCCTTATGACTTCATTCAAGGGATATATATTTTATCTATAGTACTAGACAACATATTTTGTTTTCGGTGAAGAGTATGGAGTTTCCACAATGATGAAATGATGTTATCCATTTTTTTAATGGAATCTCATGTAGCATAAGATGAACTCATGCATCGGAGGGTACAACTGATTAATCAATTGGATAGCATAACCAATGGTGTAGTGGATGTTATGAGTTTCCAATTTCTTGTAGTAGTGGTGGATTATGAAGAAATACATTTTTAATGATGTCACAGGTTTACCTACCAATTGAGAGATAGAATTCAATATTGATTTACACCTTGGGATAACATTGTTATCTTCACTAGCATATCATATGGCTCGTGCAGTTTTTCACGAGATGAGGTTGTAGTTTTAGGACATATAGATGAATTCATTCATGAGACCCAGTGTTTCAACCTAGGAATACCTAGTTTTTCCCCTATAATGAAGATGAGATAATGAGGTTGTGTGCAGACAACTGATGCCCAAACAAGGTCACCATCAATAGAAATAATCCACTACCAAGTATTTATGAAATATTTGATCAGTTGAGAGGGATACAGTGGATCTCAAAGACTAAAATGAAATTAGGATGTCACTAGTTCCATGTAGGCAATGAGGATATACCAAATACATCAATCAAATCTCATTATTTTCATTAAATATATTTCCTTTGGCAGGAATAACTCCCTAAATATGTCCATGGGACTCATGAACTAGATATTTCTACCAGTCATAGACCACCTCATCATAGTCTTCATTGATGATGTCATTGGGTACTCGACATCCAAGGAGAAGAAAACGAGACACCTAAGGATAGTTCTAAATTAAATCCGAGATCACCAGATTTACCTAATTCTCTCAATGTTCCAATTCTAGAATTATGAGGTCCACTTTTTATGACACATTATCTCAGTAGAAGATACAGTATTGGACATTTATAAGGTCGAGCAATGATAAAAAGGTAGACACCTAAGAGTGCGATTGAGGTGTATAGATTCATTGGGCAGGAAATTAATGATAATATAATCATACCTGGTATCTATGGAATATAAGAACTTATGAAATTTTTTACTCACAAGGGGTATCCCTTCTTGTGGAAAGAACCTTTTCAGCCAGATTTGTAGTAATTTAGGTAGTGTTTGATGAGTGCTCCAATCTTGAGATGGCCATTGGAGGGTGTCAGATACAAAATTTTAATTGATTCAACAGGAACCAAGAATTGTAGTGTGCTCATATAGAGGAAAGGGGTTATCTTTTATAGTTTACTTCATTTAATACCACATTAGGAGAACTACATGAACAATGATATTGAGTAATTAGTTGTAGTATTCATGTTCAATATGTGAAGACACTACCTGATCGACGATCAATTTTTCTTCTACTCTGATCACAAAAATCTCATGTATTAGTTCTCTCAAAAGGATCATAACATTATATGTAGGTGATTTTGATAGATCCTCCCAGATGCTGAATTTGAGAATGTCTACACTCCAGGGAATGGGAATGTGGTGGAGGATCCTCTCAGTAAGAGATATAGTTTGCATTTTCTGAGAGATGCATCGGTGTTGTTTCCCTCATTTAAATTATACTTTGTGGATTGAGATGGATCATCTTACCTCTAGTTGATGGTTTTCACCCTTCCACTCCAATAGAGATTCGGGTAATCATAGCTCAGGGATACTGAATGTGAGACCCAACATTCTCAAATGTCCAAAAGAAATGCTTCTGGTGGATTTTAAATAGATTGGATGCACATCATTCTTTTTAGAGGATGCATAATGATACCAGTGAAATTGTGGATGGAGGTTCTGAGGGAGTTCCATACATCACCTTTAGTGTTAAATCCAACTGTGTAAATGATGTATGAGGACCTTTAACACCAATTTTGGGGTCCAAGGATGATGAAAGTAGTTGCAGAGTTTTTTTATCGATGCATTACTTTCCGGCAAGTGAATGCTCAGAAACAAGTTCCAGTGAGCATAGGTCAACCCCTTGAGGTACCAAAATGTAATGGGGATGGGATATCATTGTACTTATTTATGGGAATACCACATATGTCCATGGGACACAATTCCATCTAAGAGATCATTGGGTAACTCAGCAAGTCTACGCACTTCCTAGAAATATGATAAGAGAGTTTGGTATAAATCTTGTGATGCCTCTACATGCAGTATAGAGTTTGACTCTTCATTGTTTCATCGAATATTGGTTTATATCATGATTCTCACATTAAATCATAGTTGTGGAAGGAATTAATGGATGAATTTAAGAAATAGATACACTTGGGAACAGTGTTTCACCAACAAACTAATGGATAGATAGAGAGGACCGTTCAGGTTCAGGAAGACATGATATGAGCTTGCATGTTATTATTTGGAGATAGTTGGGAGGATCATGTATCAATGGTGGATTTTAAATACAACAATATCTACCATTTCACCATTGGTATGGAACTATTTGAGGCTTTATACTATAAAACCTGTTTGTCACCACTTTGGTGGACTGAACCAGGAGAGTCTACACTCATGGTCCTACAGTTAGGGAGAGGAACAACAAATATAGTTTAGATAATCTTGGATAGAATGAAGACTGCATAGATCCATCAAAATTCATATTATTATAGTTTATGGATGCCTTTGCAGTCTTAGGAAGAAGAAAATATGTTCCTCAAGTGTCACCTCAATGTGGATTACAGATATATGTCAAGGTTGGAAACATATCTTTGAGGTTTATTGACCCCTTTTAAATACTATGTAGAATTGGTGAGGTGAAATAATGTTAATATATATTACAGTTGTTATACCTAGTACAAGATATGTGCATTCTGTCAATTTTGAGGAGCTACATGAAAGAACCATTGAACATTATTGATTGGGGTGATCTACATATCATGGATGGATAAACTTTTAGTGAGTACCAAGTGGAGATCGAGGGTCGGTAGTATAAGATCCCTCATGGGTGATCGATTAAATTGGTGATTGTCTGGTGGTAACATGAGAAACTCTAGGGGAACACTTGGGAGAGGGTGACCCAAACTCAAGATTAGTATCCAAATCTATTTGTGTAGCCTTTGTTTTGTCTTTCTGTGGACATAATGCTACTGGGTGGAGAGAATTTAATGAATTCAATTTTACCATTATTATTTTTAAATATGATATTAATATATATTTAGATATGGTTCTGAGATGATGTGTGATTATGAGTCCTTGTGTACCTGAAACAAATGTTTGAGAAATGTCAAAATAATATATTGCACCAAATTTTTAGTTTTCTGGAAAAATTAGGATAACTTATAAATAAATGGTCGAATAAAAAATCTATGGGAACCGTTGAGTTTAGAGAAGATTTTTAACCTAATGCATGACATAACATTAGTCATGTGGGTCATTTTCAGAATGACATCATGGGGGATTAACTGAATAAAACAATTTATGAAAATTTATTTTATTTTTTTGATGCATTATGCAGTGATTTTAATAATAAATGTATTCATATGTCAGATATCATAGGGTAGCCTCATAAGCATGGAATACTCTAGAGATGTTGGAGGGAGATTTCTATAGAGTTCCCTCGACCAAGAGATGACATCTCCTCAAATCGGAGATTAACAAACACTGATCATGACATATCTTGGTAACAATAACAACACAATGCCATTTTTTCATTAGTGAGTGATCTAAATCAAGGTTTGGAATTTTATTTAATCCATTTTTTCATATTTACATACTCCTATGATGAATTTTGTATTATCCATGAATAAAGTATCCAATGGATTTATCATATTTGAACAAAAGGTTATTTTGTAGGATTTATTAAGAGATAAATATTAATATTTTTGTGGATTTGTTTACAGTTATAATGGTGATGAACCAAGATCGAAAAAAACATCGATCAAGGTTCATCCCTATTGATTTTTTTATTTATCCACAGATTGTTGAATTATTCATCACATGTTTTCTTTCTTCCCCATAATTTGTAAAACTATGCGAACAATCGATCCTCACACCTTTGATTATTGGGGAAGTAATCCAAAACTGTAAATCCAGCTTCAGGATGACTCCAAAAAGGTGTGGGGATTTGTGTATTAGTGTATTGAATTATGGTGGGTGTTGATTCTTCATTCTTAAATGAAAATATAGAACACATACTATTTCACTTTCTAAGCCGATTGAAGGACTGAATCCCATCGATTCTATTTTATAGTGGGGAAATGGGATTTGATATGGAGTTTTGATGTACATCGAACACCCAAATGGAATATGGGAGATCAAATGAAATGAGTGGGAGGAAAAAAATAGTTTCTAGAGGACTCAAGACACACAACATGTTGTTTATTAATAAACGACATGTAATACACATTAGAGTAACTCTGTAAGTATATGGGAAGTTAAAAGACCTGTTGTTTAGTACACATTTTTCCAATATGACATGTACTCCACTACACGGCTGGGCCGGGACCAAGTACATGGGCTACCCCATTTACTCGTACATAAGAAACAATACACTGGCTGACACCATGTATTAGGACATGGTCATAGTATAGATATAGACCTCGAATGTGAGGACACAATGAGTGACCCATTTATACATCTTGAAACCCTTATATACACAACATAGTTTTAAATGACATGAGCAACCATACATCATAAAAACCCAGGGTTAGGGTACCTAGAAAGAAAATCTACTATATGTTTTGTACCCCTTCATATATGGAATGACCTTCTTGTCATATGTATCATGGATAAGTTTAACTGGGGTATGTTCTCATTATCTTTTACATAGAAGTTGGTAATAATCATTTCCTACTCATAGGACTAAGATCCCTTCAGAATGAAATCCTAGATAGAGTTTTTGGAATCCCCTGAGAGTATTTGAGTAAGTCCTTCTATTGAATCTTTGTTCCCTTGGTGGAGATATTGGTAACGATGTGGCCAATGCTACTTGTGGTATGATACTCTTCTTATTAGAATAATCCATATTAAGTTTTTGGTTTCACCCAATCTACCTATCTATGATCCACAAATTTTGTATCGTATTATCATCATAACTATCTATGTATCTTTCTCATGGTATGACTCATTGGTCTTTACCTCTCAGATAGAAGTCAGCAGTGCTATCAGACTCAAAATTGTGTTCTTTTGGATCAGTGGTTTGTGGAATAATTGCTCAGGATTTCCAGTGCTGGTATACAGTGGTTTTGACATATCTCTAGACTCTTGGTCTAGGATTGAGTATATCTTTATTTACTTGTTATGTGTTGTAGACATATACTTGTGCGGATATGAATATACATTTTTTTAATTACCTTTTGGTTTTGATTCATCCTAATGATTATTGATATACTAAACCATGTGTGGTATTTGTATGCATGTGTCATGTCTTGTGCATATCATCGAGCATTGATGGAGTCCTAAGAGGACTAGGACCAGACAATTCTTACTGAGATAAAAAAACAGGGGTGTGTTTTTTTGGTTTTCAGACTGTAGTCCTATTACCTATTTACCTACAGGTTGGACTCATTTTACAGACTTCTTGTGGAGGTCTTGAATTTTGGCCTTGTTTTACAATACATTTTTTATATCATACTTTGGTTGTAGTAAATAGTTGTTTTCCTACATTGGCCTCTTAGGGGAATTTACATTTAATTGTTTTGGGCTTTTGGAGATGTGTGTTTGTGTGTGTGTAGGTACATTGTAAATACCTCCCCGGTTAGTGAGATGCCTACTCGGTGCTAGTCACCATCACCTTGCCTATTGGAGGTGCACATGGAGAGTTATAGCATGATCCCCATATGAATTGTAATGGATATGCATATTAAATATGTCATATTATATGTTTAAATTAATTGTATGCTAATAGACCTTTTGTGCGACTTGAACCAAGTAGGTTGGTCTTTATCTCTTGCAGTTATGAGATATATATTTTTGAAACCATGTAGGTTGGTCATGGTGAAAAATTCTTTTTATATGAACCCATTATGGGTATTTCAAAGTTATATATGATTTTAAATGTTTTGGTTTTCATTTAGATAATACTATAATGGATTAATGATAATCTTATAGGATGCCTTTAATATAATATTCTTATGTATATAACCACATGGGGTATGATTAGGTTATATTTGGATGGTTATATATTGTTTCAGTAACCACTTATATGAGATACAAATAAAATTATTGCATCATCTTACTAAATCAATCCATTTAAGTGGAAAAATTCCTGATATATTATTTTTTTCACTAGTTATATTATGTGTTAGTTTATTAGAATATTAATTACAACATAAATGGTGTTTTCTATATATATTGGAATTGGATTTTTCATTTAGAAAAACAAATTTCAATGCTTATATATAAATAAATAACATATTAATCTGTGTTTATAAGATAAAAAACGTACGTTTCATTGGATTTTTTTTTAAATTAATTGTTCATTAAATGTATTATAACCTAATTTTTTGATGTTTCCTTGTGGATTTAGCTAAACAAAGTACAATGTATATTTTTTCATTTAATTACTAAAAATTTTTGATCATTAAAATTTATCCTTAAGATGTTTTTAAATACAAATATAATTAAATTTAATTGTTAGGTGAAACATTAATTTATTTTGTAACTTTATCCATCATGTTAGGTTAGTTCAAATTTTTCCCAATTTTTTCCTTATAACATGAATGTGAGTGTCTCTCAATGGCTTAAATTAATTTCCATGGGTTATACTAATCCTATGATATGTGGTTGGGCTTATTCAATAATCATGGGTTGACCTAGTCATATGTTTGATACTTTCTACTACGGCAATGGTATATCCTGGGGTATAAAGATCCCTGGGGAAATGAAGAACCTTGATAAATTAATTTGGTGTGATTCTCTAGTTAGGGGTTGTTATAATGTCATTTTCCATTAGTATGAATCATAATATCTATGTAAACACTACAAATGGATTTTTGTTCTTGTCAATATTTTTCACTTTTTACTATCATGAGTATCAAGTAGAGATTTTTTTAGTTGGTTATAAATTCATAGGTCATGGTATGTTACCCTTCTTTATATTTTATCATGGATGACTCATGAATTCATTATTTTGATTAACCATCAAAAGTAATGAAACATCTCCTAACTAAATGTTTATTAAGGATCATCAGATACTAGGATCAATATGGTCCATAAGAATATTCACAGTATCAAATAAAGTTCCAATTTTTGGAAACAAATAATGGTAGAATGGATAGATGGACAAGATACCCATTGTTGTGATAAAATGATACAACAAAACGTATAAGTTTTGTAAGGATATTTAAATCTATAATATGTGATTCATTAATAACAGGTATTCTCTAAGGTAAAGTGTCTTGGGAGATATAATAAATTTGACTCATCACATTTCATTGGATAATATTGAAAAATATTTGAGTGTTTTTAAAATGGTGAAATGTTTTTTTAGAATTTGAGGTTTAATTCTATTACAGTAATTAAAATAACTCAGTAAGAGTTTGACAAATAATTATAAGGTAAATCTGACATAGTGCACCTTATGAAAATGGATTTTCATTTCTTTATTTTTGGTTCATTTTTAATGAATTTTTGATACATACAAATGCATTTTGTTGGTGAATGGAGCATGTGTCATGGGATGTGTCTCCATTTTTTGTAAATCTATTTACAGTTAATATCATAAGGTAAGGATCATTTAATCGATCAGGTAACTTTTTTGTACTTTAATGATGAATGGTTACAACCAATAGGGGCTATTTTAGGTTCTACTTATAAATTCACATGGGGCTAGAATGTTGGAATAGTGAAAAATCTGAAGCATGTTGGTGCTTGCGTGGTATCATGATGGTAAAATAGTGTTTTGTGTAAGAAATAATTTAACACAACTTTAGATGAATGGATTTCTTATGTTATTTTTTATTGATCAAATGATGCCTAAGGTGGTAAATGAAATCAATATGGTTAATAATGAAATTTCTATAGATGAAATTGAGAATTAGTTAAATGATTCTAGAAATATTGGTTCAAATATTCTTTTATATTTGTAGTTGGTTTTTGTCAGTTTGAAACAATGTCCATATCTTGACTTGAATATGAAGTGTGTATCATATCTCTTTGGATAATGTGATGTTATCTTATTTTAATATTTCCTTTGGGAAAATAATTCCCCCTAACATGATATCATCCATGATATAGTGATAGTGGATCAGTTATATTATAAGATAATGAATTAAATTATAAACATTGGTACTTTTATAAATATAATATTTGGAAGATGCACTATAGTAACATGATTATTTTTACAGGCATCATTATACTAGAGTGATAAATTTTGTTCCTAAGTATATATTCAATGGATGGACTCATAGACAGTAGAAATATCATTAACAAGGCTTCCATTTGTCTCTATTTGTGCTTTTATGTGTCAATGTTTAGGCTATGTACTAACATATCACCACTAAACATTGAGTATAAACTTACATAGATGATATCCATAAACTCCAATTGATGACTCGGATGTTACCTTGATTAGGCTCAAATGATTGGGTTTAATGGTTAAAATCCATGTTAGCTTTATCAAGTTTATACCCATTTTCATGTGGAGACATAAATACATAAAAAATATGTTTCGTTTATAGTCGTCACATGAAAATGATTATGGGCATCATGAATTACAGTTGGAGAATTAACATGGTACATATATTAAAAAATAAACAAAGTATTTTCATTGAATTGAATATGCTATATTGAACCAGTGTTTTCAAAAATAGTCATCAATAAGTTTCTTAAATAGTTTTTATATTTTCACATCAATGTTGGTTACTGAGGAACTGCATTGGGCATGTCATTATGAAGAGGCTCTGTAGTCAAATTTTTGACAATGATGTTCATTAAATACGGTCGAACCAAGACAAACTAGGTCCCTTCGGATTCAATCACTTCATTAATATATTATTCTTACTTTTAGTCTCTTTTTAAAACATTGGGAAGGCTTAAATAGACAAACCCTATGACAGAGATACATTTTCATTGAATTTTCCGTTAATTTAACGATAGTATGTGGTAATTTAAATGGGATGTTTGATATAAGATTTGATTAGGTTAATGCCTCTTTGGATATATATGCTCAGATAATAAATTTATAATTGTATTTAATTTCAAAATATGACCAATGGGTAGAGTTTTAACAACTTATGTATCATGTTTTAAAACATATTCATGAGCCCGTGTTGGGAGTTAAAAATATAATATGACCATTTTGGATACATTACAAAGTCCAAAATATTCAGTAATTCTTAATTGTTCCTCAATGACTCTCGAGAATGATAAATTCTAATGTTGGGAAATTTCACTGTCTCACATTTTGTAATGTGTGTCATTTCAAAAGTAATTTGAATTTTACATATGGGGGAATGAACAATTTTGAAATTGATCATCTTAATGAAAATATAGTCCTTTCAAAATATAAATCATATTTATAAAAAATTTATTGGCCGAAAGGTTTATCTTGTGTTTTATTGATATTTCGGACTGTTATTTTCTAAAAACACACTTTCCAAGACATATTGGTAGGTTGTACAGATTGTTGAAACAATGTGGCCCACCAAGTGTAATAGTGTAGACATTTAATGGTTCCTAGAGGGAGTCATTATATTTTTCTAATTAGGAACCCAAGTCCATGTGGAATGAAAATAATTTCATCATGTTGTCATAAACTAATCATATTGGTTTTGAATTGTAATATAAACCATATTCCAAGTTGTGTGGAGTGGGTGGCAACTTAGACAATTTTGGAACTTGGTAGGTGAATACTTTTCCCAATCGTATAGCAAAACCATGCACCCTTTAAATGTTTTAATTTATTAATTTTCCCTACCTCTTTTTTGTTATATTCTCCTCTTTTATTCCTCCCATGTACATTTAGTTCCCCTCACATTGGAGGTCTTCCAATCCTCCTATTTTAATGGTTCTTACATCACCATTCTTCTTTGAAATCCTGAATTTATCTTCAACATTGATGTGTATCAGTGATTCTATGATTACAATTTATTAATTTATTTTCTTACCTCATCATCATTGGTGGTATCTTTTTTTGAGTTAAATCACTCTATTTTCAAAGTATTTTTCTATTTCATTAATTTTTCTCAAACATGAAGAAATCAAAGCTCGATATAGTAATAGTGGAATTTCCATACCTTAAGGCATGCATTCTAAATTTTTCCATTAATTTATAGTTGATTTATAAATTACTCTGTTGTGTCAGGTGTATTATTATCATGGTGAACCCTTATAATTTTGAAATTAATGATGTGGCTCTTAATACCATCAATTTTATGGTTTTTGACCATTAAATTTTATTGTTCAAGGGTTTTCACCTCAACTTAGACCACCCATAGTGGTTGTGTTCTCGAGAAGACATATAAATTAAGAAATATATTTTATGAATAAACCACATTGGAGGATAATTAAATAACAAAATTTTAATGGGAATATTTAATATATTTTCTTGAGATATGGAAATGAATAATAATATTTTTGATTATTTACCTTGTGAAAAGTTGACATCCAATGTTGTTTTGGTTTGGTTTAAGGTGAGAAATATTTAATTTTAATAGGATAATAAGTTATTGGTGACACTATGTCATGGATATTTGATATAATTTTGAATTAAAAATTGGGTAATTTATCTATTAATTGATTATGGTCCCCTAAAAAGGCCCTCAATGTACATGTCGGTGGTTTGGTGAAATAATAAATTGTTAAATTGTTGAATATTGTTAAATCAATACATTGTAATTTATAAATCAGATGATAAATGAAATAAATATAATCAAATAATTATATTTTCGTTAATTTTTAACATAGCATTTTTTGATATATTTGATTAAATATTCCCACTACTTAAGACCTTTTTTCATGTAAATTATTGATTATACTTGATAAATCCCTAGATGAGAACTGGATAACCAGAGTACTCAGATGATGTCACCCTAATTCATTAACAATATTTTCACAGGACAAACCCACCTTTGAACATGGTAAATGCCTTAGATTTTCATTCATCAGCATTTCCCTATTGATTCACTTCTTCTATTAAATATATATATATTAGAATTCCATTGATACACTCTTTGGATTTAGTCTAATCACTTCTTACATGTGATGCCAAGGATTATCCCATGTGGTAGGAAATCATACTCTTCCCAATATTACATTGGAAATTACTCCTCAAACATGGTTAAGACATTTTATAGTGTAGTGAAATTGAGTTATCATGTGTGTTACTCTCATATAAATTTTTCCATGTCTAATTAGTTACTACTATGATATTTCACCTCCCAATGTGGTTTTGTATTCCTTAGTTACATCTTGGTTCACTAATTATAATTATCTTTAGATCATGTGGTCCATTTTTATACATGATTCACATAGAAACATCATCTTTAATATAGAAGATGAATCTTGTCACACTATCCTTAAATGGATACTTAATATCTGAAGAATGTGTCCAAACTAGGCTATGTATATATGTGTATAAAATTTTCTATTTATTAATATAAATTCATGATAGAAGGTGCACATATATATTATATTATCATCCCAAGAAGGTATAGTCAGTTATGTTTCCATGAAGAACCTAAGATAAACATATTTATTTTCTTCTATATAAATTATGCAATCAAACATCCAATTTTATATTCCTAGACTTGATAGCTTTAGGAATCTTTAGTAATAGTCTACCAATAATATCTCACCCCATTTTAATTTCTATATTTCAATTGTTTAAACAAATAAACCCCATGTATATGTGTTTCGGCTTATCGATAAATTTTTATTGGTCTTTTTTACATGCGAGTTTAGGAAAATTGTAATGATATGGATCTAATGATCTTCAGATATATATATATATGCATTGATTTTTTTTATAATATAATTATATGATTTCATTTTTTTATTGTATTTTCTAGTTTTTTTGGATAATATACTTTTACAGATATGTTTCTATAGGATTGAGGGTATAATATCCCTAGAGTGCCTTCAATATAACCTTTCCACCAGTCGTAAGCTGCTATAATATGGGGAGGGACACATGAAGCTAGTGACCAACCTGATTGGGACACCATTTTAGTGGCTCCATGGTCAGGGAACTACACATCGCCTGAGTCATATAAATGTCTCTTGTGTATCTTGTTTAGGTAAAAATTAAACACACTATAGTTCATATGTTAATATCACCCAAAGGGTTTTCATATTCTTGGTGGTGTTTTTAGGGAATGCCCTAGTGCTTGTACCTATGTATGAACTCACTTCACCTATAATGATAATAGAGGAGTGATGATTGAATCATAAGATAATTTTTCTTTTCTATGCTAGAGAATGGGTAACATGGATTGGCTTACACCAATGTGGGTTCCCAAGTCACATATTCATTATTTATCCTCTTAAGAATGATGAGAGACATATTAAACATTTATCCAGTGAATGATACAGATAGATTTAGTCCATGAGTGGTAAAACAAATATTTTTATACTGGAAAAATTCCCTTTTGAGGGATTAACACAAGATAACTCTCTCCTTCTCCCAATGATTCTTCATGAAATGTCATAAATGTATGAGGGATTCCATATGTTAAGTCATACATGATATATATCTATTTCGTATTCAATTATAACACATAAAATGTTGTCTTCCAGAAATGATCCACATGTTTAAGAGTTACCAGATGAATAGACCCACATGTGAAAGGTATTCAACATTATCATGTTGAAAATGTGACGTAAGTTTATTATGTGATCATGGTAGACATGTCTAAGGTTTGTTTCATTACAAAGGGTAACACATCAAAGGTTGTTTTCCTAGAAATGAAAAATATATATGATAATACTTATATGATTAAGGTTGAAAAAAATATGTTAGGTTGCACGATCAAGGCTCAAACATCAAAGGGTGTCTCAATAAAAAGTTTGGCATTTGTGAAGACATTTGATTGATCAATCTGAGAGGTAAATGTAGATAAAAGGTAATTTCATGACTAATGAAGATACATGTGACTAACTAGCCTTTTGAGATTCCTTATATCGGTCATGTGGACATGTCCAATATAAAATATATCACAAATGGGTTCACGTACTATAGTTTTCTAGACAAGAAGATCACATGTCCATTGGTAAAAAAGATAAGGGGATTCTATATATATAGGATCACATTACCAAAGGATTTCATTTCTATAGGTTCAGATAATAAAAACAGTGAATGTTCAAGGGTTCAAATGACATTATTAGTTCATGTCCCCATGTTTATATTAAAATAGGTGTTCATTTACATGAGTTAAATTGAAAATAGGAATCCATGAGTACAAGTTCAAATAACCCATGTAATACATGTCCTTGGGTTCACAAGAAAAGTGGAGTTTATGTACCTAGGATCATATAAATATAAATTATGTATGTCATGGGTTATCCCCATGAAAAGTTTTAATTTTTTGAGATTCGTCACATTATCATAGATGTAATTTCTATGTTCCTTCTCATGATCAATATTGGAATGTTTGGTGTCCCTATTATTATGAAGATTAAATTTCCATTATCGTTCACATGATCATGATGACACATCCAAATGAGTATTACTATAAAAGATGAAATATATGAGGATCCATGTGTAATTAATGAACAGATCATACAAAACACATAATCCCTCTACCTATAGACCATTATAACATCTTTTCCAAATTACTCAATCATTTAACACACATATCTTGGGATTACCAAGGAATAATTTAGCTGTTTATATTGGAAAACTCATCACATTACCATGTATAATATTTCTAGGGGTTGTCTCCTAATTAAGAAGTAATTTCATGATTAATTCATAACATAATCTATTTAAATTTTTTGTGTTACATTACAAATTTTACATCACAAAATGATATGATGATCAAAGGATTCATTCGATCTATAAATATCTCTCATGTCTATACGTCTCTCCCTTTAGTATCCTCATATCCTTCTTATAATATTTATTTATGAACTTTATCTACTGTTTAATATTTTTAGGGATGGAGGATAAAAGAATGAACAACCCATATCTATTCGACTTCTCCCATTGATTAAGTCACATATCCATATATAAGTCGGAAGAGGATTCATTAACATAATTCGGTAATATATCATGTACCCAGCATGATCACATTACATGTCATCAATTATTTTACGTGTCAATCATATGATAAGTAGTGTACTCATGATTAACATATCTATATAAACATCACTAAAACTAGTGTAATGGGAAGGGTCATCACATCAAGAACCGATATACAAAAGATAGTTCATGAGATAAGACAGTCATCTTTAAAATCAATCACACAAATACTCTGGGCGGAAAATTTTCATTCACATTCTCAATAATTTTTAACTTGTGGAAGAAAATGATTAATGAAGTCATGTCCAAAGTCTATCATCTAAAAAATACGACCTTCAAAATGACATTCATCTGATCAATGAATATATAATGTGAATTTTATACTCTAGTCATATTAAAAAAATGTAATCATTGATCACATAAGAATCATGTTATTTTCATCTTTTTTAACAAGAAGTATTTATTATCTGTCAATATTGTATCACCGGGGTGTCCTGTTATCAGTAAATACATTCCCAAAATCCTTCAAGTGACCAATTCTAGTCATCATAGTTCCTCTCCATTTTAAATTAACAGATAACATGAACCACATAATCCCATAACGTGAAAAATATTGTTAATCCCATAAAATAATAATCCCATAATATTTTATTTTATTGCATGAATATTAATTTATTTGATGTCTGTTGTTTTCAGGGTCATTGTTTGAAAAATGATTGAAAATAAATGTAATTTGATTGTAAATTTACCATGACTTATGCGCTTTAAATTATCAATAATATGATCACAAAAACTATGTAAGAACCTCAAATGAAAAACAACATATAATTCGTTACATATGAATCCCTCCATTTTTATTCATTATCACATGGTTTCCTTGATGGTTGTAATTGTTTTCTACATACACTCCAAATTTTCATAAATATATTTTTGAGGGGATATTCAAATAAAAAATGTAATCAAAATAGGTTTTTTATTTGATCAGTGAATAGTCAACAGAAAGTGTGTAACCATTTAGTGTGACATCCCAATGAATTATGTGCTTGTGGTCCTTGATGAAAAAAATATGACATGAATGAATCTGGTGTTTTATTATCATGTGTACATGTTTTTTATTACTATTAATTTGTGGTAAAATAATATTTTGTAATTGTGGGTTTCGTTGACCCTGAATTTCCCAATGTCTAGCCAATGGACATCAAACTAATGATTGATTGTGATTTTTTTATGTTATGATCATGTTTTCATTTAAATATCTTTATCTTTTTCTAAATTATTATCATTTATTGATTTCACCATTTTTTACAATTATAGGGTATCTTATCTCATCATTTATAATGTTTCCTTTTCCCCAGTTAATGAGAATGTTTTTATATAGAGAATTAATAAGAGGGGTGTTATGATAGATGAAATTTATGGGTTATATTGAAGGATGTTTATGAAATTATATGATTATATATCCATTATCCCAAGGAACAAAACCATTAAGGTTATGGGTCTGTATAAATATGATATGTATTGAATATTCACATAACATTATGACATATTTATGAATGTAATGATCAGATCCCCTTAGTTTGTATCAAATATAGGTTTATTTAATTTGTTAAATTCAAATTTATAGTAATTTTGGGTAATCCTGAAATAGGTCTATGTATAGGAAATATCCAGATGTTTTTTAAATTTGATATTTTTTGGTATTCCTTTTATATACATCCATGTCTGGATACTGGAATGTGGATGCAACAATGATATACGTAAACCTAGGGGTAACAACTTTATATGGGGTATGTTCAGTGTTAACTCAATTTATACAAATGGATAATATGTTCTCCTAATCATTCACACTATGAGATAAAGTATTGTAGGTAATTATTTATTTAATGGATATTTTATTAATTAAACATTATAAGTTATTTTAATAGATAATTCCTATATATGAATTAGTTTAATCCAAATGTTCCATATATTAAAAAAGGATTCATGTTTTAAATATTCCATGAATGATTCTTCATTTTCATATGATTTCTCAAAATTATTATATCTTTATTCTTAAAAACTATTTTTTTATTTTTTTCAATGGTTCTAAACATACATAACCATTTCATCACTAAATTTGATGGGAAATGAAATAATTATTATGATAAACAAAATAATATTCTATATGTAGTGAGAAAACATTTTATTACCCCTAAATAGATTTCTATATATATATGATTGACTACCTTAAGATTTGCGAGATAATGTACGAACCAAATCATTAGTAAATAGAGATTACATAATGTTTATTTGATAAATACAATGAAATAAATATGATCTAAATTTAAAAATATATGGAATGTTGGATGAATAACTCAATAAAATATAAGGAATGAAAAAATTTATTATGTGTTGAAAAGAAGGGAATAAATATTTTAATATCCAAAAATAAGAAGTGTTTTATTGAGGTAAATGATGTTTATTTTAAGGTGTAAGTAATTTTATTATGTATTCCCTTTGGTAAAAATGGAAATTATCTGATTCAATTCCCTAATATATTGATTGTGTCATTTTCTAAGGAAGTTTCTACACTAGGCCAGTCATTATTGTCGATCAAGATGGTTAGGGTATTATTATTATCCACTCTTTTGTTTAAGTGTCATATTAATATAGTTATAATATTACATATGAAACCTTTATAATTTTAATTCTAGGGTAGTTTATTTATATTTATATTAATTTCATCTCATTATATATATCGTGTATCAATTTATAAGGAAGGTATTTCAAATTGGATATTCTGAATCGACCAATGATCATCCTTCAGAGTATGTATGATTATGAACCACCAATCTACGTAACATCTATTGTAGATATATTACTATTAATTTATAAGGTGTATTTGTCTCAAATGTTTTTTATAAGCCTAATAGTAATTATGTTCTTATGTTTTTGGATTATAGAGATAATTTTTAGGATTACATTCCTATTCTTACTGCAATATTTATTTTTGTATTTCAATAAAACGCATACCTGGTCTTACACGTGTTTTAAAGTCATCATATATAATTATACCTATTGAGTTGTAAGATTTAAAAAATTTAAAACTTGGTGAATCATGATGAGGGATTAAAATGAATAATTTCATCATCTAGGGTTTCACATGTTCATTTATTGTCCAAACATATTTTCATTTATTTTTTGAAACATACAAAGACTAATATCCAAACCTAGTATCCTCTAACTTGAATCAATTATTTGATCAATGAATCATATTTTAATAAATACATTCCAAAAATTCAACTTTATTATATATATAATCCATTGTGGGATAAGAAGTAGGATATACATAAAATAATCATTTATATGATGTATCGTAACTGTGAATTTATAATTAATCATTTAATATTACTAATTCCCCTTCTCTCTTAACAAATATCATGACTAGATTTTATCGACATTACCATGATCATATTGTGAGGGACAATAAAGTTGAAGTTGTTATATATTCAAAGAGAATGTTGGACCATTTAGATCCTTTTAGAATTTTGTAGTTGACCCTAATGACAGAGAACATTAATAATAAATTTTCCATGTCATGATTATGGATTGAGGAAATTTCTTTCTAATGGTATATAATCTAAAAAGATGTTATATGGTTATGCCCTTATAATATATAATTGATTATTAAACATCTAAACTAAGACATCAAAGCTGATATTCATAGTCTCTTTAGGTAGGTCAGATAGTATTGAAGTTTTGTGAGAGATTTACCAGGACTATAAAATCTAGATTTCAGGTTGACATGGAATAAGTTTATTTTCATGAGGAAAGATATATTTCAAGATGATTTCAATGACATAAATAGAATATTTCTATTTATAATTTTTCTCACACTACCATGTAGTAGAGATGTTTTTTATCTATAGTGATTCATCAAGTAATGTATTAGTTTTTATAATTATGTAGAATGATTTGTTGATATAATTTAACCCTCACCAATTGAACATACATGTGAGGGATTACACAACACATTACCTTCAAGTTGGAAGTGGTAATTTTTTTTTGAGAAAATCTAGGAAATATTTTTAATTTGAAATGAGTGACATATATACTAATTATTAAAGCATGAATAAAATTTTCACCCAGAAAGAGATGAGTATTCCATAAATAATGTAGATGTAAATGATAAACATTATTAAGACTAAATACTTCACCACCATGAAAAATAACCATACAAAAAATGATTTAAACTAAAAGGGTGATGAAATATGATGATGTTTGTGGGAGACGTATAATAATTATTCTTCCATAGGATTTCATTAACCATATGGGAAAATTTATTTAAAGGTATTAGTTACATTAAAATTTAATTATATGATAACATTATATTTTTTGCGGATAACTACTAGAGAACCCATGATTGATGTATGAAAAACACATATGAATAATATTCATAGGGTGTGAAGAGCATAATTGGATTTCTGGTTTTGAAGATTTATGTTAGATAGAAATTGGTTACAACAGGATTGAAAATTTACTCATTATATATGGGGGGAAGTTAAACATGTTTTTTGGGATTTTAAAATATAATGACTAATGTGTCAACTATTTCTTAATAACAATATAGTATTAAAGATTCAGTTTATTTTTAGATGATAATACAACAACATGGTGTATTAATATCATAGATACTAAACTGGTTTTTGTAAAGGTACATTATTGAGATTATATGATTAGCATATATCCAAAAATAGTTATATAATTATTTGATTATATTATGTTTTTCGAGGAAGGATGATTATTATTTTTTTGGGATAGAAATTAATAATTATATTCTTCAGAAAATATTAATGATTTTTATAGTAATTTTATATCATTATTTTAATGTTTGGGTTGATAAGTATGGGAGAACCGCAATCAAAGGAAACATTTTTTGTCAAATAACGGTACATGTTAAACTAGAAGTGATGTATGTTGAACCAAATACGATATTATTTGATTAGTAATAATCATTTTCTAATACCGAAGGAACCATGTTGAAAAAAAATTCCATAGATAATATTGAAAATGTCACAAAAACATCCCAACTGGATAAGGGTAGTGTGAAAACCCATGTTATTATGCCACATAAAATTTCATGACTTAATTTTAACAATTTTAAAAAATTTAATTTTCTTATAAATCCAAGGTAGTGAAATATAGTGTCTCATGAAAGACCAATTGAGGAATGTGATGAAGGTAAAAATATTCAATTTCGTAAATTTGAAAAATGTGTTATGAAACATGACGGGAATTTCCATAAAGGGAGAAGGAAATTTCAGCAGTGTATATTTGATGGTCATAAAACACACTGGTGTCAGTAAAATAGAAATTCCACAAAATTTAACTGCTTTAATTATAGAATATTTGGGCATTATGTGGCTCAATGTTCAAGTATAAGGGCTAACAAAGAAGATAGTCACTAGTAACCATGTGAAAAAGAAAAATCCTTTTAGAGTACTATAAAAATATCTGATAATGATTTTTGACTAATGATTTTATAGTTTCTTATGTAATGTATATCTCCCTAACTACTGGATTTTGTGTTAAAAATTAATACACATGTTGGTAAGACTTCCATATAAATAAGATTCTTTATTTCGTCGATGTTATATCCTATGGATCCATATAGAAAATACCTAGTAGAATTATAAGTGATATTTTGGAATAAACTACATATATTAATGATGTGTTTATATTAATAATTCATATATATAAATCTCATTCTATATAAAACAAAAATATTGATAGTATACTATTTTATGGTAACTAAGGAGTTACTAATTGAAATTACTACAATATTATGAGTGAATTTGGAAAGACACAGTATAATTTTAGGGGGAAGAGAATATTACACCCTAATACTCATATACATTAACATTTTTATATTACTCCATGTGTTTGATATATATCTCGATTTTCATCAACACAGATAATAAGAAAAAAAAATATATTAGGATAAATTATAAACGTGGATGGTTAAAATTAAAAACTTACAGTTGAAACAGAACTAATGAATATTTGTAACTAATTTATTTGATATATGTTTAAATAAAATAATTCCCACTATTAAAATGAATAAAATTCAATTATTTTACACAAAATGAATTACAATATAATTTATTATTTTGAAAATTAATTTAATAAATAATTACCTCCTATGAGATACACATTCTATTTCATGAAAATTATAGTAGTTAATAAATTAATATTTACATAATTAATTTGTTAATTTTTATAGGGTATAAAATAAGAATAATAATTTTTTACATTTGGAAATTTAATTTTCAAAAAAATTAATTTCATTATATATTTTTATTTTACTCAAAAATTGAATTTATAATTTTTTAATGTGATATTTACAAAAATGAAACTCATTATTTAATTTAGCATATATACATTGACATAGTAAATAATATTTAATTTTTTTTAATTGAATATTTTTTGGTTAAAAAAATTATAATTAAATGAAAATTTTAATTTATATGAGTTTATCCATATATAAAAATGTTCCTTATTATAATAAAACTTTTTAGATGATCTATTATGGATCTGTATATAACATTTATAATTATAATGTATTTTTGGAGATTATAAATCTTATTTCAAGAATTTTCCAAACTAAATATAAATTATAGATAGAGAAAATGGTTATTTTTATTTTAATTAAATATATATTTTTCATGCGAATTTTTCAGTAAACTAATCCACAAACATTAAGGGTTTTCCACAGAAAATCACTAAAATCAATAAATTATTTTATTTTTTCACTTATTACCGTTCACATTAGTTGTATACTTTCAATTAGATATATTTTATAATTAATATATTGTATTTCATTGTATATATATTGAAAATTTATTTTTTAAATAAAGGGTTTCTCATACAAATGTTACAAGATCATTAAGGGATTTTTATCTCAAATTATTATCTTTTGGACATGTTTGGAATTATAAAACCATGATAATTATTATGGTATATATACTATAAATTTTAGATATCATAACATTAATTATCTTTAAATAATTATTTTTATGGTTTCATTAAAAACCTATAATTAGACAGAGTTTCATATAAATGATTCTAAAGTCATAAGGGTTTTCATTGTTTGAATTCCAAATCATTGAGCCATAAATCATTTTCTTCTCCATGTTTTTTTTTGTTCTCCCTTGACATAGATAATTTTTATCATTTTATTTATATTTCATTTTATTTCTTAATAAAATAATGTTCCCTTAATCATGTGCCTTTTGATTTATTGGATTCACCAACAGTACTAATTTATTGGTAACTCATCCTACTTCCATTGAGTTATGGGTGACCTATGGGACCTACGTCATATATGTTGGTTAAATACTTTCCATTTTATTTTATTATATGGTATTTTTTGATATTTTGTTATATATATATATATTACAATCTCATATATAGTTTTAAATATGTTTTTCACCTTTTGGGATATGTTATTTTGAAACCATCATACTTCATTCTCTTTATTGATTAGGATTATATTATTCTAGTATTGAAGTTGTTGTATTCTAATTATAAATTATTTGGTGAACATCATACAACATCAATGATTATTAGTAAGAAGGTAAGACACTATGGATTTTGGGGATTCTTGAAGAGGTATTATAAATAGAATGTGTATATGACGATCTGTTTTCCATTAGCATTATAATTATTTGAAATAATATTTTTGTTTGATATTAGAACTATTTAAATATAAGTCCAAATGATTGAGAGTATACCTTATGTTTCTGCGTGTTATATATGTAGTTATATGTCCCAATTTACTATCTTGTTATATTTTTTTCAAATATAACTCTTTCAAAATCATTCAATTGATTTTGTTGTTCCACCCAGAGATTTTTTACCATCATAGAAATGGGTATTAGTTATTAAATAATGTCTGTTGTGATCCAACAATCATGTTCATGGTTTCTTCTAATGAATGTGTCCTGATCAACTTCTAGAATTTAATAACCAGATGATATGATGAAATTTATTATTTGGATGAATTATTTCTTCAGTTTGATATATTATTATCCATCCCATAAACACATGTTTTCTTTGATAATATTTTTCTTGATCCACCAACTAGACATTCATTAGTCAATTTATTTCAAAGATGGGAAATAGGTTATGATCATTTTTTAATTTACGGAAATTGTAGTATAATAATGATCAATATCTATTGAAGAATCTAGACATTTTTTTATCATGATGGATTAGTCAGTACAAGATGGCTCGATAAGACTTCTTACATTCTATGATTCATATATTTAAGAATTATATTTATCATTTTTATTATATAATGGCATTACTTACGTTCACCATTGGTTGAATAATGGTATGACTATTTTCACACTACTATTACATGAACCTTGATACATGTGTAGACATTATATCTAATATATACATTTGATAACATTATGTCCAATATATTTATTAAAAGTTATATATTAGTTATAGATAGAAGACCGTAAAGTGTTCTGTTCTTATGAATTGAATTCATGTTGTATATTTTTTATATTGAGAATAGTACTTATAGGATCATCTCTAATAGTGATGAAACTATTGTATGTTATTACAAGCTATAAAAATAAATTTTTATAGTTTGGTAGCATTTATTTTATATTACCATTACATTTTATATAGAATTTTATTTATATACTTTTTATTTATAGTATGGATAGTATTTAATTTATTTATTTATTATTAACTACTATGATAATGATAGCGTAGTCTCCCATATTTTTATAATAGAATATCACTATTATTGCTTTTCCACATTCATATACTATGGTGAATGTTAGTTTTGATACCACCACCCATCTAAACAATATACATGCTGACTGTGTAGGAATTTTAATGAAAAAAATATATCTTGAATTCACTTTATAATTATTGAAAAGTTAATAATAAAAATTAATCATATCCATATTCAATAAAAGTCAAACCATAAAATAAATATTGAGTCAACAACACTATTAGACGAAATAGATCCTTCCCCAATAGTATCCTCCCCATTTCACATTCATTTGACATATACAAATTCAATGTTAATTTGCTACTATTCAATAGTAAAAAAGGGAGTAGTGCTTATATAATTAGTAGAATCTTTAATAATTTTTCCTCACACCTTAATAATTTAAAAGCATAGGAAACCTTATCATATATATGAAATACATTGATCTAATACTACATTAGATGTAAAGTCCATATTTAGAATATATCAATAATCATTTTCTGATAGAATAGGAATGCTTAATTTTATTTAATTTATGATATCTTTTCAAAATACTTGGTATGTGATCCATGTAATTCCATAAATTCATAAAGTCTGAATGTAATCATTAGTATATCTTTTTATGCATTTATAATACTATCTATATTTTCCATACCTTCTCTACACTAACTTCAGATGATTAGCGGGGGTAAATTCTATTGTGAGTAAATTTATATGAACTCAATAAAAACCCACACATGAAATATCATTATTAATAATATTACATTCATTTACATAATAAATTAATCTTATAGCTATATTTAATATTTTATCAAGACATCAATATATAGTTTAAATTAATATCTCTAATTAACATGATTAATTCCTTGACAATTATAGATAAATATGTAAAAAATAATTGATACCGTTATGGATTTTTTTCAAGAAAATTTTTCATTAAAAACACATATATTAGAAAAAGATCCTCATAATATATTTTTAACTACCGTGAAACAATGGTACAATGATTTATAGATAAATTAATTGTAAATCACATGATCAAATGTTTTTTACTAAAAAACCACAACATCTAATGTATAAATTTTATTAAATAAATCATTATTCCTTAAAGGGAAAATTATATTGGTATCCCAGAAAAATTGTACTCCAACATACAATTCATACGTAATATTATCTAATACAATCATTTCCCAATACATTATTTAATAGGATGAGGATACACAATTTTTAAATTTTTTATATGTCCACCACAATCCAATATATCACTAACAACTAGTCAGTTTACCCTATGATTAGACAACATATGACTGAAATGATTCAAAATGCTAAAATCTAGCACTAAATTTTTAACTCTATAACCCAAATAACTAGGATAGAGAGAGTGAGCCATAAAACAACATTCATACCCCTCCGTGTGCAAGAGGATACTTGCTACCAATGATGGTTTTAATGTCAAAATCGGTGAGGGCATACGCTTAGAAACGTGGAAATTTAGAATTATGTAAAAACATAATATAAATTTAATTACAGATAATGATAAAACGAAAATATATAAAATGAAATTGTTAACAGGTCATATCAAAAAATAATTTGGGCTCATTGTGTTGAAATCACATCAAAGTATATAAATATTAGGAAAATAAATAATATTACACAATGAATCCTCTCGAGTGGCTCTTAGTTCCTCTCACATATATATTCTCATTGGATCAACAATCTAAAATGGTCCGATTTCACTTACCAAGAAACTATATATGAAGTATTCCTAGATCTCAGGTTTCTGTGAAGGCTGTTTGAAGTTAAACATAGTAGGACACCATCAAAGCATCCACAATGAGTGTAAAAATATATAACATTTGTTCAATAATACTATAAGAAATGATTAAGCATGATAATAAACATTTACTGATAACCAATTTCGTAAAAAACCCATAATGTACCACATTTGTACCCGCATTGGATATATTTATAAAAGATAAAGTTAGGGTCAAAAAAATATCACAATGTGATGTAAATAAACCCACAAGAACTCTAAGAATTATGCCATTATTATTATAGTTCTGGTATCAAAAATTTATGCAAATTGGATTGAAAATTTGAGAAGAAACTCGAATAAATCAAAAAAATTAATAGTTTTTAGTGTACCGCTTACCATCACTGGGAATGGTTCATGGGGAACATGAACTGAGAACAATCATTAAGTGGAACTAAATTAAATGAATTGGACCGTAGGTTGATGAATAACAAAACCAGGATGTCATCAACTATGTCGTTGGTGAAATTGAATATAGAAATGAAATCTACATATATCTCATGAACTAAGCAGTTCACAAATAAAGAAAGATGTAAGGGTTCTGCGAACCACGTCTCATGAACCACAACCTCTGCAAGACCCGTTTGACTTAGTCTTCCATAGGTTGTGATATATCTTCATGGGATTCCACATATGGCTCCACATGCCCAAATATATGATTTTCCCAATTCTATATAAAATTAGGATAAGATGAATTGAAAAAATTAGTGGAGACGGGTGGAAGAGAGCGAGGAGGAGACTATAGATACTGGAAGAGAGTGTTCAGATATAGAGAAGATTCAAACTTTTATTTTCAATAATGGACAAAGTAAAAACCACGAACCACTTTTACACATGTATAACTAGAACCGAACCATAAAAAATGAACATAATAATTACTAGTGAATCTTGAATCTAATTGTTTGAATCGCAAACGATAAATCCCACGCAAATGAATTCCTCGTGACACATAGGATAAAGGACCCATTTTTTATTTGGTACTCTTCATAATGCATCACTATGAATAGAAATCCATTCACCACATACTATAATAGTATGCGGATGGAACCCAATGCAACGTGCCGAACAGTATCCAAGACCACGTACCACATTGGTATGTGCTATTCCAAACCCAAATCCATGTACTGCATCGGTACATGGACAACCCCTCTACCAACATATAATTACCCTATGCGTGACTCCACCCATCCTGAATTACAAAAAATTTAAAGGAATGTGTTCCATATGGATGTCCTTCCCTTCTTCTTCAATCCTTTCACTCCATCATCGTCTAACCCTCCCAAGCTCCTCAGTGAACTAGTCCATCGGCAATAGGCCAAAGCCTCCCCCAAATCCACCCGACCCATATGATCAGATCATTGGGCACTCCAACATGGATTATTAATTCTACATTACCAAGGTATGAAGAGTCATTAAGTATTTAACCACAGTGGTATGGACCCCCATAATGCCTCTAAGACTATATTTAAATGTGACATGAGGACCGACTTTGGGATGCCAATGTCAACCTCTCTGTTCTTGACTTTTGGAGTAAACCTTGTCTTTTTCCATTAGTAAGTGACAAAGACTACCAAAAATAGAAACTTTTTCATTCCCATTTTATTAGGCATGATGATCCTCCCCTTTCCCAGAACTCATAAATGGGCACTCCACATGAGTTAAGTCACTAGACTTTTGCGAGAGGTATCATTCATTACCCTCTTCACCTCAATTCGGGACATGTCTAGATAGATCACCATGTTATAATTATTCTTGATATCAACATGAGAGGGGGTTTCATTATTAAATACCCCCTTTCCCTCTCCCATTGGGCTCATATACAATGCATCTTGTAACGTCATCATCCTCCTTTTCCATCAGTAAAGAAGAGAATGTGGTCCTTTGTTGAATCCTTCACATCCTCTTATTTATCACCATGAGTTGCATCACATGGGATAAGGGATTTGTGATTATTCAAAATTCTCCCACTCAAAATGAACTACAAGAAATCTGATCCCTGCTCTAACTAGGATATATAGTATGATTTTCTAATGCACGAGCTCATGGGACATTCTCCTCAGAAAATAGTTCTGATAAAAAATTTCCTAAACTCCCAAACTGCTTCCTTGTAGGTGTAAGACATGATTACTGAACTATATGGGCACTAATTATTCCCTTGAGGATACAAATGAATCCTTTATTATAGGTCCAACCCCAAAATCAGACCATAATTCTTATCCCCTGGATGAGGATAAACTCCAAATCACCACATTTCATGGCCTATGTCAGCACTGCCTCTATCGCATCAAATTCATGTATATCCATGATGATCCTGCAACCCATGGGTGTCACGTGGATACACTCATCGGATATGAACAAAGGAATAAAGAAAATATTAATATGGATTTAATCTAAAAGGGATGTATGGTAAAGGAAATATTTTCTCCCAAATGGGTTTGATGAGCCCGACCTCCCTTCCTCTAGACAAATGGAGTCCTTAAGTATCATTGGCCAAATTGTCATCCAACAAGTGTCTTCCCTTGGAAAACAGTTCCATGAAACATGGATACCATCTACATTGGGTATTTTTGGATCAATGAATAAACCTTTTGGATGCCATCTGAGGAAATTATATTCTAGGAAGACCTAATAAACAAATGCATAACCCCCCCAAATAACCCACTACGACCATTCAATGTGGCACCTCCTTCATAACGCAAAATGAAAAAACATCCTAGCCTCATGGGGTAAATCCAATTCCCACAAAATGATAACATTTTGTATTGGGATTAAAAAATTGTGATGAGGATGTCTCTATAATAATAGAATTTTTTTTATCAACCATCAAAACATTTTGTCTTCTTCCCAAATGCCCACATAGTGTTGAAAAAAATGGTGAACCTGAGATGAAACTAACTAGTATAATGAATGATTTATTATTCTAGTCAGACAATATTTACCAAAAACATGTCACCTAGGGTCGAAACATTAATTGTAAACCTGACGTGAATCCTCAACCAAGGTGGTTGATTTTACGCCACTCAAGCCCCATTGCCTCAAAAAAAGGATGGGGGATACGAAAAATTTTCAAATAAGAATATGATAAATAGATGCTATATTGAAAGGTTTTATATCTATTTATATGTATTATATATATATATATATATATTACATGTTTCCAGAGAAACATTCATTCCAAATGGAATCCCAACAACCATTGAAAACATGCACCTGAATGATCCCACAGATGGTTAAAGACCCGATGGAGGGTAGGAACATCTCCCAAAACCAGAGTCTTAAACAATGGATGTCCAACATGCTCATTAAAGAGTAATACTAAAATGGTACTATCCCCAATTTGGAGGCCATAATACAAGCCCTAAAATCTATAAAATCTTACTAGATGCCTCCTCTGCCACGGCCGGTACCCTAACATGTGGTGGCCCTGGTGGTCGCATCAAACCATTTCAGGAGCTTTTCCCTAGAACATGTCCACAAGTACCTGCCTATTATGATGGTGAATGATGAAGTCGATGTGTAAGACATCATCCCAGTTTCATATGGGTCTTACTCAAAGGCCCCTACCAATGAGTGTCCCCGCTAACACAGTGTGACCATATATCCTTTCTCTGAAGAGGATCTCATGATGAGCGCACCTATTGATTTCCAAAGAAAACAGGATCATTGGGCCACCTATCGAGGGTGGAAAACATATAACGAGGAGTATGAGATCACTGTGATTTTTGAGAAGGAAACTCTTCATAAAAGCGCAGAGACATTCAATGAGAAAACATATATCTTCACCCCGTCCACTCAAGCATAACACAAAAATGGTGTAGCACAATTTGAGAACATGAAAATTTCATCCAATGATCATCGGTCCTACAATGTTTAATAGTGTGAAATTATAGGCATCATCAAATATATTCCAATTCACAACAAGCCTGTTACGTGAATAGGATAGAAACGAACACTAGGAAGACATAAATACCTAATGATGTGTATCAAGACCACCATTCATATTGGGATTCTAACACATATGAGTAGATTCAAATTCCATCAATTGCATACAGATCTTGTTAGAAAACTAGAGTGACAAGCAAGATGATGAATATTACTACTTGTAATTAAAATTTCCACCAATCAAATTGCATGGAAACCAGCTAAGTCAATTGGTGGAATACTAGTTCGTCTATCCCAACATAAGAGAACTGCCAGTATCCACTAGAAATATATGGGGGATCAATGAATGCACGAACTCATTTTTGACATCGAAATGGGAATTAATAACTTGTCCAACCAAATATGTATCTAAGAACATAATAGAAATTATGGAAGATCATACGTCAATTCCAGACCATATCATCCAAACATTCCCTGATATCATTGCATCTGTAGCAAATGAGGGGAACCAGTCCCATGACCTAGTTTCACCAAATTGAATGACATTCTCACCAAATGGGTTGGTCGCTCGGAGTAGTTATGAATCCATGTATCAATCCATGTGCGTTGATGGCAATATCTTGGGATAAAATGACAACCTAATTGGTAACAATTAACCATTCCAACTGGGGACACTACTCCAGTATGATTGAAACTCCAGGGAAGGCATATATCCCTTCCAAAACCCTAGATGTCATTTTGCACATCCCAGCAGCATCACATGAACCAACTCAACATGGACCAATTTGTGATGGTTTTTACCAACAATAGACGACCTCAGTTACACACAAGAGAGATCCCAAAAATGATATTCTCAAAAGGAAACTAGAAAAGGAAGAGCATATTCATGATTCTACTATACTAGATGCTAGAGTTCATGAAACCCTTAGGAATATTTCAATAGAGTATTAAGACCATGTTAGTCCATTTCCAAATTATAAAAGTTGTAGTAGCTATTACGAAGGCCCTCCCCGCAATGTTTCTACCAACAGCTATGAAGCCCCCCTAGAGCAGCAACATGGGTATACTATATGGGACCAGAATGATCCATCATGAGAGACTATATCCTGATGTGTGTTAAGGTATCCCTTTCCTTGACCAGAATATTAGATGGCATGAAGGCCTTCCACTTGCTGTCATCAACCCGTATGGTCCTCCCAAAGGACTACGATACAAATATGATTCTACTTGTAGTCGGACATCAAGTTATGATGGTATTACTCGCCATGATGATATCCACTATGATGGCCATTCCTACCATGTATGTTTATGTGAATTCCCACACCTTAGCATCATCATGCACCGAGAAGGTCGTCACTGTAGTGCAGTACATCCGAAAGGACCACTACATAATTTACACTGCAGAAATTCTCCATACAGCTACATATCAAGCTGTGATAGTAGTCCCCTCCATCATTGCAGTCATCAAGGTGGTCCTCCCCTTAGTGACCTAATCAATAAATATGGTACTCCTCCTACTACAAGCTGCTAAGAAGTTCATCCCCATGCCATACACAATAATGATGATCCCCACAGTCCATAATTATGTTGCGATGGTATATCTAACCATTGTAGCATTGATTGCGAAGGTTTTCCCCGCAGTCAAAATTCACACATGCAGTAAGGGCCTCCCATTACTGGGGGAAAATTGAGATATCCATCTTATGATGAGGATCTCAAAAATATGGAATCAATCATGTTAGAAACACTATATATTATGACTGATATCTTTTCTCAAAATGAAGACGACCTGGGGCCACACTCATCTTCTCAGTGACCCCCACACCACTCACATATCAATGAGTTGCATACAAGCCATACTGCATGGAAGAAATAATTAATAATTAGTTAAAAAGTGCATATCAAGAATATGAGTCCCCATAAGAACAACAATATGATATTTTTCTCGTGATAAGACAACTAGATAAAGATGATATACTAGTGATGTATTGGCCCACAACAACTTATCAGATCAAAAGACCAAGGTATTTGTCTGAGGAATGTAAGCATAAAATTCACCTCAATATTTGTAAAACTCTCCAAAACTAAAAGAAAAGTACATTCCCAATGAATGGTATGTTGAACATGTCAACATAACAGGATAGATTCACTATCTAGTTGACCTGTAAGATTTCCCATATGCAAAACAAACACAATCATAATAGAGAATGAACGACTTTGAACTATCTTATCTCAATGTGAAGCACATTTTGTGTTGCCTCATAAGTGACACCCCATCTAAAGATCATATCTGGGGATAGGGAGAAAATAGATCTCTTCATATCACCCCACATTCTATCCAACTGACCTCATTGGAAATGATATCTTTCAATTTCATTAACCAAAGTCAAAAATCAAATAAAATCATTTTTTAAGAAAGGTGGAAATAGCAACAAGAAGTGGCCCTGAGTAAGTCTCAAAAGCATCTGGCCTAATGAGATCAAGTCATTGAGATGTTTCTAATCCAATATTTTGAGAAAATCGAGCATACATCCCACGTAATGGAATCAATACAACAAGAAGTGATCATGTCCCCAAAAAAATCCATTCAAAAACGAGATCCATACCAGGATCATGCCTATGTGTGAGTGCTTCAAATTAAGAAGGTGTAAATAGTAGTAGCTACCACCGAAATATAGAAAAATCCTGAGACCACAGGACTCGTGGAATTCTGGACTAAAAATTCACTAGTAAGACCAATGAATTTGGGCCACAGTGCATTAATGATATAATGGGATCAACCCCAACCCATAGGGGTGTGTGAATTTTTACCAAATATAGTCTCATAGTGGATGTCTATTTTCTCCCATTTGGGAAGAATGATGATAATAGAGGTCACCAATTTAGTCATGTCTCAGGGGAATACCCCCCAGGACAAAAGAATAGTTCGAGGACAAATAAAGGCTCCCTTTGGTTCTGTATTCTCCAAGAAATATGAATAATACCATAGAATAGGATGAGAAAGTAAAAAAATGATGCAAAAATAACTCCTACCATTCGACACAGGGTACACTACCAAAATATGCTATGCCTCAGTGAAGGAGGTGGAAAACAGTCCCACAGACCACATAGGAAATGATACAAATGGATATGATGCATGATAATATGGTTCCCTACCAGAGGTGGTCCACATCGAACCTGTAGGTGTGTACACCTAGAATCAAATAGCTACCCTAAATTTGAGGGCACTGTCAGCAATCCCATTACTACCTCCCTCACGAATCCACAACAAGGGGAAGAATAAATACCATATCATCTATGACCCACCCCTTCCTCCCCCATGAGAATGTGTCCCTCATGCTCGAGGAAAGATTCACCAAGAAAGAGGAATAACTGAAAGTGATCAAGAAGATCAATGTCGACTAGTGTTGGAAAATCTATCTTGTCAGATGTCTTCCCCAAGCGGAATGACAATAGGTTTTTTTAGAAGAGGTGCCTCTTCTATAGGTACTCATCCCAATACATGAAACCAATATCTGATTCCCATCAAATCCAGAACCATATATTTATTATACATAAATCTAAGCATAGAATTATATCATGTATTATCTCCACCATAAATGTATCCAGAATACATTTAGTCGATCTCACAAAGGATACCCCCGACTGAGTATGCTTCACGAATTCTAGCAGTGTCGACATATCCATGTTTTCCCCATGTTGCACCCTCCAATCTCAAATTTGGTAGGATATACCTCATGGTCTCTTGAAAATCATCTATAAATAGACACCATGATAGGATGTCATGGAATGGTGGAGCTCTCCGATACAACCATAACACAAACATTACCCTGCTGGGGTGAGAAACATTCATCCACAACCAAACATCAAGAACCCCATATTCCCAGTGAAAAATTGTTCAGCATACCTAGAATAGAATCTAATAAACTATTCATCTTACTATGATCCCATTATGGTCACCCCATAGCAATAATAAGCAGTTAAACTCAAATTCTTTGTCTGGACTCTGTTGGTTTTATCATTCATGTGGTATACTAGATTTCCATATAACTTTATCATAGTATAGTAGAACCTCCGGCAATAATTTATCTTCCAGTTTTATTCCACATTTCCTAAGACAATGATCAGGGATGTCATGAACTACAAGTTGTTATAAAATGAAATAGTTTCATAATTCACTGCTAGATGGAAAGGCCTTACTTACTCCCTATACATACCACTCCACCAGGATGAATTTCTTTCTATGTACATTGATAATATTTGTGATGAATTGAGGATCCCACTAATCCCAATAATGTACATGAGTTGGTTCTAAGATTTCTCCACCAATTCCCAATGGATATTAGAATCATTTTAGTAGATAATCTTATGTCCTAGATGGACCCATTTGGACATAGTAACAATAAATGGAAAAGCTGAAGCATCTTCTATCAAGCATAAGCCATCCCCGACACCATGTGCAATTTCGATGCCATCACCAAACTATGCAGGACCCCCGGGACACTAACAACCACTCTACCCTCAGCAATATGAGTGAAGGTTTACCAATAGAAATTAGTTTGAGAAATGAAGAAATAATTTCTATTCATTCCATAATGACCATGTCTGTGGCTGCATCATATCCTCCATGAATTGAAACATTAGCTAGGTACAATAGGCAAAGTAAGATGATGAAATTGGTATCTATGACGATCCAAATTATTTTACCTACCAATGGATACTGTGACACATAATCTAAGAGTTATTTATCTTCAAGGATCTCCATAAAAAATGATGGATTCTAAAAAACTTATGTTAGGTACACCGCCAACAAAAGTGGTGTATGTCTCCACAATAGACCAAAGAGAGGAAGAAGAGTGGAGAATATTCACCCTCAAAAAATATAAAAAATTGGATAGTTAGATGACTTGTAAAATAGTTATCCAAGCTCATGGAATCCTCTAGGTATAGTTGAAGCAACCAAACAAACCCCTAATAGATCTTGATGCAACACATCCATCATCCTCAGTCCAACAACCCTCTAAGATCAGAAAATGTTGTAAGCAAGAGAATAAAGATGAGCCTACACAAAATCTGAAACTGGTGTTGACACTATCATACATCATGCCAGAAGACTTGAATGAATGGGGACCACCTTGCCAAACGGGACGACACGTACCACCCTACCAAGCATCTCAACTAGTAATAAAAGTAAGAAAGAATTATTGTCAGATCAAGAACCGATATTTAACTCTATTAATTTCAATCACTTTATTGACCCCTTATTTGGGGGATATTGTTGCCACAAAATCGAATTATTCACATCCAACTAGGGAGTTATAGCAAGAGGCCATAGAGACCGAGGGTTTCTAATAAATCAACATCGTGGCCGAAGTCAAATTCCCAACCACACATTAAAGCAAATGATTAATGTTGCGGAATCTCATAGAAGAAAAATCCATCATACACAACAGGAACCAGGGTGTTTCTTTACCCCTCCCAGATGAAATCCAAGACATGTAATTTTGGAGTATCTGTTGGAGAAAGAGTATAATTATAATCACCCAAGGCATTTCGGAAAACCAGTTTATCTAATCACAAATTGCACTGTAGCATCATCAGATCCTTTCATACATGCCTGACCATCACTGTCCAAAACGTAGGCCCCCATTGCACCAATGAAAGAGAATCCCTATCCTGGGATGTGCCAGCCTTTAGGGACAAATATGATATTCTAAAGCATCTAGCCTCATTACCAGTAATGTTATTGATCCTGGATGCTATGAATATGTCAGAATATATTTGGTAGATTCTCATTGAAGCATTATTATGTCCTTCGGCATTTGTGGATGATGTAGCAACATCCAAAGTCAATCATACATAGACCAACCTCACAGAATGCCACGTTTTCACATCCTTCATAGACTAGGATGAAGATTCCATCATGAAGGGAAACATCATACCCTTATATGTGTCTGGTATGATAAGTGGATTTGATGTTTGGAAAAGTTTCATTGACAATGGATATGGATATATCCTCTTCCCACTATGAACACTTCGTCGGTTGGGCTATGATTTGGAAATTTTGACACCCTACACCAAAACTATACTGGGATGTGAAAAAAGTGCGAAGATTTTTTTAAAAAAAATCAATCTTTAAATTTTTCTTGGAGACCTTGTTTCTGACTCTTTATTTCTTGTATTGTGTAATAATATGGCCTTCAAAGTCATATTGGGGAGGCCCTATTTGAATCAACATGCTACAATTCGATCATCGTACAATCAGTGCCTCAAATATTGCACTAATGGGGAAAATGAGGCATTTCATGCAGATAAGTACCCATTCAAATCATGTGAGTAAAATTAAATCGATAGGGGGATCTATGTACTAAAAGGGAAGAAATATTTATCTAATAAAGATTGATGGATCACTACACCATATAGATTTGTAATGGATCCTTCCAATCCATCAATCAAATTGGGAAGGAAAATTTATTTCCCATCAATCAAGTTGAGTGCATAAGATCATTCTCATATGTGGAATCAGCCATCTCCATGATATTTTATATGGTTACCATGTCCAAGGATGTTGAAAAGTTCTTTTACCCCTATAATGATGGTGAAGGCTCAAATAAAAATGCTCTCAACCCAACATTTTGGCCCCAAATAATTAATTCCTTACTAACTAAGGAAAAAGAGTATGTGAGGTCACTAAATGAAAAAGAGAAACTCCTCCACCACTTATTCCATAATCTATAGAAAATTCCCCATAGAAAGTCGTCTGGAAATTAGTTGTTTCTGTTTCCAGAAATGAGATTTCTGATTCCTCGCCTAGTGATGGGGATTTCATCTCAATAATAGACTCCCCATTTGAAGAGGAAGATGTAAATGAAGAGGATCAAAATAAAGATTAATAAGAATAAGATCTCAAAGATTCCCCTCTCTCATTCGAAGAAGGCATCTCCACCACATTTGATTAACATAGGGAGATAAAAATGGGCACCAAAGATGACTCAATTCCCACTCTGGTTAGTATGGATATTTCATTCGAGGAGAAAGAGGAATATACCACCTTTATAAAGAATAATAAATTTTTTTTCTGGAACAACATATAAATGCTAGGCCTCGATCCTGAGGTCACCACATATCACCTAGGCCTGGCAGAAGTACATCGTGTTAACAATCAGGATTCTGGAAGGACCCACCACACAAATTCACCCATAATAGGTGATGAAAATGATAAAATAATCAACTATAACATCATTTGGGAAGTCCAATATCTGATGAATCTAGAAAAAGTAGTCCATGTCAAAAAGAAGAATGGACATATCTAAATTTTCATTGGCTTCAGGGAATGAAATTGGTACTGCCTCAATGACGATATGTCGTTCTCGGTCACATATATTTGGATTGATATGACTACAAGATAAGAAGTCCTCTCTCTAATGGATGGCTATCTAGATAAGATGAATAATAAACTGCTTTATGTACTCCACATGGAGTATGATTCTATAAGGTGATCCCCTTTTGGTGTGAAATATGTCGCTGCTACACATCTGGGCACCGTGCATCACATTTTCAATCCATTCCTAAGAAAATTAATTGATTTATACATCGATGACCTAGACATTATATAAAAAAAGTGATGAAACCAACTAACTAATCATCAAATATTCTTTAATAAAATTTGATAGCATTGTATAAAGATGAATCCCCTAAAGTTTTCTTTCAGAATTACTTCCAGAATATTATTCGGCTTTGGCATATTTCATCATGGCATTGAAGTGGTCCCTGAGAATAAAAAATCTATCCAAGGCACGTTATCCCCTTGAAACCTCATTGAGTTGAGTGGTCTCTAGGGGAACCATGAATAAATTTTATGGTGTTGTCGAGCGCGTCAAATTAGATGATTAATTTTAACAAGAATTTTTGCAGTATAGTAACAACCCTAAGTCGTCTCTCGAAAGTGAAATTGATCTTTAATTAAAACAAATGATGTTCTCATTAAAAAATTGAAAGGGGAATGGGGTTTTATAAAATATTGGTTTTGTTTCTTTAAGAACAGAAATTGAATTTATATTACTACTGAAAGAAACCGGTTCGATAAATAGTGATCAACCCAAGAAAGTGTCCATTGATGCTCAATCGGTCATTACATTCAAGGGAAAGGGAAGGATTATTGATTCCATGATTTTATCCATACTGATACCAGTAATTGTATGTGAGTTATTACTAGGTTACCACCTAGTACTTTATTGGTCAATGATATTGATTATCGACAACCACTCAAAATCAACAAACATTAATCAATTTAATAAAATGTAACCAAATCAAGGCATCACATCAACAACGTGATGAGATGAAAAGATTTGTTTCAATGAAAAAAATATTCTGCAAGACAATAACAAGAATATTTATAGGTACATGGTCCTGGATTTTATCAACTGATTCAATCCATTTTCACACTCATAAAAGAAAGGGGTGAGAAAAAGAGGCAACCACAATCAAATAATCACAAGATCCAGGTTATGCATGAAAGCATGTGGATTCTTGTTCCTTTGATTTGTTTTTGATCATACCCGAATAAATACAAATTTAGAAGGTATAAATGAATAAAAATTGACAAAAACATGGAAATAAATTTCCTTATGAATATTAAATGTTTGGATCTTGGGATTACAACAAAGGACACTCCCCAAATTGTCCACTAAAAGGTTTAGAAGTACATGAGGGAGAAGAGAACATAATTTGTTGTAGAGTGATCCCCAATTAGACTAAACTTCATCCATGGTCGGGAATCATATATAATTAGGTGGAGGAATGATTTTATGGCAATTTAAACTCGTATTTCAACATAAATTCATCATGTATCAAAAGGGCCAGGTGCCTATTCAAGGCATAATTTTTAATCCATAATTATCCGGCTGGTTGTCTGAACAATTCGTGTGAAAATGACATGATATATGGTAGAGAGTCGGGGCTCCACGTTATCGGTCCAATGGATGTGGAATCAGGCCAATTTTATCTCCTAGGCCCGAGTTATGACCCAAATATAAAAGGGTGGTCCAATCATGCCCGCACAAAATATTTTCACATTGTGGGCCTATTTTGGGCCACAAAATGGAAGAATTGGGATTCTTGATATTATGGAGAAATGCATCCCACATTTTTTTTCACTCATACACCAATTTATAGCCCAATTGGTTGCACAGATTATCCACAATATAAATTATTGTCCACATGCATGCTTGGGCTCTCACGCAGTTTGGCCCATTTTGCATGAACTCCATCACGAGCTCTACAAATCACTTCCTCCTACACTGTAAACACCAAAACAAGTAAAACATCCAAATTAAACTGTTATAAACATTAATTCTTTGATCAAAAAATTAGTTTCAATTTATTATTGTATTTTTAATATTTATTAGAAAACCAATTTCAAACAACAGTTTCTAGGTGGATTTGAATACTGAATAACTATGCGATCACACCCCCACACCTAAACATTTGCACTCGTGGGAAATGAAACATATCCAAAAATTATTCATGTATATATTAATAACATTATTATGTTTTAACATTTGAGGAAATTTAAATTCAATAAGATAATGTAATTAATGCACAAACCACACCAAGGAGTTCATCCTAGTGAAAATGAAAAAAATATGTCCCACAAATCTTATCAAAATAAAATTAAAAGAGATTAATGATACTAAATTAATCATGAAATTAAAAATTCAACCATTAAACTATCTCTACATTTGTGTGTGTGTGTGTGAAAAACATTCAATACTACTCATTCCACTTTCTATCCAATAAATATCAGTTATTTTAACATTATTCCGCTTAAAAGGTTTTTTCCACCAATCCTTCCGAACATCCTCTGAAATCATATTTCAAAACCCACTCACATAAGAACTCCATAATGTCAAACCATAAGCTATCTACCTATATATCCCCATATGTTTTACAATTTATCACTCCCTCATTTACTAGTTTTGTTTTTTTTAGAATTTTCTTTTTGAACAAATCTCACACATATCTCCAAACCCTTATTTGATCTCCTCACGACACTAATTGTAACATTTATAACAAGATAAAAGTTTTAGGAGGAGTGGTTTTTGACTTTCCGAAGACAGAACCCATTTTTTTAAATTCTTATTAAGGGTGTGCAATAGTAGGATATCTGGTACACACACATTGTTAAATCCAGTACAGTAATGAAATAGATCGGATGAAGAACGAATGAATGTAAATATCATTTTAAGCTAGAAAAATTAACCAAAAATATATTTACATAATAATATAAATGAAATATTCACACACTATGGTTTGGTGCAAAAATGTGTTGAGATATTAGTGTCATTGTTTTCCCAAAAACTACTCACACAAGGGGCATCAATCATCTCAAAGGATTCACATAGATACAACCATTTACATTATTGACAGAAAACAAATACACTAAAAATCACTCCATAATGTTAAATACATACAAATATTTATTCCATAATAGAGATTGGATTCATCAAATGTTAAAAGAAAATGGACTCAAACGTTTCAACATGAATTTTTATTATGTTTCATCATATGGTGACCATAATTGGGGCATAAAAACACCATAAAGAAGGAGAAAAAGAAAACAAAGAAGGAATACAATGAAAATCCTAATAAACCTAGAAATATGGGGAAAAGTGAAAATGCCATAAGGAAGGAAAAAAAGGAAAGAATGGAGAAATACAATAAAAATCATAATGAACCCAAAAAGATGGGGAAAACTGAAAATATCCTAAAGAAGACAAAAAATAGATGAATAAAGAAAGATGATGATAATACTAATGATCTGTGGAATTTATCCACCCCCACCCACCTATAATGTCTAGTTTCCACACTTTAAAATTTGAGAATGTGATAAGTAAGGATAAAACATGGTGTGTTTCACTATTTTGTTGCTTTTAGAAGGTGGATTTCCTCCACTGGATTTATTAAAAGTACTCATAGAAGTGATTAAGCCACTACCCATTAATGGTAAGACTTCATCCACTCTGCTCATGAAAAATCTGTATTACACCAAAAGGGTAAACAATAGAAATAGTATAAGGACTGAGCCATTAGAAATGAAGATTACCTGGGTGGAGCATTATCCTGGAATAATACATGAGGACCTTCTGCCCAAAATGGAACATCAGCTGATGAATCATGATATAATGGATAGAATTTTCCATCTCCTTATATATTTGGGTGTTCACATATGCGTCACATCAAATTTCATCCAACTTGTGAATTTTTAGCTTCCTCTTCTCAGCTGCATCTGAAAGATTCATATTACATTGCATCACAGCCCAATATACATGGTGTTCTCCCTCCATTTGGATGTGACAAGACCTTCCAAACACAATTCTATATGTTTAAATTATGATTTGGGTTTTAAATTCTATAAGGTAGGACCAAAGTGCATCATACAACTGAAAAATCCAATATTTCCTATTGGGTTTACCATTTTTCCAAGATTCTCTTAACATATCGATTTGATATTTCGGCTTGTCTGTTAGTTTGGGGAAGATATCTAGTGGAGACATTATGATCAAAATAATACTTAGAAATTTTTTTTTTCATGTTGGGATTTAAAAAATGCTAACTCTATTCACTAATGATGAATATTGTCAAACCAAATTGACTAAGAATTTGGTACCTCACAAAATCAACAACAAATCAAGAGTCATCAGTCCTAGTATAATTTTCTTCCAATCATTAAGATATGTAGTCAACATCTAACAAGATGTACATGAAGCCAATAGAATTTGGAAAAGTACCTATGAATTCCATTCCCCAGGAATCAATAATTTCAAAAAATAACATGGGTTGTTGGGGCATTTCATTCCTCTTGGAGATATTCTCTATGAATTTACAATGACTACATGACTTGAAAAATATATGGGCATCCAAATAAAGTGTTGGAAAATAATTTCTTGAGTCAAGGACCGTTTGAGTTTTTTGTTGAGAGACAATGTGTTCCACACAAGCCAAATTGTGACGGAAGGTCAAAACAGAGGTGAACTCATCGTTAGGGACACACCGATGAACTACTTGGTCACCAAAAATTCTCCAAAAATAAGGGTTATCCAAAATTTACAACTGAGAATCATGGTTAAATCTCTAGGATTGTAAAGTGATGAAATATATGGGGACCCTAGTTGTTTCTAGAAAAATCCCAATGTCTGTATACTAGGGGTTAAGGTTCACAACATCACAAATGTTCTCATGAGGGAAGAATTCTCTAATGGGGATGGGTGAGTCATCATGGTGGTCTAGTAGTGGAGAAATCCTACTAACGTGGTCATGTACAACATTAAATACTCCCCTATTATCTCTAATGTCAAGGTCAAACTCTTGGAGGAGAAGCACCCATCGTATAAGGTGGGGCTTAGCATCCTGAATCATTAATATAAATCAAAGGGCAACATGATTAGAAAACACTATCATTTTTTACCCAAGAACATATGAACGAAATTTTTCTGAGGAAAATAAAATATAAAGGATTTGTTTTTTAGTGGTTGTGTAGTTTACCTGGGAAAGTTCAAGGGTATATGAGGAATACACAATGACATGAGGTGCGTTCTCAACCATTTGTAATAAAACTGCCCCAACTGCAAAGTTAGAGGCATCACACATAAACATGAAAGAGATATCCCACATTAGTTGTTGGAAGATGAGAGGTGATGTGGGATTCCTTTTTAGTGAATTGAATGCATCCTCTTAATTTTTATCAAACACAAAATCAGAATCATTTTCAATAATAAGGAAAATGGATGTGGAATCTTACAAAATACTGTAATGAATCGGTAGTAAAAACCAGCATGACCCAATAACGATCACAACTCACGCACACGTTTTAGATATGGAAGGGTTGAAATGAATTCATTTTTATATTTACCAACTTGAATTCCCTTATTTTAAATGACATTCCTAGGAACTATCCCCCACTCAGCCATAAAATTCATTTCTCATAATTTAAAACTGTAACTTTTTCAATGCAGCGGTGGAGGACAGAACTTATGTGTTCCAAACAATCATTAAAAGAATAAGCATATACCATGAAATCATCCATAATGACTTCCATAAAACTCTCAAGGTACTTAGAAAAAAACTCATCATACATTGTTGAAAATAACCAGGAGCATTACATAGACCGAATGACATCCTTCTGTATTCAAATGTAGCGAATGGACACTTAAATTTTGTCTTTTCATGATCCTCAAGGGCTATATGAATTTTAAAACAACTAGAATATCTATCATGTAATCAATAATTGGAAGTAATATCCAATCATTCTAATATTTAGTTATTGAAAGGTAGAGAAAAGTGGTCTATCCACATGGTTTGATTCAGTCGACGGTAGTCAATATAGACTCACCAATTGTTTTTCATGCGTGTTGGAACCAATTCATTCCTTCCATTTGACACAACTATTATTCTTATTTTTTTTCACAATTATTACTAGGATAGCTCATTTATTATTAAATATAGGATAAATTTTCCCCGTAATAAGTAATTTACTAACATCCAATTATACCACATCAAGGAGAGGGGGATGAAACATGCTTTTAGATTCTCCTATGGGCATAGCCTCATCACCCAAAAGTATATGGTACATACAAATAGATGGGCTAGTCCTATGAATATCAACAAATTTTCATCCAATTGCCATTTTTACACTCTCTCAAAAGGTTGATAACATTCAATTCATGTTGAGGAGAGAGGTTTTAGGAAACAATGATAGACTATTGTTCAATACCCTCAAGATATTCATATTCTAAATTAGAAGGAATTTTTTTAGGATCTAACACTGGTGGTTTCTGGATAGAGGGAGGGTTTTTAGGGGTAGTGAGGTCTATGAAACTAGCTATCTGCTAATGTTTATTCTCTATGGATAGATGATCTATTGAAATGATATTTTGGGGATCATAGATAGTCATAGGTACCTCAAAATTAACACACTCGTCAATTAAAGAACAAAATTTTGACATTTGAAACCCACACAACACTCAAAACATTAATAAAAAATCAAGTCATCTATTGGTGTAACAGAGGAAAATGAATCCATGTATGGGTTGAATAGGGAATTGTATGTGTGTGAATCATTTGAGATTACATCCAATGAATATACATGAAGTGTGGAGTGCTCTTCAACGAGGTGTTTCATAGCCTCATGTATGTTAAAATGTACCTTTTCTCTAACAAACTCCATGGATAGCATACCATTTTGAACGTTGATGATTCTCGTTGATGTTTTGAGGAATGGCTTACCATGTGTGAGAGGAGCATGTCCTTGGGTTCAGGTATCGTCCATCTCAAGAATATAGATATCAGTGGGGAAGATGAGATTCTTCACTCTTACAAGGACACCCTCAATCACTCATATTGGAAGTGTAGTACTCCAAATTTCAAGTTGTACGACAATGCCCGTTGGTTGAATCTCTCCAACCTATAGAGAAGTGTACACAGAGTGATGAATTACAATAATGGAAGACCCTAAATCTATAATATCATTGGAAAAGATGGTATCCCCTATGGTACACGATATAGTGAATGTGCCTAGATCCTTTCATTTTGTTGGCATTGCTGGATAAATTAAAGCTGAGACTTTCCTTCCCATGTTGACTCTCTCATTACCCTCTAGTCTCCTCTATGGGTGAAAATATCTTTTATAATTTTGGTAGGCTGAGGGATTTTTTTAGCTACATCCAATAGAGGAATGTTAACATGTTCCTTTCTAAATGTATCCATTATTTCATTATCAATATCCTTATAAAAATTCATCAAATATTTAGAGTCATTGGGTGGAAGGAAGAGGAATGGATTGTTCATTTTATTAATAAATGATAAATCGATTACCCTTTTTATCTTGTGTCTCATTACATAATATTCATGAGGTTTGGGAAAGGGATTTCAAACATGGAGAACATACCTATTTTATAGAATCGGTAGAAGGAGAGACTTCTTTATCACTATGAAATGTCACTACAGAAACATGACCTTTGTCCTTCGGATTGGAAATGGGATGGGATGGTAGTCATCTAGAACATTGCATCTTAAGCTCGTTAATGGTGTATGCTAATTTCCCCACATGAAGTATGTAGGTATTGAATAGATGATTGTGTGGTTTGTTAGAACTGGAGGTTTTGGCTTCAATTTTCTCCACCATGTCCTTAAGGCATGGTTCACATTTTGGAGGCAGAGGGGGATTATTTTGAGAAGTTGAAGGATAAGAAGGTTTCATAACTTGTCCATGTTAATACCAGTTATTCATGGGGTGGTAGGAGTCTCCTCCTTGTTGGTATTGGGGTTGTGCTTGCCACCATAATTTGGATTTATCCTAAATTGTTCTTTCATGGATGGAGGTGCTTGTTGGAATGGGTGCCATCGAAACACGACTACACAAGACTCGGGTGAATCTTGTACTTGTTTTAATTGGTTAGAAAATTGAGTATTGTTAGAACAAAAACTACATTGTAATGGAACACAAGAATATTGTGACTTACCAAGTTCTTGATCTAATTGCCTTAGAAGGGTATGCATCTCATCAAACCTGTAATCTACCTTTTTTCTCGACATGAATGACATACCTCAGGAACTCCTCGAGTTGGTTCAATAGCTCGTGTACCAAATTATTATGCATTTTGAGCCATGTTGGCTATTAAGTCACAAGAAGCAGAATGAGTATTATCATCCAAGGAACCAGCTGCCGCTGCATCAATCATTCCACAATTGATGTGGATAAGTCCCTCATAGATGTATTGGATTAATAGCATTTTACTAATCTGTGGGTGGGGGAATCATGAGCAGAGTCGTTTGAATCTCTCTTAGTATTCATGTATGGTCTCTACTAGTGATTGTCTTACGCCATAGATTTATTTCCTAATCGATATTGTTCAGATGGAAGGGAAGAAAATATCTATTAATAGTCTTTTCAGGTCATTCCATCCCCCCATTGTGATAGGAAAAGATTATATCGAATCTTTTACTACACCATCATTGGAGAAATGGAAGGCCCTAAATTTAATTTAGTCCTCATAGACAATTTGGGGTTTCATTGTGGAGAACACTATGTGAAACTCTTTAAGGTGTTTATGAGGGTCCTCATCAGAAAGACCATGGAATTTGGGAATTGGGTGGATGAGGCCTGATCTCAGCTCAACGATGGATGCTTCCAAGGGATATTGGATGTACGTAGGTTGGAACTCCACATCTAGGGTGGTCAGTTCTTTTATGGTTTGATTATTTGCTGCCATGTTTTCATGAGATTGATTGGGTTCAATATTTTTTATAGTTTTTGACCACTTCAGGTTCCAACAGGGGTTCCTTAGTGTTCCTATATTGACCTTCTCTATATGCCTTGAATTTTGTGTGAATTGTCTTTTCAATTTCTGGGTCAAAGTCACATAGTTTTTCTTTTTCAGATCATGTCATGCAATTAAGTTGTGATGTTTTTTTTATTAAAAATGGATAAAATCAGTTAAGAAGGGTTGAAGTAGAATAGAATGTTATAATACAGAATTATAAAAAGATACAGAGAAGAATAATAGAGAGATATATACAAAGAACACCCAAAACAACACAAAATAGAAATAGAAATCCAAAACAAAAACAATCAAATGGGGGTGGGGTATATAATGGAGTTCTAATTCAAAAGTAAAAAAATAAATAAAACAAAATAAAAAATAATGATCTTGGATCCCTGCCAATGATGCTGAAATTTGATCGTGCAGCCGAGCACCTCAAATTAGATGTTTAATTTTAAATTGAATTTCTGCAGTATAGCTGCAAACCTAGGTCATCTCCTGATGAAGCCTTAGATCATTAATTACAAAATGATGTTCAGATTAAGTAACTAAAAGGAGAATTTATTTTATAAAACAAGTGTTTTTTTTCTATAAGAATACAAATTGAAGGTATATTACTACATAAAGAAACCGGTAGGAGAAATCTTGATAAATCGAGGTATGTGTCCCTATATGCCCAATCCATCAGTGCTCTCAAGGGAAAGGGAAGGCTCATTGATTCCTTGATTTTATACAGACTAAAACCAGTAATGGAATGATATTTCTAACTAGGTTACCACCAAGTATTTGATAGATCAATGAAATTGATTATTCAAAACTACTAAAAATCAACAATCATGAATCGATGTAAAAAACGAAACAAAATAAGGCGTCACATCAACAACATGCTGAGATGACCAGATTTGTGTCAATTATAAAAATATTCCATAAGACAAGAATATTCATATTCATAGGATCAATCCCCTATATTTTATGAATCGACACAATCCATTTTCACACTCATTAAAGGGAGAGGTGTGAAAAGAGGCAACTGCACTCAAATCATCACAAGATCCCGGTAATGCATAGAAGCATGTGGATTCTTGTTCCATTGATATTTATTTGATCATACTACAATAAACAAAAATTTAGAAGGTAGAAATGAATAATAATAGTCACCAAACCTGGAAATCAATTTCTTTATAAATATTGCAGGTGTGGAGCTCGGGATTACAACAAAGGACACTCCCCCAATTAATCACTATGAGGTTTAGAAATACATGAGGGAGAAGAGAAATAAAATGGGTGTAGTGATCTCTCCCATTGGACTAAACTTCAACAATGTTCATGAAACATAGATAATGATGGGGAAGAGTGATTTTATGGGAAATTTACATCCACATTTCCACATTATGTGTTCAACTATCCAAAGGTCTAGGTGACTATTCAAGGAATATTTTTTACTCCATTTTATCTGGATGGTAGTCTAAACAAAAAAGCTGGAAAATGTTTTGAAATTTAATGGGGAGTCTAGGCTTCGTGATAGATGTCTAAGAGAGATTAAATCAGCCAAATTGGATCTCTTAGACACGTGTTATGGCCCAAATACAGAATGGTGGTCCAATCTAGCCCGCCATGAATATTTTCATATTGTGGGCCTATATTGGGCCTCAAAATAGATGAATTGGGCTTCATGATCTTCTAGAGAAATGTATCCCACAATTCATTTCACCAATACATCCTTTTATAGCCCAATCAGATGCATGAATTATCCACGAACCAAATAATTCCCACATGCATGCTTGGGATCTCGCGATGTTTAGCCCATTTTGCTAGAATTACATCACAAGATCTCCAAATCACCTCCTCCAAAAATGTAAACACCAAAACAAGTAAAATTAACTTATTAAACACTCATAAACAATAATTCATTGATTCAAACATAATGTTCTATTTATTATTATATTTGTAATATTCATTAAAAACAGGTTTAAAAAAATAGTGTAAGGGTGGATTTGAATAGTGAATCGCAATATGATCAACATTCGGTATTTTATATCCATATTTGCATGTAAATTTATTCTATAATATGGTTTATGAAGAAAGGGGTCACATAATAGTTGTTTAATTATAGTCACGAACCTATTGACAATGTGAAAAGTTATTTCCTAAGACCAAAAGTGCTGATGTCACTAGTAGAGGGATGACCACTAATTTTTTACAAACCTGCCATAGAATGGTCACTAAGGGATTTCCTCTCATAGAAGAATGATGTTGGCTTTAAAAATAATATATATTACCTCAGTTGAATAATTATTCATGTTGAGACACAATATTCCAGAATCGAAAATAACTACCTAGCCCTATTTTTTGTTTAGAAACACCAATATTACCTGTAGCACCACGATTACCATATGGTATCTTTCGGAAATCTGCTCAAGTATACACTCATCCATCCTATGTTATATGGACAACTATAATGGTGGGACCTATTCCTTTAGTAGTTTAACTTATGTTATGTACCCCAAAAATACATTAATGTGTTGACCAAACTAGATTTCCTAGAAGATAACCATTTGGTACTAATCACCCCATTGGATACTAAACATCCTGATGAAGAAGAATTCATTACCCAAGAAGGCCCCCGGGCAAGGGAATAGTTTTTCTATAATCTTTATAAGGAAATGTTTGGAGGACCCCAAGATTAACAATGTTGGTATGGGAGTAATAGTCATATCTTCATAAAATTACATTTTTCCTTACTCCTTCTTACATTCTAGTGGGTCAAAAATAATAAAGTTGAATTCTAGGCCCTTGTTACAGACTGGGAGCTAGCACTTCATGAAAGAGTCGAACGCCTGAAGATATAAGGTGATTTATAGATGACGATCAAGCAGAACATTTATGAATAAGACAATAAGAATGAAGTATTTCTTCCTGTGATGAACTATGTTCGGGAGCTAAAGGTAGAATTCCCATAAGAACCAACACTGAGTTATGTCCCATGTTTATAAATTTATCATGCTTATGCATTGAAAAATGCAGAAAAAAACCTGACTAATCCCAACTGGGATGAAATAGTCATCAATATTTCCCATCATCCGAAGATATTGTTGTTTATTCTAAAAAACATGATAGAGATTTAGGATATTAAACCATTCCTAATCCATGTGGTCACACCAAAATCTAGGTGAATCCCATTGAAAATTAACTCTGTAGTGGGTAACTACCACTAGATACGGTTGGAAGTGAATAGATCTGACGATGGGAAATCGTTTGTGTTTTTTTAAATGGTGCAAACCATGAAAAGTTTATCTATAAGTGGTCCCATAACGAAGTACTTCTCTGGTTCATCGATGGTGATGATACTACTGCCATCATGAATGAATTCAATGTTGGTACTTGTGGAGCACACCAATATGAAACCAAACTCTCTCCTCAAATTTGATGGATTGGATACGGTTGGCCCACCATGATACTTGATTGGGCCACATTCCCCAAGAACTGCCATCGCTACAATGTTCATGCCAATTTCATCCACCAACCCATGGAACTACTTCACACAACTAAGAACTACTAGTTATTTTATGTATGAGGTATGGATGTCATGGGACCATACTTTCCCACCATAACCAAACAATTCAAGTTTATTCTCACAACAATTGACTTCTTCTACAAATGGAATAAGACTATATTCCTTAAAGTGGTCAGGGAAAGAATCATTGAAAATAATGTGAAAGCGATCATCCTTATAAGATTTGGAGTCCCTCATAGAATACTTATGGACAATAACACCAACTTCTAGTCTCTTGTGTTGGAAATGTAATTCCAGGAATATAGAATAAGAGCAAAGCATTCATCCTACAACCATGCAGCAGCCAACAGGCAGATAGAGGATTTCAATAAGACTATATCCCACATACAATAGAATATGGTAGACAATTACGAAAAATCATATCCAGATAAGATCCTCCATGATTTATGGACTTATTGGACCACAATATGCACTACTACCCAGGAAACCCAAAACAAACTACAATATAGGACATAAGCCATTTTTCGCATCGATGTTCAAGTACGATCACTATGCATTGCCGTTGGAGTTCAACTATCTTTGGATTAGATGTTAAATAAATTGTTTAATGAGTTTAATAGAAAAAGATGATTAAATATTTCAAAAATTTCATAATTTATAAAAGTAGCAATATCAAATGGAACGAGCCTTCAACAAAAAGTTTAACCTTCGGTATTTCCTCAAAGGTGATATGTGGTTTGTCCTCAGAACCCCGATGAAACTCAGGAAGAAACCCCTATTGGTTTATCCAAGATGCAATGGACCATATGGTATATATAAGGAGTACCCCAATAGAGAATATTCCTTGATATTCATGGATGGAAAACTCATCACATCTCCCACCATTGCAAGGTTTCTAAAGAAATACATCTCATAAAAGTGACCCATAAAACGTCCTATCTATAGGACATAAAACTTTAGAGAAACATCTACATCCTTATCACATGATGTTAAACTGCATGAAAAAATCGTCTTATATGATTGACGTTAAACTATATAGTGACATAAAATAATCCAGTTATAGGAAGTAAAACTACCTAGAAACTTCTTCATCCTTACAATAGGAAATTAAACTATAAGGCCAAAATCATCATATCCGCATGAAGATAAACTACCTAGAATCATTGTCCAAATTTGAAGACGTTAATCTATATTGTAGGTATTGTGTTCTAACTTAGAATCTATTGCGTATAAGTAACATTCATGCGACGAAAATATAGCAATTACCTCCCCCTTTCTATGCATGAATCAGACCAATGGAGGAAGGGAATTATATAACAATTTGTGGCATGATTCTCATTCATCAGTGGGATACGTAGTGATCCGTAGACCCTCAATCGTGGCTCTACCATCACATTAAAATGAAGTCACTATATTTACCCTCTATCAACCCATACTCCATGGGAAATCTCAATCTTTCATTATTTCACACATCGAGTATAACTCACACGAGATTAGGATCATCATTTAGGTTTCCATTGCATAATTAAATCATATTTGATTATGAGTTACTTGGAACCCATAGAGGATGAAACCAAAATAACCCTCCCTACACCTATGCATGATCACTATCTGTTCAGGGAGAATATTGTGTGCAGAACAATGTATGGATTAATTCATTCACATGAAGATATGTAGTGTCACACAGATTTAATATCGTGGTCCATACACCAATCAATGGAAATATCCATCTCGTTTCCCTACACATTGAACATACCTCTATAGGAAACCTTTATAACTATGTATGGGTTCATTAAAGCCCATGCAGGATACGTAGTGATGTTGTGATCATCTATCTTGGCCCAACCACTAGCACCAGATAAAATAACCCCCTCATGGTGTATGGACTGTACATATACATGGTGGTAATTCATTGAACTATGTGTGGATTGATCCCTATCTCATCGAGATAAGAGGTGATAGTCAAATCCTAGGTTTTGGACCTAGCCTCAAAATGGATATAATTCACATTAGTTTTCCTCCATCCTAACCTTATGACGTTAAACTGCATGGAGTCTTCTAGAACTACATATGGATTGATTCCTATCTCAATGGGATATATAGTGATGCTCAGATCTCACATCCTTTATTATTCATCATATAAAATGTCTTCCCCTCCAGTGGCATGGACCAAACCATTAGAGGGAGGATATGCCCAGAACTGCATGTGGCTTGATTCATGCCCATGTAGGATATGTAGTGACACCATTACCCCATATCTCAGTCCAGTGACTATGAAAAATTATGCCCCATTTTTCTTTGTACGTGTCAGACCTATGTAGGGAATTATTTTCTAGAACTAAGTGTGGATTTATTGTAACCATAGAATAATATGTATTGATGCCTGGATCCTCAATCTTTTTCCAGCCGCCATATTAAAAAAAGGAAAATGAACATTCCTTTTTGTATAGGTCAGATTTTCTCTAGGGAATCCAGGAAAGGTCCTAACCACATGACCTTAAACTACTAGATTTTAGAAGAATCATGTGTGGCCCGATTCATGGTATAATGAGATCCCAAACATGCCCCCACTTATCTATAAAAAAATGAAAAGAGATGAAGGAAATTCCATGTCTGAATTACGACACCCAGAATGATTCAAAAAATCATGCATCCCTCGACATATCAGTCTGATATATATAGAAGCATCAGTAGTTCATGGGTAATCATGGTCTGGATATTTCTAATTTTGTCAGACACATATTTCATGTTCTTCAAACATCATACATTGGAAATTTTGGGGTCCCCATAATTATTCATGGCTATTATAGATTGAATTTCAGTCTTTTACAAACAACTTTATTTTACTATGCACATCATGCCACAATGGCTCTAAACATTTTTCCCACAATAACGGCCTATTAATTAATGGAAAATTCATCCATATGAGAGGCTTTTCCTATTTCTATAGACCCAATGGTATCCATGACCCGGGTCATTCATACTGATCCAAGGGCCCCTTGGGACTGTAGTTTACACCTTATATCGTTGCTCATGTCTAAGGAATAACAAAATATCCCAACCCTGATTTGATCAATTCATTTTAGGATCTTTATGAAAAATTTCCTCCAAAACACTATGGTAAATTATGATGCCAACATACATACCACATGATGCTAAACTACAAGGGCAGAAGTGTCTTGAATTCATGACATTATACTTCACTGTACAATGGTATTTCTTATAATTTTATCATGGCTTGTCCTCCTCAAAAAATCCCTCTTCTTCCTGTATCTAGGTAGACCTCCATAAAGAATATTCATTGGGAATACTACATGATTCGATTACTCCCTGATTGATGTGTGGTAGACCTGAATACTATGATATGGACTCATCGACTGAATGTATTGAAATTTATCCTTCTCTACGCCAAAATTGAGTCATGAATGATAGTCCCCCGAAAATTTATACTTATAGGGATACATAAGGGTTATCATATTTCACTTCTTTAATTTTAGGATTACACTACATCCAACCCACATAACAATCAATTTTTTAAAATTCATCCTTGTTAAAGGGAATTAGACATCAAAATGATTGTCTAAACATAAAATTCTCCATTATAGTGACTCTTCCATTCTTAATTGGTGATATGAAATCCATAAAATGTATTTTTTCTCACAGAGATTATAGCCCACATGAGCTTAGGGACCTCAGCAGGAGATCCTATTTGATGTCATGGAAAATCTGTCTACAATGTTTGACCTATCTATAGGACCCTAAATGTCACGTTATAGTTCCCCTAATTATAAATAACACCAGGTCCTTGTCGCATGACAATAAACAACATGGGACTACAATGATGGAACAAATGCCTCATCATCTATATGATACAGATATATGAAGGGGATTGCATGATTTCTTGGGTGAATCACAGCCTGTATGTTTTAATATATTTGGATACACTCTTTCCCACATCAAAATCCATTATTTGAGTAATCTATGATCCCCAAAACCCTCTATTCCTATCGGATATGGATGGACAGTGTCCTAAATACAATGTCCTTTGGCTATTAACATCATGCATAATAGCTCTACTAATGTTTCCTAAAAAACGGCTCTCAATCAAAGGTAAATTCATCTTCACGAGATTCCTCTCCTACCTCAATATTAAAAATAGCTCCCCTGCCCTCATGATATTAGTCCTGATTCAAGAAAACTCAATGTCATGGTGTACGTTATCTTTCCTACCCACTTATAGGATATATCAAAACATCCTGGCCCGATTCCACTCTGATCTCTCAAGGCCTCTATAAAATAATGAATCCCAAACATATATGAGTTGGTGAACTGGGTAGGAAAAACAATATGCCCCCACCAATTTCTAGTTTTACCAATAATTTTCAGCGAAAGAAATTCCATCCTTAATGTTTATGAACACCCCCATTTATAATCTACACATAGTTTTCTGAAATGTTATGGTCCCCATAATCATTGATAGCCACCAGAGATGGAAGACAATGTCTCGTGGACACCATTTTCTAACTACGCACATCATGACATGATGGATCTGTATATGTAAACTAAATAACAGACATCTTTCAAATGTGAAAGCCATCCCCAAGAATTTCATTTCATATTTCTGTATTCCCAAATGATATTTATGTCTCATCTGACTCCCCAGATTCAGTACCACCCTGGATTAGGATTTACTTAATTTTCCCATCTCAAATTCCCAATGATGAAAATAAAATCTAGTTGAACTGATTAATCATTTACTCTCTATCAATAAGGGTAAAATGATCTCTTATAATAAATTTCAAGTTTGATGGTTGTATGATGTTAAACTATACCATTCATCGACTCTCCCTTACAAAATTAAAATTCAAGTTGGAGCGGTATCCCATTAAAATCCAATAAAAATTCCCCTAATACATTTTTAAATCATCCCTCAGATAGGCCAACCACTATTTTCCCTGACATCAAAGAAAATCCATGATGTTATAAATCTCCATGGACATTGGAAATGGATGTCCAGTGTACTTTAGACACCATTATTTGACCATGCACATTAGGACCCGATGGATTTTCATATATCTCCAATAAATAGTTCGTCAACCAAAGACAAATTCTTCATCAAGATATTCCAATCCAGTCTCATTACACGTATAATGGCTCACAATCCCCATATATCATCAAAAATCAAAATATCAAGGTAATGAAAAATCCACTATTAATGTATGAGAGTTATTAGAACAATCGAGCTGATAAATCCCAAATTGGGGCCCATGCCCCTTCAATTTTGGTAAATGTTTATTGACCTAAAATATCAGTAATAAATATGATTGGGAAGACTATAAACCTATAATGTTAAGTATTCAACCCTCGCAAGAGTGAAAACCCACAAAGGGATCCTTAAGATGATAGTTGAGTACCAGCTCGTTTAACCTATAATATGTATGATTTAGAAAAAAACTGTTCACATATCAAATATTCAATAAATCCATAATGCATGTTTGGTTAAAAATCCACTATTGGTGGCCTAAGAAAATGTCACGTTATACCTACAAAGCCCATAACTTAGAGTCTTTGGAAACAAATTGAGAAATACTTAAAAAGGAACAAAACATCATGAGGTATTCCATGTAACCCCAACAATAGTCGAAATACACTCTCTTAGTCCCTTGTCATAGGAAACAAGTAGATCCTTATTCGATTATTTAAATTAATTGATTTTGAATCATGATTTAAATAAATAGCTGAAGGAAATGATGATTATAGAATTGATTGTTATTGATTGAAATTACAGGGAAAATAAAACAGAGATGCATTGGAGGGACAAATAATTCCATTACATCTAAAAAATGGTATAACATACAAAGTTTTGAGTCTCTCCATGGTATCAAAATAAATTGAGTACATTACAATTTTTGAAAATTATAGTGAGTCATGGATCACCCTTTTTAGTAAATTGAAAAGTCATTGTCCTGGGATGTCAAGGGTTTTCTCTGTAGTAGGTATCTCTTCTGTTGTAGCTTCGAACATTAGGCATATGTGTTTACTAATGGATTTGAGGTCCCTCCCTTTTTTCTTGATAGCTTCATAGTTGGCACCATAGGAGGCCAGATGAGCCTTAAATAATCCCACAGAAGGCTCTAATTCTCATTGATCTTATATTTGGGTGACCCCTAAGTCATGAGAGTTCACCAACTCGTTTTCTAGATGATTGAGTTCCTTAGAAAAATCATGGAAGTTCACGGCCATATTATGAGAATAATTTATTCTGGAAAGGATTTACTTATAAGAATATTGGTCCTCCTGAGCTATGACAATCAGGTAAATAAGAATTTTTAGATGCCATCAATCGATGCCACCTGAACCAATTATGGAAAATAATATCTAGAATTAATCTTGTACTTCAGTGAGGCTAGACAAATATGTTTCCACAGTAAGGGAACATAAATGACGCCAAGCCTTTTTCACACCACATGATTCCTCTTCATTATTCGACAACTCTAGTCCCCCCTGCTATAATGGGTCTATAGATATGAAGCCTCATTGTTGTAGTTGGAAGGGACCTATGATAGGTTACTTAGAAGGGGGGGATCTCCATCCCTACAGTTGGTACGACCCCTAAAACATGACACGTGGGGACTTGAATCAAATTATGGGGTATCTGGTTAGACTATGTTGGGGCCAAAATCATTGGGGCTTTAAATGGTATCCACAAGGGGAAAGTAGTCTAAATCACATAGTACTGAAATAGGTTGTGCAGATGAAACCCATTCCAAACTCATCTAATAATGGATAAAGCATCATCTAACCATAGAGTGGGGAATATATGCGTTGGTTTTTGTGGTCAAGACAAGGTGAAGGATGGTTAGTGGATTTTGTAATTGATGAATTGGGCTTTTGAGCACCCTATCTGGGTAACAATACACCCACAATTGGGCATACTAAAACGATGGAAAGGTGGATCCCATTATATTAGAGATGATGTCCTCCATGGTAAAACCTTACTACTTCACTATAAGCCATATTTGTTAATGAATTATAGGATGATATTCTCCCCTCAACTAAATAGTTGGAAGAAGAACTGTCTTTTGATGGAATATGAATTTCCTAGCAAATCGGTAGGGGATATATGGCTCAAAAATTTCCACTCGATCAATGAAATCCATTCGAATCCGGTCTCAAAGATCGATGATATATGAGCACTCTTCTAAATAACTACATCCATAATCCATAACTGGCCCATGAAGGGTAGGGTACCACGAAAAAGAAAAGACATAAGTATCATTCAGTAGCCTTGCTGCATTAGTAATTATTAAGTTCATATGAGGAACAACAAAACTATTAAAAAGGGTGGGGTGATAGTCAAAATGTATAACCCTCAGAGTATGTAGAACTTCATTTCAAGGGAAATGTTCAACAATACACTAATATAAAAATTGAAACGTTCCAATAAGATAATGAGGAGGTTTACCTGCTTGTACCTTCCCAAAAAACTCATAAGATTAGTAAAAAGATGAAATGGCATGATTGATTGGTCGACCCTCTACCATCCCAGCTTCCTTCATCAAAGAAAAAACATTCACCCCATTGTATACATCATGGGAGGGAATGACCCATTGTCTCAAAACATGGTGAATAAACATATTAACCATAGATCAGGTGGCATGTTTGATCAAATATCTTATCTCTAGGTAGTGTTTTATCCTGCATCAAAGGTGACACACTAGGACCATATAATTTAGAGATATTTTAGGGTTGGATGAGTCCAACAATGGTAGACCCTCATCCTATTCCCTCTCACCTAAAAATATGACCCTATACAATCATCAAATTGGATAAGGGAGAAATCTTGGAGTGGTTATCCAAGCAGTTCCTATGTTGCGATCAGCAGGATCCTAGCCAGCCAGGAAACATTATGGACATTTTCCTATGTAGTGGGTTCTATAAAGAACTCATCATAAATATTGATGAAATTGGAGATCCCTCCAAGCTGATTGATGTCCCATATGTTGATCCCCACCTATCTAAGCGATAAATATAATCCATTGGTACATGAACACCGGTGACTGAGAAGTTCAAAAAAGATTTCACCTGGAGAGAAAACAAAAAAATTGGAGGCTCAAGATTCATAGTATAAGTTCATTTCCTCTAACTAATTGGGGGACTCCAAACAAATTGATGTACCCAAAATTCCTAGGACTATTTATCGTAAATGTATCCTCCGTTCATAGGTCCCATTTGGTGTTCCACCCACCATTATGGGTTTCTCATTAATTATTGATAAAAGATGGGTACTCAAGAGAGAGTAGTCTCAAGGATGTGTAGAGAAAACTATGATTTCTCTGAGCCCACACATAACATCTTATATAGAACATATTCTGTTGAATAGAATTTGTTATGTTTTCTCATGTTGAATTTATGTTGGCTCGATTAAGCACTTTAGGTTCTTCATAGTGAAAGAACGGAGTATTAATGTCAGCCAATGGAAACGGGAAACCATTATAAAGACCAAATTTGTATAGTGGAAGCTGCATAGTTAATGTGTATGTTAGACACTGTAGAGAATAAAGGCCTTTTAAGGTACTATCATGAGTAAAAATATAATATCAAATACTGTCTTTAGTATCCTCAATCTTGTATAATCACTCTGAGATGATTATGTCAAGTTCTATGGAAGAGCCATTGTATTCAGAAAAAAATTATCCAGAAAGACACAAAAATGTCAGCCGAATGAGAAAGGTTTTGGATAAAAACCTCAATAATGGCCAAAGGAATTAATGAAATGATGGGCCCCATGGGCCTCTGCGTACTTCTCCAAAACAAATTATACACAAAATCAATTTCTTATGTACTGAACCGTTACAAAAGAAGCCATATCATGCATAAAACCTTGGTATGTTGACGGCCCTCAAGGCACTGGCCCACGAAGTGTTGTCCAGAAAACTAATTATTCCATGAAATGAAGAAAGCATGAAATGAGTAATCGCAATGTAAATTTTGAATGTATTCTGACTGAAATATAATGTTTGATTTAACAATGTTTAATGTTAAGGTCACAAATTTAATGTTCTATGTGCATAAAATGAAAATTTCATAGAATTCTCCTATGCGGAGGTTTGAACGTAAGATCTAAATTCCATGACGTATTTCACAGACCCAAAATATGGATCGAAGGAAGATGGAATTGTGAAGTGTTCTGTTCACATATCCTATAGAGTGGTTTGTGAGTACGACTATAGATAAAATATTGGTATGTAGATACAAAGGAAGTAGAGGGGCGGTCCAAAGCTCTTTTTTCCAAATGAAACAGAAAAAATGACACAGAGACCTATAATTAGGCGTGGTACCCCTACTAGACCTACATATTCTACCAGAAACCACTTCATCTCAGTATTGATTCTACATCGGAATAGCCTCTTAATTGTTCTGATCAGACCCCATTTCGATTGGGGGAATTTGTAGGGTCCAAAAAACCACAAAAATGGAAGTAAATACTACCAAAAGCACTTTCCAAAAGGAAGAAAACATTCCAACAAGTCTAGATAGACAATTGGATGAAAGATGGAATGAATAATTTGAGAAGAAACATGATAATATAATCTTTTTTTATTTTTTATTGTAATAGATACCATCACCAGGAAAGTTTCACTGGGCACATGAACTAGGAAACATCAGTACATGGAATGACCCATGAGGTGCTAGCCCACATGGCAATGACCTGTAAACCTTGGGCATTGTGAATCATGTCATTGGAAATATCAAGCGCATAAATTATATCTGTATAGCATCCCGAAAACTAATATGTTAGTGAACGATGTAACCTTGTATGGTTTCGTGCACCATATTTTGCAAACCACAACCTCCAAAAACCATGGTTGAATAATTCTTCTGTGTGTTGATGTATATCTTCATGGGATTTCTAAAATGGTTCATCATTCCCAGAGATATGATTTTCATAGTTCCCTATAAATGGACCACAATTGTAATTGGAAAAAGAAGTAGAGATGGTTGTAAGAGAAGATGAAAGAGACTATAAATATTAGAAGATGTAATTAGGATATAAAGAAGATTCAGACATCTGTTTTTAACCATCGGCGAAGTGAAAACAACAAACCACTTTTCTGCTGGTATAAACAGATGCGTACCATAAAAATGAACCTTTTAATAATTGGTGATCCAAAAATCAAATTAGTACAACAACAAACAATAAATACCTCATAGATAAATTCTCCACGAACCAAAGCCTCCAGGACCCTTATTCAATTTTGTGCTCCTGATAGTTCATTTTTATACTGATTATACAATGTTCTGCCTACTGCATCACTACATGTGTGGAACCTGGAGTGGCATAGAGAACATCATCTTGGACCTCATACCACATTGGTAGGTTGTGGTCCATACCCATATTCATGTAATTCTTCAGTACATGGATGACCCCTCATCCTACATAACATTACACTATGCAGGAATTCCCCCACCCCACATGAGAAAATACTATACGGAATATGGTGTATTTGGGTGTCCTTCCCTCTGGTTCAATAATTTCCCACCATCACTGTCTGACCCTCCATAGAACCTCCATGAACCAGTCCAACATACTCAGGCCAAAGCATCCATACCCATATTATCATAGCATCGGGTGCACCGGCGTGCCCTTACGAAACTACATAACCATGGAAAGAAAGTCATGAAGGTTTTCCACACCATGGTTTGGACCCCCAATATGTCTCTAAGTTTACATTCACATGGTTACCCAAGGAAAAAATTTGGGTAGCTAATGCAAACCTCCCCATTCTTGGGTTTAGGGTTAATCATTGGCCTTTCCATTTTATTTGAGTAAGTGAAAAGCAAAAAAGGTCACCCTTTCATTTCACAATAACTAGGGATGATGCTCTTCCCCTTTCCCAAAACCCGTAAAAGGTTACTCCTCATGTGGTATGCCCATATCCTTTGGTGATAGGAATCAATATTTACCCTCTTCGCCTCAGCCAGAGATGTGTTTGGATAGATCACCATGATATGACTATCCTTCATATCAACAAGATTGAGGGTTCCATGCATAAATCTACCCTTTCCCTCTCCATTTGGGATCATATCCATGACAAATTCATCCATTCATGCCCTATCATTCCATCAACAGAGAATGGAATGTGTGCCTTTTTTGAATCATTCGCATAATCTTGTTTCTCACACAAAGCCTGAATCACATGGGATTAGGGTTTTGTGATGATATAGAATTATCCCACCCAAAATGAACAATGATAACTCTGATTCCTACCCCAACAAAGACATGTAGGATGAATTTCCAAGGCCTGAGCTCAAGGGGTTAACTCCTCATAATATAGTTCCTATAAAATATTCCATCAAATTTGAACAAAATTCCCCTAGGATTAATTCCTAATAATAGAATTATGTGGGCTCTGATTTCTCCCTTGAGGATATGTATAATTCCCATATTATGGGTCCTACCCCAATATATAACCGTATTCTGTCCCTCCTGGATGATTATAAACTCTATAGTGCCTCATTGCATGGCCTATGTCAGCATTATCTCCATTGCATCAAATCCAAGTATATACATGATAATCCTACAACCCATGATATTCTCATTGATACACTCATCCTAAATAAATAACGGATTTAAGAACATATGAACATGACATGAAACTATAATATAGTCCAAAAATTTGCAATAATTTCCCACCCCAAATGTTGTGATGATCCCACCCTCCCATCATCTCGAACAATGGAGTCCATAAGTGTTATAGGAGAAATATTCATCCAACAAGCACCTGCCTTTGGAAATAATGTTCATGAATCATAGATACTTGTTTCTTTAAGTGTTACAGGCTCAATGAAAATTCTTGTTAGAGACAATCTTATGAAATCGTATCATAGGAGGAACAATTTCACAAATACATAACTCACCTATAATCTCCCATTGGAAACATTAAACTATGTATCCTAATTTATAATGAAAAGGGTATAAATAATCATACCCATGTGTGGTCAATCCAATCCCCTCTTATTGGATAACAATGCAGATCTGCCTGAAAAAATAGTGACTTAAATGTCTATATAAGAACTGAAAACTTTTTTTCACTCATTGGATCATTTTGACTTCTCCACAAATTCCCACCAAGGGATGAATTTTTTTTTGAACCACACGTGAAACTATCCACAATAATAGATGAGTGATCATCCTCATTGGACCTTTTTGTTTTCAAAAAAATGTGGTACCTCGGGTTGAAAAAATAATTAAACCATATCACAATTGAAAACTATAATAATTGTGGTTCGTAGTCATATATCTCAATAATAAAATGTAATAATGTCATATCAATCATTTAGATAATTTTATCTCAACTCCATCACATCACCGGTTTTTAGGATATCATACCATGTATATGCCTCGGGACAAGATTCATTGCCATCATAGCCCTAATTATTCTACATCGAGTGAGACCACTAGTTTATCATGCGCCTAATTCTACATCTACTTGTTTAGGCTCTACGCCTTAATTCCCCTACACTATATATAGGTCCACCATATTCATCATCTAAATTTGTGAGAACTACCTCTCTATGGTATATTCATATCACTTTGAGCTACCTATTTTGTGTACAATGAACCAAATACCAAAGGTGTGGAAAAACTCCTAATATGGTATAGAATATAAGTAAGAGCATATAATATGATAATTTGTACAATGTAATAAAATATAATACATTTTATTGAAATCCTTCATAGTCCATCAAGCAATACCAATTCTCATGGCATCAAAATTGGTCTCACATGCACAAAAAAATAGACAAATATTATCATTATTGATAACAGTCAAACAAACTATTTCAAAACTAGTACTATAGACAAGAAAGAAGTGTATAAAAATAGTCAAATGGTAATAAACATACCAACACAATTTTTTATGACTTATTATAAAATTCATCAAGGATTGAATATCAAAAAAAAATTAGGCACCATGAAGTAGATTCCAAATCATGAACTCCCATGTAGGAACCTCTTCACAACATATGTGGTTTTGGAAAAGAATATAGAAAGGGATTCAATTTCTAAAATGGTGTATATAGAATTACATACATGATATATATTGTCAATAAAAATAGTTCCAAGATATATCAATAGAGATGATTTCATGTCAATCAATCCATTTTTATTTCAGTGAATGATCATTAATTCATCATAAATTCTATTGATAACCTGTTACATTTCCAACAAACATAGATCCATGAAAAATATATTTAATAAATTGAGAACCAAGATGTTATTTAATGATTATAGATTCATAATTTGATTAATAAATGAATTTATACATGAAAACTTCTACCATTCATGAAAATTATTTCTCTGATTGAGGGGATGTCCATAACATATCAAATCCACCCATAATATTCCAGGGATAATAATGTTATAATAGACTATAATTAATCATCCATTAGGAATTAGTTTTGAAAGATGGTTCATAAACACAACCCTGTAGAATGATTGTCATCGATGGTATATCTTTATAAGATAAATATACACCATAAATTCTATAATTATGTAAATGATATATAATTAAAAGAATATTTCAGTATCATTCCAAAACAAAAATAATAGTTCAATCCTATATAAATGCTCATATCATGTGAAATATGGGGAATTCAGAATGAATCTAGGAAAATAACAAATCAATAATAACAAGCAAGATCCAAAATAAAATAGAAATGGGATGTTTAATGATAGGTAGAAAGAATCATGAAGGGATTAATCAAATTAGTAATTGGGGTTTAGGGTCAGAATAGTCTATTATATATTGTAAAAATGAGTTTTTTAATGATTCAATGGGGTTTATTTATTGCACCATTTTCCAAATTGCATCTGTGGACTCGTAGAATCCCTAGTGTGTGGGTTTCTATCCCTAATCTCAAAAGTTGTTATTATAGAACCAGAAGACTGCTGTTCTTGGAAGAACAACATTCATGATAAAAAGTGTCATATGGGATCTGGAAATACCTAAATAGAATTTGAAAAGGATGTATTATTTCCATCATAGAACATTCTTACATTTGTATATAATATACATCTAACATTCAATGTATTATTTGTCACACTTAAACTCAACATCCTCATAGTTGATAACACATATAAGATCAAACATGTTGTTGGGGATCTTTGACACATGAATCACATTCTATATAACATAGTCTAGAGAATGAATATCTGGATAATCTTCCACTTTTCATTAGAATTCCATTAAACAAGTCTTGGGATATCTATGTCTTATTTCTAAGAGCATATGTGATAATGTTATCTTTCTTATGTTCATATACCATCTCAAAGTCAGGTGCCAAGATGTACACTACCCAAAAACAATGTCTAAATTTGAGTTCCCAACATGTTGTGATATAGTGTACTATCTTATAGTCCATGTTAAAAATAAAATTATCTCTAATGTGATAGTTTCCACAACCCTACAATGTATAGACCGTGATATTTAACTCCAAGCCATGTGTAGGATATTACTTCTTGTGGGGTTATTGATGATATGGCCCATGGGATACTACACACTCCATAGGCATCAATACTATCCCAACCCAAATTTTCATGTGTCTAGGTAGATGAAGTAACTAGGACATGTCCCTAGATGAATAATCATTGGAAATGTAGATAGTATCCTTATCAACTTAGTAATATCATCATCACACTCGTATGACCACTAAAATTGGAACACATTTTATATCAGTGTTGTCATGGGTTATGATAAATTTAAGAATCCCTAGATAAAAAATATATTATCATTAAAGAAAAATTAATTTTTCAACCTAAAACACATTATTTGGATTTGTCTTGGATATCATTGCCTGAACATTAATCATTTCAACCAATATAAAAATCTCCAAATCCAAACTATAGATTAATTTACCATCCAATATCAAAAAATTGTAAATTGAACATCATTTATTAATGTCAATGCGCTCAATGTGTACCCAAGGCTATCTTGATATATTTGGACTATTCATGGGGGTTTGTGAGGAGATAAATATATTGTTGATGAACACAACAATGAGTGAGTCACTATATTGTTAGATTATCTTTTCCATTAGATCAACAAACACTACCATAATATTACACAATCCAAATGAAATCAACAAGTACTAGTGTATCACATTTATAGTATAAAATTATAACTCTGTGATGCCGTCCTCTCTAATCCACCACTGGTGATATCCCAAATGGATATTAGTCATAAGAAACCACTGAGAACCCTATAACTATTCTTAGATATCACTGATCCTTAGAAAAGGATATATATTCATCACCAAAACCTAACACGGATTCTGATATTCTATAACAGTTTGGATAATATCATCCACCATCTTTTCGAAGAAGATAGGTTCATCTCATAGTGATATAATCATCCAGAAAAATCCAATCTCTTCCTAGTTCTCAGGACATACCTTTAGATTCATCAACTCATTCGATGATATATCAGAAGGGGGTATAAAAATTCAATGTTAAAATAGATTCTGTTTTATCTTGAACACAATTCTGCTATAAAGTTGAATGCCTATTATTTCATTTGGGAAGTCATCATGGTAGATATCAACAATTGTATAAAAATACAAGGGGGTAACACTAATCCTACCAATAGAAAAAAACAAAGAATATATGATTTTATCTTCCCATGTTTTCCAATGTCTAGACCCACTATATCTACTCCCAACTACCACTCATAAGTCATCATGAACATCCTGTAATTAATAGATTCATATTATACCCATGTTTGGTAGTTGTTAATGTGATATCGAAAGATTTTAATTTTCACTATGCTAAAAATCACATGAAATATCATCATGTCTATAATCAAGTAGTACCACATATTAACATAACTGTAAATAACTATCGGATATTGTTGTAATTTCTAAACATGGAATAATTTTTTCTATATGGATTATCAACATTGAGAAACATAGAAGATAACAAGAAAAGAACGTCATGTCCTCTAATAAATTATTTAAGAATTAATAAATGAGAAAAACTAGTATCAAGGAAAATATTAATACAAATAAATGTGATCAAGACCATATCATGGATAGTGTGTGGTCCTTCTCCATCATTAAATTGAGTTTACCCACAATATATACGCTTCATACCATAGTTTCACAACCCTACCCCGAAGGTATATGACTCACATGAGTCATTAAGTTATGAAACAACTATAGTGAACCATATCTAGGTCCATCGTTCTTAGGTCACACATAGCATGATCCCTTATAGTAGTATAAGCTCACCTATTTGAGGGGGAATTTATAATGATGTCACATCTTTCAACATTATCGAAACCAGTTCATTAGGGTTGTGTTGATACTATAATAATGTTTTACTTTTAAATATTTTATTAATTATCAATATCCATCTTAAGGGGATAAAGAAAATATACTATACTATACCTACATAAAATTATCCTCATTGATGTCCATGATCTTCCCATTCATGCTACCAGAATAGGTAGTTATCAAAATAGTAAAAGATCCACCCTCCTAAGAATTAAATTCTATATTAATTCAAACGTTTAGATCTTTATCTAAGACATTTTCAATTGATAAGACCATATAAATAACAAATAGAAATTTTTTAGATTAATGGTAAAATGTATTTTGTATTTTTAGATCAATTGTTGATATCAAACATCCTACATCTAGGAGAGAGGAAATCTGGTCATGTACAGTGAGATGAGTGAAGTATTTCGATGTGGTCAGGGAACTATAATATTGTTCAATAAACTCATATTACTAATTTAGAATAAATTTCTTGATAAATAATTAATTAAGGAAGAGGACCTTTATGGAATTCTAGGTGAGACCCTAATGTTTTACAGTAAGTCCCATAAAGACCCATAATCTCCCTTCACGCCCCTATATTAAGAACTATTCCAACATCACCTTTGTGTCCTCTTGTGTATCATGGAGGTAAAACACTCCCTGAATGTTATGTATCTAGTCCTCTTCATCCTTCAACCCCATGTTTCATGAATTGATGGTGGATTATGAAGTATAAAATCTCTGCCATAGTTAATCATAGACCTCAGTGCCCCTAGACCCAATGTATGAACAGGTGGAGGGACTCTCAGATAATGTGGGCCCACTACATACACAATCAAATAAGGTGTAGTCGTATGATCTACTAAACCAACCATCATGATAGATATTGGAGTTTGGGAATCATCCCTATTGGGAGAATACCTACCCACATTGATTGTTTGTCACAATAATCTCATTTGTGGATGAATTTTATGAAACATGATGGAATCATTTATGTTTTTTAAATATGTTAGTTCAGGATATATATGAATCGATTACTGAGGTCATATTATGGTCCTATGTATAGTCTATACATATCCCAATTTAAAACCCTACATTCAATAACCAAATTGTTCTATAAATGAATGTTAGTCACATTTTAATATATGTATAAGATAACAATATGATTATGTTCTACTAATTAATGCAATAGTATTTATCTTGATAACATTGAAAATATAAAAATCAGAAAATTAGGGGATAATGATATACCCTGAATAGATAACATGATAATGTTGTTATATAAAAAAACTATTATACTACCCATAACATTTATATATAAGGAATGTTATCCTATATTATTAATCATGACATATGAATTAACTAAAATCATGTAAAACCATGAAATCAAATTTATCAACTATAATGAAGAAGTCTATTATACAATACCTACATATGAAAAAATAATCTCCCTAATATAAATACTGGACATCCAAACTAATTTCAATCATGTCCTATGTTAGTCAATGGAAAATAACATATTCTGCATTTGATTCCATTTTATAATATGATGACCTAAATGATAGTTCCCTAGTGGTAGATGAAAATTATAACATGAACACATTAATGAATGAAAGAATCCACCATCGTTTAGAAAGGGTTTGAAAAATGACATTAGGGAGACTATACCCCTATTTTATATCGATATTTGAAACCTATAAAAATAAAAATACTCATACAAATCATGTTGGATGTTAAAGCATCACAATTTAATATAAAATGGAACCCATTCCATATCCATAAATAATTGGGATCCCAGTATTGAAGACCAAATTGAGTATATAAATTTTGAATTAAAATAAATTAGTTAACACAATTAAATCCTCTAGAGTACGTCTAGATACCCCTACATTTGAAACATTCTTTGGATTCATGATCCTCTATGAACCCATTTAAATTTCTCATAAGCCTATGGATGAATAATTAACCCACATTATGACAAATTTATTGGGTTTGAGTAATAAAAAATAGTAGGAAAAAAATAAATCATGCATAAAAATTGTTCAAAGGTGTAATAGGATTATTAAATAATATCAATAAACTGAAATGGAATGAAAAAAAATCACATATCAAGAACTCATTATCTTACCAAGCCATCTAAATCCCTGAGTATACTATGATCAACATCATTCCATAAGGATAATTCTTGTGTATCACTGTTGACTATAAACAAGTTGCATGGATGGTAATCATGTCTCTCAATATTCAAATTGTATCGAGTCAAAATATGCCTCTATGATATAGTATCATTACTCTATCACTAGTATGGGATTTATATCGATATACCCTATCTATGCCTTGGGTCAGGCCTCTTGTCCATCGTGCCTCAGATGTCACAACCTTGTGTAATGTCACTAGGGAATCGGGCCACTAATTATACATCATATAGTTAGTCCGGTATGTTTTCATGGCCCTACCATATTCACTAGTCTATTGTCACAGTCATTACAAGTCAGGAATAAACTCCCATTAAATAATATCCAGACCAAAACATTACACATGATATAAGTTTTGATAAAATTTCTCTTAATTCATAATGAAATCCATAAAATGGTTGTTAATATAAGGAAATGTATCGTATCTCATCTTGAGAATATAATATATAATTTCAATAAAAGTGAAAAATATCAAACATGGTAGAATAATATACAAAAAAAGAATCAATTTTCCTTATTAAGTTAATCACATGTAATAATAAAAAATGGATTGGGATCCCAATGAGGATTGGAAATAGTGTAAATATTGTGTTTGAAAATAATTCAGGTAACACAGTGGAATCCTTCAATGTATTTCCTAGAACAAAACCCATATACATCCATATCAACTCAACCATCTCCCATAATCCACTTTCCCTTTATTAGATCATATTATATTAATTGTATACATCAATTGAGACTACTATTCAATTTTTGAGTTGTATGTCCAAGAAAGAAACCATCAATGCATCCTTAACATGTGTGAATCGGTAGATTATATGTATTGAATGATATCAATAATTGAACAAATAATAAAAAACTATTATATATTGAAAACCTATTTATTAACCATGCCACTAACTTCTCTGGATGTAGCCAATTCATCCTTATGTTGAATGTATAATTCTGGGATATCATAATGGATTAAGAAATTTATAAAATCCTAGAAATAATTTCTATTTTTAATATTATGGAATTGAGTTGGTTCAAGCTAATAGGAAACTACATCATGTACCCATATTGTTTTTAGTTACTAGTATTTCATACCAATTTTTTCCTCATGTTATACATTATGGTCAGCTTCCCTGTAATGTCGCTAAAATGGGTCATATCTCTAGGAAATTATTCCACTATTTATTTTTTCACTTTTTAAACTTATAGGTCCTTATTCTAGAACATAATGCACATGTCCTATGTTGTTTTCACTGACTTTCATGAACACCTTCCCTATATAGGATATCCATATCATGAAATTCCACCTATTTCGAGTACCTATATAAAAATAAAAGGGAGTGAAAATAGAAATTATAGGGTAAACCACATAAGGACCCACATTACATATCATTATGAGGGTATTGGAAAATCGTAACATACATATTATCGACGTTTAACATGGTAAAAAAGATACCACCACACTCATGGAATTTGAATGGTTCTCACAGTCATCTCACACACCCACATGAGATAACTATAGATAATAGTGAAAATAAATATGCTTACACTAGTAAAATACCATGGAATATATTCTATATAATATACCCAACTGAATGGAATATCGTACATCATGGTTGTTGATGATGTACTATTATATTTATATTTATATTTGATCAAAGACCATATCATATTTCACACCCATAGAGAAATAGCGTTCAGGTCAACAACATCATTATCATATTTCAATTGAAAAAATAAGATAGCTAGAAGATATTATATAAGTTGATTCGATTTAGTGACGGGTGGTTATAAAATTAAACACCTCATAGAGTTGATCAATGAAACAATTTCCAAGATATGTTAAATGAGAGGATTCTGTTTCACAAGATATGTTTTTGAATCATTACAGGATAATGAATTCCATGTCAATTCAAAAATAGAACCATAGATCTAGACAATGATCATCAATCCATAATATAAAAATCAAATTAGAATCCATCAAGATGATATTATATCAGTAGCATGTATCAAGGAGTAAAATAAATAAATTCATATCATGAAATGACCACCATTTAGAATAATTCTATATTTGGTTGCAGTTGCATCACAGAAATAACATATTAACAACCAATCTACCAAGGGATCATCAATGAATTATAGTTTTATAAACTATCTACAATCAAAAATATGATTAGGAAGATGATTCACAAACACATACCCATATATTATTCATTATCGATGGTAAAATAATCTTTGATCATAATATTCCATCAATTTTCTTAATATTTAACCAATGTAAAAATAATGGAATTTTTTTTCATTATATCATTAAAGAAAACATAAATACAAAATAGATCCTTTATCATATCTAAGGAATGAATTTTAATTCATAGTATATCTTGAATAAACTCATCTTTCTAGAATTACCATATCTATCAATCTTTATAGAGATAAGAGGAGATGAATCAGATATCTGAATAGTCAATATGGGATAACTCAAATTCAAATAGGGTTTCATGTTCCTAATTTTTTATTATTGATGGAAAAATGAGTATTGTTAAGTGTTTATTGGGTGAAATTATTCCACATCTAGTCAAACTACACCGGTGATATAGTTGGGCTCAACAGCATACTCATGCACAATAGGTTGGATAGTTTATAGACCTCGGGAAATCAGGTTAAATGGATGAACTGCATGGGTTCTACCAATACCACTAGGTTTCTAGTGTGGTCTATATGAAAATTCAAACCCAATATTTCCCCTCTAGTTATATTGTAGGTTCACTATGAATTCTATTTGATTCCTTCTCACTTCCATGCTCCCTAAACACTACAAAACCTTTATATTTCTATTCTATTACCTTTGTTCCAAAAAAACAACCTATATATCTCCCAACACATAGAATTACCAAAACGAAGAAAGCATATTTTTAAAAAATAAATATCATATGTTGAATTTAATATAGGATGTTAAAATATATATTCATTGAATTTTCTTTAGCTAAATATCTGAATAAGACATAATATAACTCATGAATGTTATGTTCTAGTAGATTCTGAACGTGATGGTTTTTCATTACCCATCATCACATATTAAATCCATAACTATGATTTTGACATAATTAATGCTATGTAATATGTTTGGGATTATAGATTAGACTAAATAAATATTCAATAAGGATCAGAAATAAATGATATAAAAAACATGAAATTGTGTGTAATATAGATAGAGAATGAATCATGAAGGAAATTAAAAATTCATAATATTGGGAAACAATTAAAATTAATGATTTTCATGAGCAGAAGTCTTGATTTATCCTCAACATATATGCATCTAAAGCGTGAAAATAATCATCACCTTACTACATTGTGAGATTTTGGATCATGAAATAATGTTAATGTGCCTCAAATTGGGTATTTTTCAATTTCTATTCCTCTTGAATACTAACCAAAGCTAGACCCATCAATTATATAATAATAAAAACTCTCATTGTTTGTTCTTGAGAAATAATATAAATTTATTGTAATGTTTTCTAGATTATGTTTTAAAACTTCATATCTTGTAAAATCACACCTCAATAAAGGTAATATTTATTTATCTAAGCCATGTAATCATGTAAATCTGTCTTGGTTAGACCTATACTATGAAAAACCATTTAATATTTCATTCATTAATAAATATTCTAAAATATTTTATTGAATTTCATTCCCACCCCAACTAAATATGAAATCAATCATGAAAAATCTACTTAATCAATTAGAATTTTATAATTTCACCTATGAGCCCTCAATATCATATATTGGTCATGTATTATTCTAATATGACCCACAAATTTTCTTAATTGTTTCAGTTCTGATCTATGCATATGAATTCATATGATATGATAAATCTCATATAATCAACACTAAAAGGTTAGAGTTATTCATTCTGCAGGTCATTCAACATCATTGATTTATTATATCATATAACATAATAATATTATACAAGAAAAATGTGGGTTTTTATTCATATAATAAATTTATTCAAAATATTCCACATAAATGTCCCATTCTTATAACATTACCATCCAATTTTATCTCAACAATATATATCCTCAAATATATTCAACTTCTAAGAGAGAACCATTCAACCTAGACTTCCAACTTATGAGGAATTATTTAATTGCAAATCCACAATGGATTATAAACATTAATAATCCCAAATAAAATAAAAATCATGGGTTTCCCCACGAAACACATTTCATTGGTATCCAAACAAAACTATAAATCATGGATGTCTTCCAATAATTCAATAAACCATTCATAGTGACTAATAATTTTATTATGAGAAGTAGATAACCCCCCAATCCTTATATAAATAGAGTATGATGAGAATATTACATATTTTGAAAGTATAATAAGACTCATCAATCATTATTTAATGTTAAAAATAATCACATCCTCAAAATATTTATGGGAATAAATATAACAAAAATCGACATGTAATGGGCATAATATGAATATCATTATTTACTAAAGAGGAAGAACATAACCCATAATTCTTTACATGATAGGAGTAATATAACCGTACCATCATTGAAATGTATGGTATTAACTCAAATCCAGACATTGTGAATGAATTACGAACATTATAAATTCATAACACACCCATCCCCTATTACCAAAATATAACCACCCCACAAATGTTTATAGTGATAGAATAAATCTATTCATATTTGAGAGGAATTTATAAGGGAATTAAAAGAATTAAATAAATATATATACAATTCAAAAATAATGTTACATGTTCCAAAGTGGAATAAATAATATCTCTTTGATCATTTGAAACTAAATGTTCCATAATCATCACCCTGATGGTGGCTAACTCTTTATCTTTTCAATGCTGTAAAATAGGTCTAAATCATTACCATTCCTCACATTCTTGAAGATACGGAGAAGAAAGTAACAAAAAATTATTATTTAAACTTGACATATCATCTTTTTAAATAAATTCTAGTGCTTAGGTATTGTTAGATTATGAATCATCACACCTCCATTTATGATTTTATTCAACTACCTATTGAATATAGTACATTGTACAAGGTAGGTAAGGATCCTCTAAAATATCCAATACAAAAGTAGGCATGAAATATTCCATTGGTTCTATTTAATACAAAAAACTCTTACTTGTGGTGAATCTATACAATTATTGTTTATCAGTATTTTGTAAATATATCATGGGTTTTAAGAACCCTCAAACCCTTTCCAAAAAAGAGGGGTTATAATGGATGCTAACGGATACCCTAGTTCACTATTACAGAATTGAATATAGAATCGACATAGAAAAAATGTTTTTGGATAATATTGAGGACGTAGTTCAAATTGGATCACTGAATAATAGAGATCCTGTATAGGAAAGAACCTACAATCAACATTAATAGACACTATAAAAACCTATTGTAGGAGAACAATGGGTTCGTCTTTACTATGTTTGGAATATAGAGTACATTCAAGGTATACCATACCATCTTATATTATATAAGTCTCTATGGATAACCCCTATTAACAAACAATGTCTTCAACATTGAGAAACAAAAAAATAAAATACCATGTTAGACTATATAAATTTGAACATCCCAAATTCCTGATATTAGGGATCCATGCGAACAAGAGTATGTTATATATTGGTTACAACTGGACTATAATTTATATTTATATCCTGAAAATAATTTTTCTCGATAAAAATCATATGTAAATTTTTTTGGGGAAATATTCTTTCTATATCTGGAACTATAGCATATTTTCTTACACGATACGTCATGTTTACCATATTTGACACTAATATAACAAAAAATATAGAGAAATTTCCTCTTCATGATGAAGATTTATAACATGATAAAAATAATTCTTAGGTGTATTTTACTTTAGTTCATGATGAATATCTATCTTATATATCCCATAATAATTTCCATTGAAAATCACCAAATGACATATAAAAGTTCATGATCTAGAAATATTTATGGTACTGTTAGAATACTAATAGTGGGAAACAATGGAATATTTTTATATAATAATTTATGATCACAACCAAATTTCAATTTATAGTGTTTTTAGAGCCACCCCACAACCCCTATAGGAAGGAAATTTATGATTTTGGCTGTTTATCCCCTATATAATTGGGGGAATGGTCCCAATCTCTATCCAAATGTACATGTAAATTGATGATGTGTAGTCTTCCATTCGGGTACTATCCATGATTCCACCCCTTGAATAAAAAAATTGTCCGTATATTTTTATAATTTACATAGAGGAAAAACATTTATCTTGAAAATAATTTACTTTGGAAAAAATCTATTAGAGCCACATATACAATGATATTTCTCTCTAGATTAGATTGTAAAGTTTGAAACCCCAAATCCAATAATTTTGAACCCTTATCTTTATTATGAAAAAAAATTTCATTAATTACCCAATACTTTACACATATTATTACAAGATTCTAATCATACAAATATTTTGTATACAAGAGAAGTTTTAGAAATTATATTTTCCTTGGAATATAGGGTTTATAAAAGTGATTACATGAATCAAATATAGAATACTATTTTATTTAATCATTTTAATGAGATCCTAACTTCCATTGACCTACTAGATTTTTATAGGGAAAACCAGGGAATTCATGAACAAAGGGGTGAGATAAATAACCCATTAGAGAAATAAATATAGAAATAATGCATATCAGATGGGTTATAAGGCATAACATGATGACCTAAAAAAGGCATGTATCATGATTAAACATAAATTAGAATAACATGTAGAACATGGGATCATGTAATCATGGATTAAAATGAATTAGGAAACATAAAAAAAAATTATATAATCATTTTTAAAGGTTAAATTCTAAGACCATTGCACATGGTGTAGTATGATTCACGTGTAACTACTATGACCATTGCACAGGGTGGAAAATGTCCCATATAGGAATATCGTTCACTTCCTCTGCCAACATGAATTCTCATGAGAATAAAAAATTTTCCAATGCCTTGGAATGATGTTTGGAAACACCCCTTAAAATATCCTAATGCATATGTGTACCACATAAATAATAAAACATAATTTATATACATAAGGGTTACCAATATAATGAAATGGGTATCATAACCATGACATAAATCATAAACAATGGGTGTATCGTACTAGTGCACATTAAATAATAGATTTAAATTATAAAAGATAATTAATTATGGGAAATAGGCATATAAAATGATACATTATTTCCAACTGAATTGAGAATATTTAAGAAGAGAATTTAAGAATCTCTAAAAACAAATCACTTGAGTGTGGTTTAATAAATATTTGTAAAGATTCATTGAAACTGAAAAAGCATAATTGTAATCATAATAACCTAAATTAACCAATATATTTTTTCAAGACAAAATTAGTGATTTTAGAAAAATAATGGATTCTATAAATCATTTATGGAGTGCCCATGAAAATTGGTAAGAAATCGCCAAATTCCCATTAACCGGGCATTCTTTTTTGGGTAAAATTGAGAATAGAACAATATAAAACAAGTATTTCGCCATAAAATAAAAATTCATTTTCCTAGGACCATATATTTAGAACATACATACAAAAAATTGGAATATTACCTAATAATGAATAATTATTAAATTGTGGTGGAGAGATATAAATCATAACATGAATGGAAAAATTGTTGTTTATAAATAATCTCTTATGTTATTTTCAAAATGGTTCTACACTTGAAAATCGTGTTCTAAATAATGAATTATTATTAATTAGTAACTTAATTAATAACCTATTAAAAATTAATTAGATTCATTATACTTGTATTAAATTCATTTATGTCCTTTTTGATGAGTTATAATATTCAATTTCACAATCTGACATTGTTCGATTCCTTCGTTTTCATTATCAGTTTACTTGAATACAAATTCCCTTAAAATGTGAATTCTTGTCCATAATTGAAATTATATTTTATAATTTAACATAATTAATAGTAAATTTCATTATATATATTTTGGTTTCTTTATGTGAGTATGATTTATTAGATAAATCATGAATGATAACCATTTAGATTATTTTGATTTTTTTATCCTTACGAACTAGTTTTGTTTAATTAATTAATATAATGTATATATACTTCTTCCAGAATAGAAAACATGATATAATACATATATTATCTATGTTTTATCCAAAAAATGGTTTTAATAATATCTTCAAAGGCATAAATGGAAATTCCAAACTCAACATCTTCGAATGTGATAAATCAACATATGACATATGATGTTTAAATTTTTGGAACAAAAGGAGTGGGGATGGGAATTGAAGATTGTTTGTCTCATTAACACTATAAAATAAAATTATATAAAATAAAAGGTTGTTATATTTTCACTCATTTATATAAATTATTTCATTGTGAGAACATCCTTGATAATAACGAATTTGGTATTTTATTGAAACTAAACGATCCAAAACATGGTGGATCAAATTGGGAATATTTTTGGGAATAATTCTGAAACTATTAAATGATTTTGAAGTTCAAGAAGAATAGGTGGTGAAGGTTTGTATTTATAGTTGATGATATGGGTGTTTTTTTATATTATTAAATTTTTTACACTTTTTACCGAAGACTATAAATAATGTTTATTCATATGAATATGTAAAGTAAGGAGATAATTTTAGTTCCATACAATGGTTCCTACATCATCCAAACATCATCGATGACCTAATAATTAATGTATTTAGCTTATACTATAAATTGTCAAATTTTACTATTCACTAAAAAATTAAACATTTATAGAAGAATCCATAAAAAATAACTGCAACCATTTTTTTACAAGTGGAATATAAAAATAGACTCCATTTAATGAAAAAAAAAATTTAGTTTAAGAAATTTATTTTTTAATTAAATTCATCTTTTATTTGAGAAATAGCAATTTTAAAATTATAATATGATATTTTAACATATTGAAATTTTATTAATATCTCATAAAATAATCTTATAATCATAAAAAAATAGATAAATTTATGAATCTATTTTATAAAAAGTACATTTTATTATATTAATTATAAAATTTTAAAGAAATATTTTTCTAACAAAAATATCTATACTTATTTTATAATTATTAAAACATTTATTTATTTATTACGTGATATAAATATATCATATCATAGTTTACATGATGCCTAAATTTTATATATACCTTTATTGGTGAGGTAGCTATTGTATTTTTCGTGTTACTATTCTTTATTGTTATATTACTATTCTAAAGATCATGTCACAATTTCATTGGTTTAGGTTATTTAAATTCTATAATTACATATTATTTAATTAATTCTTTAGTTATTAATATTATATTGTTTTTATAAGTGATTGTATGAGATTTATACTATATGACATAAATTTAATATGGAAAATTGAATTGTTAGAATTCAGGGTCATTACATTCTTCCCCATTATGAAATGTCCCCATAAAAAGTTTTTCATACGAAGGTTAAAATAGGTGGGGTTAATTAACCTTCATTAGTTACTCTATATTCCACATTTCCACTTCATTATTCTACTTCCACCATAGTACGTTTACCAGGTGAGTAGTCTTGTTGCGTAGAAAGTTTTCTCTACACCTCATGATATTCACTGGATGCTCCTCATAAGAAATATCATTTTCAAATATACCACATATGAATTTAGTACATATGAGGGATATATAAACTACATCATTAAGAGGGATACATGAAATAAATCATGTACATGCGAAATTAATTGACTATTTTCTAGTTAATAGCCCATAACTCTAAAAAGATAAATAATTTCAATGAGATTCATGTACTTGGGATTTATCATTCCATTCATCTGAAATATCATTATCCTCTTCTATAAATATATGAGGAGGAATACCATGTCTCCAACCGTATACTCTAGGTAGCATCAATGATATTATGTATCAATGTTATGATGCATTTAGGATACCAAAATATGTTGCTGAATGGTTTTTAGCTTTTCATTCCTTTACTTTACCATTTCATTTCCCAGTGTCTTTCATTCATTGACTTCACCCCATAATTATGGTGTTCTACATATTTTCCCCAAAAGGGCTTCATATAGAGCCAATTGGATACTCTAGTGAAAACTAATGTTTTGTGAGAATTAAGCCAAAGGTAAGTGTTGGTCCAATCATCCATTGTAGTCAATAGAAAAAACACTTAGCATTCCTTCCAATGTCTAAATTTTCCATTCAGATTGTCATCTCGTTTGAGGATGATAAGCTATACATAATATTAACTCAATGTTTAGATCATGTATGATAATTTACCAAAACATAGAGATAAATCATATATCTCAATTGGATACAATAAACTGTGGTACTCAATGTAACCTCACCACATATTACATGTATACATATGATATTTGATCTAGTGTTATGTCATCTTGAATTGCTATAATGTGATATATCTTGATATAATGATCCAAAATTTCCTATATAGAATTATTTCCTCTTGATGTGTTTGGTGGTCTAATGGAAAAGACCAAATTGTTATTTTCTGACTTCTATGTTATTATTGGTATGTGTTGCATCACTGCCTTATACTTTTACGTTTTATACATCATTTATCGATATACCAGGTACTGTGATGGTTATTCAGAAGTATCATAATTCATATTTTTCCACCAATAATACTCTTAGAGATAACAATACATCATTGTGCTTCTTGGGATAATAGGGAATGCTGATATATGTGATTAATTTTAATGTAGTTTATTTATCTTCATATTAGACTGTACATATAATGATGACCTAATCCATATAACTTCTTTCTAATCAAACTAGAACTCAAATTATCTCCCTTTTCTCATTAATTCCCCATTTATCTAAATTTACTCATCATTTCATGGAAAATATACTATTTTTATCATCATTGATGGATGAGTAATCATATGAAAAAGTATTGATGATGTTCCTTACTTAATTACTCCCATTTATGTTCATTTTTATTTCTAGGAAGATTATATCCTTCTCAATATTTATCAACAATAATGATACATTTTCCTTTCTACTTAGAGAATTCTCTTCCTTATTTTCATTACCTGGATAGTAGTGGATAGATATGTCATAACATTTGATGAGTTCTAACCATATTCGATGTCTCAAATTAGTATACTTCTATGTGAATATATAATTGGGTATTTTATGATTATTATATATCTCAAACTTTTCTCTATAGAGATAATTCAACAAATGTTTCATCATTAATATCACAGCTGCCATCTCCAAATCATCCGTGGAATTGTTTTCCTCTTGAATTTTCATCTATCATGATCTTTAGATCCATCATTCCAAGAATCATTTGACACCACAAATAGTTCCCCACATTTCATTAGTGTGATTATTAGTGTTGTGATTAGTTTCCTTTTAATGTCTTTGAGTTTGTCATCTAATTTACTGGTCTAGAAATCCATCACCCCCTTCTTAGTTAGATTGGTTATTTTGGTTTATAATCAATATATTTTCATCACAATTCATCACTAAAAGGCTAAAAATTTAGCCCTAGTCCACTCCTCAATTTCCATTTTCCTTAAAGGGTCCACCTATATTCCATTGTTATTAGTTTCATGCCACATTAATGATACTTATTCCATCCAGAGCTCACATTTATGTACATTGCATATATTGTATCTCTTCACAAAATCATTTGTACATTGTTAAAATTCCCCTCATGTTCTTCCTCTCTCTAGGAGTATATATGAATATAATCAATAAATACTAACCCAAATTTGTCATGTTAATATCCAATGATGTTATTAATTATGTTCATAAAAATTAATGAAGCATTAGTTATTTCAAAGGGAATCACAATGAACTCATTGTGCCCATTCCTCATTCGAATGTGTTTCATTGGGATATCTTCCTTCCCCATGTTTATTTCATCACATCCCTACTAAAGGTCCACCTTATATAAATACCTGGCCCCATGTAGTTGGTCAAAGAAATCATCAATATGTGGAATGGGATACTTGTTCATTATCATGATTTTATTGAGTTCAATAGAATTAATTTTGAGGAACATTGATCCATCCTTCTTTGATGTAGAGAATTAGTGCACCAAATAGTGAATCACCCGGGTGTATAAAACCCTTATGCATATTATCCTATAACCAATTCTTCAATTATTTCTACTCAAATTTTCCAATTCTATAGGGTTTATTTGATATAGGCAATGATGTAGGAATATTTTCAATTTAGAACTCAACATCTCGTCCAATAAGAATTCCAAACAATTCTCCAGGGAATACATCATTGTATTCACTCACAGTGGTCATGTATTCATGAATTTTTCTCTCCTTTTCTCAGTCATATGAGAAATATATCCTTTATCATAAGGAAATAATATCCAAACTTAATATGAAGAAATTAAAATAGATATATCATTGTCCTTTATATTTTACACAATTGTAGTATTCCTTAGGATGTGATGATTGATATCCCATTCACGACACATAATATTGGATTTTTATAAAGATAACCAATCTAGAAAAAAAATATCATAAAATTAAAAAATTGGAATTAGGATAATATTTTTGGGAGCTTCACACCGTAAACATTAACTAGGTAGGAGTTATATACTTTATATGAAATAATCTCTTAATATATTGTCACTATAGAATACATAACATCTATATTTTGATGTGGTGTATGAATTTTTATAGTATACATTCACGATATGATATAATATATAGATCAATATTGAAATACTATGTTCTCTATTATTGACTGAAAACTCATCATTCCTGTTACCACATCATTTTCTTGTTCCACCTCAATAGTGTTTATAGGATATTCCCCTCATTGCTACCTTATAGACTATTACCGATTTCCTCAAACAGTCCCTCTATTAGGGAAATGTATTCAATAATGCTCATGTTCCATTAATTTGAAACACTACACTATAGGATGAGTATTGATCTAAATCATCCATTATTCTTCAATATTAGTGGGATTCTTAATATCCCTTCAATAGTTATTATCCATATTCCCTACTCATCCACATTTTAAGCATCTTCGAGACACTATTAGATAGTTCCTCAGATGATTTATCCAACAACTTTGACACATGATATTTTGGTTTTCTATTGTATCATGTGAATAATATATTGATCCTCCCATATTAAACTCAATTTTACATGTTCTTTTTCATGGCCCATGTGACCACTAAAAGACTATGATCCCTATTTCAATCTTAATAGAATAAAAATTAATCACCTTATAGAAATAAAAGGCTCAAATCCCCAATTTTTTTCATATACTCGACTTTAGTTTGATAAAGAATAGATCCACCATGGTTTATGTGTTCATGGAAAATTGAGAGGCATATCATGAATGCCTTGTGATATTTTCTTCTTATGCCCCAATAAGATCATCTTTTTTTACTACTGAATGGGGAAATAAATCTCTATATTAATATGGATATATTAGGTAAAATATTTACTGAAATATATTTTGTAGAAATCATAACATTATGTTGATAAAATTCCCCTTATGACATCATGTTCTTGGTCAGTTCCCACCACTGATCTGTTTTCCCATAAATATGATAGAAAGAAATAACAACTTTATCTTCCTATGACCATTGAAGGATATATAATATATTACCAATGGTGTTAATGTAGTGTTATATATAGATGGGATCATGAGACACAATAAATATTGGAGGACTTTAATTCATGATGGATATGTGGACAACCTTCTCTCTATTTGGAAGACGGTCTTCCAAAACATTCATGTAATTATTTATAACCTGATCCAAGTGAGATTTATTTCTATGATATTTTGATCAACTATTCCCAACATATTTGGAATTTCACTAGGGAAATCATCGCATTTCCTATCATATTAATTTATGGAATGATTCATCCTATATTAATCCATTAACTTGTAAAATTAAATAACAAATATGGGGATTTAATACTTAGATAATAAGAATTTAAAAATGAAACATTTACCAAATTAGGATAAAATTGTAAATTAATTGTATATATTATCTTGTGATTCCATATGTTTAAATCTAGGTAATCAGTGATGAAAAAAATTATCCCTAGGGTTTAAACTAAAGTACTCTAGTCCGAATCACCAAAAATAACTAGGCCATTATATGATACCAAATATAATGGCCCTAAAATTTTACACATAATATTCTATGATTATATTCATAACTAGGATTCTAATACAAACCATATTATGTAAATTCTTTTTTCATTATAATATTAGGAATGTAAAAATTATATCAAGGAACCAAAGTGAAATCATATTTTATTTAAACATCATGATGAGTTCATAACTTCCTTTCAGATTCTAGATATAGATACGTTGACATGGGAAATATAATAAGAATTGGATGACATAAAATACCTAATAATATAATAAACATAGAAATTAATCATACTCTATTTTTTAAAATTCCTAACATGATGACATAAAAAGGCATGGAACATGAATATCCAAGACCATTTCACATGGAAGACAATGTCCTACAAAGGAATCAGGTTCGTTCTGTGTCCTAGCATGACGTCTCATGAGACTATGAATTAATAAATGCATTGGATAACAATCTAGGAACACCAATCATAAAATTATCTTTAATTTTTGGTCCACATTAAAAATAAAACATATGTTATAAGACTAAGGGTTACCCATGGAGATAAATCGGTTTCATAACCACGTCATAAAGCAAAGACAATTGGTGTCTCGTAAAGGTGTATGTGAAAGAATGGATTTTAATAATAAATTAAAATTAATACATCCTAATAGGAAAATATCATGATAAATTATTTCTAATCTAGGTGTAAACATTTAAGATGTTTTTTTATGAATCATTTCAAATGAGTTACTTTTGGGAGGTTTAATGAAAACTATTACATATTCTTGAAAAAAACAGAGATTAATTATTTTTATAATACATTAAATTAACCAAGTTATTTTTTTCATTATAAAATGAGGTATTTTAATCAAATACTGGTGGAATAATATAGATTATATAGTTTAGTTCAAAATTGGTATGAAATTGGGATCTTTCCATAAATCAGGCTTGCTTGCCCTAAGGATTTGAAAACAGATCCTTATAAAACATGTATTTCCCATTCATAGAAAGAATTAGTTTTGAGGAAAATATGATTCTAAAATTCATACTTAAAATAGTTATTTTACATAATAATAATTACGAATTAAATTTTTAAATGAGAGAGTAAGTGTAAACAGAATAAAAATGGTGGTTTAGAAAGAATCCCTTACGTTATGTCTGAAAGTGTTCTACACATGAACATAAAGTATTATATAATAAAATTAGATTCATTATTAATTTAATTTGGAAACTATTAAATATTTATTATATTTATTATTATTATATTATGTATATTTATGTTCATTTTATGAGTTTTTAGATTCCATTTTCTCATTCCAGAGTGTTTTTTTCCATAGTGGTAAGCACATTGTAATTCTACATCATGGTTGGTGATTCAAACCCCATGGACCATAGGTATTGTAGAATCACTATAGAGGAGTTGTGGTAGACTATAGTATATGAATAAATGTATCACGGGTGGTTCTATAGTGCTAGTGTGTACTATCAAATGAACTGTAGCAATAGAAGAACTTTAGTAAGTATAATAACAGACAGGGTAATGTAACAGCACAATTCACTGGTGGGTGTTTGGGTCAAAATATATTCTTACAGGACATGTAAATATATTTCATGCAAACTTTTCCAACATTCCATAAAATTTCCTTCATTAGCATTGGTCCTACTGACCATGTATTAAATTAATATGGCATTTTGGGTTGGTTATCACATTTGGGTAGTTTGTGTAATTCATTTTCGTCTGTTGTTTGATGTGTGTGTGTGTGTGCGCGTGTTTTTAATTCGAATTGTAGTCTAATACTATAATGATAATGAAAAGGAGAATCATGTAAAATGATAATATATTTACAAAATTGTAATTTTTTATGAACATCTAGAATATTTTATTTTTATAAGAATTTTTTTTCAGATGTGAGGACTATTCATTAGATAAAACATTAATGAATAAGTTTTCTGATTTTTTTTCATTTTTGCCATCATAACAAACTAGTTATTTTTTATTAATTAATATTATGACTATATAATTTTTATAGAATAAAAAATAATATTTAATGAATATATTATAATCATTTTAAAACTTAAAAAATCTATTATGGCCATAATTTATTTGGTAATGGAAATTTAAAACACATCATCCTATAATGCAATAAATCAAAACATGAATGATGATGTTTTCATTTTTAGAAAAAATAAAAAGTGAAATGTAATTTATGATGCATTTATCCACTAATCCAAAAAAATTATAGTATACAAAAGATACTGGAGTTGACATGTCACCTGAATAGGGGCAGTTTAGAGAGGAAAACAAAATAAAATGAAAAGAGAATAAACTAAAACAAAAGGGGATTTAGCCTCTTGAATTACTTCTATTTTAGATCCAAAAAGGGGCAATTAAGTGTGGTTATTCATTCATAACAAAGTCTTCCAGACATGGGGGAGATACTTGGGGAGAGTATTGGGAATTATATATACAAGATTAATTGGTTTTGTGGTGTGATTATTATAGGTGGTGAGGGTGGTATTTATAGTGGAGGAGAGGGGTGTTATTTGATTATTTTATTTATCTGTTTTCTATTTTTGGCTCAAGAATATCAATAGTGGGTATTATTATAACTAATTAACGTAACTAGTTAATTTGAGTTAGAAACAATGCTTTTTACATCAACCATATAACATCCATGACTCAATAATTCATTTACTTTGCATATACTGTAAATTAATAAATTTTACTTTTCACAAAAAATTCTACTACATTAGATAAAAACACCAAAAAATCACCCTAAATTTTTTTTACATGTATAAGTTCAAAACTAACTAGATTTTATGCAAATAATTTTCTAAACATTATAATTTTAACATTTTTTTTAAAACATTCATTTATTCTAAAAAATAGTAATTTTAAAATTGTAATTTTTTTAATAAAAGAATGAAAATATAATTAAGGTCCCATAAAATTATCTTATAATCATAAGATAAGGAAATATTATTTTATGAACCTATTTTATGTAAAAATTATTAATTATATAATTGTAAATAAAAATTTATGTTCTACAAAAAACCTATAATTACATTATCATTTCAAAATCAGTTATTTATTATTTCATGATATGAAAATATAATATTTTCATTTATAATTTGAATATATATTTTTTAATTTCATAGGTGATGTTACAATTCTATTGGATTAGATTCCTTGATTTCTATATATACTTCCTGTTTTATTCATTCATTATTTATAAAGGATTTATTGTGCTATCTAAGTTATTGGATATGATTTATACTATATGACTTTATTATAAGAAGGGAAATTTCATTAATACAATTATGTGTCATTACATCTTCAACATAGGGAGTGTTTTAAGAATTATGTCACCCACTCGCGGTTGTCTATGATAAATGATATCATATTCAATACCACCTCAATCTACCTTCCAATCATTTATATATGACATGTGTGACTATGTAGAATATTTTTCATTCATACAATATGAGGTGAATGGATATAATAATTATGATTCCAATTACCATAATTATATTATTGTTGTATTAGCACCACTTGGACCACATGCTACCAATCATAGGTACTGTTATTCAATACCGTTTATCACTACCCTAGAAAAATGAAAATGAAATGATTGAAAACCATCTAATTTGATAGTATCTATATCCTTTGGAATTTGTTCAACATAAGTCTCCAGAAAAGAAGTGATGAAATGTAAACTACTCTACACTTTATATGGATTGTCATTGTATATTTAGTGAATTTCATCAGCATTTACAGATAATAAGTACAATTAACCCTTCTGGTAAAACACATGATTATTATAGAAGAATACTATCTTATATTTGTTAGTTTAAGTGGAATCTTATTGACCTACTACAAAGTCCTCTTATATGTATATTTTATGATACAAAATAAATTACATCTAATGATGTTAGTGATGTTATTCCACCGACTATTAAACTGGTGAATATTTTCACATTTAGTCCCTAATTATATAATGATCAAAGAAATAATGATTTATTAAATTGGGATGATTTTATTATAATTTAGAATAAGTTAATTTAAATGTTTATGGAATTGTATACACAAATATATATGGATTTTTAATTTGAGTTAGGAGGATTCCTGTCACACTATCCCAAATTACTGATTGAAACCTTGATAAATGTAGTGGTATGGTGGATCTCTCTAACCTACCTCAAACTACTAAGAATACCTTGAAGGGTTCATGGATATTTTCATTGAACTTATATAATGATTCTAATTTTTATCTCTATGGTGAAATCCTATAAGTATAATTCCCTGATTTATATGACTTATCATATAACCATTTTTAATTCCCATTGTGTTTTCCCAATAAATTTTCATTTAGTATTGAACCATACCCATCGAATGATACTCTATCGACCCAAGGTAGATCCTCATACTCCATATAAATCCTCTTCCAGTTAATATGTGTGACAACCAACCCCTAGACCACAACCACAACACATTGTGAATATTCCACAAATAATGTTGAGAAATAATTGATGAGGACAACAAAAATAATTTTATGTGATCCCTTTCATCTCATACATGTTCCTTGAAGATGTATTTTGATTATATATACACCAAAATGGAGTCATACAAGTGTTAGGTTTAACACAAAACCCAAAATCCAAAATTATGAAACTAAAGATCTATTTAAATCAATGTCATTTGTGACATATGGGACAATAGTTCACAATTTTCCTCTATGTATAGTACAATATTTTGAACTCAATAGTAATTTTATGTCACTAATAATCATTAATGGATTATACATTGGAAGGGAAAAACATATTCTACTATAGAAATACTGCACTAGTGTCTATCACTTTTTTTGTATATTCATTGGGAAATCCTATATATATTTTCTTCACCTATTATAGGAAAGTATCAACAACCACTCAATGTGTAAAAAATAGTATAAATAAATATATGTATAAATTCACTTCATAGTTCATTATCATAAAATAACTAATTGTTATTGAAACCCCAGAGGATTATATATTTGTTATTTTTTTGAATAACATAAGGGATTAGTATGTATCAAATCTGGTTCCCCGAAATTCCTCATGTAAAATTCACGAGTTCACTAATAGGGGCCAATGTTTAGTGGTTTCCTTACAATGAGGCATGTAATGATCATGTATACCACCTCCCATGACTATAAAAATGTCATTAATAATATATAAACCTAATGAAATTAATACTCTGGCACATGATATGATTCAGTTAAATGGGTCCCCTTAGAATTATCCATAAAAATTTAGATATCATATGTAATGATGCTTAGGGATAAATTTAGCTATATATTGGATGACACTAATTAGATAAATATAATAGGATTTACTCTATAAAAGAATGGATATTTTTTAGATTCATATAAATTTTCTGGGAAAATACAACTCTCCATTATTCAAAGATCATGAAGATTAAAATATATGAATTTAAGTACTGTGAATGTTTTTCCACTTACCATTTTCTCTATTGTCGCACTATCTCAGATTTGTTCTTCTTCAATTTAATTATTTATATGTTTTTCTATTATGGTACAATGATGTTTTCCAAATAAATAGTGAATTTGGTAATAATTTTATCCACCCCAATTGATTTTTAATATACCATGGATTGTAATTAGGTGACTTAAGTAGAATCATATATGTTTAATTATTTGATTGTAAGAAAATTTTCTTATTAGTAAAACAAAATAAATTTCAAATTCGTATATCATCGTAAAACTTCCCCCTACATTTTCATCTTCCCCTGTGTCATCATTATCTTCACAAACCTCTCGTGAATGAATGATATAGTTCAAAATTTCAATGGGTAATAAGTAACCTCACAATTTGAGAAATTACAATTATACTAATTATGGTTCTATAACCCCAAGAATGGAAGGAATGTACATTATCTAAAAATAATTTTGTCATTCATTTAAGGTTGAATAATATTATAAATATAATAATTAAATAATATTGGTATAATATTGTTTTAAACCAAGGTATGACGTTCACCATCTTGATCCTCATAAACCTCCAAACTGATGTTCTCATGTATGGTGATGGTTCAATTCATGCATGGATAATGACAAGGTTGGATTCCATAAAAACAATATAAATAATGAAGATATTATATGTAGGGTCTATATCGATGCTATGTGAAAATGGATATCAATGAAAACATCCTTTAGTAGATCTCTAAATTAATATTCAAAAGTCAATATCCTAGATGAGTAACAATTAACAATATGTTGAAAATATTTTTTCTTCCTACCATTCACATCTACTCCTGTTTTTTATACCTCTAAAAGTTTAGTCATTGAAACTCTCCTTCAAATATGATATATATCCATAGAGAAGAAATGATTCATATTCAGTATGTTCACTCGTGTCCCATATTAACCATTACTCTTATAATAATACTATATGTTATACACAACCAATAGATCCCTCATTGAGGTATATAAAATCCTTCTAGTTTTTTATAATAGAGTATATTACATTTTAGGATAAAATATTAAATAATGTGATGATTAATACTAATAAACTATAATCTATTTATATAGGAATGATTTTTAATTTTTATATAAATACACAAATACTACCTCCAAAACTTTGGCAGACTCTATATTTTCATTTTCTACTAGTTCATAGTGGATAATGGATCTAGGAATAATTTTTTCCTAGCATGAATGATCCATAAAATGGGATATTCTAAGGTTAAACAAGCCATAATTAGCATTATGATTTTGGGAACTGACTATAGTGAAGAAAGTGTTCTTGTAGTGATCCATTTGAGGACTATATTTTGCGGTTTTGTAACAAATACTAACATCATGGATGACTCACAATACAATTCATTCAATGCATTACTCATATTGTCTTGGAAAAAATTTATATTCAGTCAAAATTTTAAAATTTCAACGATGACAAAAAAATCCATGAATAGTTTGTTATATATTCTCCATTGTAACGATACCCCCTTGGATACATGTAATACACATTACATTGAAGCTAGAAATTAAAAAAAATGGAATGAATCAAAAGGTCTATGGATTTTATAATTTCAACAGAACTAATGAATTTTACAACATATATATAGATACATATGATGACTTATGTAGAATTATTCTAATTACAATGTTATTTGACTCAAGCATCACTTGCATAAATATTAATTCCTTTTAGATGAATTTTAATAAAATCTCTTAACAATAGAAGCATCTAAACCATGAAGTTTTAGATTTATTGGAGACTAAATATATAATAAAATTATATCATGAAAGGTAATCAATATCTACCATAAATTACTCACACATGGTAAAATAAAAAGTAAAATTTCATGAAACAATGGTTCATAATAACTTATTGAAGTGGAAACAATAGAATATATCAGGTTAGATTGTCTATGAGTTTAAGATGATTGGATTAATTATTTGATCATAAGAGAAAATAATAAAATCACAATTGTATGAGAAAATAATAATTATATCCGAATAGATACAGAAAAATTTCCAAAATGGAAATCATGATTCAGGGAATAATGCATTTTTAAATCATAATAAATGAATTTCTAGAGTATGAAATCATCAATAATATATAATTATCCAAGAACATGAGGCTCAAATTGATTTCTGGGCACTCTTAAAGTGCATCTACATGACCCAGAAACAAATACGGGTGGGCGCATATTTCTGGGTAATATGGTAGTTCTGTAGAAATAATGTAGCAACATTATAGAATGTACTATAGTAGGAATTGTTCCAAGTAATGTAGTTAGTTCTATTGTAGGTATGATTCGATACTATAATGTCATGACTAATCATCGGATTTTTCCTTCGGGGCAATAGTTTGGTTCTAGAGTCTTTTAGGACTTTGGGTCGCCTCAAGGAATTTGAAAAACTTCATGTCCATTTGCCCAAATGATTTGAAAATGCATCCAGATAGACATTACAAAGAACATGCTCAAGACAATGATCTAGATTCAGCGCATTCATGAGAGTACAACTATACAGATTTGGAAGAATAAGAGGGTATATCAATTCCATCAGTATCAACATTGTGCATCTCTATATAGGATAAATAGACGAACAACAATGTGAAGGTAGAGAGATGAATTCATTATATATATTCTAGAGAGGGTTAGTTCAAATTTTCCATATATTGGTAAGAATTTTTAACACCATTAGGTCATGTAATGTCAGAAAGCATATGGGTCAGGTAAGGGTTCCCCCTCAACCCTTAAAAAAGTGTTATTATCAAAAAATTAATAAAATTGTATGGATTTCATGACATTTAGAAATATATTGGTATAAAATATCATATCATACAATATATATATGTTTTTGGTATAAAAAAATGTAAAGAAAAATATTTCCCCATTCACATCTCCCTTCAAAGACTGTTATTGTGTAAAAATACAAGCAGTGGATTGGTTACACTACAAATGACCATAAACCAAGTGGATAGAGTCCCTGAGTTGGTGGGGTTCACTCTAGTTTCCCAGATATATCATTCAATGAAATGTAAATAATTATCCACTATATTGTGGAGAAATTTATTATTGGACCACATATCATATTATGAACGACATATGTTTGTGTTCAATACGATAATAAAGGAATTCAACTTGTAAAAATATACTACGTAAAAAGTTGGAATAAAATGGGTTTCATAAAAATATCCATAAAACATGACCACGATAAGATATCGAGATAAATAAAGTTGATGAAAAAATTAGATCATAACACATGTGGGCATAATATTAATAAATGGATGTTGATATTGAAGAAAATTACTTTAATAAATATATTATAAATATGTTTAAATTATTTTGAAAAAACATCATTTTATTTTTTTATCAGTTTTTATAAAAAATAATTCCAAAAAACAAGGAAATATGATTTTATTTTAAAATATAAATAATGTTTTATAAGAACATTTTGTATTTTTAATGGATAATAATGTTTAAAAAATATTTCATATTATCATCATTTTAAAAAATATTTTCACATATTTAAAGGGAATGTAAAAAATATCTCCATTTGAAAACAGAAATAATATTCAATTAAAAATTTTATAATGAATAAAAATATAATTGAAAAAATATTTTTAAACCATTTATAATAAAATATGAAATTGTAAAATATTTCAGACATAACTTATATGGAAGAGAATGAATCATAACAAAAAAATTAAAAATAAAGGAGGCTTTTATAAAAATAATATTTCAATATTTTTAAGTATCAATGAGTAGGAAATTAAAAAAAACTTGAAAACCCTAAAAATAAAATGAGCAGATGAAAATGGAATTTGATTATGATGTTAATTGTATATAAGTTCCTCTACAAAAATTTTAAACATAAATAATCTCAAAAAAGATTGATTTATTTATATGCCTTGATTCATACACACTATAACCTCACATATAATAAATTAATAATTATTAAAAAAATTATAGATCAAAAATATTATTACATATAATACAATATATAAAATCCTTATAATTTCTAATAACATATTTATTAAATATTATTTATCATAATCTTCATTCTTGTGTAAACTACAATATTTTCCAAATATATTTAGGTTATGTGGCTCTATTCAATGAACCTAATCCATGGTTTAATCATCAAAAATATAATTTTCAAAAAATAAATAAATTATTTATTCATTTTAGATACTATTAAAACCATCAATGTGAGATGTTGAAAAAAAATGAATTATATCACTATATAGATAGGGTAGTCTTCATGCAATAATGAGTGATGTTTTCATTTTTTAATATATGGAACAAAAATATGGAAAATAATAATTTACATTTTTTAAATGAAATCAATTATAAAGATATATATATATATATTAATTAAATTTTTATTATTTATATACCTTATATAAAATTATTAAAAAATGAAATCTTTACGTCATGGAGGTGGTAGTTTAGATGTACCCCTGGGCGACACCTTCATGTTCTATTGGATGAAACTGTATGACATAAAAAAATCAATAAATATATATATGTGTGTGTGTATTTTTATCATATATATACAATCATGTAATGACAGATATAATATATTTTCTATATTTTTATGAATAAAAAAATGAAATTAGATGTTTTAGATAATTTACTTTTATTTGGGTATCCTCTATTGGATTACATCTAATGGATTTTAAGGGGGGAACCTATAGGACTTGAGGAGGACAGTTGGAAATTGATTGGGGTAAATTTTTATATATATATGGTTCTCAAAATCTATTTGTATGTGAGGATAGTATTCTTCCTAATATATTTGAGGAGTGTGGAACAATTATAAATAAAAAAACATAAATATTGAATATAGTTATTTTCAAGGGAATGTGTCTGTAAATAAGCTGAATTTAGAATATATGGTGAGATGATGTAGAAATACACATAACCAATTAAATAACTATATTTTTTATGACATATTTAGTCCTATCTAAATTTTTAACCCCATTTAAACTATTTTATCCTCTACCTAGGGAACATAACAGTTTACCGTGGAAACAAATTTTTTTGACCAAATATGAAAATGAAATTACATCTAAATCATGAAATTATGAATGAAAATATTAATTCCACGTTATTATTATCAATTTCAAAAGGTAATGTAATTTACTTTTAATATATATAATTTAAATTAATAAAAACTATTTAATGAAATGTCTTTTATAAAAAACAGAATTTATAGAAATATAGAGTATATAGTTGATCTTTATTATATTTATGATATTATAGTGAAACAGATAATATTTTTTTAATTAAAAATTATTATGAATAAGATTATATCCTAGTGAAGACATAATTAACTTTCATTGTGTAAATAAGGTTTTGATTGGAACAAAATTTTACCTAGGTTATAAAATGTCAAGAATAGTTTTTCAAAGTCAACATTATAGTTTCAAATACATTATGTCAATATATAAACAAATTTTTTTCAAGGAAAGATCATTATATTAGTTAATATCAATCTAATTTGAAAATGAACACATAAATTCATTTATATTTATCAAAATTTTATTTTTTCACTCTTTACCTAAAAATACACTATTTCAAAAAAATCTAAGAAAAATCAACTTAAAAATTCTAAAATATTGAATCTTTTAAGGATGTTCATGATCTAAAATTTAAATTATAAAATAACTAAAAAAATTGTTATATAAACTAAAAAGTATGTTTTTTTAAATATGACAAATTATGAATAATTAAATTAGAACTCCATATAATTACTTTTTCTATTTTTCTTGCTATGATTCATTAAACCATCTTGATATATATTTAATTTTTTCATATAAAAAATAATTATTTTCACTTTTTAATTATTAATACTTCCCAAGATATCAATAAAATTATTAATTAAGGGTAGATTTATTATAAACACTTTATATGCTACATTATACCCCCATTATAAGAAATTATCGCACAAATTATATTATACTAGAGAAAAAAAATTAATATAATTATAATTTATTAAATTCTCATGATATAGAATGGGTTTATCAAAAAAAAGTATCTCCCTAAAAAGTTTAGTAGTTGAGTTTTTTTATTCCACAAAAAATTATCTTCTAGACACATAATCTCTATTTGTTTTTCCTCATATGAATGATTATGGTACATTTTTATAGCCTCTATGTTTACAACATTTTAATGATCAATATATACTTCATCAAAATAGATGCATCGAACACATCATGCACTTTGGAGTGGTTTGCATGATGTTCCATAAAATATTATATCATCCTCATAATATCAGGAATCTCCAAGGGAAAAATATATCTAAGGAAAAATTTCTCTATCATTCAAAATTTCATAATATTTTTTTCATTGATATAGTAATTGGATGAACTTATCTCAAACAAGAAACACTATATTTATCAATTAAAATTGAAAATGAATTTTATATCATTGAGTATGTTATTTATTGTGATGATGAATTTATAAATATTTCTTCACCATTCCCCTACCTATATTAATCCACAACAGATTACCTTCACAAATATGAACCAAAAATATTGGAATTATACACTTTTTTCAATAACTGTATTCACAGTGAAAAATATAAATACTATATTGAATGTCATTATTGTATGTAATTTATAATAGATAAATGTATTGTTTCTAAATACCTTTGAGACCCATAATGAATGATCTTAAAATATCATTAAGGGGAAAAAATTTCTTATCTGATTGACCGTCTTTCTGTGGATGATATATTGGACTAAATCATATCTATTTTTTCAATTCTTGTTGATTTATTATCCATAAAATTGAAGTAAAACATGTATTTTTCAGAAATATATTTATGGTTGGTACTCCAAGAAACCTTAACCATTTTATAATGAATATAATGACATGTTAATCAAGTGAGAAATGTTATCTGAAAGTAAAAAATTACACTAACATCTTAATGTGAATGTCTAGAACCAAAATTTTGTTATGGACTTTCGATTTATTGAAGAGTAATATGAAGTAATTTATGGAGATTCTTTCACATTAAAAATTAGGTATCGGTAAAGGATTAATTATCCCTATTAACTTCTGATGTTCAACCTAATAATAATGATTTGGCATGAATCAATATACAAGCGCTACAATGTGTCCTTTCATATTCTTCATCAAGAAACGTTACTGAGATCATTATAAATATTTATATATTCATGATAGATACAGAGTTATATTCTTCATTCGTCAACTAATATATCCTTCTCCAATTCAGGTTTTCTATGGAAATATGTTTGTTTGTTTAATATTATCATTCCATCATGGTTTAATCACAATAACATTCCATAACATATATTACAACTCGTAGTTTTCCATTTACGATTCTTTAATATTCTCATGGATGTATGTTTCAATATTAATTTTAGTAATATTATATTTTATCCCATCCAAATAAATTTTAGAGTTTATCATTTTCAAATACTAATGTATTGTCATTTTTCAATCCTCATCATATACAAAAATGCATTTTACCTCCTAAATATTGCATCATCCGCCATTTTCACCTTCCATGTGTGGTTATGTATTTAAAATTAATAATTGTTAATTATACCCATATATGTAATTTGGATAATATTCAAATCTTTTACTGTGTGTTTATACTTCAATATTTTGTGATCAATATATTTATCACAATAGTAGACATAATGATTATTATTCCATATTTTCATTAAAAATATTTCACATGGTAGATGAAAATTATATTTTTAGGTAATTTGTTTCATGGATAAATAATTATTATGAGTCATATTATAATACAATGAATTTTTCTAGTGAAGACATATCCTAGTCCATCATTTATGAATTACTATAAATTTAAAACCCTTCTCCATTGTAGGGAAGTGTAAGAACATGTTCACTAATAAGTCATCTCCTCCGCCCTTGAAATGTTACTTTGCATTCATCTGTGTGGTGGAACATATATCACATCTTCATTAACATGTATAGTGGGTTAATATTTATGATAAGATTTTAAGAATCATAGATTGTATCCATTGAATTAAAAAAAGTTGTCACATTTTTTCATGGACATTTCTCAATAACTTCTATCATTGAAGAATCCACTAGTATAACATCACCTATAATTATGTAACCCAATAATGTTAAATTGTATTTACGTAACTAACACAATATAAATTTATTTAAAAAATATACTTTAAGAAGTTATTTAATACAATCCCCAATTAATTTTTTAATATTTTTTGTTGTTGTAATATAATAGAATATCATTTATAGACACTACAATACACTAATTGGGGAACCCTATAAATAATCTATTTATCCTATCCATAAATATAGTGAAAAAATTTGTAATTAAAAATGGAATCACTATAAATTTAAACTGTCTATACCTTATACCAAATTCTATCTTTTGTATATCCTATCATATTCCCCATAACAAATTATATCCACATCAATGAAAAATCACTATATTATATTGATCTCTACAATGATTCTGAAACAATTCATAAATATATGGTAGATGGTTCATGTTATAGATTAGGTTCATATTATGTTCATGATATTCAATGTAATGATTCTACAACGCATCCTTATTCTAAAATTGATGAAATGTTTTACCGCATAGTGATGCCTTGTGTTTCTGAATCCCCTTTATTATTCTGTATTCACCATTCAATAAATATATTATCGAAGATTGTTTTGGAATATAAAATCTGACATTACATCATTTTAAAATATAATTGGATATATATAAAGGTAATGAATAAATTCCAAAAATCACATCAAATTCAACTATAGGGAGAATAAAAAGTTCTTTATGAAGAAAAATCCCAAAACAAATCTATCAAATATGAGCTATAGATATTTGATTAAATCATCAAACCATTATGAGTCTTCACATATACAATAATAATTAATATTTTAAGTGGTTATACGAAAAAAATAGATAATTATTCAGACATAAAGGAGTTGGATTTATGTGAATCAAAGGAAACATTTTAATTTCATGAGTTAAAGACAAGTGTACACATCTCAATTTTTTTCTCTTTACAAAATTACATAATTATGATTTACGAAGACATCCCATTATTCCATTGGATTTTTAGGCTACTGACGTTGATTTTTTCCTTTACATTAAATTCCTACACTGGTTGGAGTTATGTTTTTACTCTATGATGTTATTGAATTTTAGTAATGTTTGTAGATTTAGTTAAAGCTTCAACCCATTTATTTCATTGTAATACATATTTAGGTCATTAAAATTTTTTGGCCTTAATTTCTACACATAAAATGTTTATAAATACATTTATGGAAATCTCATCCAGAATTTATTCCACACATTTGACATAAATAAATATTAATTTAGATCTGTTTATGGGTTTTATAATTTTCATTTTAATGAAATTAAAATTTTTATTTTGTTTTGAAAATATCTTGTGTATTAAATAAGATTAACCATTTTTTATTTCAACTTGTTAAGCACAAAGAATAATCTATTTATAGCTATCAAACTATATTATTGCTACTTCATTTCAGATACTTGGTTTATTCAAAAAAAAATCGTAAATGATCAATTATAATACCAGGAAGGTACTATGAATTTCCAATAAAATATTCTTCAATATTATAAATGGATTCATAATCCTTCATCTTTATTTTCAGGAATCCAAACCCCATTATAGTGTCAGCAGTATTTGAAAAAAAATTCAAAAATTTATTGTCGAACACTTCCCATTTCAATTAATGTTGTTATTCTTATTTCATTTTATTCATCTAAATATTCCACCATTGATCATAATCCCCTTAAAAATGATATAAATAAAAAATAAACTTCTCATTAAAAAGGTATTAGAAAATATACTATTACTTTTATATATCATTAATTCTATCCTATTTTGTAATTGGATGGGATGTTATACTAAACCAAGATAGAAGTTGTTGCATGAGAGACTCAATGTCGAGTTATTCTTTACATTGATTTTCGGAATGTTCTGTATGATATATATTACCGTAATGAGACTAAGACGGGTAGTAATGTATAGAAACATTATTTTCCATCAAAACACCGATTACATTTGTTTTCTCATAGGGATAATTAGTTTTATTATTATCACATTATGGAGTAAATTATTCCCCTAGGTTCTGACCATAGTCTAATACCAAATTTTTTTTTGTTTGTATCAGGCATGAATAATCATAATGAGAATTTATATTGTAATGAAAATCATTCCAGGTTTGTTCTAATTTATTAATCATTCTTATCAACCCACACAATATTATGTTCATCATATATCATATTGATCTGTTATATGGCATCATTAGTTATATAAACTCATTTTTCATTACATAATATCTAAATATATTTATACCCTTATTTTAATAAAATGAGGGACATGATGATCACATAAAAAAATATTTAACCAATTTTGTTGTATTTTTAATTAATATAAATGTATATGATTCCCATGAACCATAAATATTTAGTTTCAGTAGAGACTGTATAAATAATAATGTAATTTTATAAATATTTTTCAACATTTCCCATATTTCTTGAGTTGCATTTTACTCCTCATAATGATTTCCTACTTAGAAAATTTCATCATATCATTGGATAATGAAACTTTCAGAAATATAGAGCTCAAATGATCAATAAGGTAAAAAATAGGAGTTATCAAACAATGATAGTATATTATCATTATATATTCATAGGGGAATGTAAAAATGATCATTCATATGAAAAAATATTCATTATATGATATACTATATATAAGAAACTAGATCTTCATTTTATGTATCGATATTTTTCTAGGGTTGTTTTTTGGAAAAAGGAAGAAATTGAAACTTTTCTAAGTACACACAGTGTACTATTGGATATATTTGATGTACTCAGTTGTCGTATATAGTCGTGTACTTGTCGTGTAATATCTAAGTACTTGGTCGTGTAGGGGACCTGTTAGACCACCTAAAGTGAGGAACGGTTCAAGATAATACATGGCATGTACATTAAATGAACACGTTGTGTAGTATTCTTTTTTATTCGATATAATGTTGAAGGGTCTCATCCTATATCCAAAAACCACTTATTCTTCACGAGTTTTGTGCAGGATAGCTTGGGAAAGACGAACAAAGCTTGATCCCTCGTTTCACCATATGGATTTCGATTTAGACACTGTTAGGTGCATTGGAATCCCACCGACGATTTTTCAATTATTCTAGATCCCTTCATCCTAATTCCACCAATCTCATGGGTATTTAATTATTGAATGTTTTTCACTTACTTATAGATATACATTGTTCTAGTCTGATTTATGGTTTGAAGTTCACGATTGTTGACTGTATGACATCAGGAAATGTGATTTGTTCCTTTTGATGATTTTCTCTAGATTATGTATGCTAAAATTGTCGTATACCCATTGTTGAGGAATTGCATGATTTTAATTTTTACATTTTTTATTAATTTTTATGGGTTTTAAGATTGATAAAAGTGTAATTGCTTATGAATAAGGTTTTATACCTTTTTTATGGGTGTCATCACGTTGTTTTATTGATTATAGCCATTTGATATATATTTATTATTGGGATTTCCTTTTTTGCATGCCTCATGTTTTTTGGTTAGAGTTAATGATTATATCAGATGCATGTGGTTGGAATTGTGAATATATGACCATGTGGGATTTAATTGTGAGAGATTTCCGAGGAAAGATCATTTATGTATGAAATGTTGTTAGGTTTACCGATAGATATTTATTATGAGACCTTCGATGATGTTATATACTAGAGGGTTTAGACTGTGAGAGATACCCTGCGAGTTGTTATTAAATGATTTAATGCTATGGGGACATGGGGGTATTAACTCTGTCAACTACAAAAGTTTTCATTTGTAAATTTTTATTGTTCATGTATACCAAAGGTCTTGGAATTCGAGAGCTACCACGATGGTCGTTATTAAATGGATTGATTTATAGTTTGACTAGGGGGATTAGACTGTGAGAACATTTCAGTAGGGTCATTATTGAATGATTGAATTATTGTGAGGATTCTTCCAAGACAAAGCACAATCATGGAATTGGTCTTACTAGACTATTTAGAAGGTCTTATAAGACATATATGTTTATTACTATTACAAGTGGGATATAGGTCATAGTCTAGATCCCATGGTTTACCTGATTCAAATGATGAATAATAAATGGAAATGAACGTAATAAAAAAATTGATTGTTTACTTTTGAGCACGTCTATATTTATTTCTTAATTTATTAATATTACCCAAAATATATATTCACTAATATTTAGGAATATATATATTTTTTGTTGACAACTATGTTTAGTCTCACACCATGTTTGGGTCGTGTTTTTGAACCCAAATAGATTATATTGTTTATGGAATAGATAAATGCAAGAACCTTTCCTTGTCAGGTACTTCATTTCTGTTGGAGCTAGAGAGAATGTGACTATGCTAAGGCTTGTGATGTTGGTGGAGTTTATTGGTTTTTTTTCCATTTGTTTCATTATGGTATTTCCAGCATATTAACTTGTTTGGTTGCTTTCCTAGACACATGTGACATGCATCATTTATATATGTTATAGCTATTATATTACTCTCAGTCTTCTGCAATTTTCATTTTTTGTATGGTATTACTATGTCCGATTTTGTTTAATAATTGTTATTATGACGTAAATACTCTTCCAATTGGGGAATAGTTACCCCATTATGATACCTTGGCCCACGCTATAAGTCATAATCCTTGGGTGTTTGGGGAAATGTGCTTTAGGTCATGTGACCAACCTGGTACGGGGAATCTTAGGGTGGCCCCCGGAACCATGAGGTTACAATGTGGTATTAGTGGTGGTTAATTTCATACTTGGTATTACTATTTTGATCCTATAGATAGGGATTGGATGAAATATGTAGTTTGTGATAAGCTATTCCTAGGAGTAGATAACCCATGTATAGGGAAAATCAATGTTAACTCGAATATTGAAATTCATATAGTTTTTTCAATTATAACAGTTGATTTTATTTAACCATTTAGTGATTCATTTGTTTTGTGGTGTTATTATTGAAATCATTTTGATTCTATTTTTTTCAACAAGATGTGATGAGGTTATTGCATCTCATTCATCATATAGGAACCTGTTTTAGATCACATGTCATGCATTCTTTTCATGCATCTTATGGTGCACTACTGATTGCATGATGTTGTGATAGATGTTTTACTTGATATACACGAGGTTATGATATATTATTTGATTGAAATACCTAATATTTTGATAGGTTATTGGTATATATAATGTTTCATCTGAATGGATTTCACATATTGGTCCTTGAGGTGTCATGGGACCTCTTGGATCGGAATTTGGTGGATCATGTTTGAATATTAATTTGATTTTGTTATGTTATGACATTAATAAAGATTTCAAACATTCATTTGTGGGGATTATGGGCTATCACAGATCGAAACATGGCATACATTTGTTAAACGTTTATATTTACAAGGGTTCTAGAGAAGTTTCAGAGGCGTACTGTCCAGAAACCCAGAAAATTTGGCATGTGATATAATGAACCCAAGCCATGTGTTCTTCTATTATGAGGAAACAAATTTTATTAGGTTTACAATGTGTACCATATGTACACGCCGTGTAGTCTATAACCATGTGACTGATTGTGTGAGAAGATACACTAGGATGATAAATGATTGGTAGAACACATTTTCTTTAGGATGTACACACCACGCTGTAGAGACCAAGTATCCGACCATGTGACTTACAACGCGGGTTGATGAAATTAAGATGGTACACAACAAGTCTATATTTTACACACCTTATGGTGATTAACTGGGTAATCAGCTTGGTTACTAATGACATGGGTTGATAGAACATATAATGTACATGCTGTGTTAGGGGTGAAAAAGTCATGTAGTGTTACACTATGACAGAACCGTGTAGTTCTAGACTTGTAGATGAACCTGGGAAAAAGATAAAATTCAAGTACATGACATGTCTCTTGATGAACACACAGTGTCTATGGGGTGCTACACTACCATGTTGACATAGGTATATGCCCATGTAAATACTCAAGGGAACATGCCATGTTATGGTTGTACACGCCATGTAACCTTCTTTTGAAAAACATGATTGTCTTTCTTTTTATTTTTCGTTCATATACTTCTATGATACAGTCTTGAATAATATTGAATGGAGGTGTGTGAATGATCTTAGAGATTCATTCCACAAATTTTCTAAAGATTTATTCCAGTTATAGGGTGATGATCACACACCGAAAATGGTAGATCTAAGACTACAAGAAGATCCTCCTGTCATTCTTGTCTTTTCACCTGCTGTTATACTAGATGTAGGTGATGAGGAACAGTTATATGAAGGTTTTTTGAGGATGATTAAATTTTCAATTGATCAATACATTCTACCCCAACTATTGCAATGTTGATGTGGGTCTTCTAACAACATCATCCTCTCATGTTTTCATGGGATGGAGGCACACAAGCTGTAGATTCATGGTTGGTGGCACTGCATTCCATCATTGATCATCTGGGGAAACCTCCAGAGAGGACGGTGAAGCTCGCAACATATATTCTATGTTATCCACCAAGATATAGTGGGATGTTATATCCCATGAGGGATGTCATCAGGATACTGATTTGGATGAGTTTTATACGACCTTCTTTGATTACTTATACCCTGAGACATTAAGGGCCAACTGATCCTGGGAGTTCTTGCTTTTGGATTTGGGTTCTATTTTAAGGTTGATTTATTCTTCTCATTTTACAGAGCATCAGCACATCATTTTTGTTATGATAGGTGACTATATATATGTGGCTATGATATTTTAGTATGGTCTTAGGTAAGAAATTCTATCACAAGTGAATGTTTTCAAGTTGAACTTGGTGATAAATATAGTGAACCAGGCGCTAATTACAAAGCAGAATCTGAGAGTGTTTGCAGCTGTTAGCTGGGGAGGTTCAGAATCCAGAGATTATACTCCTTATATAGATATTAGGAAGTGTCATATAGTGCTTTCACCTAATGTTTAATTAGGTAGCCTGGTGGTACCCTACATGTGAGGGAAGAGTGGGCATATATGATCACACTGCGAGAAGGACCTAGTCGAGTGCTGATCTTGAAGCAAGATGGGGCATATTCATCATTGTTTGTAGATGTTATCACCAGATGTTAGTGATAGGGGATCTATAATGTCTCCATGTTTAGGGTTAGGACCACTAGTTTCACATTAGTTATAGAAATTGAATTTTTCGAGCTGTACAGGCCAAGGAAGTGGTTGTGGTCTTGGTAGTAAGGCTACGAGATTTCAGCGACATCAGGGTGGATCATCTCAGGGTAGTCATTCAAAGTCATAGGGCTATGGTACAAGTCATACGTTTGCGATGGAGAAGACCCAGTAGGAGCAGGATCCCATACCCTCTACTATTAGAGTTAAGATTCTAGTTGCCTCTATTTTATTTTCATCACATTTTGATACTGGGACTTCCCATTGTTTTATATCAGTTGATGATGTGTAGATCCTTGGGCTCTATATCATTATGTCTGATTATGTTATAATGCTTGACACTTTGTTGGATAATTGGACAGATAATGTACTTCAATGAAAGGAGTTTGCTCTTGAGGTTGTTGGGTGTCAATTCTGGTGGGACATCTCTGTCTAAGAGAGAATATGTTTCGATGTCATTCTTAGAATGGAATAGTTAGCAACCTGTCAAGCCTTTGTTTACTACTATCATCATAGTGTGAGTTTCACATCACCGGAGGGTAGGAACATTCTACGTAAGAGAGAATGGGATGTCTAGGCATGTAGATCTAGACATGAGAATCCTGGGTTTGAAGAAATTACATCCCAGATTACTAGTTTATATCTATATGTCCATGGGACTACAGAGATGGGAATTCCTCCATTTGAGGATTGTTTCAATGATTTTTTCTAGATGGCTATTCATGTTTACCTCTAGGAAGAGAGGTATATTTATCTATTAATCATGTGTTGAGAGTATCACCAATGCCCATTCCTCCAAATAGGAATGCTACAAAAGGGTTACAAGATCTCAAGAAGCAGTTAGAGGAGTTATATGAATAGAGTTTCATCTGACCCTGTACTCCTCCTTGGGGTTCTCTTATCCTAGTTGTGAAGAAGGAAAACCAAACAATTAGACATTGTGTGGACTATCTCATGCCGAATCAATTGATGGTTAATAACCGATATCCCATTTCAAGGTTTGATGATATCTCTGTTCATCATTGAGGAGCTCGGGTGTTCTACTAGATTGAAGTGAGATCATGTTTTCATCAGTTGCGCATTTGACCATCATATAGAACACTCATAGCCTTTTGGAGCATGTATGGTCTATACAGGTATTTTGTTATACCATTTGGTCTCATGAACACACCAGAAGATTTTAGGGAACTGATGACCTAGGTGTTCAAACCTTACTTGGAATCCATTATGGTAGTCTTCATGGATGATATCTTGGTGTACTCTCACACTTCACACAAATATACCATCTATCTTGAGATTGTATTGAGTACACTATGAAACCATAAGTTATATGATATGATCTAAAAAATTCCACTGTTGGATGTACCTGATTGACTACATGGGTCATGTCATATTATATATAGGAATATTAGTAGGCCAAGATAAATTGAGAGATGTAGTTTCATTGGAGTAGACAAAGAACGTCTTTTAGGTACAAAGTTTTTTGGGGCTGGATGGTTACAGAAAATGATTTATTCCAGAATTTTCACCCTTATTAGTGCCACTGATAGGGCTGACTAAGAAGAGAGAGAAGTAGTTGCGGGTTGATTTTTGTGATTCATTCTTTCAGGAGATGAAAGTTTGATTGACATCGGCACTGATACTAATTTTTTCGAAGCCAGGAATATGTTGCAACATTTTTTTACGATGCATCAAGATTCAGTTTGTGAGTAGTGATAATTAAGGCAGTGGAGACATTGTGTACAAATATCATTAGTTCAGGCCACATGAGAGGAATAACCTAATGCATAGTCTCGAGATGGCTGCAGTTGTGTAGGATTTTCAATATTGGAGACATTATCTTCTGGGATAGCATTTTTTGGTATACATATTCCACCAAAAAGTCAGGTATATATTTACTCAATATGATCTATATTGGATATAGTGAAGGTGGTTTGAGTACCTGTAGTATATTGAATTTGAGCTTGTATATACGCATGGGAAAGACAACCTAGTGGATGATGTGTTGAGCATCATGACTCAAATACATGCGGTTTTGGAGGGAAACATTAAGTGGTAGCTTATGGATATGTTTTCTAAGATGAATTTGGAGGGGAATGACATATAGGGGAAGATGTTTATTTCTTCTGTATTTGTTACCTCTACACTACTGGATCGAGTGAAAATGAGAATACTAACAGATTCAGAAAGCCTTGTCCTAAGGGAGATATTTTTATGTGAGGACCCTACTCTTGGGTGAACCATAGGTGAGTATGAGGTTTTTCATTTTCATGGATGCATATGTGTTTCATCATACATAAACGTGGAGATTTTTTGAGAATTTCATTACTCAGTTTGGGTAGTTCATCCGGGTGTAACAAAGATGTTTTGAGATCTACATCATCAATACTAGTGGTCAGGTATGAAGACGGTTTTAGTTAGCATTGTTTTGAGATGTTCCACCTATCAACAGGTGAAGGCAAGGCATAAGCGACCGGTAGGGATTTTACAACAGTTACACCTTCTGAAGTGGATGTGAAATGATGTTGTGATGGATTTCGTGATGGGTTTACCGAGGGCTTCTCAACATAATGATGTGGTCTGGGTTGTTGAAATACTCTTAAAGGATCCACATTTCATGCCAATGAAGGAAACTATTAGTGTTGGTGAGTATGGATGGTTTTACATATGAGAAATTTTAATTTTTCATGGGGTTACACACTCGATCTATTCAGATAGGGTCTCCAAGTTTATTTCTCTTGTTTGGAATGGATGACATAGGACATTGTGTATATAGGTACTTATGACTGTTGCTTACCATCCCCAAATAGATGGAATGTCTGAGAGTATGATTATAGTTTTGGACGAAATGATTTGGGCATGTGTCATGGATTTGGGGGGATCTTTGGTGATATACAAACTCCTACTAGATTTGTCATACAAAAACAGTTTTCAAGCGACGATTCAGATGGAGCCTTATGAAAATTTTAATGGTAGGCCATGCTAATCACCCCTATGTTGGCTGGAGGTTGGAGAGGTATCTATACTCGGACCTCATATTGTCCAGGAGACCACTAATCAGGTGGAGTGGATTCGGAAGAGGATGGTTATGAAAAACTCCAAACAAAAATCTTATGGTGATTAATGGAGATGACTTCTATTGTTCGAGGTTAGAGACCAGGATTTCTTATGTGTCACACTGAGATTGTGACACAGGAGGATAAGAAGACAGTGGAATCATTCATTGAGATATGTCAAGCCATTTAAGGTTTTGGAGAGGGTTGGTTCGATTGCCTATATATTATAGTTACTTCAGAGGTACCTGGCTATGCATGACATATATCTTGTTTCTCATCTACAACATTATTTTTCTAATAAGTATAATATTTTTCAACTATATGAATTTTATTTTATGGTTGGTGAATCCTTCGAGGATCACCCTATTCAGATTATGGATCACAACATGAAGGTTATCTAAGGCCAGTCTATTAATCTGGTACGGGTTCTATAGCAGCATAGGCGAATCAAGGAGGATACCTGAGAGAGGGAGGTTGATGTACGATCCCATATGCCAGATTTATTGGAATTTTCTTCTTCACCACCCTAGGAAAGGAAATTCAGGGATGAATAGGTTTGAAGGTGGATGTATTGAAGAGCCAAAATCCTCATTTTAGGTATGGATATTTATTTTTGGTTGTTTTTTGTGGAAAATGGATGATATGGGAAGTCTTATCATTTCACAAAATGTACTTTTGGGTACATTAGTTTTACTATGTTTCCTCCTATAGCTATGTAATGGAAGTGTAACGTCCGAGTGAATAAACATGTAGGTGACCTAGATGAATACCTAAATATGAGGTCGGTTGAGGATAATACATAGAATTCACATTATATTAACATGTTATGTATTTTCTTTATATTTGAAATAATAGAGAGTGGTTGTGTCACATATCCAGAATCAACTTCTTCTTCATGTGTTTTGTATAGGAATGCTTGGGAATGATGAACAAAGACTGAGCACCAATTTCACCATCTGTCCTTCGATTGAGACACCATTGGGTGTGTTGGATTCCCACCTGTGGGTTCTCAATTTTTATAGATCTTTTCTCCCAGATTCCGTCTCTCCTATGAGTGTTTCACTATTGAATATTTTTCACCGTTTATTAATTCTACACTGTTATGGGTCGATTGAATGGTCGAAATTCAATAGTTTTGATTGTATGATATCAAGGTAGGAGGTTTAATACTTTCATCGATTGTCTATGGAGTATATAGGATAAATTTATTATATACCCTTGGTGGGGTATTGCGTGTTTTGATGTTTTACACTGTTTATTACCTATTATGGTCTGGTATGTTGATAAAAAGGTAATTTCTTATGCATAATATCTTATACCATGATTATGGGTGTTTTTACCTTGTTTGATTAATTAAGGCCATTTGGTCTAGAATTCCTATTATTCATTCCTTTTTTCCATGTCTTATATTGTTAGGATGAAGTTACTAATTATATGATATGCATGGTATTCGCATATTTAATGTTTGACCAAGGGGAATTTGACAATTATAAAATCCCAATGTAGGATCATTTGTGAGTGAATTGTTATTAGGGTAACCCATAGGTATTTAATGTGAGAGTTACTAGGTGTTCATATACGATAGATGTTATCCAGTGAGAGATATCCAGAAGGTCATTGTTAAATTATTTGATGTTATGTTGACAATGGGGTATTGACCGTGTGAGAATCCATGGTGGTAGTTTGTAAATGTATAGTTATAATATATACCAAATTGGTTGGATCATTACAGCTACCTAGAGGGTCATTATTAAATGATTTTTTTTTGTTATACTAGGGGGGTTAGACTATGAGAACCATACCATAGGGTCGTTATTGAATGATTGAATGATTGTGATGAGTCTTCCAAGTCAAAGCACATTCTTGGACATAGTCATAATAGATTTTGTATATGGTATTATGAGACATCTATTTGATACTATTACATGATGGGTATAGAGCATAGGCCAGATCCAATTGTTTACATGATTCAACTGATGAATAATTGATAGAGTTAATATTTTAATTATTATTTATATGATTTTCAATGATTTAATCCCTCCCAATTATTCAATGTGAGTGTATTTGCATCATTTATGTGTTTTTAGTGTATTTTGGGCTTAAATGTGAAAATGGGGTAATTCTGTGAAATTGTCAGTTTTATATAGCTTCTTTTTTTCGGGCATAACTTTTATAATATGGGTCCAATTGAAGTTAATCATTTTTTTAGGATTCCTATACTTGTGGGCTTACAATGTTCCTTCTGGACCAAGACCCAATTCGAAACCCAATGGTGCAGAAAATTCAATCAAGTGGAGAAATCAGTTTGGAAGGCAAAATGGACCCCACTTCATTAAATATGCAATATCTCCTTCATATGACCTTAGAATGAGGTGCTTACTGCTGTTGTCGACAAAGGACTTCAAAATTACGGCTCACATTAAATTTCATAAATTATTGAGCTCATTAATGCATCCTTTTGGCGCTTCTAAGTGGAGTGGGTGAAACAGTGTTTGGCGGACAGAAAAGTAATGGTCATTGATTCGGCCATAACATTCTTTACACCAGTCCAATGACTCTCAAAATTTGAGGGTCTATAGAAAACATCATTTACAACATTCTATAAGAAGGGACCTCAGTGAGTTGCGGCCGGATGGTGGACATAACAGAGGAAATCTTCTAGAGTACAGATTCTGGAGCATCAAATTTTCTGTTCTTTGTTTTCTCTCTTTTGTTCTTCTTAGTTTTGTAATTAATTATTCTTTCCCCTTAGTCACAATTACCCTTACCATGGTGGGGTAAACTTCTGTGTGATTGGCGAAGGAGAGTTTTTCCATATTGTATTTCATGAGTTTCTTCTATTAATGTTTTAAAATCCTCTTTTCTCTTCTGCGAATCTGTTTCAATTTCTTATAACAGTTTTTATTATCATGTACGATTGTATCTGATTTTAGATTCTGTTGTTTATTTATATTTGGTCAATGATCAATATCTCCCTCTACTAGGTTCTGGTTTATAAACAATGGAATAGACCAGGATTTAGTGGTGTAGTACTTGGTGATCACCGGTACGTGTGTGAGGAGTAGTGAATGTTCTTGATTACTTGGGAGAAACAAGACCCGATTGGAAATTGCCTAAGATAATTGGGGGTATTTTCTACAACTCTATTACACATTGTAAGGGGAGTATACCAACCTAAGATGTTATTAAGATTTATTCTCACATTTTTAATTGACCAAGGGAGTGATAAGAAACGATTGTGGATTCTCACTCTTAACGATTTAGCAGAGGAGAATTGGGTAAAATGAACAATGATAGAATTACAATTGGAAAACTGACCCTAACCTGATCACCATTTCATATCACTGATTTAGATCACATCGTTTGTCAATTTGTTTCAAAACTATCACTTAATTACTTTACTTTATTTAGTTTCTTTCTTGTATTTTCTAAATCAAACAATTTCTAAAAACAACCTCACTTCTTTCTATTTTAAGGTGACAACTTAATTGTTGTGCACTCCTCTCTAGAGAAAACCTAGGTAATCCACTCTACTGCATTTTAACTTAGGTAATATTTGTTTTTGTCACACCCCATGATAGGCATGTGTCAAAACATGGCGCTGTTGCCGGGGAGGCAGTGCCACAATCTAATTATTAATACTTGACATTTTTTCAAAAAAAAAGTTAAAAAAATATTTTTACATGATGTTTTCAAATGATTATTTCTTTAATTCATGTAACAACTACCCACATTTAGAAAAAGTAGACTAGGATGGTTATGATATTGTACAGATGCAAGAACTTAAAAATGACATCGCAAAACTAGAGAACAAAGTAGAACTTTCATTTGAATATATCCGTGCAATGATGGAAAAACCAGAACCTATGAATGAACCCGAGGAGGACAAGAAGGAAGAATTACCTATTGAGCTACATGTGGCAGAGAATAACATCTAGATAAATTCTGGAATGAGTGTGAAGAACTACTTGATCCACATATTCCTTACAAAGAAGAAGATCCAGAACCAATAAAGGAAGACACCTCCAATGCGGTGGAAGAAAAGATGGAGGAGCCTGACTACCTACCTCTATCTTGTGAAATTCAACTACAAGAGAAACCTCATACTGAAGAATCAATTGAATTCAAGCTACTTAAGGGAGATAATCTTTTTGTTAACTCTTTTCATTCTGATTATATAGAATCTGAATTGAGTATCACCTTCCCTTGCTTGAAATTTTCAGGTTTGGACAACAAATTTATTGCCTTGGTGGATGAGGAAAAAGAAGAAGATACACCTGAAGAAGAACATACAAAGCTCCCTGAACTAGATGAATGCTTATTGGAAGGAGTTAAAGATGAGATAAAAGTGGACTTTCTTGAGGAAAAAGAGACACAAGATGATTACTTTGAAAGGGAAGATCTTGATGTTGATTCATCATGCTTTAATTTTATTCAAATTGAATTACTCTCTAATTTTCCCTTTGAATATTCTTTTGATGCAACATGCCTTGAGGAACCACTGGAGAATCCAAAAGAATTTGTGATATTGGAAACCAATAAAGAGGAGGACTTAGTATTTATCCTAAACCCACCATACAAGATGTATATAATTTTTATGGGGGTGTATTTGGTGTACCATATCCATGTAGTCCTCAACAGAAAAGAAGAAGTTCAAGATAGAAAGATGAAGTTCTGGTGGTTCATATTAAAGAAACTTCACCCACCATCGGATTGGGGATAACCAACTGAAACTGCCCATCTGGAGGCAGTCAAAACCCAAGGCCCACTTAGGGGATTAAACCAAGATCTATTCATCTATTCTAAATCTATTTCTATTTTCTTTACTTTCAATAAATTTATTGTGTTTTATTATCTACCTTTGTTTGTAGGTTTTTATATGCGCAACACTTATGAGATTAACTCAACATTGCACTACCAATAAGTCAGGTCGTACCTCTCCTTTATATTTTCATGATTGTTGTGAATCAATTTAAACTATAATTACATGTTAAATCATTTTGAATGCATTGTGGACACTGCATCATTTATGTGTGGGGGAGGGAACCTTTGTAGTTTAGGATTTTTATGTGTTGTTTTTTTCCTATTTGTTTTTTAAAAAACATGTGTGTGTTTAAAAATTTTTGTGTTTATTTTTCAATTTATGTGTGTTTTTGAAACTTTTGAGCAAAAATGATTATCATTGATATTTTTGAAACCCATATCCATGAGTGAAATAATTTATTCCTTGAAAATGAGCATAAATGAATGCTGAAAATGACATTTTTTCAAGTTCAATTCTTTGGGAATTTCATGAAAAATACTCTATTTTTTGAATCTCATTCCACATATCACTGTCTTTATATTTTAAATAACATTCCTGTGAGGCTTCTAAATCTATTATTTTCATATTCTTTACATTCACCTCACTTCTTGAGAGAACCAAATCATGCTTGATTTAACCAGAATTTGATTTATTCCTGTCAAAACTTGAGGGTTTTAGGTACTTGTGTTTTAAATGATTGAGGAATTTATATGGTTTGAAAGCCCCCTTTTCAAGATAATCTCTTTCATAATGGCCTTACTTGAACATTTAATCCTTGTCGCCCATAGAATCCATGAACATCCTGTTAGTTTAGCCACATTACAAGCCAATTTTCCCTATCCATCCTGCTCTTGAAGTGAAATTGCATGATCTATTTGAACATAAGTGTCGAGGAAGATTTCTTGTATTGTACTATGATATTTGGGGATAATTTGGGGGAAAGAAATGTTGAAGAGATGTTATTGCTGCAAAAAAACCATTCTGCTGAAAGCTGTGCCTTTTCTGGAGCTTTCATGATGATAGAAGTTGTGCCTTTCTGGAGCTTCTTATGTAAAAAGGAAGCTGTGCCTTTTCTAGAGCTTTCAAGAAATATTATATTTGAGAAGATTGAAATGCATGCTGCTGAAATGATGAAATGTGTGAACATTCCTTGATATTTCATGGAGAAGGAGCTTATTTTCTACTAAGGGGAGTGAAGAGGAGACCATACTTTTGTGAAATTTAGATTAATGCAATTTTGCTTCAAAAAGAGCCAATCCCTCTCATTCTGCCTCAGAATATTTCACATATAAATCCTATCAAACGAAAGCCACAGAAAAACCTTAACAAGTACTCATGATAAACATATGTCTTTGACTCACATCGGGTGGAGATGTATGAATTTATCAAGCCTATGGTGACCCTTGTATGAGTTTGGATGAGAAAGACATTGCTAAAAAATTGAGATTTGTGTAATGAGAGATAATGAATGTTTGGTAAGTCTTTTGTATGTATGGGAGTAGAAATGAAGAGTAAATTTATTGAATGATCCTAAATTAAGAACATGAAATAATAGAGTTTGAGGAGGCATGATATATTTTGTTTCTTATTTTCAAATTAGTGGATCTCATTGATATGTGTTTTGAATTAACTTTGAATTTATTTTGATTCTGATTTGTCCAGGAGACCAAGTGATAAGTGTGGGGAATTGATAGAGTTAATATTTTCATTATTATTTATATGTTTTTCAATGATTTAATCCCTCTCAATTATTCAATGTGAGTGTATTTGCATCATTTATGTGTTTTTAGTGTATTTTGGGCTTAAATGTGAAAATGGGGTAATTCTGTAAAATTGTCAGTTTTATATAGCTTCTATGATTCGGGAATAACCTTTATAATATGGGTCCAATTGAAGTGAATATCTATTTTTAGGATTCCTATACCTGGGGGCGTAAAATGTTTCTTCTGGACCAAGACCCAATTCGAAACCCAATGGTGCAGGAAATTCAATCAAGTGGAGAAATCAGTTTGGAAGGAAGAATGGACCCCACTTCATTAAATATGCAATATCTCCTTCATCTGACCTTATAATGAGGTGCTTCCAGCTGGTGTCGACAGAGGACGTCAAAAGGATGGCTCAAAGTAAAGTTCATAAATTATTGAGCTCATTAATGCATCCTTTTGGCGTGTCCAAATGGAGTGGGTGAAACATTGTTTGGCGTCCAGAAAAGTAATGGTCATTGATTCGGCCATACCTTTCTTTACACCTGTAAAAGGACTCTCAAATTTTTAGGGTCGATAGAAACCTTCATTTCAAACATTCTATAATAAGGGACCTCAGTGAGTTTCGGCCGGATGGTGGGCATAATAGAGACAAACATCTGGAGTACAGATTCTGGAGCATCAAATTTTCTGTTCATTGTTTTCTGTATTTTTTTCTTCTTAGTTTTGTAATGAAATATTCTTTCCCCTTAGTGAAAATTACCCTTACCATGGTGGGGTAAACATCTGTGTGATTGGGGAAGTAGAGGTTTTCCATATTTTATTTCACGAGTTCCTTCTATTAATGTTTTAAAATCCTCTTTTCTCTTTTGCGAATCTGTTTCAATTTCTTATAACAGTTTTTATTATCATTTACGATTGTATCTGATTTTAGATTATGTTGTTCATTTATATTTGGTCAATGATCAATATATCCCTCCACTAGGTTCTAGTTTATAAACAATGGAATAGACCGGGATTTAGTGGTGTAGTACTCGGTGATCACCGGTACGTGTGTGAGGAGTAGTGAATGTTCTTGATTACTTGAGATAAACAAGACCCGATTGGGAATTGCCTAAGATAATTGGGGGTATTTTCTACAACTCTATTACACATTGGAAGGAGATTAGACCAACCTAATATTTTATTAAGTATTATTCTCACATTTTTAATTGACCAAGGGAGTGAGAAGAAATGATTCTGGATTCTCACTCTTAACGATTTAGCAGAGGAGAATTGGGTAAAATGAACAATGATAGAATTACAATTGGAAAACTGACCCTAACCTGATCACCATTTCATATCACTGATTTAGATCACATCATTTGTCAATTTGATTCAAAGATTTCACTTAATTACTTTACTTTATTTAGTTTCTTTCTTGTATTTTGTAAATCAAACAATTTCTAAAAACAACCTCACTTCTTTATATTTTAAGGTGACAGCTTAATTGTTGTGCACTCCTCTCTGGAGACAACCTAGGTAATCCACTCTACTGCATTTTAACTTAGGTAATATTTGTTTTTGTCACACCCCATGATAGGCATGTGTCAATAATAAATGTAAATTAACATAATAACAAAACTTTAGGATTGTTTACATTTGAGTACTTCGTTGTTTATTACTTCATTTTTCATATTACTTGATATATATATTCACTTAAAGTTAGGAACATATATTTTGGTGGTTTCCTTCATGGATTATCCTCACATCCTATTTGGGTCATGGTTTTGGAACTAAACAGATTATATGTTTGTAGGTATAGATATGGTAAAGTTCCCTTATTCATCAGGTATTTGATTGTAGTTTGAGCTAGAGAGCACGAGACCTTACTGAGGATTGTGATGTTGTTAGAGTTTAATTAGTTTCTGTACATTTGTTTTAGTATTGTATTTACAGTGTTGTGACATATTTGGAGGATTTCTAAGAAACATGTGACTTGCATCATTTATATATGTTCTTTTTGTTATATTTCTATCAGTCTTCCTCCATATACTTTTGTAGTATGGTATAACAACGTCAACTTTTGTTTATAATTTTTTATTCTGTTATGCATACTATTCCAGTGAGGTAATTGTTTTCCCATCATCAGACATTTTCCCTTGATGCTAGTCGGTAGCCTCTAGCATTTTGGGAGATGATCTTGACATCATGTGAGATACCGGGTATGGGGCACCATTTGGCACCACCTGAAAATAGGATGTTATACTTTAAATCACATTTCATTGAATAATGATTTTCAATAATACATGACATGAGCTATAAGAGTGCATAATCATCAATTAAAGATCAAAATCCTTGAGAGAATATCATACATATAAGTATTATATTTTTTGTATAAACAAAAGAATTTAAAATCACTTATTTATTTATGGATTACTATAATGGCTATCATTGTTGAAATATTCCCATTACAGATTGGGTTTCTTCCTAATTCATAGAGACATTATGGAAATAATGTCGTTGGGAATTGAGTTTAATTGTTATTAATTACAAATCATATCAAGAGATATAAATATTTGAAAATTTTTAAATTATATATGTTTCCTACACCCCACATCTCAAAATAAAAAACATACCTTTTTGTGACATAACATTTTAATTTCATTATTTCATGATTTCTTATTACCATTGAGTAGTAGTGGGATTCATAAAAACAACCTATAGACAGAATCATCATAATCAATATAGATAAGTAATGTGAATGGTATCATTACATAATGTTCCTATTAAATTATAATATTAACAAAAGGATATAGATATATATGCACTATAAAATCATAAATTCTTTAGAAATATGTTTTTAAAAAAGAATATAAAAATCATTATTTTCATTTTGTAACATTTTATAAAAATATATATGAAAAAATTATAAAAATATAATTTAATATGAAATCCAATTGAAAATTTTATAGTATATTCATTATTATGATTGAATATATTGAATAATAAACATTAAAATTCATTAAATCCTAAAACAATTCCACAAAATGTTATTGAAAATAAAAAATTACCATTCATGGAAAGAAAATGGAAGTCATTTATGTAATTATTAAATAAATATCATTTCAAAAATAATAATTTTTTTAAATAATTTAAAAATATATAATATCATCTAATTTTTTGAACAACATGGATATGGAAGAGATTGATTCATTGCAAAAAACGATATATAAGGTCAGCTTTTTATGAACATTTTAAAAACAAAATTTGATGAAAAACATATATAGAATCAAATAATATTTTAAAAACATTAAAATAACACAATGATAATAAAATATATGCATTTTAGGATTTAATGAAAATGTAAGTTTCTATAATGGAAATTGAAATATAAACAATCCACGTAGAAAGTTAGATTATATCATAGACCCTTTACTGAATTACTCATGGTATTTGTATGCAATAAAAACACTTATACTATAAATTTAAACTTATTATAAAACTATACATGAAAATTTTTATAAATTATCTTACAATATATAATTTCTATATAATTACCAATTACATATGTATTAACAATTAATCAATAAAATAAACATTCATTTTTTTCGTGTTTTTTTCCCATTTATGTTTCATTTTTAATATTTTAACCCTTTTTTATAGACATGGATTCAAAATATCCAAATAATTAATCCACATTAAAATATATTTTTTCTTCATTATTTATAATTTTATACTCGAATGGTTATGTAATTGACCTTTTATTATGGAAAAAAGAAAATACATATATGAGATGGATGGGATCAAACATGCATTCATTCCCACCTTCTAATAGAAACCATGAAAAATAAAATATAAGAAACATGTTGATAGGAATGATCATAATCACCATAGCAGTTAGAATAAAAATATATTGGACCATGAGACCTGGTGACCATAGTTGGATTTATATAGGGGAAATATTTCCGAAATCCTACTTTCCTGGGAGGAATAGGTTGAAACCCATAATCATCAACAAAATCATTTTACCCATTGTAAAACACCTAACTAGTTAATTATTTTTTTTTTGGAAAATCATCCAAAATATTGAGCCATCATTCCTGGATTCCCTGGTTTTCCTTTAGTTAAAATATTTTCTCTTAAATCCAAGAATTATTCCTACTAACACTCCGATTTTGTTTCCCATAAAATGCTGGAGAAGATCCTAGAATGCGATAACCCTCATCCACATGGGTATGCACTTTGTGAGGCATTGAAATAAGGTTCATCTCCCCTTAACTATGGGTCCGTTGTGACAATTCCATAGCCAATACTAATTAACTAGCTCTAACATGCACATTGACTTTATCTAGAGTAGGTTTTCCATCACCAAGCAAGTTTATATTTTTCTGTATAGTATTATTCCTTATTTTAATCATACAAGAAACATTTTCAAGCCCTTTTAATGAGAAAAAATGAGAAAACCACAGTCCTATGAAATTTATCATTTAAATGACTAATAGATTGACACAATCCAAAAAAAGTCACGAATCCTTTCATAGTTTACTTTTAGTGGAATTGCATTATATGGTTCTATGAAAAACAACATTGTGAATTAATATAAAACTAAAATCAACATCCACCAGTATCATATAATAATGAATAAATTTTGAAATCCTAGTATTCTTATCCATTTTGATCAGATATTTCCCAATATATGGAATATCAAAAAAGATCTTAATATTATTCAACATCTGTTTAAGGCCAATAATTTTGATCCAGGTTTGAAATCTAGTATTTCTTATGGAAAAAATATTAAAATGAAAGTACAACTCTTGAAATAATATCATATCACATTTTATGGTGATTGAACTGATCCCTATTCCCTATTCCTTATGTCCTCATATGAAAAAATGATACGAAAGAAACCACCACCCTAGAGAATACATATCTAGCTAGAAGAGAACCATAAAGATATAAAATTATGACCAAAATCATAAAATTTTATTATATTTTATCTATTAGGAAGAAAAAACATTGCGATTTTGTAGTATCAACATATTTTACACTTGTCCCAAACTATTGCTTTGTTATCAGTCACACAAGTAGTGTCACCTTTCATAACCACTCATTACAGAGCAAAATTTTTAAACTGTTAAAAATAGATTTGGTTGATAATTCTACATTGGAACGTTCTTCTCATCATATTTTCTGATTTCGTAGCTTCAAGAGCATCAATGTCTGAAAATTCACTATTCACTAGAAGCATGGATTGGGGCACGATTAGTTCAAACTATATACCTCTTTGGAAAAGACTGTGATGATTTGTGTATGTGATTGGAGGGTGTAAAATTTTTTATTTAACATGTAAATAGAGGCTACATGGTCAGGAATGACCTATTCATTTTATTGAAATGGCAATCCTCATGGATTGCTCAGAGGTTACCTAAGATGGTGCTTAACCATGCGGTTTGAGGTGGTGAGACAGTTCTAATGGAATTATTTTTTAAATATGGACATGAAATGTGAAAGGTTTATCTAATATATAGATTATAATGCATGGATTTAGTATTATTTACAAAACTATGTAGCCAGACTCTTCATGTCATCAAGAGGGGTAATTTTACCGTTTTTCCCATTCCTGAATTTCTATTTTCCTTATTTTTTATACTCTATATGATATTTTCATATACCACTAAACACATCCTTTTCCCCCCACTAAGGATTGATTTCAGGTCCTCTATTTTCTATCATAATATAGTTCTATTTTTCATGTTGGAAGCCTCTCGAAATATCTATGACCCCTTATGTTTCCTTTAATATTTTATTGTAAAACATAATATTCCATTTATGTGCAAACTAATTCACCCTATATTCAATGATTTTACCTATTTTCCCTATTTATATAATTCTAACATGAATAAAGCCCCAATATTGGTTGACTCGGCCTTACTAAGAACAATTTATGTGGTGAATATATTTCCATTATTGTTTTGAGTTTTATAATTGGTGTTTTTGTTCCACATATAGGACCATCTGAATATTTCCCTTTTAATTAATAAACTACTAAATTCATGTACTCATAATTGATACAGACATTTTAAAAAAACCATATGATTGGTTGATGTATCCATCACAAAAATGAGTCACCCTTAATGATGGTTCGATTAAATGATAATGTTATAGGAACCCAATTATGTATGTCAGACCATCCACAAATGAATGTAATCTTGTTATGAAATAGTTAAATTTGAATATATTAAATACAATGAATCTGATATTTTCATTTATAAATGACATTTTCAATAAAATTATTTGAAAGGGGATAATCAGATAAATTGAGAATTCCATACCTTAGATATGTTTAGGAAATGCATTAGAAATGAGGCATAACCACTATCATGTACCTACTTATATAACTTAAGAGTTAACTGAATTATGAATTTCATATGTTTAAAGTAATGGTTAAATTGAAATTTAAACTATCATGTAATATAATTTTAATCACACATATGTGAATTTAATTATCAAATTACAATGATAAATTAAATTGACAGAAAGGTAAAGGAACTGACTTGGACTCTTAAACCATTATAAAAATTTCATTGGTCATAGATGATATGGTATAGCATTGATATAGGATATCATGGTGTGTAAATAATAACCCTTTTAATATTTTATGTTGGATTCCTTGGATGTTACCATGGATCCACATTTCTTAGACCCCAAGTGAAATTACCCTTGGGATCCACCCAATCAATTTCTTAGTTTTCTATAGATGATATCCATGGACATGATGAGGATGCCTCGACCATTGTCCCTATAATCCTAGACCATGTATGTCTTCATTAAATTGAGATAAATGTTTCATGATACCTCAGCTTGAATGGGATAACAAAGTCTATGATTGTATCTTATCCTTATATGGAAGATACATTATTATTTTGAATATTTCATTGTCTCAGGATATCTAATATGATATCCTATATTGAAACCAATTCTGACTCTTATAACAAGGTTTTTATTATTTATAAAAATATTTATTAAAACATTTTATGATAGATTGAGAAGTTATCACATATATCATTAATAATCATTATAGTCGGTATACCTTAAAACTACTTCATATTAGATTTGTATAATCTGTTTATTAAACACACTATTAACAGTGACATAATGAGTATATCTCACACCATGATTGGGATACCATTGAATTGGGTACTAGAACTGGACTCACAATTACATGTCTAGGTTAATTGATTGGTCTTTCTTTTTTATATCATTCTAGGATAGGGTTCAGTATGGGAGTATGGGACTGAGATAGGTCTCTTAATTTTGTTGGAGATGACTTCTAAATATGTTATTAAATATTTTATAGTGATTTTTATAAATTCCTATTTCATTTTCCCTATGTATTAATATCAAATCATGAACATTAATAAATTTATACCTATAATTGATCTATTAATTAGTATTTTATTCTGATAGTTATTTATTGGCACTCATTATTTTTTCACTTCTTACTTATTCCAATGCATTAATAAAAGATACAAGGTTTATAGTAACACATATGTACCACATTTGGACAGTTTATTCTTTTCAAAAGCTTCTATTGTATGAGGATAAATAGTTGAGGTGTACTGGGGAACTAGCTCGGGTCACCATGCAATGTGGCTCCCGGTTTTAGGAGCTAAAATTTTTACCTTAACCTAAAAAACATTTTATTAAAATTTTGGGATGGTATACAGTAGAACTAGAATGTGTTCAACTTGTTATATGCATTTTTCATAGGGTGATCAACCCAAACATGGTAAAAATAACATTTTTTCAATGATATAACTATTTTTCCTATTGATAGTTGTGAAATATTATTATAATTTCTCCTTGGCTGACCAACATGATTTTTTACTTCATACTAATTTATGAGATTTTATAGTATTTTACAATTTTCCCAATATGGGATGAATGTGATGTTACATACATCATTATTGGCATGTAGATATTGATGTTAAATTCATATTCCACATCATGAAATATCTATTATAGATTTCATGATACATGATGTTTTGAATACTATACATCTGTGAGGTAAAACATTTTTTCTTCTGTACCAAAATGTGTTATTTAGCTTTATAAATTATGGAATTCCATACAGGGTTTATTTCTATAAATATTTCCCCTAATATCATTCATATTTATAAATATAATATAGTATTGGTAAAATAATGTGTCTACATCATCCAAAATGGTGGATGCCCATATATATTTATGTTGGAATTATATTTAAACAACCGGTTGGGATATGCTTGATAACAATACATTGGATTCACTAATCGAGACATTAGTGGTTTTGATAAAATGGGTTCCAAATTTTAAATTATTAAATTTAAGGGGGACTTTAATAATTAATAAAAGGAGATCCATATAATAGAACCATCTATTATATACTTTTCATATTCTTGAATGAAATGTGACAACCTGGTTGTTGATATATGAAATCAATTGAAAATTATAATGGAAAATACCTTTTATCATTTGAATTTCAATTCACCTTACTGAACAACGATGTATATATATTCCCAACTAATTAAATGTAAATTCTTGTAGGAAATTCCATCTTTTAAAATAAAAAAATTTCAATATAAAGTGTATTGTTCCTCTATGATGTGGGTATAATGAATCGTTTAACTAAATTTCAAATTAAAAAACTGGATATTATTTTGTTAGTATGGTCATATTTCTTATCAGATAGACATATTTAGGGTGTGTTAAATATTGAATAATATGACTATTATGGGTTGTGCTTAGATAAAAATACATTATTATGATGGATCCCTTTTCGGATACATTACTCTTTTATGACTTGGAACATAACCCCATGAATATATACAAATGTTTTATAGGATTTTTAATTAATATGTTTTCATTCACTTATAATGTTTGAAATATAAATGTATCAAGTAATATTAATTTAACAATACAATTAATTTGATAAAAGGTTATTTATTCATATTATAATCTTTGTTATTACGAGGTGTTGGTTAATCATTTTGCCAAATCCACACAAATGATAATTTTTATCTTAAGCATTGAATTTCTATTTTCTTTAACCAAGCCTGCTTTTAAAAAATTAATGGGTAAATAAATTTTTTAAATAGTATTGTGAAATAAGATTCACGTAATTCTTCAAGGCATCGGCAAAATAAATAGCATAAGTACAAGGTGCATTCCAAAATAGTGCATGAAATATTTTATATATAAACTTCCTAAATATGTTTTAATAGATGTGAATCATTTAAATTATTTAATATAGATTCCTGATATAGATGTTTTAGTGGGAACCCTCATTTAAGGGTAATATTTAATCATTTATAAGACATACGTAAAATAGAATGTGAGTGTTTCTTAGGAATCTTTGATAGATTATTTTCATATGTTTCATTGGATGTAGAGGTTAATAAGTAAGGTATAGTTATATTTTATATGTGACCATAATTTTATAGTTGAAACCTTATGCTTTAGTATAGGGATTCTTCATTTGACATCTATCTCTCTAAGTTAATTTATTTTCACAATCATAACTTTTTAGTTTCTAATAAGATGTTCTATTCATGTGATATTATCCTATAAGTTCCATATACCTGGTTAAATGACACCCTCAGATAGAGGAGTGGTTGTTGGATAAGTGATCCTCAAAATGATATTCTCTCATATATATACCTCTGGGAATAAATACATTATCTGTTATATTATCATTGGAATAATTTAATTAGAACTCCTCTATCCACATGTTAATAGATTATTCGGGCCGGGAAGCCCAATTCTTGAATATTTATGTTATACACTCTCTTAATGGGTTCTTAACCTCATAGATAAAGTAGGATTTTCAATTAATGAAAAATCATAGAATATGATGGTATGTGATTATGTTTTACATTTTTGGTAACATCATTTTTTGCTACATTCTTGGCCAATAAAAGGTAGGTTATTAAGTATTTTAATTATTGAATTGGGAAACCTTTACTCTTGAAATTATCTATGAGATATTTCTTATTTATTTGGGTTTCAAGGTAGAGGGATATTTTGTTACCTATCCCGTTTGATCAGTAGTGTATTCCGAGTTGGTTCATTCTTCTCGGAATGACATCATGAGGTGGTAGGTTATTTAACAAATAATAGAACATGTATGATGTATTCCTTTGAAAAAGAGTTCCTAGAGCTTCAAGTGTGAGAAAACATATTTTATTTGTAACATGCTCATCCTAAACATTATGATTGGTGACTCTCTAGAACATGATTTGGGTCTCAAATCAGATGTCACAAGATTGTACATTCACTTTTTAAGAAAATATCTATTTGTGATGCTCATGTTCAGTAAAACATAAAAAATTGAACAAATTTGAATGTCGAGGTTTGAGTCGAGGAAAAATAGCTTCACAAATGATTCATAGTGGTAGTCTGACAAGATCATTGGGAAATTAATGAATGTTCCTAGATTGATGGGTAATCTAGTTTTTATTGAGTGATAAGAGACATTGAACCATAGATAAACCATGATAATAATTTTCACAAAATAAATTATATTGTGTTAGATAAGGAAATTATAGAATATTTTAAGTTATCATGGCTCATTTGGAGCTTTACATTCCTATCAATAATATAAATGGTTTACTCCTAGTATAGAAACAATTAGGACCCCGCCATCATAACATCATCTAGAGTACCGTAGGATCGAACCCACAACATATTGATACACCTAGCAACACATTTATAGTTTGAAAATTTAACAACATTACAATTATCTTAATGGATAATTTTAAATGATTATATTTATTATGTTTTACCCCATTATTCATTTAAGGCTGATAATCATTGTTCTCAATTGAAATTCAGAATAAACCATTGAACCCCTTCATAGAAGGAGAAAACAGATTAAGTAAATAATTTAATCTTGTTCTTGGGGATTAGAATGTTCTCCACCGTGCTAGTTTTATGTTTTTGAGGGATAAGGCATGGACAATTGAGATAATGTTTTAATTTCAAGGAAGAGATGACTATGTTGATCCTATGGTGGGGAGGGGGTCGTTAGTTATGGGTGAATACCCCTTAGTTTTGAATAAGGGTTTTAATGCTTGGCAGGTGGTATTATAGTTATTTTCCAACATGTATTACATCAATAAATAGGATCATATACTGCTATAATTATTATGAAATTCTAGTTATGCGAAATAATAAGGTTTGGCGTGGAATCTGATATGAGAATTAAACATGGAGTATCTTATGGTGACCCTTGGATTCTAGATAAGTATTAATGTCCAGATTATTTCATTGATACAATGACCTTTTTGGTAGTATAGGTTTCAACTATGATATGTCACTAAACATCATGTATGGGTTTTTATGATCTTTCTTGGAACAATCACAATACACTTTAGGATAGGGCATCAGAACCTAGTAATTTTATTTTGTTGGTTTTAGAAAACAATCATTCATTGATGTTATTCGAATAGGAAGGTTCAGCATGTCTATATTTTAATAGTTTGATGTGGTCAGTAAAGAACTATGTATGAATCACTATTGTGATGATATGAGTGTAGTTTTAGTATCCATTAGGAATTAAAAAAATCATCACGACCAATGTGAGAATGGCCGATGGGACTTCAACCATTTCGATGGAATCATGGGTCGATGGATGTGTTATTGTATTAAATCTCATATATTTACAAGAAGTGTCGTTAGAATTATATCAACATCCTCCATTATGAAAATTTAATTATGGTCATTGCATAACTCGTAGTTGTATTTTTGGAATCTATATCGTATGTTGGGATGTTCCATAGGGAAGGAGATAAAGGATACAATGACATGATCATACCTTATGGTAGACGGGATGTAAGTGGTATCTCAGGGTGTTAATGTTAGTTTTGAGAATTCTTCCATGATTTATAGGATTATAAACTATTTTCTTAAACTGGTTCTTGTAGTTTTGTGGGTTTTTGGAACACATGAACATGAATTTTTTTATGGGGTTTAGAGAACAACAGATTTCTTGTGTGTTTGGATGTGTTTTTGGATTTCCATTCTTTGAAAACAAAATTTTAAGAGGAAGTAAGAAAGGGAACACTATTAGAATAAACAATGAGGCCCTCTAGTAGAGATTGTGTGGAATTTTTTAGGGTCTAAATTTTTTGGAATTATATGTTTAAATATTAAGCTGACGGCTCATGGTCCTTCATAACCTATGTAGTTTATTATAACAGGGAACCACATGGGTCATTCACTAGTTTAATAATAATATGTTTAGTCATGAAGGGTGTGGGGGATGAGATTGTGATAATATATAGGTTTGCATATTTTTTTCTAAAATTATTCAAATACCATGGATGTGTGTATCCTAGAAAGAGAAATACAAATTGTTGTCCTGTGGATTGGATAACTGTTTATCCAAACTACATGTCTCATCAAATGGGGTGGTTTTTATCATTTTCCCCATCCATATAGTTCTTTTCTTCCACTTTTATTATATACTCATTCAAATTCTTATAAGACACTCAAAACATCATTTTTCCCTCCTCATAATATTGAAGTGATCGACTCCATTATCACACCATAACAAATGTCTGTCATCAGGCTGGAAGACTCTATGTATGTCTACAACTCCCAGTGCTTCCTTTATTTGATTCTATTGTTGGATTAGATGTTATATTAGTGCAAGCTAATTAACTATATTTTTATAGTGATCATATAATTTTCATGTATCTAATGTTCTATCTTGACCAAGGCCCATTATTTGATGAGTGGTCCATCCTAAGAAAAATTTATGTTTTCTATACCTTTTCTCATAAATTCGGTGTTTTATAAATTGTTCCACCATACCACACATTGAAAATTATGAATATTTCTATTCTAATTAATAAAATCATAAATTGATATATTTGTCATTTATGTGGATGTTTTATGACTACCATATTATTGGTTTAGGGTTCCATCAGAAACCCTAATAACCATTGAGGTGGATTCAAGTAAATGACTATGTTAGGTCCAACACATTATGTATGCCAACTTTCCTCATGTGAATGTATGATAGGTGTAATTACCTAACCCATGTTACCCAGATTTGGTGAAATATTACATATCATTGGCTTTATCATGAAAGATCAAGTCTTGAAAGACCGATTAGTTAAGTAGCCTTGGAATCCCTAAATAAATTCATAAGTGTTACATTACATGATAAAGTGAAAAAACTAAACAACATAGTCTCCATATTACACAATCATATCCCCTCAGACTATCCCTACAGGTCTGTTATAAAATACTTCTTCACATCCTGGGAAAAATAAAACATAGAAAGGGGTGAGCACAGATGCTCAGTAAAGATAACAATATAGCAGAAACATTCAAAAATAAGAATAAACATTTAAGGCAAAATATAACTAAAACAAAATCCTTTTAAACTTGAACATCAACATAATTTGGAAAAAATAAAATGAAATAAGGCCATTTACTTATTCACATGGATATTCTACTAGTCGAATAATCACATCCAATATCAAAAACCACTTTCATAATTATGGAATGCATAATTCCATACTATCATAACCACATAGTCAAGGCCTTGTGCCAAGACTGCAAATAATATTTTGTCAAGGCCTTGTTCCCTGACACTATTTTGTCTCATGAGACCTACCAATGCATCAAGGAGCTATAGTAGGATCCACCCATCACTTACTAAGTCCAATTCATTCCTTATATGAATAGGTTTAAACATAACATAAACATTAGTATTAAAAATACTATATGAAATGTCAATAATTTATACATAAACCATGAATGGTATAAAAATAACACATCCACAGTCAAACATATCACTAAACCTTCAATTCAATTTGGAAGTTTTGTATCATAATAAATCAACATCAAATAAGATTAAAATCCAGCAAAGGATGTTGAAATAGATGAAATCAAAACTATTTGAGAGAAATATATATTTTTTTAATCATTTAAAAGTAAGATAATTATAAAATAAAACATTTACTTTGAAAATATTCTTATAAATTAGTAAGGGTTGCTTTGACGATTTAATAATGGAGGAAAATTTATGCACCCGTCGTATAAGTTAAAAAAACACTCTTACTTTAATTTAGTTGAAAAGGTTAAAAATGACATTGTTTGGAAAACGACAGAAAGTTTCCTTTATAAAAATCTTATAAAAAGTTAAACAAGGGTAGAAATTAATTTATCCAATATTCTATAAAATAGTAACATTTTTTTGAAATTCAATTTTAAGAAACACGGACGTGGATGATAAAGAGGTCCCAGAAGATAATTACATATAAACAACCTCGGATAAGGAAGAGATTGTGAAATTAACCCTTACCTTGTACTTTCCCTTAGTTGAGGGTAGGTTAACATCGTGTATAATGGTGAAATAAATGTTATTAAATTATACAAGAATTATATACATTATTATGATATCATAAAGGATCTTTTAACTTTGATTTGTTAATAATATCTTAATATTATTGTTGTTTCAGGTGTTAATGGATTCTTTTTCCTTTATATTCGTTGTTATGTGAGTCATAATTGTTATAATTGGATGTATCTTATTCTTATCCAGAATTATATCAAGTCTTTAAACATTATTTTTAATCATATAATGAAAATTAGTCATGAATGGATACGATGGGGAATGAATCTTATCGGGTTCATGGAGATGATAATCTATACGTATGCATGACCAAAAATATCATTCTTTTAATATTAAAATCAAATATAATGGGATGGTATATCATAAATACAGAATCATTATCATTTTATATTTATTATTTATATCAATTAATCATCATTATTATACCCATCCAAATAATAATGAATTGAATAATAATTACAACATGACGTGGAGACGGTAAGTCGTACGTACGCATGCTTGGTGACATGTTATTCAAAGGATGGATATAATAATGAATTTGTTTGTACCATATTTATAATAACATCATCATATATATAATATACTATAGTTATTATTTTAGAATGGAAACAACAAATAAAAATGAAGTGGAATAAGAAAAGAACTTGAAAGATGTGGTGAGATATTTACCCCTTCTTCAGGTTCTTTCTTTTGATTTGATCAAAAGGGATCCATTGGTTGGATTTCTAACTAAAGTAAGGCATATAGGATGAAGTGAGGGCTGTTGATTGGGTATTATGGTAGATTATGGCCGAGAAAAATGGCATTGATGTAGTTAATTAGTGAGAAGTTGGATTTACCTTTTATAAGAGGAGTGAGGGGAACCTTTGGAAAAGTTAGAAATATTATTTTATAATAAAATAATTTTATATTTATAATGGATCAAAAATGTATTATTTAAAGGATAAGGTGGTTATTGTTCAAAACCCACTCAAACAATATTTTTTATACAGGTTTGGGTCACTATATTAACCTTATCATTTAGATTTAACTCTTAGTTAAATAGTTTGACATTTACCATGTCTCTTTGTATTTTTATATTATATGTTTAATAAAATTACTATATACTTCCAAGAGAACCCGAAATGGTTCATTAATTATAAACCTACCCTTATATAGGTTTTTTTGAACTGTAGATTTTTATGAATAGAATATCAATTGATAATATAATATTTGTTTTAAAAACTATTTTATGTAAATTTTGACACTATTTAATAATTGATTTTTGTTAAAGTCCTAAAAACATTATTCGAAATAAGTTAATTTAATCAATCATAACATGTCATATTAACCTATAAAATTTTTGGATGTTATCAAAACTTTTAAATTATATTTATTTTAAAATTTATAATAACATTTATTTGATTTTTTCATTAAAAAGGAAAATATTGCATCATCATTGTGTCAAAAATAAATATATTTAATTTATGTCTAAAATTTATAAATAAAATATCCTGAGGTAGTAAATCGTTTTATCTTTCTAAGGACTATTTATATTCTAGTAGAGAAATTATATAGACTCATATAAAAAATTTTTGTTCTAAAAGATATTTTCTTTTGTTGTTTTGGTCTCAAAATTAAATTATTTAATATATAATTTCATTATCACTTCCAAAATGCTCCATGGGGTCCTAAAATAAACAAAAAGTTGTCTATGGTTGGAGTTTTATCATCCAAATGTGGTAAGACACATGGTAGGGTAATTTAATATAATTATAATATTATTGTTTACCCTTATTTACCATATTTACCCTTTAACCATGATAAATAAAATTTTTACCAACGTAATTATTCTAAATGTCTAAAAATAACAATTTCCTATTCATAACGGCTACTTTGATTGGTCGCGGTATGTTAGAATCTCGAAGTTGAGTACAATGCAAGCTATTGCATTCTTCAAAGAGAAGCTTACCGTAGAAGCTTGGGGTGTTACATTCTCCCATCCTTAAAATAATATTGTCCTAGAAATTTCTAGGATACTATCGCAAGAAAAGACTCATGTTTTTCTTCATCATAAGTTCCTCAGGTTCCCATGTTGCCTCTTCCATCTTATGGTTTCTCCATATAACATTTACCCGACGAGTCATCTGGTTTCTCATCACTTGTTCTCTTGTATCATCAATCTTGAAATGCACATCGCAATAAGACATATTGGGTTCCAGTTCTAATTCTTCATTGGTGAGTACATGCATTGGGTCAGGGATGTATTTTCTCAATAGTGATATGTGGAAGACATTGTGGACTTTGGAGAGACTTGGTAGCATTGCCAAATGGTAAGCAACAGCCCCAATTCGTTCTATAATTTCGAATGGTCCAATGTACCAGGGACTCAATTTACCCTTCTTACCGAAACGTATAACACCCTTCCATGGAGATACCTTTAAGAAAACGTGATCTCATACCTTAAATTCCAAATCCTTCCTTCGGTTATCATCATTGCTCTTCTGCCTACTTTGATCAGATTTGATGTGGGTTTGGATTAACATAACATTTTCCATCGTTTCCTCTAGAAGTTCCATCCCTATGAGCTTTCTTTCACCATCATCATCCCAACAGGTTGGTGTGCGACATCTCTTTCCGTATAACGCTTCATATGGTTCCATCTGAATACATGAATGGAAGCTATTGTTATAGAATCATTATACCATAGGTAAATATTGATCTCACATACATTGAAATTCAAGTGAGCATGATCTCAACATGGCTTCTATGGTTTGAATAGTCTATTATGATTGTCTATCATTTTGGGGGTGGTAAGAAGTGGTCAAACGATGCTCAATATCCAAGGATTTCCGAAGAATTTTCCAGAATCATGATGTAAAACATGAATCATGATCAGAAAAAATTGATAGGGGTACTCCATAAAGTCTCACAACTTCATTAATATATAGTCTTGCTTGAAGATCAAGTGGGAAATCTTCCCTTATAGCATGAAAATGTGTTGACTTGGTAAGACGATCAAAAATGACCCATATTGCATTGTTCCTTCTATGGGTCTTTGGTAGTCCCATGACAATTTCCATCGTAAAATTATACCATTCCCACTCTGGTATGGGAAGAGGTTTCATGACTCCTCCAGGCTGTTTCCTTCTAGAATTATTTTGTTGACAAACCATAAATCTTGACACAAAATCAGAAATCTCCCTCTGCATGTTATCCCACCAAAATTGTTCCATCAAATCTCTATAAATTATGGTTCTCCCTGGGTGTATAGAGAAATTGGAACTATGAGAATCATCCAACAATTCTATTTTTAGATCAGGTATATCGGGAACACAATGTCTCTTTCCAAATTTCAAAATTCAATCTTCATACCCAAATTCTCTAAATCTCCCAACATTCACTACTTTAATATTATTTTCAAACTCTTCATCACTGGTCCAAGAAATCATTATCCATTTTAGTAAATATGGTTAGAAAACCATTTGAACAATCATTGATGTTTCACCTTCCATGGTGATTCCCATATCCATCTTTACTAGATCCATATAAATAGGATACTTTTCAACTGTCATCATGTTCAAAACTCCAGGATGTTTTCTACTCAAAGCATCCGCCACCTTATTTGGCATCCCTGGGTGGTGGTGAATTGTATAATCATAATCCTTGAGTAGTTCAATCCATCACCTTTTCCTTATGTTGAGTTTTTCTGTGAGAAAATATACTTCAAACTCTTATGATCAGTATAAATATCACATTTTTCACCATAGAGGTAGTGTCTCCAAATATTCAAAGAAAAGATTGATGTTTCTAACTCAAGATCATGAGTAGGATAGTTTTTCTCATGAATTTTCATCTGTGGTGATGCATATGAAATAACCCTATCATTCTGCATAAGGATACAACCATGTCCTTTCTTCGATGAATCAACATAAATAACAAACACATCATTACCCGATGGTAGAGTAAATATAACAGAATTGACTAATATTCTCTTCAGTTCATCAGAACATTTTTCACACCATTTTTTCCAAACAAATTTAATCCCGTTTCATGTGAGATTGTTTAATGGGTTAGCCAACCGGGTAACATTCTTGACGAAATGTCAATAATAAACTGCTAAACCAATAAAACATCGTACCTCAGTTATACTCATCGGTTCTAGCCATTCATGGATTTTCGTGGTCTTAGAAGGATCAATAGAGATTCCATCCTTAGAGATAATATGTCCAAGAAAAGAAATTTCCTGAAGCCAGAATTCACACTTGGTAAACTTCCCATATAATTCGTGTCTTCTAAGAGTTTTCAGGATAATGAGCATGTGATTTTCATGATCTTCATAGATTTTTTGATTATACCAAGATATCATCAATAAATACCACTACAAAGTCATTATGATATTCCTTGAAAAATATATTCATTAGATCCATGAAGATAGATGGTCCATTAGTCAATCCAAAAGCAAATACTGTAAACTTGTAATGACCGTACCTGGTTCGAAATGTGGCCTTCAGAATGTCTTCCTTCTTCACACACAACAGATGGTATCCAGATCGAAGGTCAATATTTTAAAATTGTTGATCTCCATGTAGTTGGTCGAATAAGTCATCAATGCGAGGTAGGGGATACTTGTTCATTATTGTTATAGCATTGATTTCCCTTTAGTTGGTACATAACCTCATAGATCCATCATTCTTTTTAATAAAAAGGACAGGGGCTCCCTATTGTGAAACTCTAGGGAAAATAAATCCCTTATAAATAAATCCTTCTAGTTGTTTCTATAGTTCAACTAATTCCACAGTGCCCATTCTATAAGGGGTCTTCGATATGGGACTTGAACTAGGAATTAAATCAATGGAATACTCAATTTCTCATTATGGAGGATGTCTAGGTAAATATTCTGGAAACACATCAACATATTCATTCACAATAGGTACATACTTTATTTGAACATTCCTTTCCTCACCCACAATTATTTCATTCTCTTCCTCCCCAATTATTGAATTTAGTTGAGCGAGTGTGGGTGGATCTAGATGAGAATCTGGTGGAGACGATTATGCTCTAATGATAAGGTGTTATTTATCATCATCATCGAAAATTGTAACCTCCTTCTTCTTACAATAAATCTTCACATCATGGTCCGAAATCCAATCCATACCGAGGATTATATAAAATTGAGTCATAGTTATGATGATGATATCATCATAAAAATAACATTTATATGCTCTAATGAGAATGGATTCGTAAAAAATTATTGTGATGAAACTTCCCTAAGAAGTTTTAACTGACAAATAAATTTTTTTAAAAAATTATAAATATCTAATTTTCATAGAAAACGGGGAATATATGAAACAATGCAATGATTGAGAATCAAATAAAGCATTTTCTAAACATGAGAAAACCATTAAATTTCCTACCACCACTTCTTTCAGAGCTTCTACCTCAGCAGTAGTGATAGCATAAACATGGCCTTGGTCCATTGGAATTTTTTGAGTTAAGTTCCCCTAACTATTAGGAAATTCATTTTCATAATGTCACATCTCCCATCCATTGTAACATTGAACATCGATAAATTCTTTCTTCCCCTTTCAGTCATGAGCTTGGTTGCCTATTTCACCACACTTGTAACAGACTCATATTTCTTTTTGGCAAGTATCATTGTGTTTCTTCCCACATTTACTGTAGGATGGATATTCAAATTCTCCTTTATTCCACTTATTTCCTTTTATAAAGTGATCATCAAATCTCTTTTTCCCTTGATTTTCATTAAAGTCATAAGACTTAGAGAATTCTTTTTCTGTCTTGATAGTGCATGAGACAATATCTTTGTACGACGAGATGGATTGCGAGACTAATTATCGATGGAGAAACGGTTTTAACCCTTCATAGAAATGATCAATCGTAGTTCTTGGTTTACGTATATAATCTACAGCATTCCTCGCTAACCATGTGAAGTTAGCCTCATACTTTGCGACATTCTCATCCTCCTTTTTCCTTAGACTCAGAAATTTTATTTACCATATCTTCTCGATGGTCATGAGGAATGTTTTTTTAATAAAATCTCTTTAAACACCCTCCATTAAATATTTTATACTTCATCCTCTTCATTTGTGTTTTGAATCAATGGCCACCATTGATCAGCATCTATAGTGAGGCAGTAACGTGCAATGAAAACTTTTTCCCTTTCACTACACTCCAAGTCATGGAATATTTTTTTCTAATGAATTTATCCATAGCTCATCTACTAATTGATTTTGAATCCCATTTAACATTAGGGGATCTTTCCTCATGAAGTGATCTAACATTGATCCTCCACACTATGGATCTGGGTGATCCATACAGGTATGGTTATTATTCATAACCTTAGTGAGTTGTCCCAATATAGTGATAAGTTTATCAGCACCAGTTCTATCACCAGCATCAATATAATTATCTTGAGCAGTAGGGAAATCACTACATGAAGTGCATTCATTTATATGGTTTCCATTCTTTCCACTATGCGCTATTTCTAAACAATGTCATAAACTAGATTAGTTTATGAATTAAAATACAAAATTCTATACTTGTAAAATACTTCACATAAATTGAATAGTTTATGGATATAATCCATAATCATAAAAAAATGTTTTCTAAGAGAAATTATATACTCATAAACCATTAATAATGGTTTATATTGAAAATGAGAATTATCCTAATAATATCCCTCAGGAGTGTCGTAACCAGGAGTTAATGAAGGCCCTTTGCCGTGTACCAGGATACCTCAGATCAAGCCCGAAACTCCTTGTCAAATTTGTCACTCCTAGGTACATCTATGCCAGAGCCGGCTCTACCTGCTCGCATACAGACAGGGCTATATTGCTTGGAAAAATACACAAAATCTCTACATTACCAAAATTCTATGAAGTTATTCTATAATAGTCCTCAAAGTATATCTTAGGGTAATGAGCTCTAATAAGAGTCTATCTAAATCTAGTTTTCAATATTAGTACTAAACTTACTCTGATACCAACTGTAATGCCGCAACCCTATTTACCCAGTGTCATTGTGTTATTACATAACATTGGAATCATCATGAAGGATCAAGTCTCGAAAGAACGATTTGTTTAGTAGCCTTGGAATCACTAGATACATTCATAAGTCTTACATAAGAATATAAAGTGAAAAAACTAAACAACATAGTATACATAGTCCACACTAAGATTACCTCAGACTATCCCTACAGGTCAGTCATAAAATAATTCTACACATCCTGGGAAAAATAAAACAAAGAAAGTGGTTATCTCATATGCTCAGTAAGGATAACAATATAGTGGAAACTTTCTTAAATAATCATAAACATTTAATAAAATTTATTACTACAAAAAAAGACTTTTAAACATGAACATCAGAATAATATGGAAAAAATAAAATGAAATAATTCCATTTAATTGTTCACATGGATATCCTACTAGTTGAATGATCACATGCAATATCAATAACCACTTTCATAATGATGGAATGCATAATGCCAGACTATAATAACCACATAGTCAAGGCCTTGTTCCAAGACTACAAATAAGATTTAGTCAAGGACTTGTGCCAAGACAGTAGTATGTATCATTAGACCTACCGATGCTTCTAGAAGCTATAGTGGGCTCCACCTGTCACTTACTAAGTCAAATGCATTCCTCATATGAACAGGTTTAAACATAACATAAACACGCGCATTAAATCTAGCATATGAAATGTAAATAATTTATCCCTAAATAATGAATGGTATAGAAATAACACATACATAGTCAAAAAAATTCCAAAACCTTCAATACTATATAGATGTTTTTTTCATAATAAATCAACTTCAAATAAGCTTAAAATCCATCAAAGGATGTCGACATAGATGAAATCAAAACTATTTGAGGGATATATCTTTTTTTAATCATTTAAAAGTAACATAATTATAAAATAAAACATTTACATTGAAAATATTCTTATAATCCTATAAGGGAAGCTTCGATGATTTTATAATGGTGGAAAATAGTCGCACCCTCCATATAATTTAAAAAAATACATTCTTACCATAATTTGTCGAAAAGGTTAAAAATGACCTTGTTTGGAAAATGACTTAAAATATTCCTTCATAAACATCTTATAAAAAGTATAAAAAGGGTATAAATGACTTAAACCATATTCTATAAAATATTAAGAATGTTTTGAAATACATTTTAAAAAAACATGTATATGGATGATAAAGAGGTCCCAGTAGATAATTATATATAAACAACCTCGGATAATGAAGAGATTGTGAAATTAGTCTTTACCTTGTACTTTTACTTGGTCAAGGGTAGGTTAAACTCTTTTATAATGGTGAATAATTTTTATTAAATTATACAATAATCATATACATTAATATGATATCATATATGACCTTTTATCATTGCTTTGTTAATAATATCTTAATATTATCATTGTTTTGGGTGTAAACAGATTTGATTTACATTATATTTTTTCTTATGCGAGTCATAATTGTAATGGATGGGATGTATCTTATTCATATAGAGAATGATATCAAGTCTTTAAACATTATTTTTAATCATCTAATGAAAATTAATCTTAAATGGATATGATGAGGAATGAATCTCATCGCATTCGTGGAGATGGTAATCCATACATACACACGTGGGAAAATATCATTCTTTTGATATTAAAATAATATATAATTTGATGGTATATCATATATACAGAATCATTATCATGTTATATTTATTATTTAAATCAATTACACATCATTATTATACCCATCCAAATAATAATGTATTGAATAATAATTACACCACGATGTGGATAAGGTAAGCCGTACGTACGCACGTTTGGAGAAATGTTAATCAAAGGATGGATAGAATAATGAATTTTGTGTGACCATATCTATAATAACATCACAGTATATAGAAGATATTGGATTAATTATTTTAGAATGGAAACAACAAAGAAAAAGGAAGTTGAAGAAGAAAAGAACTTGAAAGAGGTGGTGAGATATTTATCTCTTCTGTGGGTTATTCCTTTTGATTTGATCAAAAGGACTCCATAGGTTGGATATATGACAAAATGAAGACCTCTAGGATGAAGGGAGAACAGTTTATAGGGTATATGGGTAGAGTTTTTCTGAGAAAAATGGCATTGAGAGTGATAATTATTGAAAAGGGGGAGTGGCCTTTTATAAGAGGAGTGAGGGGAACCTTAGGAAAAGATAGAAATATTATTTTATAATAAAATAATTATCGGTTTATAATGGCTCAAAAATGTATTATTTAAAGGTTAATGTGGGGATGGGTCCAAAACCACTCAACCAATAGGTTTTAGATATGTTTGGGTCACCATATTAACCTTATCATTTAGATTTAACTCTTAGTTAAATAGTTTGACATTTACCATGTCTCTTTGTATTTTTATATTATATGGCTAATAAACACACTATATACATAAAAGAGAACCACATGTGGTTCATTTATGTTAAAACTATCATTATATAAGTTATTTTGGATATCCTTATATTTTTATGAATATAATATCAATTAATAATATAATATTTGTTTTAAAAACTCTTTTATGTTAATTTTGACACTATTTAATAATTGATTTTTTTAACATCCTAAAAACTTTATTAATTAGAAATAAATTTTGATTAATCAATAATTTAATTTCATATTAATGTATATAATTAGTGTATGTCATCAAAACATTCAAGTTATATTTATTTTAACATTTATAATACCATTTATTTGATTCTTTCATTAATAAGGACGGTATTGCATCATCATTATGTCAATAATAAATATATATATTTTATGTCTAAAATTTATAAATAAAATATTATTTGGTTTAAAATATATTTTTCTTTCTAATTACTATTTATAGTTGAATAGATCAATTATATAACCTCATATAAAAATTGTTTTACTAAAAGATATTTGCTTTTGTTATTTTTGTCTCTACTTTAAATTATTTAATATATAATGTCATTATCACTTCCAAGTGCCTCCATGGGGTCCCAAAATCGACCCCAAGATTCCCATGGTCGTAAATGTATCATAAAATAGTGTCAGAACATATTTTAGGTTAATTTAATATTATTATAATGTTATTTTTTACCCTTCTTTACCGGATTTACCCTTTAACCATGGTAAATAAAATTTTTTCCATCGTAATTATTCAAAATTTCATAAAATAAACGTTTACTATTTACACCATTTAGACCTCCTGATTATAAATATGGAATCCATTTTTCTAAATTCAAAACACAGAAGTGACAGAATTAAATATAAAATTAATTCCCGTTGTCAAAATAAAAAGTTTGTTTTTAAGAAATAATAACAATAAAAAAATTAACACTTTCTTATGCACAGTTTAAATTGGAAATTACATAAAATGACCAAAATTGGATTAAATGGTAATAATATAATCTAATTATACCTTAAAACCACTCAATAGTATAATTTATCACTATAAATTATTTTGATTAAAAATGTTTTTTTAATTAAAATTTAGTATTTTCCACTATTCATAAAAAATTGAATATTTTTAGAATAATACCATAAATTCACCTTATGATAATATCGATATTCGGAATTTAAAAATGAAGTACATTTTGAAAGATTAAATTAATATAATTTCAAAAACTTGGTATTACTATTAACATCGACTACTTTGATTGGTCACGATGTGTTAGAATCTTGAAGTTGCGTACAATGAAATCTATTACATTATTCAAAGAGAAACGTACCATGGAAGATTGGGGTATTACAATAGGAATGAAACAATTAAATTTTCACAGTTATAATACATTCAATAGAACAATTTATTTTATAAATTAATGTGTCAATGAAATTATTTAAATGGGAACTATAGAATAACTGTACATTCTTTTATCTTGTGCTTGTTTAAGAAATTATTTATAAAATAGTTATAAACAATGAAATTTCGTTAATTATATAATGTTAAAGTTAAATAAATGATTAATTTTATATGGTCAATGGAATTCTTAGATTTTAATGGGCACTAACATGTCTTACTATTGACATCACTGATTTGTGAATTGAATTAAGAAACGATTTTGATAAATGAAATTGAAATAAGGTCTTCGATATAAACATGGTATCTTAAACCCTTATATAAATTTCAATGATCTTGGGTGATACATTATAGAGCCAATGTAATATATATTTTTATGCAATTGATTCCCAATTTATTAATTAATATTTTATTCATTGGATGTTAACCTGGACTCCGATTTCTTGGACCAATTCAGACATGCTCCTTGGGCACAACCAAAGTCATTACTAAAGATTATATGGATGATCTCTTTGGACCCGATTATGAGGCATCTTCCATGGGACATAGTTTCTAAAAAATATAGGTATACACAATATTAAGTTACCTTGACACATATACATATATCTAAAGCGGATTCCGTATTATATGGCTCAGGTAACGACACGCGTAAGTATGATACATGAGTATTCAATGTATACAATTTAATCCTATTATATAATATGATTATATAGGACTCAACTGATTATATAACATATGAAATGGTGTATATTATTTTTAGAATGAATGATTAGGCCATGTACTGTTAGATTGAGTTGTTATCCACTATCTCGTTTAATTTCATTATACATGTTGTTCTGGCTAACTACATCAGCTTATATGCCAAGACTGTACCTGTTATATATAAAATTGGTGTCCATCTATAGATCATAGCTAACACCATGTTAGAATCTCCAATAAACTATGGTACTTGAATAGACATCATGTCTATATGATCCAGTTTGTGGAGTTTTCATTCATATTGTTATTATTTTAGGCTATTATGATGTATGAGCATAGTGGATCGATCTTGGGATCAAGAACCTATTGGAGATATCTTTTGAGTAATTTATTTTTTACTTATAAGTGATTTTTATGTATCCCTATTACATTTTATAAATGTATATACATATCATATCATGTCCATTAATATCAATATACACTGAATCGACCTATTTGATAGTATTTTATTTTACTATTTATTTATTGGATTTCACTTTTTCAATTATTACAACATTATATATATCTATTAAATATACGCAGTGTATAGCCTCATCAATATACTATCATTATAAGATTTCATGAATTTGGTAGACATTCAAATTTGGGAGTAATTCTTCAGGACCAATGGATAACTATCTTAGTGAACCATTCTAAGTGGATCCTGATTAGGGGTGTTGTAATTAAAGGCTATGATACTTGGTGGAAAAAAACTATTTTTTCATAATGGATATTTTTTCACGTATTCATGACCAAAACATTCATTTTACAATATTTTTATGTAGAATAATTAATGGTTATTAAAGTAAAATAATTAAAAATTTTATATATACCATTGATGAAATATTTTTGTTTTGGCAGGATCAAATTTTATAGAGGTGGGAGGAGAAATAATATTCATAGAAATTAGTTACTATAATTATATATTATTTGGGTACCCTCCCTCGTATTATAGTTTAATCATTTACTGGATGGTTTTTTGTTGATACTAAATTCATAGTAAATTTTAGTGTTGTGTTGAGATTTTAATTCTTTAGAGGTTGTTTTAGGTATAGTATTCATAGAAAGTGGATAAGGGAAGTGAGGTGCATCCCTTTTAGAGATGAGCTGAGTGAACCTTAATAAATACAACTAACATTAAAATAATATAACATCCATTCAAGTGGAAATTGGAATCATATATGGAAATTTTTTAAGAATAGGTGATATATTGTCAAAATATCCTTATACAATCGTATAATAAAAATTTATATGATCTTATGACACGTATCTATTTTTTAACAACTTTTTATGCATTTTATAAATTTTCCAGATAACTTCCCTTATAAACACAGTAACATATTTTAATAAAAAATGAAAATGAACATTAAAAAAACACAAAAAATTGAATCAAAATGTGAATCCATTAGATTATATTTAATTTGTATGGGTTAAGAAAAAATATTTTACTCCATCAATTTTTAATGAAAATATTTCTTTTTTGAAACAATGTATTTTAAGCATAAAAGTATATATTCACAAAAAACTTGTATAGATTCTCTCTTCATGAAATTTTCTAGATCATAGATAAAAAAATAGTAGCTTTGTGAATTTTAATGAAAGAATAATTACAATGGATCATTGTGAATACATAATTAACAAATATTACTAACATAAATTCATAATAAGAATTAAATTTAATATAGTTTCAAAAAAATTATTCAACGGTTTCGAAATGGAAAATAATATTTCTAAATGATTCAATTTACTCAAAGGAAATTTTATTTAGGATAATGGTTATATATTTTTATATGTTATTATTAAATCATAATGTTATCATAAAATTAATATAGTTTTTTATAACAATATCCATCATTACTCAGATTAGTTGAATATATTTTATAAATATAATAATATTCACAATAAGGTAAAATTAGTCTACAAAACTCAAGAATCAAGTTAATTTCCAAAATTTTAAATCGAACAATTTATGATCTAAAACTTATATACCATAAAATAAAATTATTGTTTTTATATAAAACATTTCTATTCATACATGAATATTTAAAATATTACTTCTTTAAATTAATAATTGATTGTAGTAGTTATAAGGACCTGACCTTAAACATAACATATTCTTTTATTACATTAATAATTCACTAGGGGATCTTTCAAGAATTAAACATTTAGAGAATTCGGCCATAACTTATATACAAAAAATTTATCATTACCTTTTAGACACTTCTACTCACTATTAATTTTCATTTATAAACACCAAACTTTTAAATAGAACATGGTTTGTTTTTATTCTTAAACATCACAACATTTCCTTGATCCCATCCACTAATCTACTCATCTTTAAATCGAATGAAAATCATTTGAAAACATGGGATGAGCCTAAAAAATCAGTAAGGGATACACAATGATGGAAAACTGTTAGTATTTCAAAACAATATATAAACCATGAATACTTTACCATATGTAATAATTTTCACCATTAATAATTAGTAAATACTCCTCACTGAATAAAAATCTTATTGATTACCCTTTTGTAATCAAAAGATTACTATAAAACTGATAGAAAGAAAAAATAACATTATAAATGGAAAAAATGGGATATAATCATACTTAAATTGTCACGACCCATCCTCGGGGCCCATGCTGTGACTACCCCGTGCCCTCCTTCCATTGGCCAGGGGTTGGTGACTAGCACCAATGACATAAATCCCGATAAAAGGGAAGGCATTGCCTTTATATAAGTAAACAAACACAACAGAGTACACGTGTTGGAGTAAACACAATGTAAACTGTGTACAAAAGTAAGTGTTGAAAAGTAAATGGGCTGGTATACAAACCCTACTAAAAGTACAGTACAACTGAGAAAGAAAGTAAAACAGCTGAAAAGTAAAACAACAACCACCAGGTCGTCCTCCAGGAATCACACCAGAAGGGTGGGTATAGAGAGTCTCGTGGGTACCTCGGGTCTGTCTGTCCGCTCTGTGTACGTCCAGCCAGGTGGTCCACATCTGGATACCGTCCAGCCCCACAAGTCTCGGCCACGATCAATGATGTTCTTCATCTGCAACCAACACAACGTAGTGCGGGCGATGGCCCTGCAGGGGTGAGTATATGATACTCAGTAGGGCTCCCGAGACCCCATAAGGTCTCCCAAAATCTACAAAGGTTAATCCACAACGGAAAGATACAAACACGAAATATCAACCAACTCTACTAAGGTATATGCCCATACATATTCCTAATTCAACAATCTCAGTAAAACTCCAACTTCTAAGCCCAAGCACAACAAGTCCACACAGGAATGAAGTCAATCATACTAAAGATAATGATTAAATGTCAATACTCAGCTCACACAGGTATACAAATCATGAAGAAAGGAGGATATTATTGGATGTAGCCTCTGAATCATCTCCCCTACCAAACTCATGTAGGATCCAAGTACAGAAGTCGTCGTTCCCAAACCCACATAGGATCCATGTATAGTAACCATCACTGCCGAACCCACGTAGGATCCAAGTTCAGTCATCATCGCTACCAAAACCATGGAGGATCCAAGTACAATCGTCCTCGCTGCCGAACCGACATAGGATCCAAGTACAGTCGTCATCATTGTTGCAGTCGTAGCCAGCTCTAGGGTTCCCGCACAAAACACGTTCGATTCAGGGAGGGTACGCTCCTCGAATCAATGGGGGTGATACATAAACTGTAAAAATGTCCGGAGATGATGTATCCCAAAGTTCTGTGTCATCAACAGGAACTCAACGTGACTGATGGCGCGTCAAAAAGATGTCTGGTCTGAGAGATAAGTGCTTTTTCGTTCTAGGGGCCTGGTTAGAATTATGCTCGTTTCTCACTGGGATGATACGCAAAGCAGTCCAAAACTCACTTAGAGTATTGAAAAAGGACCTTCTCACAGAATCAGTCCTAGTGCCGCTGACGGCGCATCGATCGGACATGTGGTCTTTATGTTATTCACGTTTATGTGAATAACAGGCCCGACCCGTTTAACCTAGTGAGCTGACGGGTCAGTTTAACCCAGTTTGACGGGTCGGACCCAGCAGGGGTGTTAGACCGGTCCAAAGGAAAATACAACTCGTCCTGAAGGAACGTGGCCTATCCTGAAGGCGTGCATCCCGGCCTGACGTGGTGTTGCGCGGCCCGGTTGGGCATGCGGCCCGGCTGGCCGAGCGGGTTGCAAGGCCCCCCCACCCCCCTGCTTGGTTTTCCACACCGGCGGCGCATGCTGCCCTTCCCCAAACCGGCTGGCCTTCTGCGCACACGGCCCGCATGGGCGGGCCGCCGGTCTTCCAGCGCGGTGCCCACATGGCGCCGCTGTCCAGCTCCCCCCAGCCGGCCGAGGGGTCGACCGGTTCTTCCGCTGTAGTGGCCCGTGATGCAGGCCACAGTTCCTCCCGCACAGCCAGCGCGACATCACCGTCTTCCTTCCCCATGTTCCTGGAATGGCACGATGGCGTCGTGTTTCCTCCGCCTCTGGTTACCAATTCGAAAAGAATAATGTTCCAATGGTGGGTCATCGGGCCATGTTCGTTTGGCCCGCACCTTCCGCGTTAGGCAGTAACACATATCCAAAAATGCACAAGGATCATGAAACACAATGAAAATTTTATTTTCAATAAAATCAAATCAAATCAACCTACCTAGAAAATAAGTTCGCAGTTGTCAAGCACCGCGGATGACGGCGTCGTTTCTGTCGTCATCGGTGTGCACCCAAGGTTGTGACATCTCCTCTTTTATCACGCAGAGAAGAATAGAAGGCGCCCTATTGTTAGCGAGTTCCCGCTTCGGTGTCTCCACCCTTGCTGCGGAGGAAGAAGAGGATGGAGAGGATGAAGAGGATGAAGAAGCATGGTCTCCGAGTCAATGTTCTTCGTCGGTGTGTTGGTGTTCTCCAACAAAGCATGAATCCCGTTTATTCATCAAAAGAATTCTCTCCACAAATCCCCATAGAACAAGCCAACAAAAAAAATAAGGACACCCCTTATTTTAATTGAACATGCCATGCATTTCAAAATAAAAATTTCAATCACTTAATTAATTAATGAAAGATCTTCAATTAATAAATTATGGTGTGTGTTGGCAAGAGTTTAAGTAGGGAAGTGAAAAGGTTAGAAAATTAAAAGGGAGTTTCCATGTAATTAACAAGGGATTTCAAAGGGGTTAATGAGTTGTGGATGTGAAGGGTTGGGGCTCGTGTGGGCCCCACCTCACAATTATCCTCACATGGGTAGTTAAGAGCATGTGGGTACCACCCCAACTCCCCCGTGTAGGAGATAACCACGTTATATATAAAATAAAAACTTTTCCACAATTTTTATTCACTCCTTATTTAATGCACAAATTTTAACTTCTGATCCCGTGCAAACACAATTGCGGTAGACTTACCTTTAAGCAATTACCAGCGTAGCGAGTTCATTGGCAACCTCATATTTCAATTCTGAGCAACGGTTCAAAAGATAGAAAATCCCACTCGTTCGTTTACTGAACGTACCCGAGTTAAACTTTGAAAATTGATTCCGGGCACACCAAGCCTTGGAATCAAGTGTCATCAGAATCCACAGACTCGTAACATTACAAAGTATTTATGAAAAAAAATCCTTCAAATTTCTGGGTCTTTTCATTTCTCCCACCTGAGGGATTTACGTCCCCGTAAAGCTACATCATAAACTAGGGAAACATATGAGGGTACTGTGCATGAGTATAAGACTCCTGCTCCCATGTTTTCTCTTGGAGGTTCTCATGCTACCAATGAATGCACACTCGGGGAATCTACCATCCACGTAGGACCTGCTCCTGTCGATCCTCAATCTCCCCTGGGAACTCCGTGAATGTAGCCCCATCATCGATGTTCAACTCCCCATGATCAATGATGTGGGTTGGGTCGTGTACGTATCTCCTCAACTGAGACATGTGGAAGACGTCATGCACCCGGTGCAACTAAGATGGAAGGGCCAGGCGGTAAGCCACCTCGCCTACTCGGATGAGGACCTGTAATGTTCTGATGAAGTGCAGAGATAACTTGACACCATGGACAAATCTCCGTATTCCACGTCAAGGTGAGACCCTTAAGAAAATGTGGTCGTCATCCTCGAAGTCCAGTGGTCTCCGCCTCCTATTAGCATAGGACTGCTGTCTGCACTGTGTTGTCCTCATCTACTCCTGAATGATCTACACCTTCTCTGTCATAGCCTAGACCATCTCTGGTTCTATATATGTTGACTCCCTAGGGTCTGCCCAGCATAGAGAAGATCTTCATGGTCGGTCGTACAATGCCTCGTATGGTTCCATCCCAATGGTGGAGTGGTAGATGTTGTTGTACGCAAACTCCACCAAGTGTAGGTGATCCTCCCAACTGCGACCAAAGTCAAGGGCACATGCACGGAGCTTGTCCTCGAGAGTCTGAATGGTCCTCTCAGTCTGGCCATCCGTCTGAGGATGAAAGGTGGTGCTCAGGCGTAGCTGCGTCCCAAATGCCTCCCGCAACCCCTTCCAAAGCCAGGAAGTAAAGAAATCGTCTCGATCAAATACGATAGACGAGGCCACACCAGGATGCCGTATGATCTCCTAAATGTAGAGGCGTCCCAAGCTCTCAACTGATCCCTGCTCTCAGATCGCTAGGAAGTGGTCCGACTTGGTGAGTCGGTCTACGATCACCAAAATGGAGTCGTGTTCTCTGGAAGTACGTGGGAGCCCTGTCACAAAATCCATAGATATCTCGTCCCACTTCCACTCAGGAACCTCTAAGGGATGTAATAATATTGCTGGTACCTGGTGCTCCACCTTCACTTGCCATCAAGTGAGGCATTGTGAAATGAACTCTGCTACAGCCTTCTTCATACACAACCACCAATGTTATCATCTGTTGTCCTGGTATATCTTCACCACTCCTGAATGTACCTCTAGAGGAGAAGTTTGAAACTCCCTCAGCACTTACTCATGTAGTGCAACTGGTACCATGGTGCGTCCCCTAAAAAGGATGAAATGCTCTGCTCCTTTAGAAAATCCATCAGGTGCCTTACCTGTGGAAATCTGAGCATGTCACGTCTCATAGTCAACGTCTCCACGCTGTGCCTTTCTGACCCACTGGAGTAGTGGAGGAGTAACTGTGAGGGACTATAGGAAGGCTTCCCCATCTATATCCACGAAGGATATCTACAATGCGGCTAACTGCTTTGTCGCCTCTCCATGTAGTTGAATGCCCGACCTCCTGCTAAAAGCATCATCCACAACGTTCCCCTTCCAAGGAGTATAGACTATCTCAAAGTCATATTCCTGGAGGAACTCGAGCCATCGATGTTGTATCAGGTTCCAGTCCTTTAGTGAGAATATGTACCTGAGACTCTGGTGATCATAGTATACTTTAAAGTGCTCGACCATCAGATAGTGTCGCAACATCTTCAATGTGAAGACCACTGCTGCTAACTCCAGGTCATGGGTAGCGTAGTTCTTCTCATTCTTCCTCAAAAGTCGTGAACCATAGGTGATTAGTTCCTAATCCTGCATCAGGACACATCCGAGTCTAGTCCCTGATGCAACGTAGTAAACTACGAACCCTACACCCTCCTCCGGCAGCCTCAAGATGGGTTCACTGGTCAATCTTTGTCTTAGCTCTTGAAAGCTCTGTTGACATCTATCTGACCAAACGAAGGGTTTCCCCTTCTTCATCAATTCCGAATGATGTGCTGCAACTCTGGAGAAGTCTGGCACAAATATACGATAGTAACCAGCCAGTCCTAGGAAACTCTACACCTCCATCGCGCACCTGGGTGGCTCCCAAGCTAGTACTGCCTCGATCTTCGCAGGATCCAAAACAACTCCTGCCTCCGAGATGACGTGCCCAAAGAAGTGAACCTCTCGAATCCAGAACAGGATCTTCGAGAGCTTACCATAATACTGGTGCTCTCGAAGTGTGTCCAGTACAACCCGCAAGTGGTAGGCATGCTCCTTAGTTGTCGAGTAAATCAGTATTTCGTCGATAAAGACTATGACAAAACAATCGAGGAATGGATGGAAGATCCTTTCCATGAGACTCATGAACACTACTGGTGCATTGGTTACGCCAAAAGTCATAACCAAGAACTCGTAGTGTCCATACCAACACCTGAAGGCTGTCTTCTACACATCCTCATCTCGAACTATGAGCTGATGATAGGCTGACCTGAGGTCTATCTTCAAGAACCATCGTGCTCCCTTGAGCTGATCAAAGAGGTCATCAATCTTCAGAAGTGGGTACTTGTTCTTTACGGTCACCCGGTTTAGGAGACGGTAGTCGACACATAGTCGCAAGCTCCCGTCCGCCTTCTTGGAGAAAAAAATCGTAGAATCCCAAGGTGAAACACAGGGTCGAATGAATCCCTTTCCCAACAAGTCATCCAGCTGTACCCAAAACTCTTGAAGCTCAGCAGGAGCCATCCGATATTCTAGAGTAGATATCGGTGTTGTCCCAGGGAACAAGTTAATGTATAATTCTACCTCTCTGCGAGGAGGTAGTCCTGGAACATCATCAGGAAAAACGTACTCATACTGATCCACCACAAAAGGAAAACTTGGACTCTTCACATCAACTTCTCCTAGGATGAGACTAGCCAACTGATGGGTGATCATCTGCCCTCTCCTCTGTGAAAGTCTATCCTACACTGCCAATGCTCCCTTATCGCTGGTGAAGGTGAACCTTCTCCCATCTATGTGGACACACAACACTTTGCACCTAATGCGGTCAATCTGAGCATGGACTGTAGAGAACTAGTCCATACCCAAGATAACTTAGTAAGGCCTTGAAGCCTCTATAGGAAGATACCAGCCGAAACTCTAACCTCATAGAGTAAGCTCACACTGCCGACACCAGTGCGTAATCGTCGAGTCTGCTCTCTTAGGAGTCTCTAGCCATAAGGATCGAGCCAACGGCTCCATCGGATTCTCCGAGCATCGAACAAGGGCAGCGGCAATGAAAGAATGTCTCGCTCTAGTGTCTATTATAACTGCAGAAAGGGTGTATTAGACACAGATAGTACCTTGAATCCTATCAGGTGCGTCGTGGTCATAGGCCTCAGCTGCCTAGAGGTGATCCTTCCCCTGTCTTCCAACTCCCTGTGGTCGGGGTGACCCTCCTGGTGGTGGTGGTGGTAGAGCCTCGAATCGTCGTCCACCACCTGCTGCTCGGCCAGCTCCCCTGCCTCGTCCGCCTGCTCCTTGCAGACCACCATAGTCAAACCTCTTCCTCTACCTGGGTGGTCCCTCAACCAGCTGCTGCTCTTCTGCATGGTGGTTCGGGCAGTCACGAGCAATGTGTCCCTGCCCATCGCATGCATAGAAATAATTGCCTCTCATATGACCGGCTCGACTGCGTTTTCCCCGCACATCTGAATCAGTATCCTACGGTCTCCCACCTGATGGGCTGGTCCGCTTGGACCTTTGCAACATTTTTCTACTTCTAGATGCATATGAGTTTGCTACGTGTCGCCCGACGGTAGGCCTCGCTGCCGGCGTAGGCTCAGCATGAAAGCTCTCCATAATAAGGGCTCGCTCTAGTACTCCTGCCTATGCTGGAATGCTAAGGGAGATCATCGAAGCCTTGATCTCAGGTCTCAGTCCCTGCTCGAAGGTCTGGGTCCAGAAGAATGGGTCTCGTACCATGTCCTTGGAGTAGCATGAGAGGTCTATAAATATCACCGAGTACTGGGCTACTCTCATGTTTCCCTTCTGCAGCTGTAGTAACTTTTGGATGCTCAACACACTGAGGGTGGCTGGAACAATCTCCAAGTGTAAGAGGCCCTTGAAGTCCTTCCAAAGTAGTGATGCCTAATCATGCACCTGAATCATCAGGATCCTCCATATACATGTTGCTGTGTGCAGTAGACTCGTGGAAAGGATCACCAAAAGTTCTTCTAGGGCCCCTACCAATCTAAAGACTCTGATGATAGCCTCCAACCAATCCGCGGCTGCCTGAGGATCCGTCTCCCTGCGGAACCTAGGAGGCCTCTGTCACCAAAACTTGTGAAACGCACTCAGGCAGTGTGCACTCTCCACTTATTGGGTTGGTGGTATCAGTGGCCCGGTGTATAGAGGTATTGTCAGTCCCTCCGCTGTAATCGGGACCTGCACCAAGGCCTCATCGCTTGGTTCACTGCCATCTCACACAAAGCTTGGAACCCTAGCTTGCTGCCTTCATGGGGCCATTGTGAAAAGTAACAGGTGTTCCATGTTTAATACATTATACCTGGTGAACTGACACAAAGTAATCACAAAGAAAACATTTGAAACAGACATGAAATAAGTTTTTTCAAGCACTGAGTCGGAAATCAGAATTCAAGGTCATGGTGTATGGATACGTCGGCCGCTGCACCAACACTGGACTCCCTGGACTGGAAACCACACTGAATACTCTTAACTCTATTGCTTCACAGATGAAATTATCAATGTACTAAGTTCTGTAGTAGAAACGACTCCTCTGATACCAATTTGACACCACCTGTCCTCGGGGCCCGTGTCGTGACTACCCCAAGCCCGCCTTCCATAGGCCAGGGGTTGGAGGCTAGCACCAAAGGCATAAATCCCGATAAAAGGGAAGTAATTGCTTTTATATAAGTAAACAAACACAACAGAGTATGCAAGATGGAGTAAAAACAAAGTAAACTGAGTACAAAAGTAAGTGCTGGAAAGTAAATGGGCCGATATACAAACCCAACTAAAAGTACAGTACTACTGAGAAAGAAATTACAACAGCTGTAAAGTAAAACAGCAACCACTGGGTCATCCTACGAGAATCCCACCTGAAGGGTGGGTATAGATCATCTCATCGGTTCCTCGGGTCTTTCTGTCTGCTTCGTCTACATCCTTCCAGGTGGTCCACCTCCGGATATCGTCCCGCTCCACAAGCCTCGACCATGATCAGTGTTGTCCATCGTCTTCAACTAACACAACTTATTGTAGGCGATTCCCATATAGGGGTGATTATACGATACTCAGTAAGGACCCAGAGACCCATGAAGGTCTCCTAGAATCCACAAAGGATAATACAGAAAGGAAAGATACAAACATGAAGTATCAACCAACTCTACTTACGTATATTCCCATACATATTCCTAAGTCAACAATCTCAGTACGGCTCCAACTTCCAAGCCCAAGCACAACCAGTCCACATATAAAAGAATTAAATCATACCAAATATAATGATTGAAAGTCAAGACTCATCTCACAAATTTATACTACTCACAAAGAATGGTGGATATGATTGGATGTAGCCTCTGAATCAACTCCTCTGTCGAACGCACGTAGGATCCAAGTAGAGAAGTCGTCGCTGCCGAACCCACGTAGGATCCAAGTACAGTAACCATCGCTGCCGAACCCATGTAGGATCCAAGTACAGTCATCATCATTTCCAAACCCACGGAGGATCCATGTATATTTGTCCTTGCTTCCAGACCCATGTCAGATCCAAGTACAGTTGTCATCGTCGTCGTAGTCTCAGCCATCTCTTGTGACCCCGCACACAGCACGCTCAATTCCAGGAGGGTCCATTCCTCATGTCAAGGGATTCGATACATCAACTATCACAAATTACAGAGTTGATGTATCCCAAAGTTCCATCTCATCAATAGGAACTCAACGTGACTGACGGCATGTCAAATAGATTTTTGGTCTGAGAGATTAGGGATTTTCCGTTCCAGGGGGCGGTTTGAATTACCCTCATTTCTAACCTGGATGATACCCAAAGCTGTCCAAAAATCACATAGAATATCTAAAAATGATAGTATCATAGAAATAGTCCTAGTACCATAGACGGTGCATCGATCGGACGCGTGGTCTTTATGTTATTCACATATAAGTGAATAACAGGCCCAACCCGTTTAACCCAGTGGGCCGACGGGTCGGGTTGACCCAGTTTGATGGGTATGACCCAGCAGATGTGTCGGATCGGTCCAAAGGAAAATACCACTCGTACTGAAAGGGTGAGGCCATTCCCAAAGGGTCACGACCCAGCCCGGCGGGGCGCGGCGTGGCCCGACAAAGCGTAGACCGACCCGGTGCGGCTGGCTCAGTCGAAGGACGAGCGGATTCAGGGGGTTGGGGGTGCCCCCCCCCCCCCGAATGTCCGCACTGACGGCGCCAAGCGGCGCCTCCCTTCCCCAAACCGGCCGTCTAGACCGGCTAGCCTTCTGGGCACGTGGCCCGCCTGGGTGGCCCATTGGTCTTGCACTGCAGCGCCCTCCTGGCGCCGCTGTCTAGCTCCCCCTGGCCAGCCGATGGGCCAACCGGTTCCTCAGCGTGGCGCCCTGTGGTTCCATGGTTCACCTCCGCCCGGCCGGCCGATAGGCCAGCCAGTTTTTCTGCCGAAACGGCCGGTGATGCGGGCCGCGGTTCCTCCTACACATCCAGTGCGACGACTCTGACTTCCATCACCATGTTCCCGGCACGGCGCGACGGGATCGTGCTTCCTCTGCCTCCAGTTTCCAATTCAAAAAGAATAATGTTCCAACGGAGGGTCTTCAGCCGTGTTCGTTTGGCCTGCGCCCTCCGCGTTAGGCGGTAACACATAGCCATGAATGTACGAGGTTCATGAAACACAACGACAATTTAATTTTCAATAAAATTGAATCAAATCAACCTACTTCGAAAAGAAGTTCGTGGTTGTCAAGATTCATGGATGAAGACATTGTTTCTGTCGTCCTCAGTGTGCACCCAAGGAAGTGACGTCTCCTCTTTTATCACGGAGAGAAGAATAGAAGGTGCTCCATTTTTAGCGAGTTCCCGTGTTGGTGTCTCCTCCCATGATGCAGAGGAAGAAGAGGATGAAGAGGATGAAGAGGATGAAGAGGATGAAGAAGAATGGTTTCCAAGTTGGTGTTCTTCATCGTGGTGTTGGCATTCTTCAACAAAGGAGGAATCCCTTTTCTTCTTCACAAGAATTCTCTCCCCAAATCCCCACACAACAATCCAACCAAAAAAAAAAGTCCAAACCTTATTTTAATTGAACATTCCATGCATTTCAAAATAAAAATTTCAAAAACTTAATTAATTAATTAAAGAGCTTCAATTAATTAATTAAGGTGTGTGTTGGCAAGAGTTTAAGTGGGGAAGTGAAAAGGTTACTAAATTTAAAAGGGAGTTTCCATGTTATTAACATTGAAGTTCAAAGGGGTTAAGGAGTTATGGAATGTGAAGGGTTGGGGCTCCTGTGGGCCACACCTCACAATTATCTTCACATGGGTAGTTAGGAACTTGTGGGTCCCACCCCAACTCCCCCATGTAGGATATAACCACCTTAGATATAAAATAAGAATTGTTCCACAATTTTTATTCACTTCTTATTTAATCCAAAAATATTAACTTCTCATCCCGTGCAAACGCAATTGCGATAAAGGTCCCCTTAAACAATTACCGGCGTTTCGAGTTCATCGACGCCCTTGGATTTCAATTCCGAGCACCGGTTCAATAGATAGAAAATCCCGCTTGTTCGTTTACTGAACGTACCTGGTCTAAACATCAGAAATTGATTCCTGGCACACCGGGCCTCAAAATCAAGTTCCATCAGAATCCATAGACTCTTAAAATTACAAAGTATTTAAGAAAAAAAAATTCCCTTCAAATTTCTGGGTCTTTACATAAATTGAATAACTATATGATCGACTTCAAAAAATCATTCTTACAAAACAAAAACGCATACGACTGACTTCCATACCCAATGCATTGGTGGTTATAATGTAACCAACTATCCTTGGTTTCTTACAGAACAAACCATCATTTGGTTTACCACATAACAACCAATAATTGGTTGATCATGGAACCACCGGTCAAATTTACATGTACCGTTATATAATCATAACATATAAAATATTTCAAATATCAACATTTCTCTATGAACAATTCATTTTCAATGAAAAGAAATAATTAAAAGATATTAAAATAAAAAATCTATTTGGAGAACCATTTTTAAAATTAAAACACCAAAATTGGAATAAGGTATTTCTTTTCATTTTAAAAAAATTAAGGCGTGTAGATGAATCCATATGACGATTACGGCGGTGGAGAGGTTATTGTCACCCCATACATTAAAAACGTTCATTTTGTCATATAGTAAAAATATTTGTAGAAAAAATATTCCATTTGAATACATCTAAATGTCCACGAGGATTTTTATACACCATGTAAAAGACGAAGCTGTATATTATAAAAATATTCCCCAATTAAAGGAGATTGAGAATAAGTCCCTTACCTCAAGTCTGATGTGTCTGGTTCATTCATTATATTAATGAATAATAATTATATGTTAATTTATACTTTATTTTTAAAAAATTTCAAGGTTATTATTCGTTTTATATTAATTATTACCTTTATATAACAATCGTATAATTATTCATGTCAATATCAGTCATTTTATCGATGTTCTGTACTTGAGTAATAAATGAACTTTTTATAATTACAAATTGTCCATGTGGTCAAAATTACATTATCTACATAGTTATATTCATGATTCGAATATCATAAATATAATATATATCATGTATTTATGTATTTAGAATAGTCCATAACATTTGGATTTAATAAATTAAATGCACCGTTCATGGAGAAAGTATGTCATACATACGAATGAACACTACATTCATTTTTTCATATATAAAGGAATGAAAACCAAATGATACATAGGTATATTATAATTCCAATATATAATATCTATGTTATATATGTCACATAATTTCATTAGTTCCATTCTTTATATGTTCCATGTATAGCACGAATGAGTCATGTCACTTGGAGGGGGTAGTTGTCTGCACTTCTTCAAATTGAATTATTGTATTTATACAACATGAAAGGCATAAAGATATGTTCAAAATGAGATTAATAGAATAATAATTGTATCGAAAACATCATATACATGTGTATATAATATATAATTATAGTTTGATTATAATTTCCACAATAAGAGGTGGTAGGAGAATATTGAACAATCATTGTTTTGTGAGGTAGTAGTTCATCATCCACAAAACAATTTGTTCTATATGCATTAGACGGAGATGTGTATCGTTGTAGTTTTATTCCATCTCATAATAAAACTAGTGTATTGGAGATATTGGTTTTTTATGTTAATAAATAATAAGAAGAGCATAGGGAGTGGATAAGGGAAAATAATGGAATGCATCTCGAGAGAAGACATTACCTCAAATCTGGTAACTTTTTTTGATTCGAGCCAAACAGAATTATTGAATTTATCTCTGCCTAATGGATCAATTCTTGGAGGAAATTAGGATTTTTTTGAGGTTATTAAATCAGATTTTGGATGATACATGAGGCTTGAGTTGGGTGAGTAATTGGTTAGAGATGACACACCTTTTTAAGAGCGAGGGGGAAATTTTCGAATGACTTGAAATATTATTTTATTATTATGTAAATTTCATATTATAATGACAAAAAAGTGATATATTTCGAAGATATGATGAGTATGGGTCTAAATACTCTAATCTAATAGTTTTTAGACAAGTATAGGACATAAATAAATCCTTATCATTTAGCTTTAAAACATAGTTAACTAAATTCACCATTACCATGACTTCTTGTATATTTATACTATATGTTTAATATATTTACAATTAAATGATAATAAAACATAAAGTGGATAATTAATGACATTTTCACCATTATAAACGTCAATTGGCCAAAAAGATGATTTTTAGGACTATTATGTAATTTAATAATATAGTATTTTGTCAAAAAATTCATTTTTGTTAGTTTTTATACTATCCATATCATGAATTTTTTAAAATCCATAACAACATGACTGTTTCGAATAAAATCATAATTAAACCAATTATAAGAAGTAATATATATCCACATAATTCGTGAATGGAATAAAATGTTTTAAAATAAATTTATTTTTATATTTATAATCTCATTTATTTAAATCATTCATTAATAGGGTAATCACATCACCATATTGTCATAAATAAAATTATTTATTTTATGTCTAAAAATATAAATAAATACCATTATGTGAGAATTTTTTTTAGATTTATAATTATAATTTATTTTCATATATATCTATTATATTTCCCCATATATTTAATGTTTTTGTAAAACATATATGTTTCGGTTATATTTTCCTTAATATTAAATTAAAAGTAATTAAATTTCTTTTTCACTCACAAGTTTCTCAATGGGGTCCTAAAATCAACCCAAGGTTGAACATGGTTGTAAATATCTTATCCAATCGGGTTTGGACATGTTTTAGGGTAATTTAATATTATTATAATATTATTTTATACCATTTTTACCAGATTTACCATTTAACCATGGTAAAAAAAATACTTATGAAAGATAATATTCATAATGTATAAAAATAAAAATAACCTATTTAAAAAATTTGGACCTCCCAATTCTAAATATGGATTCCATTTTTTGAAATTCACAATACAAAACTTTAGGAAATTAATTTTAAATTATTTCTCGATGTAAAAACCAAAAACCGTTTTTTAAGAAGTAAACACTTACAAAATATTGATATGTGTTTGTGTAAAATTTCAAAGTGAAATTACCTCCATTGAAAAAAAAAATTATTTAATGATAAAAATAATATCCAATTACACTTTAAAACAAATTCAAATTACAATCAAACTATATAAATAAATTAGATTAAAGGAATGTTTTGAATTTAAATGCATTATTTAATTTATTAAAAAATGAACTTTTTCATAAAAATAAAAAAAATATTATCAAAGTAAATTTAGATGTCCCAATTATAAATAAAATGTTAATATTTTCAAATGGAACATATAATGATGGAAAAAACTATATTTAAATAGGGTTCTCTATCAATGGTGATAAAAGTACATTTTTTTAAAAAAAATTGACTATTTCTACTCATAATTGGATTGATTCTCATTTTAAACCTCTAGAGTTTATTGAATTAATGTAAAAATAATTAACAAACATGTTTAATCATAATATGGTTATTTCTATTCATTCTCTCCAATTAAACGACTAGGAGTAAAATACCATTTAAAAAAATAATATTATATTACTATTTTTTAGTATGACCCAGCATTGTGTGAAAATGAGATTTTAGAGAAACCAGTTATTAAGTATCGGGTACACCATCGGACATAGTATCCATTTTAAATTAAAATTAATATTTAATTCACAAATATTAATAAATATTAAAATGGTTTATTCATTAATTACCTGGGATGTTACATCCTTCCCCCCTTTTAGAAATTGTTTACTCGCAATTTTAATTACTTATAAAATATGTGAGTGTAGTTATCTTACATAGCATTTTCAGATATCCATGTTTCCTCTACAACCATATGGTTTTTACAAAAAACCCTTACCTGATGAATTACAACACATGATCTATGAGGTCATTAATCATGATTGGTTGTTCCTTATAAGAAACATTCTCTTACAACTGAACTACTTCTGGACACAAAACAACATATGGATCTGCAATATACATTCGTAACATTGAAACATGAAAAAAATTGCATACCTGGGAAAAATTCGTAGGTGAATCCACTCTTTATATAACTAATCTAACTTTCTCTATAATTTCATAATGTCCAATGGACCATGGACTCAACTTCCCCTTCTAACCAAAAACCATCACAATATTAAATGATGAAACTTTGAGAAAGACATGATCACCTATCTCAAAAGAAATATCCTTCCTCAAGTTATCCACAAAACTATTCTCCCTTCTATAAGTTTTCAAAATGTGTTTCAGTATCAATTGAACATTCTTTACCATCTCTTCTAAAAATTCTGGTCCCATTAGTTTCCTTTCACCTACTTCATCCCCAAAAGATGGAGTTTGACACTATGTCCCATATAATTCCTCATATAGAGCCATTTTTATATTGGAATGAAAACTATTATTATAATAAAACACCATCCTAGAAATTTTTTGGTCATAACCTCCATGATAATCCAATGAACAAGAATGTAGAATATCTTCTATGTTCTGAATTGATCGTTATAACTACCCATCTGATTGAGGATGAAATGTTGTACTAAAATTTAATTCAGTTCCCAATTACTTATTAAGGCATTTCCAAATCTTATAAGTAAACCTGGGATCATGATCAGATACAATTGATATGGGAAATCCATGATCCTGGACTATCTCTTAAACATACAACTGATAATGTTGATCTAGAGACAAATTATCCCTAATTGGAAGAAAATGAGTAAAATTAGTGAATCAATAAACAAAAACCAGATAACATTATTACTTTGAGATGTCTTCGGTAATCCCACAATGAATTCCACGGATATATTTTCCAATTTCTACTATGGAACTAGTAATGGTAGAAGCATTAATTTTGGTTACTGTCGCTCTGCTTTAACCTATTGACAAGTAAAACACTTCACAGTAAAGTCCGCAATATATATTTTCAGTCCATCCCTCTAGTAATACTACCAAATATCTATGTACATATTAGTACTTCTAGGATGAACACAAAACAGCGAACTATGAGCTTCACATAACTACTCAGTCATCAACTATGAATCACAATGATCAAAAAATCTCTTCCAAAATGTCAAAATATAGTCATTATCAATGTTAAATTAAGATCTTTAACTTTCAAATCAATTATACCTTTTTTTGTACCTCATTTAATTCCTTCTATTCTTTCCAAATTCTGTCTAAAAGATATGATTTCACTGACACCTGAATGAAAATAGTGTACTTCCTGCACCAATAACTTATATTCGAAAACTCATCAAATCCATAAACAAACGATCTTCTTCCAAATAGAACATGGTTAATGTAGCATTACTTTTTCAAAACAATACATATGCCACTTTATTTTATTTTCCGTTATGGTAATGAATCATGAAATCATAATCGTTGATTAATTCCTACCATCTCCTATATATCACATTCAATTCCTTCTATGTGAAAATATACCTCAATATTTTCTAGTTAGTATATATTTCCCACTTTACTCCATACTGGTGATGCCTCCACATTTTTAAACCCTAATAAACATCGTCAAATTCCAAATCATGTGTAGGGTAATTCAACTCCTGAGGTTTCAACTGACATGAAACATATGCAATTACCATATCATTCTGCATTCGGACAGAACCATGTCATTCCAATGATGCGTCACTGAGGATAACAAATTCACCATCTATGGATGGTCATTCAAAAACTGGATCATTCAAAAATAATCTTTTCTATTTCTGAAAAAATTCATCACATTCCTTTTTCTAGATTAACATAACACTTTTTCATATTTAAATTGTTAGTGGGATAGATAACTATGAAAACATTTCAACAAACCTTTAGTAATAGCCTTCCAAACCATGAAAAATATGAATTTCAGTTATATTTGGGTGACTTGGCCATTCTTTAAAAACTTTTATTTTAACGGGATCAATTGTTAGACCATTTTTTGAAACAATATGTCCATTGAGTGAAATTTGATACAACCAAAACTCACTCTTTCTGAATTTACATTAAAATTTCATTTCATTTATGTTTTGTAGGACAACCCTTAGATTACATCCATGTTCCTATTTACTTTTAAAATATACCAAAATTTGATCAATAAACACAACCACACACTTATCCAAGAACTCATAGAAAATTCTATTCATAAGATCCATGAATACAATAGGTTTATTGGTTCCCTCAAAAGGCCTAAGAATAAATTCATAATGACCATATCTAGTATGAAACTCGGTCTTCGAAATTTCTATATCCTTTACTTTCAACTAATGGTACACCGATCCCAAAGAAATATTTGAAAATTACTAAGCTCCTTAGAGCTGATCTAACAAATCATCAATATGAGGTAATGGATACTTGTACATAATAGGGATATAATTAATGGATCTATAAAAAATGCAATGTATTATTGAACCATATTTTGTTTTAAAAAACATGATAGGAGAACCCCATGCTGATGTTCTTGGTCGAACGAATAATTAATATAATAACTCTCACAATTTCATCATGAACTCTTAAAGATCAATTTGATCCATTCGATAAGGGGGTTTCAAAAATAGATTAGCATCATGAACTAATTCAATAGTAAATTCCTCTTCCAGATTAGTTATAATACTAGCAAACTCTTTATTAAGAAATCAAGATACTCATTTATTATTGGAACATCGTTAATTGGAGTAGTTCCATCGTTTTCAACAATTTGTGAAAGGTAACATTCATTTCAATATTTCACTAGTTTCTCAACTTCATGATATGTTTTCAAAGGTAAGGGTTCATTCTTTTAAAAACATTAAATTCTTTCTGAAATGAAACCTCTTTATATCAACATTCAATCTTATTATGTTGAACAGAAAGCCAATCCATTCCCAAAATAACCCAAAATCTACTAGAGGCAAAACATTAAGGTTTGTAGGTAAATTGTTTCTACAAATAAGGATAAGAAGATTATTATAATTTCTTTTTTCTTCAACATTTCTTCCATTTGTTTTAATGATCTGTTTCGAATTCTTTTTTGAGGTGGAATTCAAAATTTACACGAACATTTCGCAGAAATGAATGAATGAGTGGACCCTAAATCAAAAAAAAACCTTGGCATTATAAGAAAAAAATGCAAAAAAGTTTCTGATACCACTTCATTTGATTTTTACACTTCATCCATAGAAGTAGATAAAGATTTTTCCACATCCTTCTAATTTTTATTTGATAGGTTTCCACCCTTGATAATCAACTTTGGACACACATTGTCAAAACGACCAAACTCATTGCAACTAAAACATCTTACCGCTAGATTTTCATTGCCTAAATGATCATATTAATTAGAATTATGAGAAATATTACTAGTCTTATCACACAAGAGGATCTTACCATACATTGATAAACATTCTCTAGGATTAATTTTACCACATTAATCACAAGATGTAAATTTAATTTTCTTACCTCCAGACTTATTTTATGAATACTTTCTCTCTTCCTGCAAACATGCCCTCTTATTTTTCTTGCTCTCATAAAACACCAGATCATCATAAAAATCCATTTCTATAATCTCTGTACATCTGATAACATTTTCAAAGCAATTTAAATCACAAGAGGATAATTCTATTCGATATTGTGGCTTTAGTCCTAAGTAAAATTGATTTAGATTTCTATCGAGATCCTAGATTAAATCTAGATCATACCTTTCCAGTCGAGTGAAATTTGCGCCCTAAAAAACTACTGAGTCATCCTCCTTTCTCAATTATATGAATTTGTTTTTCCATCCTATGTTGAACTGCCTTAGGAAAATATTTCCCAAGAAAAATACCTTTTATTTCATCCCAACCAAGATCATCAATCTCCTAACTTTCATTGATATTTATAACAATCGACCACCACTAATCTTATTCTCCTTCAAAATGATAATTAGAAAGAATGACATTTAGATTATTTGTACATCTCATGACATAGAAAATATTTTTTATTTCTTTGACCTACCCTTCAGCTTGAATAGGGTCAGATGATACTCTGAATGATGGGGATTTTTTCTAATGAAATTCCCCAATGTAGACATATTCTTATAGGGTTGATCTGGTTAATCTCTTTCATATATACTTCCACCAATTATAGCCTGAGTCAACTATTCCATTACAGCACAAAACAGTTCAATTCCAATTCCAACCATCACGAGATAATGATTTGGATGGTTATTCTTTCTTGTATGCCTTCCCAGCACTACTGCCATGTTTCCTCTATTGAAAACCATTATGAAAAACATATCAAAGATGAATCAACATGGTAATATTCAAATTCTATATCATTTCAATTTGACCATAAATTAATTTATGTACATTAATTTAACAATATCCTAACACCTAATCTTGTATAAACTGACATCTGATACCAACATTAAGGACACATTATTAAACATTACATAATCTTCAAATTAAGTTAATAATTCACATTGAGGATCTTTCCATGTTTAGATATTTAGTGAATTAGGACATAACATATAGATAACAACATTATTATTACAATGTTAACACTTTTACTCACTATCCATTATCATTCATAAATCAAAAAATTTTAAAATGAACATGGTTTCGTTTCATGCTTAAACATCACAGCTTTTATGTGATCGCATCGTTGAATCTATTCACCTTTAAATCCTATGAAAATCATTTAAAAACATGGTGTGAGTATAAAAATATTAGTAAGGGATACACAAAAAAGGAAAACTATTATTATTTCAATACAACACGTAAACCATGAATACTTTATCATAAGTAATAATTTTCCACTTTATGATGTAGAAAATACACTTCAATAAATAAAAGATCATTGGTTACCCTTTTATAACCAAAAATTTTCCATAGAACCCATAGAAATGACACATAGCTTTATAAATGGTAAACATGGGACATAATCTTACGTAAATGGAATAACCATACAGTCGACTTCCATTAATCATTTTTACTATTAGAATATCCATAAGGTTGAATTCCATAAAAATTGCATTGGATGTTATAGCATAACCACCCATCCTTGGTTTATCAGGGAACCACCCATCATTTGGTTTAACACATTACCATCCATCATTGGTTTACCACATAACCACCAATAAAATTTCTAATTATTATTATATAATCATAACACATAAATTACTGAAAATATCTGTATTTCACTAAAAACATATAATTTGAAATTATAAAATCATTTCAAAATATTGAAAATCAAAATCCGTTTCAAAAACCATTTTAAATATGAAATCAAACCAAATGGGAATAAGGTATTTCTTCTCTTTTTAAAAACATTAAGGCTTATATAGGAAGCCAAATAATGATTACGACGGTTGGGAGGTCATTGGCGCCACATACGTTAAAAACATTATTTCTTTCGTTTTTTAAAACTCATCAATGAAAAAATAACCAATTTTAATGAAATTAAAATTTAATGAGTTTTATTATACACTATGTAAAATAAGAGTTTTATATTATCAAAATATTCCCCAATGGAAGGACATTGAGATGAAGTCCCTTACCGTGAGTCAGACTTGTCTCGTTAGTTCTTTATATTTATAAATCATAAAATTATGTTAATTTCAACTTTCATCATGATATTTTTCAAGTTTATTATTTATTTCATGTCACTTATTATCTTTCTGTAACAATAGTATTATTATTCAAGTTCATATCAATCGTTTTGTTGATGTTCGTTACTTGTGTCAAAAATAAACAAGTTATAATTAAAAATTGTCAGTGTGGTTAAAAGTAAAATATTTCCCAAATGATATTCATGATTTAGATATAATATATATCATATATATCATGTATATATTTATTTAAAATATTCTATAACATTTGGATATAATAAAGTAAATGCATCGTTCATGGAGACGGTAATCCAAACGTACGCATGAACGCTACTTTCTCTTTTTCATATTTAATGGAATGAAAACTAAATGATTTATATGTATATTAAAATTATAGAATAATACATATGTTATATATGTTATATAATTTCATTAATTCCATCATTTATAAATTCCATGTATAGCATGAATGATCAATATCAGATTGAGGGGGGCAATAGTTTGCACTACCTCAAATGAAATTATCATATTTATAAATCATGGAAAGCATAAAACAATGGTCCAAATGAGAATTACAGAATAAGGTAGATAAAATTAATATAATATATGTCTCATATATAATTATTGTTCCATAATAATGGCCACCATACTAGGTGTTAGGAGAAGAATAAACAATCATCGTTTTCTGAGGCCGTAATTCACCATCAACAAAAATAGTAGGTTCTATACCCATTAGATGGAAGTTAGTGTATGTGTTGTTAGAATCCATATCATAAAAAAATCCTAGTATATTGTGGATAATTTTTTTGTTATGTAAAAAAATAATAAGAATATAATAGAGGTTAGAGAATGGAAAATAATGGAAAAGAAGTTGAGAGAAGATGTTACCTAAAATTGGGTAACATTTTTTGATTTGAGCCAAAGGAAATTTTTGAATTTCCTTAGTCCTAGGGGAAGGATTTTAAGAGGAACATAGGAATTTTTTGAGCATATTGGAGATGATTTTGGGAATTTCAATAGTCTTGAAAGGTGTGAGCAATGGGTTAAATGTGATTCTGACTTATAAGATAGAGAATGGGAAATTTAGGAATGTCTAAAAATATTATTTTACTATTAATTTATTTTAGAATTATTATATCACAAAAATAATATATTTAAATGATAAGATGAATATGGGTCTAAATAATCTCTATCAATAAGTTTTAGACAAATCAAGGTCACAAATGATACCTTATTTTGAGCATTAACTATTAGTTCCCTAAATTAACTCTTACAATGTCTTCTTGTATATTCATAATACATCGTTAATATTGTTACTATAAAATTTTAATAGAAATTAAAGTGGATAATTACTAACATTTTCAACATTATCTAATCCATTTGGCCGAATTTTATTTTTTTATTACTATTTTATGATTTAATAAAAGAGTATTTGTTTTAAAAACTCATTTTTTTCAATTTTTATACGATCCATATCATGAATTTTTTAAAATCCCTAAACAATTTGATTATTTCCAAAAAAAAACATAAATTCAAATATACAATGTCATACATATAAATAAAATTCTTGGATGGCCTAAGAAGTTTCAAAAAAATTATTTTATTATTTATAATCTTATTTATTTAAATATTTCATTAATAAGGTAATCACTACATCACCACTATGTCATAAATAAATTTATTTATTTGATTTCTGATAATTATAAATCAAATACCATGATTTATAAAATCATTGTAGATTTATAATGAAATTTTATATTCAAACGGTTCACTTATATAACTCCATATAATTTTTTTTAGTAAAATATATATGTTAAGGATATATTTTCTTTAACATTATATGAGTATTAATTAAATGTGATTTTCAAACACAAGTGGCTCTATGGGGTCATAAAATTGACCAAAGGATTCCATTGGTCAAAAATATTACTATAATATTATTTATTACCCTTATTTAATAGATTTTCCCTTTAACCATGTTAAATAAAATATATACTGAAATTAATATTCATAATGTCAAAAAATAAAAGTTATCTAATTACATAGTTTGGAACTCCGGATTTCAAATAACACAAATTAATTTTTAAAAATTCAAAAACATAAGTTTCAAAAATTTATGTTAAAATTAATTTTCGTTCTCCAAACCCAGAAAGAATTTTTTTTAAGAAAAATAAAAACAACCAGAAGATTGACATGTGATTTTGTCCAATTTAGAATTGAAATTATAAAAAATGAACAAAATTTGATTAAATGACAAAAATATAAATCAATTACACATTAAAACTAATTAAAATTACAATATAACAGTATAAATAAATTAGATTAAAAGGAATTTTTTAATAAAATTACGTATTTTTCACTATACAATAGAAATGATATTTATTAGAAAAAAAACAAAAATTTAGCCAAAATATGTATTGATGTCCGCTTCTAAAGAAGCTATTTATTTTGTCTAATGAAACATATAAAAGTTATAAACAATTAATGGGGTTCTCCATCAAAGACGGTAAAACTACATTAGTAAACAAATTATAGTATTCATGCTTAAAATAGGATTATATAAAGACCCGGAAATCCCATGGAATTTTTTTTCATAAATACATGGGAATTTTATGAGTCTGAAGTTTCTGATGGCTCCTAATTCCGAGACCCGGTGTGCCCGAAATCAATTTCTAAAGTTTCGTTCGGGTACGTTCAGTAAACATACGTGTGGGATTTTATATCTTTTGAATCGATGCTCATAATTGAAATCTAAGGACATCGATGAACTCGTAGTGTTGGTATTCTCTTAAGGAGACTTTTACCGCAGTTGCGTTTCATTGAGAGTGGATGTTTTTTTTTCGGGTTTCAAAATAATTTAAATAAAAACATGTTTGACACATTTTTTATTTGATTGGTGGTTAAAACCTACAAGTGGAGGATAGTGGTGGGGCCCACGACACCCAAACCTCACTTGGGAATATATTTATGGTGGGACCTAAATGAACTTAAACCTTGTATCTCTCTATAAGTGGTGAAAACATTAAACTTCCATGGTTTAATTATTACCAACTCCCCACCATTAATGAAGAGAATTAATTGAATTTAATTTGAATCTTTTTGAATCCTTTCCACCCCATTTAATTAAATGAGTTTACTCATTTAATTAAGCGCAACTAATGTGTTGTGGTGCCATAAAAATAATAGAGACTTCCTCAATTATTTTGGATGAGAATTATTTTGATGGATTCGGGAAAACCATTAGAGAACTTCATCATCTCCACGAAAAACGCGAAGAACACTTCTTCCATCGTTAAACAACGCTATCATATTCCATCTTAAATCAAGGAAAGGAAAGAGAAGTGATGACCGTAAGGAATGCCTACGTCATTTTCGACTTCCTCACTATAGAACTCCCATTATCCAATGATGAGTACCTCTCTTCATCTTCCGAAATCAATGGAACGAAATCGTCCTCCCACGACACCTTCAAGCGATCTCCAGTTGCGAGGTAGGGGGATTTTGTTTTAATTTTAAATATGATATTACACCTTCGTTCTTTGTCGCACAAAATTCTGGTTAGGAAAACCAAATTATATCATATGATGAGTTGGGTTCGGACCGCATGAACACGGCCCATGCGCCAGCCTCTTGGAAGGTCCGGTGGCCAATGGGGCTGCCCGGACCGCAGGACGACCGACCGGCCTGCCCAGTGGAGGAACCGCAACGCCCGTAGGTGCCGCTTGGAGGTGGAGGCTGCAGCCCACGTCCATGGGCCGCTCGGCTGAAGCGAACCGGCTGGCCGCCTACCAAAAATGCTAGCGATCTGTGATGCCCGTAGGTGCCGCAAGGAGGAGATCGTGGCCCGTATCCGCGGTCCGCTCGGTAGGGTGAACTGGCCAGCCACCTGCCTGCCGAGCTGGAGGACTGCGACGCCAGATGGAGACGCATGGGGAGAACCACGGCCCGCAAACCAGGCCATGTGTACCGAGCAGAACTGGCCGGCTACGGCAGGCCAGGTTGGGAGAAGGCTGCGCTGCTGGGCACCGCTAGGTGAATCGGACCGGACCGTAGCGTGGGCTGGGACGACCCGCCAGCCGGGTCGAACCCGCCGCGCCGGGTCCCTAGGTGGGCCACGTCCCACCTGTTCAGGCCGACCCCCCAGTCGGGTCCGACCCGCCCAGCCGAGTCCCTAGGTGGGCCACGCCCCACCGGGCCGGGCCTACCCCCAGCCGGGTCGGGCCGACCCGCCAGCCCACTAGGCTTGACAGGCCGTGCTTATCTTCGATAAAATGTGAATAAATCCTAGACCGCACGTCAAATCGACACACTGTCTTCGGCACTGGGATCTTCGCGACGAGGTGGTCCTTTTACATTACTCTAGGTGAGTTTTGGACAAATTTGGAAAACGGCCGGGTTTGGATCAAGCGTAAATCCAACCGGGGTCCCTATAATGGAAATGCCAATAACTCTCGGACTGGGCATCCAATTGACATGCCATATGTTGTGTTGGGTTCCTTTTGATGAGACCAAACTAAAAGATACATAAACTATAGACTTAGTGATAGTTGATATATCAAAACATGGATCGTGGAGTGGACCCTCCCGAGATCGAGTGTGCTGTGTGCGGGAACCCTAGTGTGGGCTGCGACGACTACTGTACCGGGATCCAAAATGGGTTTGACAGTGATGACTACTGAACCATAATCCTTCATGGGTTCGACAACGATGACTACTATATCGGGATACTCGGTGGGTCTGACAGTTCTGACTTCTATTCCTGTATCCTGTGTGGGTCTAACAGAGTAGCTAGTCTTGTATCCTGTGTGTGTCCGGTAGCTTTGCCGGTACTATATCCTCTGTGGGTCCGACATCTTAGATGAATTAGTGACTACATCTGATCATCTCTATCACTCTGTGAAAGATGTATACCTATGTGAACTGATTCTAGTCTTTTAATAATTATCATCGATGTTATTGACCTTACTTCCTTTGTGGACTGGGTAGTGTTTGGGCATGAGAGTTGGAGTCAGACTATGACCGGTAACTTAAGGTATATGTGTGGTCATATACCTATGTAGGGTTGTTTGATACTTCATTATTGTATCTCTCTACTGGGGTTTATCCTTTGTGGATTATGGGAGACCTTCAGGAGTCTCGGGGTCCCCTTCTGAGTATTATTATACTCACCCCTGCATGGTCTTTGCCCGCACCTTGTTGTGTTCTGTGTAGACAACAGACATTGGTGATCGAGGATGAAGGTGACGGACAGAGGCTGCTCGGAGTTGAACTAGAAGGGATGTACTGTAGGGATGAGTTGTTCGAGTTCTGTACCTACCCTTCAGTTAGGATTTCCCAGCGGATGATTTAGGAGCTGTTTTCCCCTTTTTTCTTGTTCATGTTGTTCAGTTGGGTTTGTATACTGGCCCACATACTTTCAGCAGAACATACTTTTATATTTTAGTACTTGTTGCCTCTTCTTCTTGTGTTCAGACTATGTGTGTGTTACAGGATAAAAGGAAATGCCTTCCCTTTTTATCGGGATTACACCTATGGTGCTAGTCACCAGCCCCTGGCCTATGGAAGTTAGGGTTGGGGTACTCATGGAATGGGCTCTGACGTATCCATACACTAGGACTCTGACTTCTGATTTCTGAATCAGTGAACGAAAACACTGATTGTGTGTGTGTTTCCTTTGAAAATATTTTCTTTTTTATTACATTGTATCAGCTCACCAGGTATACTGTTTTAACCGTGGCAGGCATGTTTTTTTCAGGATGTCCCCATGAAGGCCGCTAGCTAGGGTTTCAAGTTTCATACGAGATGGTAGCACACCGAGCGACGAGGCCTCGGTGCAGGGCCCCATCACAGGGAAGTTACCAGCGGTACCACTACCCACTGGGACATTGTTACCACCAGCTCCAGTAGTAGAGAGCGCACGCTGCCTAAGTGCATTACACGAGTTCTAGTGCCATAGGCTACCCAGGATATGGGGAGAGATGGACCCACTGTCAGCTATGGACTGGCTGGTGGATATCATAAGAGTTTTTAGATTGTTAGGGACACCAGCCGACATCATGATTATCCTTGTCGCGATTCTCATACATGCAGCTGCAGGTAGATGGTGGAGCAAGATGCTCCAGGTGCATGAAGAGGCATCATTTATCTGGATAGACTTCTAGAGTCTCTTTCGCTCATAGATTGTTCCAGACACCCTTCGTGCGGTGTGGATTCAGGAGTTACTTCATCTGAAGTACGGTAGCATGACAGTAGATCATTACTCTGCCAGTTTCAGCAACCTCTCACGTTACTCCACAGATATGGTACGAGAACCATTCTTCAGGGATCGTACCTTTGATCAGGGGATTAGGTAGGAGATTAGGGCCTTGAAGAATCCCCTCAACATTTTGACACAGAAATGGGTGTTGGAGCGAGCCCTTCTAGTGGAGAGTTTGCTTGCTGAGAAGTCACCAAAGGTGAGACCCACCATAGAGCGGTACGTAGTGGAGTCTTCTACAGATGACATTATAAAGATGAGGTAGAGGTCCAAGAGGACTAGGCCATCAGGTGGGCGACCCCAGGATACAGCTTCGGTTTTCTCAGGCACAGGAGACAGAGCCGACTATACGAGCAGCAGGCAGTGCTATGCATGCGGCGGGTATTGCCACATGGATCGTGACAACCCGAACCACCATGCATATGATCAGTAGGCCATAGAGGGACCTACCAGGTCAAGGAAAAGGTTCGACTATGGTGGTCCACTGGGAGCAGGCAGACGTGGCAGAGGAGCTAGCTGAGTAGTGGGTGGTGGACGACGTTTCGAGGCTCTACCACCACCACCACTAGGAGTTCCACCCCAAGCATAGGGAGCTGGTGAACAGAGGTGGGCTCAGCTCCAGGAAGTCGATGCCTATGACCACGACACACTTGATATGATTCAAGATACTATCTGTGTCTACTACACCCTTGTTTCAGTACTTATAGACACAGGTGTGAGTCATTCTTTTATTGCCATTTCCCTCGTTTGGAGCTTAGATAATCTGACGGAGCCATTGGCTTGATCCTTACATCTAGAGAATCCTACGAAAGTAGACCCAATGATTACGCACAGGTGCCGGCAGTGTGAGCTTACTCTAGGAGGCAATAGCTTTGGCTAGGATCTTCTTTTATCGGTTTCGAGGCCTTATGACATCATATTGGGTATGGACGGGTTATCCATAGTTCATGCTTTGATTGACTGTATTAGGTGGAAAGTGTGGTGTATCCTCACTGATGAGACCAGGTTCACCTTCACCAGTGAGAAGGGAGCCTTTACAACATAGGATGGACTTACGCAGTGAAGGGGGTAGACGATCAGACATCAGTTGGAAAATCTCATCCTCGGAGCAGTTGATGTGCGGAGTCTGAGTTTTCTTATTATGGTGGAACAGTACGCGGATGTTTTCCTTGACGATGTTCCAGGACTACCTCCTCACAGAGAGGTAGACTTCTACATTGACATGTACCCCAGGGCACTACCGATATCTACTCCAATATATCAGATGTCTCCCGACGAGCTTCTTGAGTGGCGAGTACGGCTGGATGACATCGAGGGAAAGGGATTTATCCAATCCGGTGTTTTACCCTGGGCATCTCTGATTTTGTTCGCCAAGAAGGTGGATGGGATCCTGCAACTGTGTGTCGACTACCGTCGCCTGAATCAGGTGACCATGATAAACAAGTACACACTCTCGAGGATTGATGACCTCTTTGATCTGCTCAAGGTATCACGATGGTTCTCGATTATAGACCTCAGGTTAGGATATCACCAGCTCAGAGTTCGAGACAAGGATGTGGAGAAAATGGCCTTCAGGTGTCGGTATGACCACTACGAGTTCTTGGTTATGCCCTTCGGCGTAACTAATGATCCAGCAGTGTTCATGAGTCTCATGAATAGGAACTTCCTGCCTTACCTTGATCACTTTTTCATAGTCTTCATCGATGACATAATAATTTACTCAACTACTGAGGAGGAGCTCACCTACGATTTGCGGGTAGTACTGGACACACTACGAGACCACTAGATTTATGTTAAGTTCTAGAAGTGCCAATTTTGGATTTGAGAGGTTCCTTTGATGGGACATGTAATCTCTTAGGTTGGAGTTGTAGTGGATCTAGTGAAGATTGATGCTGAGATTTCTTGTGAGCCACCCAGGAGTGTGACGGAGGTACAGAGTTTCCTGGGACTAGAGGGGTACTATCGGAGATTTGTTCCAAACTTCTCCAGAGTTGCATCACCTCTTTCTGCATTGACGAAGAAGGGGAAACCCTTTATGTGGTCAAATAGATTCCATAAGAGCTTTGACGAGCTGAGGTAGAGGATGACCAGTGTGCCCATATTGAGGCTACTGGTGGAGGGTGTAGGGTATGTAGTTTACTGCGACGCATCAGAGACCAGACTCAGGTGTGTCCCGATGAAGGAGTGAGTAGTGATCATGTATGGTTAATGGAAGTTGAGACATAATGAGCAGAACTACGCTACCCATGACCTAGAGTTAGCAGCTGTGGTCATCACCTTTAAGATGTGGTTGCACTATCTGATGGGAGTACATTTTACAGTCTACTCAGACCACAAGAGTCACAGTAAAATCTTCTCACAGAAGGACCTAAACCTTAGATCGCGAAGATAGCTCTAGTTCCTTCAGGACTATGACTTTGAGATAGTCTATACTCCTGGGAAGGGGAACGTTGTAGCAGACGCTCTCAGTAGGAGATCATGCATTCATCTACTAGGAGAGACGACAAAAAAGCAGGCCGCGTTGCAGATATCCTATGTGGATAGAGTTGGATTAGCCTTTCTACAGTCTCCCATAGTCACTTATCCACTTATTCAGTGATTCATAGAGGCACATCGTGGGGACGTTGACTGTGAGACACGACGTGCTCAAGTATCCTCAGGGCAGGCACCTGATCGGTTTTCTGAAGGTGGGGAGCACATCATCATCTTTAGAGGACGTATCACGATACCAGTTACAATATAGGAGGAGGTGTTTAGAGAGTTACACACTTCCCCTATAGCAGTACATCCAGGAGTGGTGAAGATGTATCAAGACCTCAGATGACAACAGTGGTGGTCGTGTATGACGAATATGGTAGCAGAGTTTGTCTCGTGATGCCTCGCTTGTCAGCAAGTGAAGGTAGAGCACCAGGTTCTAGAAGGCTTGGTTCATCCCTTAGAGGTCCCATAGTGGAAGTGGGATTGGATATCCATGTATTTCATGACGGGACTTCCATGTAAATCCATGGGACACGACTCTATATGGGTGATTGTTGATCGAATCACAATGTCGGACCACTTACAACTGATCAGAGAGAAGGGATAGGTAGAGATATTTGGATTCCTCTATGTACTACAGATCATACGGCTTCATGGTGTGCCATAGATGATCATCTTTGATCTTGATGGTCGTTTCACTTCCAGGCTATGGAAGGGGTTGTAGGAGGATTTTGGGATGCAGCTTCGCTTGAGCACCGCCTTCCATCCTCAGATAGATGGTCAGACTGAGAGGACCATTTAGACTCTCAAGGACATGCTCCGTGCAGGCATCATTGTCTTTGGTCACAGTAGGGAGGATCACTTAACCTTGCTGGAGTTTGCGTACAACAATAGCTACCGCTCCACCATCGGGATGACACCTTATGAGGCACTGTACGACCGACCTTATAGATCACCACTCTGCTGGACTGACCTAGGAGAGTCAGAACCTGTAGGACCAGAGATGGTACATGCTATGACGGAGAAGGTGCAGATCATCCAGGACCGGATGAAGATTTCCTAGAGCAGACATAAGTGATATGCTGATAGGAGACAGGGACCACTGGAGTTCGATGATGGAGACCACATCTTCCTACAGGCCTCACCTCAACAAGCTTTATGGAGATTTGGCCGAGGTGGAAACTTATCTCTGTGATACATTAGACCTTTTCAGGTCCTTGAAAGAGTAGGCGAGGTGTCATACCGCATGGCCCATCCACCTCAGTTTCACCGGGTGCGTGATGTCTTCCACGTATCACAGCTGATGAGATATGTGCACGAACCATCCCACATTATCGACCACGGGTAGAAGGAAATCGATGGTGGAGTGACATTCACAGAGGTTACAGTAGATATTGAGGATCGATAAGAGCGGTTCCTACTTGGATGGTCTATTCCTCTAGTGCGCATTCGCTGGCAGCACATGAACCTCCAGGAGAGCACATGGGAGCGGGAGGCTCAGATGCGTGCTTAGTACCCCCATTTTCCTTTTTTGTGTGTTGTAGCTTACGGGGATTTAAATCCCTCAGGTGTGGTGAATGTAGAGACCTTAAAATCCTATTGATATTTTTTTTTCATAAATACATGAAATTTTACGAGCCTACAGTTTTTGACAGTGCCTGATTCTAAGGCCCTGTGTGCCCGGAATCAATTTCAGAAGTTTTGTTCTGGTACGTTCAGTAAACTTACATGTGGGATTTTATATCTTTTGAACCGGTGCTTGGAATTAAAATATGAGGACACCGATGAACTCGCAGCGCCAATATTCGCTTAAGGAGACCTTTACCGTTGTTGCATTTCATCGAGAGTGGATATTTTTTTGGAAATTCTAAATAAATTAAATAAAAACATGTGTGACATATTTTTTATTTGATTGTTGGTTAAAACCTCCAAGTGGAGGTTAGTGGTGGGGCCCACCATACCCTAACCTCCCTTGGGAGGATATTTATGGTAGGACCTACATGAGCATTAACCATTGTAACTCTTCATAAGTGGTGAAACATTTAAACTCCCATGGTTTAATTCTTTCAAACTCTCCACCATTAATGAAGAGAATTAATTCAATTTAATTCAAATATTTTTGAATACTTTCCACCCCATTTAATTAAATGAGTTTCCTCATTTAATTAAGCGTAACTTATGTTTTGTGGTTCCATAAAAATAATAGAGACTTCTTCTATTATTTTGTTTGATCATTAAATTGTTGGCGCCTGGAAAACATTTGGAGAACTTCATCCTCTCCGTGAAAAACGTGAAGAATGCTTCTTCCACAGTTAATCAACGCTCTCTTCTTCCTTCTTCAACCAAGTCAAAGAAAGTGAAGGGACACCCGCAAGGAACGCCGACGTCGTTTTCGACTTTGTCACCTTTGACGCTCGTCCGCCAACAACGTGTACCTCTCTTCCTCTTCCGACGTCAATGGAACAATGTTGTCTTCCCGCGACACCATCAAGCAATCTGTAGTTGCGAGTTAGGGGAATTTTGTCTTAATATTAAAAATGAGATTACACCTTAATTATTCATCGCACAAAATTTTAGTTAGGAAAACCGAATGATATCATATGATGAAGAGGGTTTCTTCCACACAAATATGGCCTGACCCTACCCTTTGTAGTTTCCATTTTTTGACGACGAAGGAGGAGCCGGTAGGGCGTGGTGCCGAAGCACCGTGCCGAAGGAAGGGGGGCTGCTGCTATGCGTTCCACAATGGACGGAAGAGGTGCCGATAACCAGAGGCAATGGCAGCCACGCGCCGGCCACGTGGAGGGTCCCGCAACCACTCAGGCCGACCAGACCAAAGGATGACCAGCCGACCAACCGGCTGGCGCGCTAGAGGAACTGCTGCGTCCGTAGGTGCTGCGTGTATGGGGAGGACGCGGCCCATGTCCGCCAACTCCTCAGCCGAACCGAACCAGCCGGCCACCTACCGGCTAGGCTGGACATCTGTGGCACCGTGTGGAGGAGACCGCGGCCCGCATCCGCGTGTCGCTCGGCAGGGTGAACCGACCGGCTGCCTGCTGTCTGAGCTAGAGGACCGCGACGCCCACATGCGCTACGTGAGGAGAACTGCAACCCGCAATGTGTCCCGCATGCGCCGGGCAGAACCTACCGGCTACAGCCTACCGGGAATGGTGAAGGCGGCGCCTCTTGGCGCCGCTGGGTGAACAAAACTGGCCCATAGCGCGGGCTAGGTCTACAGGTGGGCCACTCCCCACTAGGCCTGGCTGACCCCCCAGGCAGGTCAGACCCGCCGGGCGGGGTCTTTAGGTGGGCCACGCCCCACCGGACCGGGATGACCCCCCAACCGGGTGGGACCCACCGGTCCGGGTCCCTATGTGGGTCGCGCCCCATCGGGATGGGCTGACCCCCCCCCCCCCCCACTGGGTCGGACCCACCGAGCCGGGTCGGGCCGACCCACCATTCCATTGGTCTTGACGGGCCATGCCCCTCTTCGCATAAACACGAATAACTCCTCGACCGCGTGTCTGATCGATGCGCCATCTACGGAACTGGGATATTCGCGACGAGTGGGTCCTTTTGCATTACACTAAGTGTGTTTTGGGAATATTTGGGAAACAGTCGTGGTTGGATCGAGCGTAAATCCAACCGGGCCCCCGGAACAGAAATGCCAATAACTCTCAGACCGGGCGTCCGATTGATGCGCCATTTGTCGTGTTGGGTTCCTTTTGATGAAATGGAACTACAAGATAAATTAACTCTAGACATTGTGATAGGTGATGTATTGAAACTTGAATCATGGAGCTGACCCACCCGGGATTGAGTGTGTTGTGTGCGAGAACCCTAGAGCTGGCTGTGACGACTACTATACCAGAATCATATGTGGATTAGACAGTGACGACTACTGAACTGGAATCCTACGTGGGTTCAACAATGATGACTACTATATCGAGATCCTCCATGGTTCTGACAGTTCTGACTTCTATTCCTATATCCTATGTGGGTCGATCAGAGTAGCTGGTCCTGTATCCTATGTGGGTCTGACAGCTTAGCTGGTCCTGTAGCCTGTATGAGTCCGACAACTTAGAGGAATTAGTGACTACATCTTATAATCACTATCACTCTACGAAAGATGTATACCTGTGTGATCTGAGTCTTGTCTATAAATAATTATAATTTATGTGATTGATCTTACTTTCTTTGTGGACTCGGTTGTGTTTGGGCATGAGAGTTGGAGTCGGACTGTGACTGGTAACTTAGGTATATGTATGGGATTATACCTAAGTAGGGTTGTTTGATACTTCGTGACATTATATTTCTTCTGTGTTTTGTCCTTTGAGAATTCTGGGAGACCTTAGGCGGTATCAGGGTCCCCTACTGAGTATTGTTATACTCACCCCTGCACGGGCTTCGCCCGCACCTTGTTGTGTTCTCTGCAGATGACAGACAGTAGTGATCGAGGCTGAGGGTGACAGACGGAGGCTGGTCGGAGCTGGACTAGATGGGACGTATTGGAGGGACGATTTGTTCAAGTTCTATACATACCCTTCAGGTAGGATTTCCCGGCGGATGATTTAAGAACTGCTTTTTCCTTTTTTTACTTGTATATGTTGTTTAGTTGGGTTTGTATACTGGCCCACTTAATTTCAGCACACCTAAATTTTCTATTTTTGTACTTTTTCCACTTCTGCATGTTTTTAGACTGTGTGTGTGATACATGTTAAAAGGAAATGCCTTACCTTTTTTCAGGATTATGCCTTTGGGTATAGTCACCTACCCCTGGCGTACGGAAGGCGGGCATGGGGTAGTCACGACACGGGCCCCGAGGACGGGTCGTGACAGATTAATTCTCATTTTAAGCCCCTAATGATTATTTTATAAATGTAAAAAAAATTTACAAACATGTTTAATCATAATATGTTGGTTCTATTCATCATAAAAAATACAATGACTAGGCATTACCTATCATTTAAAATAATAAAATTATGTTATTATTTTTCTTTTTGACGATGCCTTGTGTGTAACATTAGATTTCAGAGAAACCAATTGTTTCTTCTTAAGAAAGTCATCGAACATAAAATCCCCATTAAAATAAATTTAATATTTAAATCACAAATATTAATAAATATGAAAATTTCATATTCTTTAATTACATGGGATGTTATATTATTTTTTCATTTAATAATGTAATACTATATTTCATGTTATGTTATAAAAGTCAATTATTTACATTGGTTTAACGTTGGGAACTTCATAATATATCGAAAAAATTGGATTTATTAAATTTACTAACATTATAAAAGAATAGTCTGTTACACAATCTACCATCTTGATGAAACAAATCTGAACCCCAAACACCACTTTATCATGCTAGTAAAAAATGCATGCTTGAATATCACATACTAATCTTATTAGGGATATGTGATCTTGATGATAGAAAAACCCACATCTAACATACATTAGATAGCTCCCAATATTTGGATAGATCAACCCATTACCAATGTATACTAGAGATAATTATTGACCAACTTGTGGTAAATTATGACAAAAATGGAGATCTGTTTTGTACACTATATCCTTGGAGATCAAAAGGGGTGGGATGCATTATATCTAACAAAGTTTTATTAATAATACAAAAATTTGATGTAATTACTTCTAATTATTATTTCGATGAAAATTAATGTTATTCCACATTATGAATTTCTCACCCTGAGTCGTTGACCTCCTCAAATGTCCTCACACTTATGATGATGAGTTTTTTATTAAGTTCCCCTTATATTGGAAAATGGAGTTTCCACCACTATAGATGTGATAATACGTGAGAAACACTATGTTTCTGATGAACCAATGAAAAATTTGATTACTATCATTATCACTCTAGATTAGTAGGAGTGGTATATAAACTTTTTAATGAAACAACTCAGTTTATTTTCGTGGATTTATAAGGTGGTGCAATGCCTCAATCCCTATGTTATTATCCACAATCAAGGAAATATATATAGGAAACCTGGATATAATAAGGTATAATTACAATTACACACATACAATAATTCATTTCTCAATGACTATGTTTATAATCTAGAAAAATAAAACATATTCATTGAGGCTCAATATCCCAATTGGGTAGTCAAAATTTTCCCACATAAGAAATGAATGAGAAAATGAGTATTTATGTCTTCATATATTATCTCAAGTACCACTACAAGAATATTAAATTACCTATCCTATTCATAGTTTTGATGATTCGTAAAACCACTTTTTTCTAGGCCCTACATTATATTTATATAAACTAAAAATCAAATAAAATCTCGATGTCCCATTAGGATCATGTGGCCATTATATTCAAGAAACCCTAATAAATATAATATTATTGTGTGATTCACTTTGAATTGTAGAATTTTTAAGTTACCTACCAATGGGATATGCCTCATATCATTGATCTTATTCTCGGATAGATGGCATTCTTCCATGTAATTTTTTTGGGGAATTTTTTACCATGTTTAGGACTATATTTATTACCTTATTAATGTGGTCACTATAATACAATATGATAATTTTCATGTGAAACACTTTTTGTGTTACGTTTATTTCACCATTTGAGTGTTACTTAATATGTTATTTAGATATATATGTATTAAGTTTGATGTAGAGAAGATGTTTTCAATCACTGAGATTTCTCCCCCATAATATTTTTTCTCAATGATTTCGTCCAATGGATTTGATATTACATCGTCAATTTCATCATTGATATGGAAGAAAAGTGTAATTACATATATATTATTTAATATGATTTTTTTTCATATTAATTGAGGAAATATGTTTAGTACACATTTCCATATATCAATATATTTTGGATACATCCCCATGTTCTGATAATTCTTCTACAAGTGAATAAATTCAACCTCTATCTGAACAACTATAAAAATATCCTAGTTCCAATAAATATTTGATGACAAATTATAAAAATGATTACAGTCTATTATAAATTAATTTTATTATGGTAAATTAAGACATTATATATTATTTCATCTAGAATAATTGTATTTTAAGGCCCCTTAAGATTTAGAGTACATAGGATTATATACAACATTTTGTGGTCTTTTTATCTCCAATATAATTTTTTATGAATAAAATTAATTAACACATAATAAATTGATGATATACATTATTTTTAGTAATTATCAATAATTTTGACATCAATTTAACTCATCATAAGGCAATCATTTGGTATGAATTAGCGGAAAACCTTCTTCCACACCCAAAAAAAGGATGAGGTTCTCCTATATCTCATGATTCAAAATGAGGTCTTTCTCTCAATTAAATAGTCAATACCATAATATTTAATTAATACTGATCGTTTGACTTTGTTGATAATAGTGAAAATAATGATATAACATAAACGTGATAAGGATAGACTTGGGGTTTTTATTCTAACTCCTTAATTATCACTTAGGTTATACAAATTCCTCATTTTAAAATAGTTCTTAAATGAAATGTATATATACAATACCTTATAATGGTCTAAGAATTATTCATTGAGATCTAGTTTTCTTTGTTACATCTAAATGGTGAATCTAATATTTTAATCCTTTAAATCAATTGACTTTATTCAATTACATAGTATGAGACATCACCATACTAAATTTGAACCACGTATTTATTACTATAAATCCATTTAAATCAAAGGATCCAAATATCCCATTGTCATATAAAATGTTTTTTAATCCCATATCAAACATATATTCATACATAACTAATGTGTACTATGATAATTTCATCATTTGTGTGTCACATATATGGTAAAATACTTTCACATTATATATAGAAGATCGAGAAGTGATTTAAAGGGGCCTAAAATGTAACTATGGTAGAATAAGAACTGGTCTAGACGATTATTCACAAAAAACAAAATATGAATGTGATATTTTTTTTCAATATGTCCTATGGGGGATTATATTCAATGAATGGATGTGAATTTCATTATTGGTAAAACATAACATCATTTGGAGTCATGTCAATGCATGCCATTGATGAAATTCATCATCAATTATTAAAAGGAATTTAAATTCATTGTGTTTTATAGAAGTTTTATGTTGGGTTAGTTGGATTTTATTAGAAAAATTTGAACCTCTCCCTTTAAATTTATATATTGTGATACACTTTTTAAACAATGATATGCGACTGCAACTAATTAACCAATTTGTGTAATCTATGACATGTTCACACCAAATTTTTATATATTATTTTAATTATTATTTCAACAACAGGTTTTATGGAACATTAATGTTCTGAGAATCCACATCATGGGTCCCTACCTACTGTCAACAACACAATAATTCATGTTTCTTGTTACTCAAAGTGATTTTTTTTAAAATGGGATAAAGGCATATAATTAATGGATTTCAGGACATTTTATATTATCATGTATGTAAAATACCACATCATTCACTAGTTAGGAATTCTTAAATCTATTATTATAGTCCAAAATTTTAATTATTTAGCCACTAATATAAAAATGAGTTAATAAAGTACCACATATGGTCAATCCGATATTCCCATTATCATGAAATCATGAATAAAATTATACATCAATCTAATTTGTTCCAATAAAGAATTTTTTAAATAATACTACTTTTAAGAAAACATATAAATATATATATATATATATATATATCCCAAAGAATTATTCAATTTATTCATTGAATAACATAGTACATGTCTGGGTTCTAAAATGATGACCAGTTAATCCATGGGGTATATAAAACATATATAGAATTTCTTATTGAGGAACATCTATCGTCTCCCGAAACTATCATCTATGATCATTTGACATTTTATGTCAAACCACAAGTATGTATAGTTTATCCAGATTACCTCGATTATGAAAATGTATTAGGAACACTAAATTATCATTGTCCATGCATATAAATTTCCATTAGAATTCAAATAGATGTTGTGCATTTTATCTTTACTCAATGGGATTTGGATTTGATGTTGTACATTAAAATGATACCAAGATGAAAACCACAATTGGTGGATACCAAATATGAATTCCACAATGTCATTCAAAATGATTACTGTAATGATGCATACTCATTGAACACTATGGATGAAGATCATATTAAACCTATCAAAAATAAAGGATACATAATAAGAATTATGTATATAAAAAATTGGGCTATATGAATATCTCATTTTATGAATATTCATTAAAAAAATATAGTCTTAGAATAAATTTATTAATGATAATAATATATATCCCTTGATGTATGAATTTTGACTTCAAAAAATATAGTCATAACTATATGAATTTAAACTGCAGAACATATAATGAAATCTACAATAAATTAAAATATATAGAATGTCATTCATATAATATGAAGTTAAATGGAATAATTATTATCCTCCCCAAATTATGTTAAACTACTTGTTAGTTTACACGTTTCATTAATTTCAAGCGTGTGATTCATTGGTTTTAACAGCATGACCTTAAACTACATAGCCTCATGGATTATACTGGTCCCCTCAAGGAATGAACAAACCCCATTATCCAATCTGACATGGGTTCTTGATTCATATTTTAATATAAATAACACTTTACTACATTCCATCCATTAATGTCCTTATATCCCACCAATACCTCCAATGAATGATGATAACCTTGTAGTGATGTAACTCTAGTTGATAACCATCCCTCCACTTTCAAACAAATTTTGAGTCTATAATCAATGAATTTATAATCAATAATATCCAAATAGACTTCCAGTAATCTATTTTGGGGGTAAATTTCTTCATATTTTATCCTAACTCTTATCCATCGAACATTTTTAAAAAAATAAATCCAAAGTAACTATATGATTGAGCCTTCCTTTTTGAATGATTTCCATTGATAAATTATATCCTTATTTTCACTCAACTCGTGTAATAACTTTATAGAAAAAAAATTTCCTCTTCACAAGTATACCTTTAATGCAGTGTTTTTACACCATTTATGATGACCCTATATTTTTTGACATCTGTATGATAAATCATTCTATTAGATTCATACTGATCTAATTCCCCATCTAAATGGAATAAAATTTATGGTCTGATGAAACATTATATATATCACATATACATACATGTTATAAACCCCTGTTTAATGTGGTCAAACTTATATTACACATAATTTCTAACACAAATCCTAAATCATGTTCGATGATAAGTTTTTTTTGAATGTTTTGTCACCATTGTTGAGATACATCCCAAACTGGATCATAGAGATCTCGTGTACTAGAAGCATAAAATTAATATATATATTCCCATTTATTAAACCTTAATGGATTTGAACTAAAATTTTTATTTTCATGGAATCATGACCATAAATTATTATCATGTTTTCTTTATTGAAAGATGTTTAAAAACATATAATCTACCTACTGACATGAATGTGAACTACATGATTCCTTACTCCATTATTGAGTGTATTACCTATTATGATGAAAGCCTCTTCCCATGAATCGATTTTTTTCTTATTTAACATCATCAAAAACCCTAGGAACAGTGTGTGGCTTTATTCCTATTCCACGTGATATATACATACATGGAATTTACCATTTAGTTAAATTTAGATTAAAATCGATAGTTTATTCAAATATGTTTTCCAAATCAATGTTATCAACCCATTCAATATCCCATTTAATAAAATTATATCACACATTTGAATGGACATTAATGTAGTAACACATTTACTACACATATCAATAAATAATCATAATTTAGTACTGTTTTTCATAATAGAACATATATGGGGTGAACCATACACAGAATAAAATCATCAATAAAACAACTTCTTATCCATTGATAAAATAAGGAAATATATTTCTAAAGTAGTAAAAAGAAAATTTATATCCATCAACTACCATAAAAAATATAAGAAAAATGATATAATTCAATAATATTTTATGATATTTAATAATATAAATATAAATTGGGTCATTATATTTAAAACGAATAAATTACTATTAATTATACATATTCTATGAAATAATTTTACTAATGTGTAATTTAACCATTTTGTAGAATTTCTAATTTCAGTTAGATGAAATATAATGGAATGAAATGTTAATCCCTTAAGAAATTCATTTACCTATAATATAGAATTATTTTCAATGAAAATTTCACTATAAATATATAAACACACATTTTTTCCAATATGAAATAATATTATAATGAATATCCTACCATTAATAGAAGAAATTAATTTAAAAAAACTATTTCATTATAAAATAATATATAGAGTCCCTTGTTAATTATTATGAACCGTTAAATAAGAAAGTCCTCAATCTGTTTTCATCCAATTGGAACCCATAAGACCCCATATAAAAACTATTTTTATGAAATAAATAAAACATGGAAAAGAAAGAGATGGTATGAATTATATATGGAAAAGGAAGAGATGGGGAAGGACCTGATTTGGCCCCTAAGGCATGGACTTCGGTGGGGGAGGATGATGGATGGGTAAGGGCTTCTCCTGGACTGAAGTCATAGCCTGTGCAGAAGGATGATAATGTTGAAACCAGAAATTTCTTCTCTGGTCTGATAAATGAAGAGGTGGATGAGGGGCGGGGCCAGCTTGAAGGAGAGGTTCCTACATGGACTGATGGAGAGAAGCTGCCGGGTGAATTGCATATGCAAGATGCAGATTCTGGGCAGTTACAGTGCATGGCAACACATGACAGTTCTAGTCATACTGGGCAGGAGAAGGGTGAGAATAGCAGTCTTCAGAATGTGATTCTTCCTGGAAAATGGGGGGATATTTCTGACAGTGAAAAAAAATGGTGATTGAATCCGTGCTTCCTTTAGTGACGTGGTGCAGCATGGGAAGAAGACAGTAGCAGGAAATGGGGATGCTGTGTCTGCCTCACCAAGAAGAAGGCAACGGAAGGATTACTCCTCCATGCCAAAGCCAATGTCCACTAGGTCCTAGTTAAGTAAAAGTAAAGGTATGATTTCTTCTGAGGAGTTGGTGTGTTTAGAGAAGTTAAATCTCAGAAGAAAGTACGCGAAGATACTTAAGCAGTATGAAAGTTCGGAATGGGAATCGACTACCACGGATGAGGCGTTTGACCCGAGTGATGGCGATGGATTTGGTGATGCGTATGGATTCTGATTTGTAACTGTTTGCGCCTGTTTCTTGTGTTCGTTTGCTGTACTTTTTGGTTATTTTAATAAATGGCCAGAGTCTTTGTCTCTGGCTGGACCTTTTTCGTATATTCAGAACCATCAATGTAGAGACCCGAAGCTTGACGTACATGGACATTACATTACATTTGCGGAATACTTAGTACATAACAAAAACACACACTAAAGGATCGTAATTGTTTAGTGTCTTTGGAAACTCGGAACGTAATCTTCTAATCGTGGTGAAAGTTCTTCAATATCTCCCATAAAGGTCATCCCTTTTTTCTACCTAAAACCTTTCTTTATATCCTGGGGAAAAGAAAACATAAAAGTGTGAGCTCAAATGATCAGTAAGGGTAAACAAAAGAAAAATCAATCACATCATATACATAGCTTTTGGAAATCTTAACCTGCAAAAGAGCTCATAATATCATAACATGAGATATATCATAGAAGTGAAATGTAATCCCAATAATCATAACTTAAAACATGAAACTTTGTGGCATACACACATAATCATAGAAAATCATTTCTTGTTAGTCAAGACTCAATTCCAAGACTATCTTAGTGGACAAAGTTCCTTTCTGAATCGAGTAACCCTCGTTTCAGTCCTGTTTCACTGAACCGGTATAACCTTCTATTTCAGCCATGTCTATCTTATGAGATATAAAATCCTTACCCGATGAATTGGAGGGAGATATAGGTCCCACCCATCTTATAATGAATCCTTTCTTATGTGTGCCACATAATCATAAAACATACATCATCACATAACACATGTAACAAAAATGGGATTCTTGAAACATCATGACATCATAAATAAATTCATATAAGATAAAGGAATTCATAAAAATAATTCCATCACAACATGATGAAATCAATGTAATAATAGGGATAAAAACAGAACCCTTTATTATCTTAGATGGAAAATAATTTTGATAAAACACTTGAATTGAATTCTTGAGGAAAATATCCTTTCTTCTTCAAAATCAATTTCTTTTCACAAAACATCATGCAATTTTAAAAGAAAGAGATTTTATTGAAAATAGTCATGAAATATTCTGGAGGAAGATTAATGAAAATAAGGCTTTATAAAACCGTAAAAATTCGTTCGTTCCGTTTAAGTTAAAAAAACATTCTTCTCGTACTTTTGTCGGAAAAGTCAAAAAGTACCTCGTACAAAACAAAACGACAAAAGATTCCTTTCATATTCTTTACTAAAAACTCACCAAAGGGTAAAATTGGATTTAAACTATTGTAAGTGGATGGAAACAATATTACATATTGAGGGAACATGGATGTGGATGATAAAATACACCCCAGTAAATGCCAAAGTATAAACAATCTCGGATAAAAATGAGATTGTGATATTTCCCTTACCTTAGGTCCGACTTGCTTTGTAAGTGTCCGAAACTCCTGTATAATGATTTAAATCATTTTATTGACTTATTACAGAATCATATTCATTGTTATTATATCATATATGGTCCACTTATGACTTTATATTACCCGTTCTTTTGTAAATTCCATGTTAAAGAAGCGTTTTGGGTAAAATCGTTTCATTTATCGTAGGTGTTTTGACTTGTTATTCTTGACATTATTATTACTTATATCATGATTTACTTACTTCCAGAATATAAAATATGATTTATATATCATATATATTCAGTATATATATATATATATAATAGATAGATAAATGAAATGAAAAACACCGTTCATGGAGACGGTAGTCCGTACGTACGCATGAACGCTGTTTTCCTTTCCTTATTGTCTTGAATGGAATTAAGTAGATGACATACATATAAATATAAATAATTCCAGTATCATTATTAGGTCATATATTTCATTAGTGATTATTATATATACTTTATAATCATTCATGAATGGTTAATCATTGAGAATGAATCTCATCGCGTCGTGGAGACGGTAGTCCGTAGGTACGCACGAGTGATGATATCATTCTCATGGTCGTGGAATTGTGTTGAAGTGTATGTATACTATTTCAGTATCAATATCACTTTATAATAATCATATATAGTTAATCATTAAACCATTATACCCATCCAATTAAGGTGGTGGCGGAAAATAGATTACACCACGGCGTGGAGACGGAATTCCGTACGTACGCACGCGCGGTGATTTCCTTTTTCCGTAGGATGGATAGAAGGTTAATTAGAGTTGTTTCATATTTATAATAACATATAAGTATGTATGTAATACTGATGTTATTACTTTATCATGAAAAAACTAAAAATAAGAAATGGAAGAAGAAATAAAGATGAAAGAATTGGTAACGGTAATTACCTCTTCTTTGAAGCGCCTTTTAGAGACCTCCTCTTAGGGAACTAAAATTGGTCTTTGAGTAAGACCGGAACCTCTAGGATGTTGCTAGGGAAGTGGAGAAGATATTTTGGCAGGGGTTGGCCGAGCTTGAGTGCTCAAATTGGTGTGAGAAGGAGAGGGAGGAGGTGTCCTTTTATAAGGGAGGAGAGGGGCACCTTAGGAATATCTCAAAATATTATTTTATATTAAAGTCAAAATCGGTTTATAATGGTTCCAAAGGGTCTTATTTCGAAGCTAAGGTGGGGAGGGGTCGAAATCCTATCAACCAATAGAATTTAGACAAGTTTAGGATATTATTTTAACCTTATCAATTAGATTTAACTCTAAGTTAATTAATTTAACTTTTACCGTGTCTTTTTGTTTTCTTTCACTATATGGTTAATACACTTACTATAACATGCCAAACGAACCCCAAATTGTATATTATTAATACATATATCCTTATCTAAGTCATTTGGACGAACCTTAGATTTTTAGGAATAAAATAACAATTAATAATATAATATTTGATTTAAAAACTATTTTGTGTCAATTTTGACACTATTTGATACATGATTTTTGTGAAAGTCATAACAGAATTATATGTTCGAACCATGTTGATTAAATAAACACTAATATATCATAGTAACCAATAAAATTAGTGGAATTCATAAAAAGTCTCAAATTATATTTAGTTTGTTGTTTATAACATCAATTATGTCAATATTTCATTAATAAGATAATTACTTCATCATCTTTGTGTCATAAATAAATTAATTTATTTGATGTCTAAAAATTACAAATAAACTACCATCATGTAGGAAATATTTTTAGCTTTCTAATTAATATTTATAGTCAAATTTATCGTATGTATAACACCATATTAAAAATATTTTAGTAAATAAACTTTGATTTTATCTCTTTTAACCTTTCTTTAAATAAATTAATAATAAATGTCCTAATCTAACCCAAATGGGCCTAAATGGTCATATTTTATTCCTATGTTTGTTTTTTGTCGAAATACACTTGTCCAATAGGATTAGGACATGTGTTAGGGTAATATTAATATCATTTTTACCCTTAATTACCCTATTTACCTTTAACCGTGGTAAAAAAAAGTAAAAAGTTACTATTCACCAAAAATTATTTTCATCTCATTGAACCACATTTTAGTCCTTGATATTAACCGTGTCTCTCGGATTTTCGAAATTCCATTCACAGAAGCGGTAAAATTAAGTTTTATGCAAAATTCAGTTTTTAACCTACCACTTAGTGGTTTCACTATTCATCAAAAATTGATGTTTTTCAGAACAATGCCAAAATTTCATCTGAAGCTATATTTTATATTCCGAATTCAAAAATGAAGTCTATTTTTCCAAATTCATAACATAAAAGTTGAATTAATTAATTTTATAATTAAATCCCACTATTAAAACAAATAGCGTGTTTTTAAGAAACAATATCTATCAAAAGATTGACACTTGTTTATGTCTAGTTTAAATGTGAAATTACATCCAATGACCAACATTGTATTAAATTGTAAAAATATATTCTAAATATACTTTAAAACCACTCAAATTAATGATTTATCACTATTAATTATTTCGATTAAAAAAGTTGTTTTTAATTATAATTTAGTAATTATCACTATTCATCAGAATATGAAAGTTATCCGAAAAGTGCCAAAATTTCACCTTAGGCTAAATTCGATACTCCGAATCCAAAAATGAAGTCCATTTTAAGAGTTAAAATTTCTAAAATTTAAAAAGTGGTTATTACTATTCATAACGGCTAGTTTTAATAATATTTTAATAGCATATCGTTGTTTAGTGAAACTCAGTATTACATACTACACACGCTATCGAGGAAGGTCGCGATTGCGTGTAATGCAAGGCAAGTCAAGGATGCGTGTTGTGCAAGCTCCTTTTGGTGTAGCGTACAACACAAGACATTAATAAAATTAAAAAGAATATTTTTCATAACATCTCGGGCTGTTACATTCTACCCCCCTTAAAATGAATTTCGCCCTCGAAATTCGTCGGGGTTATAAATGGTTTACTATTCGAACGTTTCTTTAATAGAAACCCACATCGTAAAAAGGAATACCAAAACCAATCTTTAAAAACAAAAGTATGAAACGTAACGGTTACCCAAATAAACTAATCACTGGGTTTCCACATAGGTGAAAATATGGATATGGAAGAGAAATCTAACCATCATGTTCTGATGGAGAGTGGTAGAGAACATGGCTATGGAAAAGCCAGTAATCACAAATCCATAAATTTGTGACGATCTAAGGTACCATCTGATTCATCAGGTATAAGAGAACTAGGACAACATTTTTGGTTTTCAAGATCATTTCCCTAAAGTTAAAGAATTTAAATTAGAATAAATACTTACTTTATTTTGGTACAATCTCACTGTTGTTCGTGCCTTTAACAATTTCCACTTCATCTCTTAAATAAATGAAGTTGAATTTGTTATTCGTGAAGTGTTAGCAGATCATGTGATAGAATGACGGGTCATTCCATCTGTCTCAAAAGGCTAGCGAAATTTATAAGTCGATCTATAGTGGGATTAATCATATATGGTTCCTAAAATGGGCTTATACTTCATATATCATACTGCTTAATATAATAACACTAGTTTCTACTAAACAAGGACTTCCTGTAGGTCAGTGGTAGGCGATAAAGGCCAGTCGCACTTCGGTTGTGTGTTCGATTCCTACAGCCTTGTCCGAAGCGATGGGCTGTCGCCCGTCCTGCAGGTTGTCCTTTTTCTAAAACTACGTTACTATAACATCCCGTCAATAATATCGAAAATCTTCTATCCTTAAACAATACTAACTTATGTCCAACATAATCCAGTCTAATCTTTAGGCTTATACATAATACTGCAGTCCACTCTCATAACATAGTGAAAACAATTACCAGAGATTTAATACTGTCGTTGATCCCCACATATCATAAGATATGTCTTGTTGGTCACATTCCAAACATTCAAAGTCCTTAATCGTGTATTCTCATGAATACCTTAGTGAAAACATGAGTGCAGTTAAAAGTTAACACTTTCCACATACCAAAATCCTCAAAATACTATATACTCAAACCATGATATCACTTAGTCCTTATATCAATCATGAGCTCATGAATACTATTAAACATTTCATTTTCTCGTCTTCATTATGCGCATATCATCTTATTTCCAAAAAATATCTCAATCACTTTGAATACCACATCAATAAATATTGCAATACTCAATGATACAACATTATTTTGAAATCCCATTACATAAACACTTAATCATTCCACCACATCGTTGTCATATTCAACATTGCCAATAGTGATCGCATGTGATTTCCCTTTGTCCTTTGCCTTCAGTGGTTGCTCATGTTGATCATCACTAACCCTTGGATTAGGGCAATTATTAGCATAATGCCCCATTTCCATGCACTTGAAGCATTGAAGTGTTGGCGGTGCGTTCTCTGCAGTGTTTGCTTTATTCACATCATTAGAAACCCTTTTTCCATTACTTCGACACTCAGCTGCTCGATGACCTTCTTTTCCACACTTAAAACATTTTCTAGTCCCTTTAAGACAATCTCCACCATGCTTCTTTCCACACATTGTGCAAAAGGAAACATTCATCTTCTTTTCACCATTATTCTGAGATTTCTCCTTGAACTCCATCTTTTGTTTCTTGTCAAAACCATGAGATGGATATGTAACACCAACTTCCATTTCTACCTTGATAGCACAACGCACAATTTCTTCATAGCTACTGAAGTCTCTTATAGCTAATGCCCTTCTAAGACTTGGTTTTAAGCCACTGAAAAATCGATCAACTTTACATTCAGGTTGGATGATAATTCCAGAAGCATACCTTGCAAGTCTTGTAAAATTTGCTTCATAGGTACCAACAGATTCATCGTCCCTTTGGTTCAGTTCAAAAAACTCTTTCTCCTTCTTTGTTCGAAGAATACGAGGGAAGTACTTACTGAAAAACAAGTTCTTGAACTCGTCCCATTCCATGGACTCAATTTCATCTCTTGGCCTCGTATTCTTGATAAGATTCCACCATTGATCAGCTTCACCTTCCAAACGATATACTGCTAAGATGACTTTATCATGTTTAGAACATTGAAGAACTGAAAATATCTTTTCAGTAGTACAGATCCATTGTTCAGCCACAAGTGGATCATAAGACCCACTGAAAGAAGGTGGACGTTGCCTCATGAAGGACTCAATAGAATATTGTTCCCTTCTCTGCTCATTTGGAAGTCCAGAATGATTCATAGCTTGTGTAAGTATAGCAATAATATTTTTCACTCCATCTCCCATAACATTTGTTTGTTCAGGAGGGCAATCATTGCATTGTCCATTGCATTGATCAACACGGTTCCTTTGGGTTCCAGCCATCGTCTAAAACCCAAAAAGAATAGTGTGAGAGGCAAAAATCATGCTAGGGAAAACAACATAATAAAGGGGGAGTACCTTCAATATCCAACATCTTAGGTTTAATTCTATGATCGTTAGCGTAATTCTATTACTATAACCTATACGTATACTTATCCCTAGGGACATCCCTAGACATACCTTAGAAATATCTCTAGGGATCTCACTAACGTTTTCGCATCCTAGTTTCCAAAGGTTGACTAAACCTTTCCTCTGATACCAACTGTAGAGACCCGAAGCATGACGTACATGGACATTACATTACATTTGCGGAATACTTAGTACATAACAAAAACACACACTAAAGGATCGTAATAGTTTAGTGTCTTTGGAAACTCGGAACGTAATCTTCTAATCGTGGTGAAAGTTCTTCAATATCTCCCATAAAGGTCATCCCTTTTTTCTACCTAAAACCTTTCATTATATCCTGGGGAAAAGAAAACATAAAAGGGTGAGCTCAAATGCTCAGTAAGGGTAAACAAAAGAAAAATCAATCACATCATATACATAGCTTTTGGAAATCTTAACCTGCAAAAGAGCTCATAATATCATAACATGAGATATATCATAGAAGTGAAATGTAATCCCAATAATCATAACTTAAAACATGAAACTTTGTGGCATACACACATAATCATAGAAAATCATTTCTTGTTAGTCAAGACTCAATGCCAAGACTATCTTAGTGGACAAAGTCCCTTTCTGAATCGAGTAACCCTCGTTTCAGTCCTGTTTCACTGAACCGGTATAACCTACCATTTCAGCCATGTCTATCTTATGAGATATAAAATCTTTACCCAATGAATTGGAGGGAGATATAGGTCCCACCCATCTTATAATGAATCCTTTCTTATGTGTGCCACATAATCATAAAACATACATCATCACATAACACATGTAACAAAAATGGGATTCTTGAAACATCATGACATCATAAATAAATTCATATAAGATAAAGGAATTCATAAAAATAATTCCATCACAACATGATCAAATCAATGTAATAATAGGGATAAAAACAGAACCCTTTATTATCTTAGATGGAAAATAATTTTGATAAAACACTTGAATTGAATTCTTGAGGAAAATATCCTTTCTTCTTCAAAATCAATTTCTTTTCACAAAACATCATGCAATTTTAAAAGAAAGAGATATTATTGAAAATAGTCATGAAATATTCTGGAGGAAGCTTAATGAAAATAAGGCTTTATAAAACCATAAAAATTCGTTCGTTCCGTTTAAGTTAAAAAAACATTCTTCTCGTACTTTTGTCAGAAAAGTCAAAAAGTACCTCGTACAAAAAAAACGACAAAAGATTCCTTTCATATTCTTTACTAAAAACTCACCAAACGGTAAAATTGGATTTAAACTATTGTAAGTGGATGGAAACAATATTACATATTGAGGGAACATGGATGTGGATGATAAAATACACCCCAGTAAATGCCAAAGTATAAACAATCTCGGATAAAAATGAGATTGTGATATTTCCCTTACCTTAGGTCCGACATGCTTTGTAAGTGTCCAAAACTCCTGTATAATGATTTAAATCATGTTATTGACTTATTACAGAATCATATTCATTGTTATTATATCATATATGGTCCACTTATGACTTTATATTACCCGTTCTTTTGTAAATTCCATGTTAAAGAAGCGTTTTGGGTAAAATCGTTTCATTTATCGTAGGTGTTTTGACTTGTTATTCTTGACATTATTATTACTTATATCATGATTTACTTACTTCCAGAATATAAAATATGATTTATATATCATATATATTCAGTGTATATATATATATAATAGATAGATAAATGAAATGAAAAACACCGTTCATGGAGACGGTAGTCCGTACGTACGCATGAACGCTATTTTCCTTTCCTTATTGTCTTGAATGGAATTAAGTAGATGACATACATATAAAGATAAATAATTCCAGTATCATTATTAGGTCATATATTTCATTAGTGATTATTATATATACTTTATAATTTTTCATGAATGGTTAATCATTGAGAATGAATCTCATCGCGTCGTGGAGACGGTAGTCCGTACGTACGCACGAGTGATGATATCATTCTCATGGTCGTGGAATTGTGTTGAAGTGTATGTATACTATTTCAGTATCAATATCACATTATAATAATAATATATAGTTACTCATTAAACCATTATACCCATCCAATTAAGGTGGTGGCGGAAAATAGATTACACCACGGCGTGGAGACGGTATTCCGTACGTACGCACGCGCGGTGATTTCCTTTTTCCGTAGGATGGATAGAAGGTTAATTAGAGTTGTTTCATATTTATAATAACATATCAGTATGTAAGTAATACTGATGTTATTACTTTATCATGAAACAACTAAAAATAAGAAGTGGAAGAAGAAATAAAGATGAAAGAATTGGTAACGGTAATTACCTCTTCTTTGAAGCGCCTTTTGGAGACCTCCTCTTAGGGAACTAAAATTGGTCTTTGAGTAAGACCAGAACCTCTAGGATGTTGCTAGGGAAGTGGAGAAGAGATTTTGGCAGGGTTTGGCCGAGCTTGAGTGTTCTAATTGGTGCGAGAAGGAGAGGGAGGAGGTGTCCTTTTATAAGGGAGGAGAGGGGCACCTTAGGAATATCTCAAAATATTATTTTATATTAAAGTCAAAATCGGTTTATAATGGTTCCAAAGGGTCTTATTTCGAAGATAAGGTGGGGAGGGGTCTAAATCCTATCAACCAATATAATTTAGACAAGTTTAGGATATTATTTTAACCTTATCAATTAGATTTAACTCTAAGTTAATTAATTTAACTTTTACCGTGTCTTTTTGTTTTCTTTCACTATATGGTTAATACACTTACTATAACATGCCAAAAAAACCCCAAATTGTATATTATTAATACATATATCCTTATCTAAGCCATTTGGACGAACAATAGATTTTTAGGAATAAAATAACAATTAATAATATAATATTTGATTTAAAAACTATTTTGTGTCAATTTTGACACTATTTGATACATGATTTTTGTGAAAGTCATAACAGAATTATATGTTCGAACCAAGTTGATTAACTCAACACTATTATATCATAGTAACCTATAAAATTAGTGGAATTCATAAAAAATCTCAAATTATATTTAGTTTGGTGTTTATAACATCAATTATGTCAATATTTCATTAATAAGATAATTACTGCATCATCTTTGTGTCATAAATAAATTAACTTATTTGATGTCTAAAAATTACAAATAAAATACCATCATGTAGGTAATATTTTTAGCTTTCTAATGAATATTTATAGTCAAATTTATCGTATGTATAACACCATATTAAAAATGTTTTAGTAAATAAACTTTGATTTTAACTCTTTTAACCCTTCTTTAAATAAATTAATAATAAATGTCCTAATCTAACCCAAGTGGGCCTAAATGGTCATATTTTATTCCTAAGTTTGTTTTTGGTCGAAATACACTTGTCCAATAGGATTAGGACATGTGTTAGGGTAATATTAATATCATTTTTACCCTTAATTACCCTATTTACCTTTAACCGTGGTAAAAAAATTAAAAAGTTACTATTCACCAAAAATTATTTTCATCTCATTGAACCACATTTTAGTCCTTGATATTAACCGTGTCTCTCGGATTTTCGAAATTCCATTCACAGAAGCGGTAAAATTAAGTTTTATGCAAAATTCAGTTTTTAACCTACCACTTAGTGGTTTCACTATTCATCAAAAATTGATGTTTTTCAGAACAATGCCAAAATTTCATCCCAAGCTATATTTCATATTCCGAATTCAAAAATGAAGTCTATTTTACCAAATTCATAACATAAAAGTTGAATTAATTAATTTTATAATTAAATCCCGCTGTTAAAACAAATAGCGTGTTTTTAAGAAACAATATCTATCAAAAGATTGACACTTGTTTATGTCTAGTTTAAATGTGAAATTACATCCAATGACCAACATTGTATTAAATTGTAAAAATATATTATAAATATACTTTAAAACCACTCAAATTAATGATTTATCACTATTAATTATTTCGATTAAAAAAGTTGTTTTTAATTATAATTTAGTAATTATCACTATTCATCAGAATATGAAAGTTATCCGAAAAGTGCCAAAATTTCACCTTAGGCTAAATTCGATACTCCGAATCCAAAAATGAAGTCCATTTTGAGAGTTAAAATTTCTAAAATTTAAAAAGTGGTTATTACTATTCATAACGGCTAGTTTTAATAATATTTTAATAGCATATCGTTGTTTAGTGAAACTCAGTATTACATACTACACACGCTATCGAGGAAGGTCGTGATTGCGTGTAATGCAAGGCAAGTCAAGGATGCGTGTTGTGCAAGCTCCTTTTGGTGTAGCGTACAACACAAGACATTAATAAAATTAAAAAGAATATTTTTCATAAAATCTCGGGCTGTTACAATCAATTTAAGAATTAATAACAAAATTTAATCAAGAGGGTTTTCCTCTTAAAAGTCTTATAAACATTATAGAATAATTAGGGGGTGGTTATAATAATAATGAATAAAAAATAATTGAAATTTTATAACAAATCTGTGTAAATATTCATATTTTTTAATCCTATGTCTATTCTAGATTTTCATTCCCAAATGTGTGACCCTTCTATGTAAATTTGGGTACTTTATGCCCCAAATATAAAACCCAAATATTCCTTTTAAACCAATTCATTTATAGGTCCAATTATTATGTAAGATAATATTACAATAAAGACAAAAAATATATAACAATTATTAATACCATGGGTGTAATAATGGATCCTATTGTATAAAAATGTAATTATATCTTGAGAAATTTATTTGGATAATGTATCATATACATAGGTCAATATAAATAAAAATTGGTTTATAAAATTAATTACAATGGGACTGTTTCACCCACATTATTCATCTCATATATTCTTATAATTATTATTGGTTTTATTATGTTACAAGGAACACAATACTCTGAACCATAGATATTTAAACTCTATTTTACCCATTGAAACCTTTCTATGTAGGTATTTTAATATTAGATGGGTTATGAAATATATATTATATATATATGATATTAAATAGAACATAATTATATCATGTGGGGATTATTTTGTATTAGATTATGGTACATAAGACATAAGGATACTTTACATCATTATGAAAATCATTGTTTTTTATAAATGTGTAATGTAGTATGATTTATCAAAAATGAGGTATTGTTGTTTATATGGACACACTAAAAAATTTATTCCTTTATATTTTTTTTGGAATTAATGAAACATTGAACTTATTTATAATGAGTGTAAATATTACTATTTCTATAGAATGAGATTTCATTGACAATATTGGTTGGGGTACCTCAATTAATGAAATTATAACATATGGGATTACAAAATAACATATTAGTGATAATACCATTATGTGAATATCATTGAATGAATATTATTATTGATTCACTATATACAAATTGATAGTAACAGAAATAATTAATTTAGAAATTTAATGCGATAATAATATAATTTCTCACAAATTAACCCCTTAAGGATGGTTTTATATTTAGGGTAACAATGTATTTAGCACGTGAATGGAATAATTAAATTACATACCGGTAGCCTTGATCCCTACCCTATATATGGATATTATTATTGACATTAATTTTGAAGGTAAAATAAATTAGAATTTTTTTTATCACAACACTGATGTTATTTGTTTGGATATTTCATGAGTATGTTATTCAGTATTTGTTAATGGGTGTGTTGGGATTATAATTATATTTTTATATGTTGTGGGTTTATATATTTATATATGTATACATGTGTAAAATAACACATCGGATCACAATATTTTTTATATGTGTTGTTGGGTGTGTGATTTAATTACTAATTAGTGTGTGATAAATGACAGGACTGTGGAAATAGATATGGGTGGACTTTAATTTTTCTTTTTTAGGAATGATTTAATTTTCATTTTATAATCAGAAACGAATATATGGTAGTTTTATGGTAGAGAACTATTTAATATTTGTATATACAAACTTCGGAATCTAATAACATTTTTTTACTAATATTAATCGGTAACTTGGTAGATGAGTTGGGTGATACAACACCATGGAATATCAATATTTTAAAGTAAATATAATTATTTCCTCATACAAGTGAGGTATATTGGACATTTCATTGATTAATTTTAGTGGTTTTGAATATTATATATTCTTATAGTTATATTAGTCATTTTTTACACGGATGAATAAAATATATTTTTTTTCAATAATTGATAATATTGATCATTCTTAAGAATTTTTTTATAAAATATTTATTATAATGAGTTAAATTAATTTGATATTAAAAATGGTATACCATAAATTTTATCCATTAAAAATATTTATATTGAAGAAATGAATGGTTAACCACTCTTGTTTTCATCATATATCGAAGGAGGGGTTTTGATAGGGTGGGTGATATTAGTTTGATATAAGGGAACCTCATTGTAAAATATGAAAAAATTCATTTAGAGGAAGCAGATGCCAGTATTTTTTAGGACTATAAGGTAATAATAAATATTATTTTAATGTATTAAATATATGCAAGAAAGTGATCGTGGATATGAGGGGATGATATATTCAAATGAATAGAACAGAATCATATAATGAATCTACCTTTAGGATGACTGTACTGATTATGGGGTACTACACGTTCTATGGAAGAACACTACATATTATTATAGATTATTATAGATAGAACCATATGCTTATAAAGTAATTTTTTTCATTAGGTGGATCAGTAGATGTATATATTTTTAACAATATGAATACATAGGATTAATTAAATTTATTTTTTTAAACCATGATCTACGTTAGATAGAGTTTAACATATATTTATGATTGCAGATAGTGAATTTCTGGTAATTGAACAAATAATTATAATAGAGATGTTAGTATTTGATATGAAATAAGGGACATTAAAATATAAAAATTAAAGGTAGATATAGAAGATATATTTTGATTCATAGATGGAATATTGGTTAACAGAGTTCAATATTTGTTTTTTAGCCATTCACACAAAAAAGATCATTAGGTGGAATTGGTGGAGAGTTTATTACAATTCATAACTCTATATTGGTGAATAAAATATCACCGATGACAAGATTAGATAAAAAGACTAGTAAACTCAGTTTTATAAAAAAATAGGGATGGTTTTTAATAAGTCATAATAAAGATTGTATAGAAGCTTAAATTTCCCACTATATGATAAGTTAAAGTTAATTTAACAGTTTTTCATGATATATTTATAGAATTAATTCATCATTCATTTGATCAGTGATGTCCTATGAGTGATTTATTTGGAATGTGAATTGTGATTAAGGATTTATAAATAGAATAGTACACTAATGAAATGTATTTTGATGGGTTTCTTATAAAATATTAGTTGGATGACTCATTGTGAAATAATATAAATTATTACCAAAAATAAATCCAATAGATATAAGTAAAAATTAAAAATTGAGTTTATATTTACATTTCATAATCATTGCCTTAGGTTGAGGTATTTTTTATTTGAACATAATTATATAATAATGGTATATGTTTGGGAATACATTATAATAACTAGTGACATTTATATATCTCATCACAAAATAATGTCAATCATCAGCCTAGTTTAGAATATTTTTAAAAAGAAGTAATAGAATAAGATTATGGTTGAAGAAAATATGTGATAATATTATAAAAATAATTAATGTATCAATAGATAAACATAGTGATTTAGGGGGGTCCATTACCAATAAAGGATAGAGCACAAATTTTTGTCAAAAAGAAGATATTACATGAGTCTAAAGTGTGTAATCATGTTACAATCCTTCGTGTGAAGCGGTAAAATATTAGCAGGGACATCATCTAACCAAGTAATGCCTTTATATACCTTGTTATAAAGGCTATATAAAACCATATAATCGTCATGATAAATATGAGTTATAAAGTATTCGATGTCGTGAAACGGGTGGGAGAAATCCATCCAATATGTACTAATCATCCAGGAAAGGTTTGTCACGCCATTCCAACTTTCATGCCCAATGGTTGTCTAATCACATTCAATCTCATGATTGTTCCAACCATGGAACATTAAGAAAGTATCATCATGTATCATACCCAAAATTTCATCCTCTAGAGAAAAGGCATTGCCACATTTACCATGCAATTTTCCATGGATCTGACCAAGGTGATTCCTGAAGATAGCACCACAACCCACAGGATAGGGATTTACTTTGGAGGCACCATCCACCTTATCATTAATCCAACTAGGTAAGGGAGAACACAAAAACATTTAAATGGTATGGAATAGTTGAATAAATTTTCCATCAATCTGAAGGCGTCGTAGAATTGTAATGTCATCAATAGTGCTATTACAATAACCCCTTTGCATCGATGATACTTCCCGTATGGAAATAAGGATCCTCATCGGAAGTAAATTATAATTGAGTGTTTAATTGTTACGAATAATTTCATTTCTATGATACCAGATCACATGATGAATCTTAGTAGTAGCAGCAATGAAACCGTTCGTAATTTAATTGTAATTTTACATTTATGTACTTCCCTTCAGTTGAGTGTTGATAGTGTCAAGAATCATCCATATGTAGTTTAATTTGTCAAAAATATAGTTCCAAAGTGATGAAGTTGTAGCACAAGAATGAAATAGATGATTAGAATCTTCTCTGTGTTAATTGTATTGTGTACATTTAGAGAAATATTTATTTCTAAATAATTGAATGCAACTGTCGGTGGGAGCACTATTATGAGAAAAGAACCAAATAATTGTGAATCTTGGGAGTTTTATAATAGTATTTCTAAATAGTTTTATCCAACCAAAATCACCATCATAATTACAGAAATAATAAATATAATTTTTTTTTTAAAATTAAGCCTACCATTGTGTTTATGCTCTGAAATTAAGAAGTAACATGTGTTTGAGAAAGGGTACCTGTTAATGAAAAGAATAATGGATTTTGATAGATGATCTTTATGAGAATATATCAAATCATTAATTGATTAGTTTGTTCACTTAGGGGTTTTATCAGGACGAATCATAGATATAAATGGTCTTCCAGTTTAGTTATCCAACTATAAATTTAGGGATTAATCCCTCATAACCATCCGTCTGGAATTATTCATAATGATAAAAATGATTGAATAATTTATGTATAAATATAGGATTTTAGAGAATTCAATTTTCATTCTTTATGATTTCAATGAAATCAATTTTTGAAAATAGAAAACGAATTATAATTATTGTAGAATGGATCCATGTGAGTCAGGATTGAAGAGACTCATTAATGTATCAAATATTTTTTGATGCTAATCCCTCCCTTTTCAATATATTTGCGATTGGTCGACCAGGGGATGATCACAAGCTTTATTTCCAATGTGCTACCCGTCAAATAGAATTTTTTTTGAGATATTCATTTTGATGATAAGTCCAATGGCCTATTTATAGACCTTCATGGAGTAAACCAACTTATAATTAACAGTGGATTTGACCAGGAATATTCTGCCTTCCATAGAGAGGGAGTTACCTTTCTAAGATTATAGTTGGTTCAAAACATGTTATAACTAATGCATAAAAATGAGTGGTCTTGGGTGTGCCTCAAAAAAATGGAACACCTTGATAAGTAAAAGGAGAAAACCTAATTTAATGTCTATGTCATTGTTAATATTTCATTTCGTATTGGGAGAAATGTTTTTCTCAAATAATATAGAATAATTTTTCCAACTAATGGCTTGACCAGAAACCTATTCATAATAAGAGAGTGAATTTATGAGGTTTTGAATATTTTATTTATCACCTTGAAATAAAAGATGATATCATTCTCATATAGGATATGGGTGGGAGAATGCAGTTTCCAAGAAACATGAATGGGATTGAGTTTTTATGATCCACAATACGAGTGAGGAGGAAACGAAGATAATCTTATGTAATTTAGAAAAGAATGGAATATAAGGGGTCACCTTGTCTTACACAATTGGTGTGTTTGAATTGTCCCTTGGGATATCCATTGACTAATATGGAAACAGAGGCCTAATTTAAAAGGGTTCAAATTTTAGTTAAAGAGTCATTAAATCCAAATCCTTAATGATCCTTGATGATTAAGCTCCACTCCATTTTATCAAAATATTGTTTTATATAATGTTTAATGGAAATATTACCCCCTTTTTTAGCTTGGTTTAGAGTGTTAACACACTCAGAGGAAAGAAAAATTAATTCATGTATGAATCTAACTATAAGATGCACAAATTTGTTCGAGGAGATAATATATTCAGTGATAGTTGAATGTCTATTAACAATGAATTTGGAGATTATTTTATAAAGTTTATTAATAAGATAAAGTGATCTAACCAAGTGGATCTCAGAAGAATTTTACACATTAAGAATCAAATAATGAAACTTAGAATTAATTCCATGAGGGATGATGACATTGGAGAGGAAGTATTTGACATGTTTACAAGCATCAAAATGGATAACATCCCAATAATTTTGAAAAAAAGACTTATTAAAACCATCAGGATCTGGAGAAATATTAGTATTCAAAGTAAAGAATGTGTCTTTAATTTCATTATCAAAAGGTATTCTTAGAAGGAACTTGTTATCCGCATAATCAACCACCTTCTGAAGGACCTCAGTTAAGAGGTATTTGTTATTATCAGGGCCATTAAATATGGATTCAAAGTAAGAGAAAATATTATTGGTGATATAATCATCATTGTATAATAGTTTTCCCCATATATTAATAGAGACAGTGGTCCGTAGGGTTTCTTGACACTATGAAGAGAGTAATATAACATAGTGTTTCTGTCACCATTAGATAACCATTTACATTTAAAAGATTATTTCCTCATGTTCTCTTTAAAGGTGAGAAAAGAGTTTAGCTTTACAGATATGTTGATTTCTTGATTAGGATCATTGTTAAAATTAGATCTAGTATAAATATTTGGAAGGTGTTTAATCTCAACATAAAAAAGAAGAATTTCATTGTTAATTTATTTGAATATAGAACTGCACCAGCTTTTAAGAATCTGTTTGAGGTATTTTATCTTAACAGAAAAGAAAAAGAATCATTTTAGTGTGACATAGAACACCAAAAAAATTGATGATATCAGTGAATTAAATATTAGAAAACCAAAATAAATTTATACCTGACTAGTAATAATGGTTTTATTTTTTTGATGGAGACATTGACTAGAATGGAATGGTGGTCAAAGTGTAACTTATGGAGGGTGACACTCGAGATAATATCCCATATATCTAAAGTAGGGTAATTTGTGATGTATATTGAATATTTATTTTTAATGATGATTTTATGTTATTAAATGAAAAAATAAACTCATTTAAATATCCATACATTTTGAAAATATTATATTACATGAATTCATTAGGTGAATTTATTAGAATATAATATTCTATGTGATATTGAATTTTTTTTAGAATGGAATAAATTATTTGTCCTTTGTTTTTTAATTTTTAATAGATTGAAATACTTTTTTAGAGTAGAAAATCATTATAGGTTATTGACATATCCAAATGAATATATAACCAAATTTTCAAATATGTTTTTTGTTATGAAATCCAAGTATGGTAGTGGGTTGAATATAATCCCATGTCCAAATTGCTATGGAATCATTTTACATCAGTGATAAATCCCCTAAAGAACCACATAATCTAATTTATATGACATCAATCCATGAAATTGATTTGTGATTTAATAAAAAGTATGAATCCAATATCCTTCTCTAAATTTTTTTTAGATACTTTTTTAGTGGAAAAATTATTTATAACCTTAATTGAGACCCAAGGGACATTTTCATAAATTAAAAATATTATTAAATCTAGATGGGATAAATTTAGATAAATTATTTCTTCCACAATAAGATTCATCATTAGCGAATATGTTGGATATTATGTGTTTTTGGGGACTTATTAATAGTATATAACTATATTTCATTGTGAACTTATATAAACACTATTATTTTTTATTTATTAATTTTCATATTTTTAACCCTCACATTGGAATTTTTAGAAGTTGAATAATTTTCATAAATTTAAGGATGGTTTCTACACTCTGTGGAAATTTATATATTTTACCTCATAGTATAGATTGGGTAAATAATTTTCTTGTCCTCTTGTGAATGAAATATTTTTGAAAAAAATTTGAAGAATGTTTTACCTTAAACATTAAATTTTAAACATATATTTTTAATTAAAATCATATTTTATCCATAGAAATGGACACTAGACCCGAAATCATTATCGAGATTGACCAAATTTTTAATTTATTAATTATTTATTATCATTTCACTGAAATATGGGCTATTTATTCTGAAAAATTGGATTATTAAATTCTCTGCATCGATTTACAATTATAGTTTAATTTTTATTTAAATTTATGTCAGTCTCTTCTCTTAGAGGCAAAGATATGTTTCGATTTTTTGTTTCATGAAAAGTAACCTTTGAGTATTTCACAATAATATTTTCAATCCAAATCACTTTTTTAATAATAGATACTAATATTACAACGTTACATATTTTCACATTGCAAATCAATTTTTACTTCATGATAAACATATCAGACATATCATTTTGTGAATCCGAACATAGTTGAATCTCAATTTATGATTTCAATGATTAATTTTATTTTACTATGTTTGAATAATTTATTTCTTGGGGACATGAAATATATTAATTCTTTGAAATTTTATTTTTCTATATTCCATTATGGGTTGTGACATCAATTTGGGGGATTTGAGTAGGGTTATAATTAAAAATATTTTTTTTAGATTAATAGTTAATGAAATATGATTTTCAGGTGATTGATGCTAATTGGATTTTATAACTAACACTTCTATGTGATTAAATGATAAATTAGCCTTATATTAATTTCCATTAATATTGAGAATATTCTTTTTCTATGATATTAATGGGGGATTTAATTGGAATATAATTTTTCTATAGTGATTAAAATTATAGTTTTATAATAAAATAATTTACATTCCAAGGATTTTAATTTTTAAAAATATTGAATTATTTTTATAGTATATGCTTCATGTATGATGTTCATGAGGTATCCAAATTTCAATGTAGTTATATTTTCACATATAGAGTTTATTAAATAATTTTTATATGAGAATGGGTTGAATAACATCCATGTTTAAAAGTAATTATTCAATTGGTTTCACACAAATAAATATTCCAATTAGGACCATGTAATCAAATTCCATATCTACCCATCCATATACCTAAATCTACACATTTGAAAAAAAAATAAATTTCATCGTTTATTGTTGCAATTTGGGGAGAAAAATATCATTGTACAAGTCCTAAATTTTTCTGTTGAATTTGAGGTATGAGTAGTTTATTTTCTATAAAGTTGGTGTGAATGATATCTTACTAAGGTCATCAGAAAGGTATTTGATGTCCAAGACAAGAATACATGTAATATGATAATGGAAGAATCTTTAGTATCAATGGTAATCATTAATCATATTTATTTTAGTTTGAATGAATGATGAATATGGATAAATGATCATGGTTTAACTGTTATTTTTTGGAATCAAATTGAATGGGGGTAAAATGAGGATTACTGATGATGACCATTGTTCCAAGCCAAATAAGATGAAGACCACTCAACTATTTACGCAATATTTTTGTCACCAATGGATTTTATGATGCCTGACTGAGATCAATTTTAACTTATACACTATATAGTTAACATTGATTCATTGGGGAAGATGGACTGATGCCTACTGATTTGGGAAACCAAATTATCATATATTAATCTATTGAATCATTAATTTATAACTAATGGGGCATAGGATCAAATAATTAGGCATCAATGTCATGCCAACTGTTGAATTTTACAATTTGAGGGTAAGATTAGAGATGATGATGGGTTCAGGGTGTGCTTTATCATTTTGGCATCAAGATAAGAATTGATTTCACTAGAAATGATTTGTTAAATTTTTTAGTGATATTGGGATAGGTATTTAAACTATGTTTCATGTGTAGGGTTTTCATGATCATGGAATATGAATTACCAATGCTTGATTGTGGTGTTTATAATGATGATTTGAGCTGGGAATCAAGTTTGATCATTTTCATGTGTTCGAAAACATCACAAACAAGATATGGCCACTATTCGAAATAGTTGTAACCGTGTAGAATAAGACAGCGAGTCACCTATTATAATTATAAGGAAAGATTCTATGAACATTTGTAAAATTTAAATAAACATGAATTTAATATAATAAATGATTATATAAGAAAATGATCAAAGAAAATATTTAAATGAAAAGAATTGAAATGTTATTTATGGGAAAAAACCCCTGGTAGCTGTTGTGGAGAATCTGAAAGACTAGATGGTTCAAATAATTTTACAAACATATATTCATTTATTTTTACAGAAAAATATGGACATGAAACATCCCATTCCAATTTACTCTATTATTAGTAACATGACTAGTTCTCTAAATGGACATGGTTTCACCTCACTATATTCTAGATGTTCCTCACTAGTAGCTAGGGTCTAGGGTGATACCATGGGATAATATAGCCCTTGTATCATGTTTCATTGTAATATGTGGTTATCTAAATATCATTCATCACAAATATGTAGAAAATTCAAGATGATAAATATAACAAGGAAGAACATAAAATAATATTCAATAAAATCTAGAATATCTAGTAAATAAATTTGATAAAACATCCACTATACCGGTTAAAAAAACATACCAAAATTTATTAAACCAATAAAATTGGAATCACTAAATGTTCAATGAAAATATCACATAGTCCTTGATAATATCTGAGCTATCATGTTTGATCATAAAGAACTCAACCTGTACATTATCCAAAACATGTACTTGTAATGAACATATGAGAGATAATCTATAACCCATGTGTAATGGAAGCCTAATCTTGGTATGATTACATCACTACAGTACAAAAACATTGCTTTCTAATGTAATAACTATTTGGGTAAAAAATATATAAACATATAGAATGGAAAAATAAATAATAAATAATTGAATACACATATTCAAATAACTATTTATGAATAAGCATGTTTTCTTAGTGGTGGAAATGTTACATATCGGTGTACCAAAACTAATTTAGACAATTTATTTCATCTTTTCTATTATTTAGAGAGGATACAAACATTATGTAAAACAATGTGTTTTTTATTAACAATTTAAATCATTATACTATACAGCATTAGTCCAAGTACCCTCACCTTGTTAATCGTTATTGATGTCATGAGCATTTATCTGGAACTCAAACCATACACATACATAATTTTTTTCTAGAGTGTTAGTCTGGAAATCAACAAATAGAAAATAATCTATTGTCCTAGAGTATCAGTCTGACATAATACTAATATCAAATGATATTAGTTCCAGGACTATTATTCTAACACCTAACCCATTAAATAGTTAACCAATGTCTAAACTATTATTTATCACTATGAGATGGATTAAAATTTGCATCCCTTCCATTTATCACAAAACACCTTTCAAAATACCCTTTGGGAATCCTTTGAATTCATACATCAATTGAACATAGTATGAATTAAATATTAAAATATTTTTCTTCCACTTGAGAATCCAAGAAATATCCAATGGCCATTATTTCCATCAAACCATTAAATGTCCTTTTATGTCATTTTATCCAAGGTCAAACCCAACATTTTTATTCAAATAATCATTTTAAATTCCATTAAACAACCATTATTAAAAAATATGGAGGACATCAACAAATTAAAAAAATAAAAAATTTATGAAATTGTTTTTATTCATTGAAAACCAGAACTAGATCAATAACCACACCCACTATATAAAACATTTGAAATACAACATAAGAATTTCAAAAAATCATATTACAAAACATAATTTTATATCCTCCACCTAGCATGTCAAAATAACATTTATTTACTAGATATACTAACTTACCCTTTAATTGTGCAATGAATAAAACCAATGATTATAACTAGGATATGATTTTAAAAAACCTATTTCACCATTTAGAGACATAAATTATCATTTTGAGAATAGGCACACCGCTTGGGTGGCGGCATCCATGGTGAGATAATCACCAATGGGACCAATGAGATCTGTTGATGGTTTTTGGCATCAATACAACACCCAAAATTATATTCATAAACCATGTAATAAAATGAATGAAAAAATGAAAATGTTTTATATACCACATAAATATTAAAAAAAAGATTATGGGAAACACATCTAATCCCATCATCCTAATTAAAAATTATTTCAATTTGACACTATCCGTGAATCAATATTCCTAAGCTCACTAATTAAAAATAGACCAACCCTAAAGTAGTAAAGTTCATAACACACATACACACATCCATTCAATTTATTTTAATCAACTAAACTATTTTAAAATAAAATAAATTTTTACCAATAAACAATTATGTTTCAAATAATAATAAGAGGCTATAATCTTACGAGATGCTCCAGACACGTCAAAACAAGGTCTGAAAACTCTAAAAAGTATTAGGAAATAACCCCACACATATTATGGGGAAAATAAATAAATAATCAATGATGGATAAAAATTATTAAAATTAAATTTAATAGAAATAAGCTAAAAAAATAATGCGCAACATACCTCCAAAGAAATGTCATGTGGAGGTATGCAAGCACTTTCATAAGATCTTCTCTACAAAAGACAAACAAATTCCATATGTGAAAAGAAACATCCACTATTTTATTGTTGAATCTCCCAAAAACCCAAGACAATAGATATTATAAACTATATTGAATGAAGTTAGATGTTAACATAAACAAATATAAGAGAAATCCTCAAATAAAATGTTAATTACATCGTCCAAAACACCTGGAATTCATTGTTGTTTTAGGTGGAAAGGGAAGGGACCCTTTTGGGGACACAAGAATCAGTGAGGTGTGGAAAGGGGGACTGGGAATTATATGATTGGGGATGTTAATGAGAGTTTTTAAATTTTAAGGGAAAAAGGTTTTGGTCACAAGGTCATCCATTCCATGGACCAAAAATGTGTCCAACACTATCAAAGCCCAGTCATCCCACACAGTTATGATTTTTATTTTAATAGACTATACACCCATAATGATATAGAACTATATTCTAATATAGAAAAACATATCATCTCATTATACATACAATGTTATTTCTCAAAACATTCACTTCTGAATTTTGAGCGACATAGTTAGTTTACATGGTTAGAACAAACCTTGCACTAGTTTTTCACCATATACTACCTCCTAAAAAGATGAAACATCATGTCCCAAACACATGAGAATATCCTGAAATATCCAATCCCAATAAGTAACAAAATTCAAATTCTAAATTTGGTCAAACAATGGTATGAACTCAATGAATTAGACTCTAATTCCTAGTTTATAAAACGGTTAGTCCACCAAACAAAAAGGTCAAACTATTCCTCCAAATTTCGATAAACCATAAAAATAATGTGTTTAAAATAAAAAAGAATATTAATTATCAACTTAACGATGTATTTTTTGTAATGCACAAAAACCACCAGACCTACATTGGAAGAAATTTTAAAACCAAAATGTATCATTCCGCTATTAATTCAAAAAATGCATCATTATATCAACCTATAACTCAAGGTAGTCAATTTTCCAAGCCCCTATCTAGCACCCGTTTTATATAAAAAATACAAATGATTTCACTTACAATATCCAATACATCCCAAATCACCAACAATTATATCCCATAATTACCCAACAATTCTATGGTTCTCCATATCAAAATATTAAGTCCACCACAATTAAAACTGATATGTTTTAGTCATTTTTCAATGAAATATTCTCATTAAAATACCACCCCATGATCTAATTACATGATTGTTGTCGTTATTAACTTACTATACCCTATAATCCATGATATTGTTGGTAAAAGGTTGTAACCATCCCTTCCTCTAAAGGATATGTTATATAGATGTAGAACAATGGAAAATATAGAAGCCATAAACATAACTAAATGTCCCTGAACATAATTTAATTATTCCGAAACACATCTCTCATTCCCAGAAAAACATAACAAAATTCATTTGAAACACATCACTTCCATATTCATTGGAAAATGAATGTTGAAAAATCCTTGTCTGATTCTACATAAAAAAACACATTATCGCACTGTAGTTGTCTCACCAAATTACTGGCCAAATTGGCCTCCAAACATATCGGCATCATGAGGTAACATGAAAACACCCTCTAATGTTAATACCTAACTTTCAGTTATATTACTTATTATACCCACCATCCATCAATTCCCACTATCAAGACACATTATGAGAAATGACATATCATTAACTCGAACATAAATGACTAACCAAAAATTATCATAGCACAAGACAAACACATAGACCCCATCCACAACACCAACCACATCCATACCTATATTTTATGTGGAATCCTAATTTACCCTCATCCATTTTATTCATCACTAATATAACTTAAAAACAATTATATATTAATATATCTTATATATTAATTCCTCCCCCTCAAATGTGGAATGTAATACAATAACCAACACCCTGGTCCCCACCATAACAATATCCCTGAAATTTCAACCCCACACACTTTTCCATATCAATGGACCACACAACATAAATCTCCACAAAAGATGTTAGAACATGGACAACACCACTCTCCCCTAAGGATCTCCGTAATAGAAAACCAACAACCTTTTACTTATGCTGAGAAAGTAAAAAATGATACCCATAATAAAATATTCAAAAATAACTCAATATTTAAAAAACTATTTCTATAAAATACACCACTTGAATTAACCTTACCTATTCCCATTGTGCGTACATTTATGGTCCGATTGAAACCACAATCAATTCATTTCTCCAGGGGCATGCTTCCTTTCACAACAAGTAAACCTATGATACTATCTATGTGTTTCAAAACAGATTGATTGTTCCTTCACACTGAAAAAATAAATTTTATTATTCTTACTCACATAACATCATGATTATCACCAAAGTGTCTATGGAAACCATTCCCAAAATACTCTCATCACACTGACATCATTTCATATCCTACTCACAAAATGTATTCTTAATTAATGATTCATGAGTATATGTTTTTTTAATACTCAACATACAATTAAATTATACAGCTTGTCATGATAAATTCATCCATATAATATCATATTACTTCCTCACTGTTACATCATCATGAAAAACCAAACCACCAAAAGTATTTTTGAATTATATCTAGACACAATCCACAAACACAACTCACAATTCCTAGACACTGGCCATGACATTCTGGTATGCCTGTCTCACCCAGTGCATAGCACCATCACTGTTCCCAAAAACTAGAGCCAAATTGTAGATCCAATACCACATGAATTACCACTGAATTCCCATGAAAAATTGAATATTTCAACTTTAATCATTTATATTTTCACCATATTCATGAATACACATCAAAATATGGTGAACGAAGACACAAAATGGGTCTTTCCCTCTAAACCCACTGCTATAATTGAAGCCCCCTCACTCCATGTGCTTTAATCCAAAGGAAAAAAACAAATCTACACGTACATAATATAAAAACCCCATTTTACAAATATCCTTATCCAAATAAGAAACATCTCACTCTTCCATGAACATAGTCGGTGTAAGCCAACTATATGGTCTCTACCTAATGAAAATTCACATGATTAAAAACACAAACCCAATAAAATATTCTATGATCCTAATATTATAAATTAACACAAAGAAAAACATACCTTCATATCTATGAAATAGGATAAATACATGAATGATCTTTCCAATCAACAAACCTACCATGATACTGAAGCACTAGGAAATAAGTTATCATTATCAAAAAGTACATTCAACAAAACGAAACACCATAGTATGAAGAACACTTCATTAAAATTTATCAAAATCCAAAAATATCCACCTATGGGATACACATCTAATATAAATAAAAACATAGTTGACACCTTTAATGGGATAGTTTTTTAAGTCACATGGAATCAAATCCCTAAACCAGAGTCCCAAAAATAAAGTCTCCATTATCTATTATGTAGTACAAATATTTGTGTCTCACGATAGAACTCTTGGTCCCAAATAAAAGTTATATAATATCATTAATATTTCAAAAAATAATAGAGTATCATATATTTTGATGTCCGAATGTATGAAGGCATTATCATTCAAAATTTCACACCTCAATGGTCTGGAAAAATATGGTTTCATTATACCAACTACCCAATTATAATTTTTGTAGCTATGCTATCCAAGAATATATACATAAACTAAACCCATGATGATGATACCAGAATATAAACCCCTAAAAATTGAAAAATATCTTCTCCAAAGAACAATCTGCATACTGGTAACCCCATTTGGTCCCCACCTCTATCCTTGATATATAACAAAAGTCAGGTATATTCCAAACATGAGGTTTAAGTGACTATAAATTGATAACATTCCATGTTATAGATGGATAATAGAAACATTATGTAACTAAAAATAATAATAAAAACCCACAATGATACCAATAGTAAGGCAATAATTCAATGCTTACCCACTAAGGTCATTTAACTTTTTATCCATGAGTATTGAATCATCATTCCCATCATTGAGAGTGTCTACATAGATCCACCTCAGATAACAGTAGATGAAAATCCGAATATTTTTCGTTTGAGTTATGTAAATTGATACTATGTACATGTATGGTAAAACACTATATTAGTAATTTTTCCCAGATTTAACAATGGTTCCTCACTATTCAGTTAAAGTGGACACCAGTAAGACTATAATATGTTGATGGAATAAACCTCAAACGATCATTTAAATGCCTCTTGATCTTATAGATAAAGAGTCTAAAACAAATTATTTCACTTTATTCCATATTCATTAAACCATAGATCCACATAAAATCGCAATATATAAATAAAATTATGATACTCAAAGATAAAACCAAATAAAATTATATTATCAATTAATAAGAACATCATTACCAGTCACATATTACATGGACTTCCAACTGTAAAAAAGCTATCACAATACACCAATGTAAAATCCATTATAGGCTCAGACACATTCATCGGTTGAATATGTACCAAATCAAAAATTGTGAGACTGATAAAAATAATAAATCATCTCATACATTTTTTGTAATGAAATTACCCAATTCAATCTATATATAGTAAAAAAACTAGTTCACTTGAGAACCTCCAAATATGATAGAGTTTTCAAACAAGTGGAAACGGTCTATGGCGGTATAATGGGGATACTATAAACCCTTACTAATGTTCATAGTATCAAATGAACATATAAAAATAAAACACACAAAATAGACATAAAATGAATGTAGATAAATATAACAAGTATGAATGGAAGATGAAATGTAGTAAAGCCCTAAACATCCATGCTATAAGTATAATAGTTTTCTCACCAGGTTAGTTATGTAATCCTAAAAAAATAAATACATCAAACAAGATGTATCCACCAGGTACCAGAGATGATTATCACATGATCTCTTGTTTTCTATGCATTCATCGTGGTGCATGTCCGTCTCTTTAGAACGTGTTGATTGTCGCCCATCATTCCCACTTTCAATCTATGGTAATCATCCATTGCATATATTTGGATGTTTTCTCCTTGAATGAAAAGGGATTACAGTATGTCAGTTCCTACATCCATGGATTCCTCCTCAAAACTCGTCACATACTCTGGGTCACCCTTAAATAACAAGACATTGTTCATGAAACTCTCCATGGAGACATGTCATTGTGGACACTGGTTAGTTACAATGATACAATCAAGACATTCCTAGTGGTCATTTCAGGTAAACTACCTTTGATCGATGGGGTATTCATGTTCGAAATCGCTGGCATGTCTGGACGCTGAAACACTAATGCGTCTAGGTTTATTCCCCTTATGATAGTGATTCTTGATGGCACGGAAGCCTGATGCATCCCACGTCAAGAGCAGGGAATTTTATTCCATAAGTATATTCATGAGGTTTTTCTATGCTTCCCATGTTTATCAAAATGAATGTAGCGGGTTTAAGATCTAGAGGAGACAGATCAGACTAATTGGAACACTGATAAAAGTGGATTATATAGGTACATCCACTAGAGGGGGAAACTGAGGGTTTACTGGATGAGTGTATCAAAACACCCAATGTAGAATGATATGACGATGCTTGAATCCCTATAAAGGGGAAAACAGGGTTTACTGTTGACTGGGATTGAACTTAATGTGGGTTTCCTATGTACCATGTCCTGAGGGAATGGAATTAAAACCCTCATAGCTCGAAGGGGGAGACAATTAATTTGGGTGTGCGTGGGGGGAAGGGACCTGATGATGATTCTGGGGTTTACGCATGGTTAGATACCCATCACAAGAGGGACACAATTGGGTGGATGGTTATGGACTATGTGGGGATTATTCATGGTTAGCTCCTCGAGCGCCGCAAGAAGAAGTGATGGGATGAATGGAATGATATCCCCGAGATGTGTTCGCATGGGTAAGAATCATGATGGATTATGGATTGTTGAGTGAAGTGGATGAGGGGAATGGGTTGGAACAATCATAATTATGATGGTGGAGTTTGGAATGAACCTCTAGGAGGTTTCTTATGTATCCCTGTGGCATGGAATCAATGTCCATGTAGTTCGATAGGGTGATGGGACACCTGAAGAGGAGGCCTATGAGAATGGATTCTTGGATGGGACATGGTGGAAGTGGAACTTCTGGGATGATGGATGACCTTCCCAAAACACAATGGCTTAAGGGAGAGAAAAATATTGGACGTGGGTGATGGGATTGAACCATAGGGAGGATTCTTATTTATCCTTGTGGAAGGGAACCAAAGTCCACTTAGTTCAGGATGGGGGAATGTAATCAGATTGTGCTCTAAGGAAAACAACCAAATGACATTTTGTGGATTGTGTAAGGTTAGTGGCATGGGTGGGTCTGATGCCCGGGGGGGGGGGACTACATATGAGGGTCCTAACAAATGGGACTACAACGAATTACCATTTTTATAGTCTACAATGGCTTACCATTTGTTGGGGACTACAATGGATTAACAATGTTTGGGGTTGGACATCATGGAGTCTTTCTACATACCCTGTATAGAATACAAGGTTCAAACCCCAAGAAGTTCAATTGTATACAATTTAATGTCTTGCGGGACGAGTGGGGCATATTGTTTTACGTCATGCGGGATGAGTGTGAACTGACATGAAGTATTTGGGACCAATGGGTGTTCGGAATGAACCTCAGAGAGGCTTCCTATGTACCTTACCAGGAAAGGGGAAAGGATTAATGTCCATGTAGTTCAGAATAGTGCTAGGGGCTTACACGCTAAGGTAGCCCAGGAAGGATTCCAGGGTTGAAGCTTACTCTAAACCCACGAGGGTCATGCTCAGTTTGAGAAACAAGAGGCATCAAAGTCTTGATGACCACGTCGCGACATGTGCATACGATATGAATGAACCAAGGCTTACATGTGGTTGGTGGCCTAAGGGGATTGAGATTGGGACTTACTACAGGATGGAGACCCGATGGTGATAAAGCTCAAAGGGATATGAATAGGATACTGAAGGTCCTTTTTCCAATCACTCCTCTTTCCTTCGTGCATGAAATAAGAGATGATCAAAGATGTTACCTCCTACAAGAAAGGATAAAGGCTTACACTAGTATTGCTTCCTTTCCCCTTGAACAAATGAAATTCCATGGAAGGTGGATCTCATTCCATGTGAGAATGTTCTCTCTCCCATGGGGACAAGTGGGAATGGAAAATGTATAGGGTGGGGCACCCCGTGTACATTGGATAGGGTGAGGATAAATTTTGACATCTTGTTTTGAGGATGATGGTGCTGGGAGGTTTAACATCCTGCAACTTGGATGGTGAGAATGCACTCCACAACCCTTGGACTTACATAATAGGAAATCTTTAACCCATGGAGACAGGAATGAACCAGAATATTTTGTGTGGAGATGAGGTTGTGCAGTGATCCATTAAGGGTCTATCATTAGCGTGGCTATGTGAAGAAGAAATAGTCATTATCATACCTATGAGAAGAATAATGATGATATGAAATGCAATGTAAAACTCATTCCAAGGGACCTTGAAATCACTTCGTACAAACCATGAGGATCATACTAGAGGATGGGTTGTGAAGAATATCATTTCATAAGAATATACATTGCAATGATATGGTTCCCCACAATGTGTAATGACACTGTGAAGGGGAATAATTAGAGAAGTGGGGTGGTCTATCCTATGAACAGAGAATACATGAATATGATGGGAGCTTCACGATGTGAAAAGGATTTCACAGAGTAGGACTTCATGGACCTTGGATTCCTTGCAATGTACAACACTCTGAAGAAATAAAATTCAAGAAGTATGGTGATCATACCTTAGCATGGGGTTCATATGTGAATGGATGTTACTTTTTGAAGCATGAGTGCATCATGAAGACCCGGTCTCCCATAGGGATCACTTTCCTTCACAATGGATAGTGGGATCTTTGAAAGGCATCCCTACATAATAAGGGTTTTATATGATCTAAGGTAAATGTATTTCATAATTCTCAAGTATCATGAAGAACTCATTTTTTTAGTATTTCTGATAGTAGAATCTTCCTTGTGATTTGAGAGCTGAGAAGGAGAAAGGGTGGGGGTACCCATGCTTTGGGTCTGAGGGAATCCCAATATTTGTAGGTGAGGGGTTGTGCGATGCTCTAACAGCTCGTAGCGAAGCTACGTGGGTCTTTTTGATCGATAGTGGATTACATCGAGTTTTTCGTAACTACAGAGTTGATAATTATCCCCTCATCAGAGAAATTGCCTCCTTAAATCCCTCCATGATGCTCATAGTGTCTTCTGTAAATTTCCTAGGGACTACAGAGGCGATCTGGTTCCCTCTGCTGCATGAATCCTCCCATCAATTGCATCATAACTGTAAATAATTCCACCTCTTTTACTATGTGGAAATCGTAAAGGGACATAAACACTACTCTGGCAACAGAACTGTGGGGTTCTATGAAGGAAATGATGCAGAAGGGCTTTGCGAAGGTGAATTGTGAAACATCCCATTTGGCATTCAATGTTATCATTGCGAATTGTTTCCTATGCACATATTTTAGCAGCATAAAATTTCCCATCTCATACAAATATCCATGGAGAAAATGAGGGTCATTGTGTGAGGTTAGTTCGCCAATATTTTTGGGCTGATCCCGAAGAATGTCCGTGATGCGGAGAGGCAATGCACTGGTTTATAATTCCACTAAGCTCGTCTTGGCTAGGTGTACCATGAATCTCATTTGACATTGCCTATAAATTGGGGAGGACAACCCCTATTTTTGGGCTCTCAATTCATAAATCTCTACATCCTCTATGCCTTCTCTTTGTTAATAGATCCCCCTTTTATCTGGGGTGCACATCGAGTCTTTCAAATCTACAAGTGCATGCCCTGTGACTTGTGCCTGCAAGATCTGTGGCAGAGCTCAAAGACCTATCTCGATGATCGAGCTTGATAATCGAGCTCTGCTATAACACCACGAGCTTCCACGATACTCTTCTCCTTCAATAATGAAATAGCTTGCATTGAACGTAAGTTCGAGTTTTAACACACCACGACTAATCAAAGTAGCTGTTATGAATAGTAATACCCACTTTTCAAAATAATAGAAATTTTATATTTCAAAATGGACTTAATTTTTGTATTCGCAATATCAAAATTATCCTAAGGTGAATTTTTTGTAATTTTCTGAGAACATCCATTTTTATGAATAGTGAAAAAAACCTAAAACAACTTTTTTAATCAAAATAATTTATAGTGATAAATTATACTATTAAGTGGTTTTAAAGTATAATTAGAATATATTTTTACCATTTTATGTAATGGTGTTCATTAAAATTAATTTCACTTTGAAATTGGACATAAACAATTGTCAATCTTTTGATATATATTATTTCTTAAAAACACGCTATTTGTTGTGAAAACGGGAATTAATTATAAAATTAATTAATGAAACTTATATGTTTAGAATTTTGTAAAATAGAAATAATTTTTTAAATCGGAATATCAATTATAGCTTAGGGTGAATGTTTGGCATTGTTCTGAAAAACCTCAATTTTTGATGAATAGTGAAACCACTAAGTGGTAGTTAAAAAAACTGATTTTTCGTTTAAATGAAACATTACCACTTCTGTGATTTGATTTTCAAAAATCCGACATACATGGTTGTCATTAGAAAGTAAAATGTGGTTCAATGGGATTAAAATAATTTTTTGGTGAATAGTAACTTTTAAGATTAATTAAACGCGATTAAAGGTAATTAGTGAAATTTAAGGTAAAAATGATATTATAAAAACATGAAAATACCTTTACAATTGTCCTACCCCTATCGTACGAGTCATGGCCGACCAAGACAATCCATGGGTCAACTTGGGGACCCCATGGAGCCACTTCGGTAGGAAAATGATATTAAAAACTTTTTATTTAATGTTAAAATAAAAATGTCACAAACATGAGTTATTTTACTAAAACAATTTGTAAATGGGGAAATACAAGTCATATGTTTGACTATAAAAATTAATTATAAAGCTAAAAAAATTTCAACATCATGATATTTTTTTTATAATTTTGAAACATTAAATAAATTAAATTATATATGACAAAATGATGATGCAGCGATTACCTCATTAATTAACGATTTAAATAAAATGAAAAGATAATGTAAAATATAAGGCTTACACTAGTCAAAAACCTATTGGATGAGTATATTTATAACCCTTATCACCTTAGCCTAGAAATATATCATTGTGGGACCTTTATAATCCGAAACACATTTCATAATAATGTAACATTTCAATCTTTCCAAGAGTTCCCCTTCTCTCCTCTTATAAAAGGCCCCCACCAATACCACCTTACTCAAACCTTCGAAGCCTTTTGGCTCGTCCAACCACTGCACAAATACTCTATAAACTTAACTACCTTAATCCTAGAAGCCTCACCTTTTTCAGAAGACTTCTCAAGGAATCCTTTGGCTCAAATGAAAAAGAGTTACCCGATTTTAAGGTAATGTCTTCTCTAAAGTTGTTTTGTTTTATTTTGCTTCTCTAACCCCTTAACTCTTTTTATTCTTTTCTTTTGTAACAAAACCAGTATCTAAAATATACTATGATGTTGTTATGATTATGATTTGGTTTACACTTACACACAACTTCTTCTAATGGTTAAATAACATACTGTTTCTGTGGGTGGAGAAATACTGCCTCACGAAACGATGATTGTTCAATATTCTTTTAACACCTCTAATGGTGGCCATTTTTATGACACTATTTTCATATATTATATATATATATTATGTTTATGTTTTTCTTTATTCTTATGTATTTCTCATTTATGGCATACTTTATGATTTCCATTATGGGTAAACGCGATAATTACATTTTAGGAAGTGCGGACTACCGCCCCCTCAAAGTGATTTGAATCGTTAATGCCATATGTGGGATGTATAAAGAATAGAGTAAATGGTATTATAAATTATATTATAGTGTAATAATATTATAACTTTATATAATTATAACTTCATTCCATTAAATATGAAATATAAATGAGTGTAGCGTTCATGCGTACGTACGGCTTACCGTCTCCATGAACGATGCATTTCATTTCTTACCTCTAAATGTTGTGTAATATTATAAATGAATGTATATACTGCATATATATGATGTATATGATATATAAATCATGAATATATTTATGGATATAATGGATATATTACCACATGAACAAAGTGTAATGATAATAAGTTTATTTTTGACTCAGGTACCTAAGATCGACAAAACGACCGTTATAAACTTAAATAATTACATAATGTTCATGACATGATAATAAGTGATATAAAATGAATAATGAACTTGAAAAAGGTTTTTAAGAAGGTAGAGATTAACTCTAGTTTATTATTCAGGAGGTTAAATAGTGGTCGAGTCAAGTCGGACACGAGGTAAGGGAACTTCTTAACCCAATTTCTATTCTTTGGGTTAATCTCCTACATTCAAATTATGTCATGATATTATTATATCCTATCTTGTATTTGTAATTTAATTATGTTTACTTATAGTGAATACACTTAATATATCTATTTTATTTGAAAAATGATCTTTGTAAGGTACTTTGTCTCAATCTCTATTCATTGAGGCATATTTTGTTTTATACACAAATTTCTTTTATACAGTGTGTAAACCCCTTTGACTCTTAAGTTTATTCAAAAGGAATATTTTTATACGAAGGGTTTTACTAAACAACAAAAAGGAATGTTTTTCTTGTCGTACGTATGTGGCGACAACGACTTCTCCGCCGCCGTAACCATTATTTGAGTTTCGACTTCCTCTACAAGCCATAACATTTTTTAAATGAAAAATAAATACCAAGTTTTAATTTTCTTTTATTTTGGTATTGAAAATGGTTTTGATAAGGTTTTTATTATATCAATGTGTTGTATTGATATCTTGTGATTGAAATGTGGAAATGTTATGTTTCCTTTATGCACGTATTATGTGATACGATTATGTTATGGTTTGTGATATGTTTAAACCTGTTCATACAAGGAATGCATTGGACTTAATAAGTGATGGGTGGAGCCCGCTATAACTCCTCGATGCATCGGCAGGTCTCATGATACAAACTAGTGTCTTGGCACGAGTCCTTGACAAAATATTATTTGTGGTCTTGGCACGAGGCCTTGGCTATGTGGTTATGATAGTCTGGAATTATGCATTCCTTCATTATGAAAGTGGTTATTGATATTGCATGTGATTATTCGACCAATAGAATATCCATGTGAATGAGTAAATGGAATTATCTCATTTTACTTTTTCCATATTATGTATATGTTCTAGTTTAAAAGGTTTTTTTAGTAACACATTGCCTTAAATGTTTATGTTTATTTATGAAGCTTCCGCTATATTGTTATCCTTACTGAGCATCTGAGCTCACCCCATTCAGTGTTTTAATTTTTCCAGGATGTGAAGAGGTATATTATGAATGACCTGCAGGGATTGTATGAGGGGATATTAAGACAAGATGTTTTTGTAGTTTATTTTTACTTTTTGATGTAATGTAAGACTTATGAATGTATCTAGTGTTTCCAAGGCTACTAAACTAATCGGTCTTTCGAGACATGATCTTTTGTGATCATGCGAATGTTATGCAATAATGCCCCGACTCTGGGTAACTGGGGTCAGGGAATTAAAGTTGGTATCAGAGGAAGTTTAGTACTAACCTTGGAAGCTAGATTTAGATAAACTCTGATTAGAGCACATAGCCCAAAGATAGACTTTGAGTATTAGTATAGAAGAACTTCTTAGAATTTGGGTATTATAGAGATTTTGTGAGTTTTCCGAGCAATACATCCCTGTATGATACGAGCAGGTAGAGGCGGCTCTGGCACAGATGTACCTAGTGGTAAAACCCTAAAACACCGTTATGAGCTAGACTCGAATGGGAACTTGGGCACGACAATGGGCCTTACTGCACTCTTGGTTATGACACTCCCAGGGGATATGATTAGGATAATTCTCGTTTTCGTTACAAACCACAATGAAGGGTTATGAGTATATACTTCCTCAAAGATAACATTTTTATGATTATGGATTATATCCATCAATATTTTAATTTATATTAAGTATTTTACAAGTATGGAATTATGTATTTTGATTCATAAACTAATCTAGTTTATGCCATTGTTGAGAAATGGAACCTAGTGGAAGGAATGGAAACCCTATCAATGCACGCACTCCGTGTAGGGATTTCCCTCCTGCTCATGATATCTATTGTGGATCTGGAAATACAACTGGTGCTGATCAACATATCACCATACTGGGACAAATCACTCAAGTAATGAATAATAACCTTACTCGTATGGAGCACCCTGATCCGCAACGTGGAGGATCAATGTTAGACCACATCATGAGGTAACAACCACCTATATTTAATGGGGGTACAAATACATTAGTAGTTGAGCAATGGATAAAATCCTTAGAAAAAATATTCCACGCCTTGGGGAGTAGCGAAAGAAAGAAGGTTGTAATGGAAGTCTACCGCCTCACTGGAGATGTCGATCAATGGTGGTCGCTGATTCAAAACAAAAAGGAAGATGAAGAAGTATCAAGTATGGAATGGAGGGAGTTTAAGGAAATTTTCTTAGAAAAATACATTCCTTGTGACCATCGACCAGATATGGAAAGGCAATTTCTGAGTCTGAGGCAAAAAGAGGATGAGAATGTCGCAAAGTATGAGGCCAACTTTACAAGGTTAGCAAGACATGCTGCAGATTATATACGTAACCCAAGAAGTAAGATTAATCGTTTCTTTGATGGGTTAAAACTGTTTCTCCGTCGAGCTTTAGTATCACAATCTTTCTCAACGTACGAATATATAGTCTCATGTTCTATCAAGACAGAAAAGGAATTCTCTATGTCTTATGACAACAAAGTAAAGAAATAGAAGAAGAGAACGATGGAACAAGAGACAGATAAAGGGAAAAGGGAAAAGAAGGATTTTCCATTATGTGATAATTGTTGGAAGAATCACCCTGGTAGTTGCCTAAAAAGAATGTGAGTTTGTTATAAATGTGGAGAAAAATGTCACGGGGCTCGTGAGTGAAAGGGAAAGAAAGAGGCTATCAATGTTGAATGCTACAATTGTAGGGAAATGGGGCATTATGCAAATGAATGTCCTAAGCGTCATGGAAACTTACCTCAGAAAAGGCCAAGGGATCAAGTCCAAGCTTATGTTGTTACTACAGATGAAGTTGAATAATTATTGTATTTGTGTTTTTGGACTCAAGAACTAGATTATGGTTATAAGAATAATGTGATATATATAAGGATTTTACTGCAGTACTTGTTGTTTTCATTAAGGTTTTAATATGATGTTCAGTATGTGACAATAAGAGAAACCTTACTTTGTTTGGGGAATCTAATGTTGCAATTGATATTGGAATTTAAGGACATTTTAGAGAAAGTCTGGATGGAGGTATTTTTGATAACTATAAAGGTTGGAATTGATTACGTTGATCATTGGGTAGTATTGTTAAATCATTTCTGAAGATTATTTTTGGAATATTATAATACTATAGTTTTAGGAAACGGACAACCTGCAGGGTGGGGCATAACCCGTCGCGTCGGACAAAGCTGCAGGAATCGAACCCACAACCATAGTGTGATCGGCCTTTATTACCTACCACTAGCCTACAAGAAGTCCCTGGTTATTACAAATAGTTTTCCAAATCTAAATGGTCTGTGGTAATATTTAGAACCTTATACAATTAGGATAAATAGAATATTTTTGAGTTCTGTTACCATTTGGAGTGAAAGATGGGTTTGTGGTAAAAATTTATTAAAGAATAAAAGTATACACGACAAGTAAGTATATTTCCTTAGATTCTTAGTAAGTCTCTTAAATAAATTCCTCATCTTTATGAAAGGTAACTTAAAAAAAACGTTGCCGGTTAACTTTTCCAACTAGGGATTCAATGATCGTTCAACCAATCACAAGTTTGTGACTTTCTTATTGTTAACTTTCTCCTTATCCTGTTTTCTACAACTCCCCATCAAACCTTGATGGTTTGTTTTTCTTCCATATCCATATTATTATAGAATCCTAGTATGGGCTATCTCGGGTGACTTTTGTACTTATATTTCTTTATTTTAAAGTTATATTTTTATTAACCTTATTTTCGATGTGGGTTTTCCACAATGGTCTTTTATATTTTCAACATTTTACTTTCAAAGAAAAATTTCAAATTGAGATGACACAGTTTATTGAAGGAGGGGAGAATGTAACACCCCGAGCTTCCACGATACTCTTCTCTTTCAATAATGAAATAGCTTGCATTGTACGTATGTTTGAGTTCTAACACACCGCGACTAATCAAAGTAGCTGTTATGAATATTAATACCCACTTTTCAAAATTATAGTAATTTTATATTTCAAAATGGAATTCATTTTTATATTCGTAATATCGAAATTATCCTAAGGTGAATTTTTTGTAATTTTCTAAGAACTTCCATTTTTTATGATTAGTGAAAAATACATAAAATAAACTTTTTAATCAAAATAATTTATAGTGATAAGCTATACTATTGAGTGGTTTTATAGTATAATTAGAATATATTTTTACCATTTTATCCAATGGTGTTCATTATAATTAATTTCACTTTGAAATTGGACATAAACAATTGTCAATCTTTTGATATATATTGTTTCTTAAAAACACGCTATTTGTTGTGACAACGGGAATTAAATATAAAATTAATTAATTCAAATTATATGTTTGTAATTTTGTAAAATAGACATCTTTTTTGAATTCAGAATATCAATTATAGCTTAGGGTGAAATTTTGGCATTGTTCTGAAAAACTTCAATTTTTGATGAATAGTGAAACCACTAAGTGGTAGTTAAAAAAACTAATTTTTCATTTAAATAAAACATTACCACTTCTGTGATTTAATTTTCAAAAATCTGACATACATGGTTGTCATTATGATGTAAAATGTGATTCACTGGGATTAAAATAATTTTTTGGTGAATAGTAACTTTTAAGTTTAATTAAACGCGATTAAAGGTAATTAGTGAAATTTAAGGTAAAAATGATATTATAAAAATATGAAAATATCATTACACTTGTCCTACCACTATTGGACGAGTCATGGCCGACCAAGAAAATCCATGGATCAACTGGGGGACCCCATGGAGCCACTTTGGTAGGAAAATGACATTAAAAACATTTTATTTAATGTTAAAATAAAAATGTCTCAAACATGAGTTGTTTTACTAAAACAATTTTTAAATGGGGTTATACAAGTCATAATTTTGAATAAAATATTCATTAAAAAGTTAAAATGATTTCCTACATCATGATATTTCTTTATAATTTTTAAACATTAAATAAATTAAATTATTTATGACACAATGATGATGCAGCGATTGCCTCATTAATTAACGATTTAAATAAAATGAAAAGATAATGTCAAATATAAGGCTTACACTTGTCAAAAACCTATTGTATGAGTAGATTTAGAACCCTTATCACCTTAGACTCTAAATATATCATTGTGGGACCTTTATAATCCGAAAAGAATTTCATAATAAAGAAACATTTCAATCTTTCCAAGAGTGACCCTTCTCTCCTCTTATAAAAGCCTCCCACTACTACCACCTTACTCACACCTTCAAAACCTTTTGGATTGGCCAACCTCTGATCAAATACTCTCTAAACTTCACTCCTTTACTCCTAGAAGCCTCACTTTTTTAAGAAGATTTATCAAGGAAGCCTTTGGATCAAATCAAAAAGAGTTACACGATTTTAAGGTAATGTCTTCTCTAATGTTGTTTTGTTTTATTTTGCTTCTCCAACCCCTTAAACTCTTTTTATTCATTTATTTTGTAAAAAAACAAGTATCTAAAATATACTAGGATTTTTTTATGATAAGGAATTGTTTTACACTTACACACACCTTCGTCTAATGGTTAAATAACATACTGTTTTGTGGGTGGAGAAATACTGCCTCACGAAATGATGATTGTTCAATATTCTTTTAACACATCTAATGGTGGCCATTTTGATGACACTATTTTCATATATGATATATATATATTATTTTTATGTTTTCCTTGTGCTTATTTATTTCTCATTTATGGCATACTTTATGATTTCCATTATGGGTAAACGCGATAATTTCATTTTAGGAAGTGCGGACTACCGCCCCCTCAAAGTGATTTGAGTCGTTAATGCCATATGTGGGATGTATAATGGATGGAGTAAATGGTATTATACATTATATTATAATGGAATTATATTATACCTTTATATAATTACAACTTCATTCCATTAAATATTAAATAGAATTGAAAGTAGCGTTCATGCATACGTACGGCTTACCGTCTCCATGAACGGTGCATTTCATTTCTTACCTCTAAATGTTATGTAATATTATAAATGAATGTATATACTGGATATATATGATGTATATGATATATATATCACGAATATAATTATGGATATAATGGATATATTACCACAAGAACAAAGTGTAATTATAAGAAGTTTATTTTTGACTCAGGTACCTAAGATCGACAAAACGACCGTTATAAACTTAAATAATTACATAATGTCCATGAAATGGTAATAAGTGATATAAAAGGAATAATGAACTTGAAAAAGGTTCTTAAGAAGGTATATAATAACTCTAGTTTATTATTCAGGAGGATAAAGAGCGGTCGAGTCAAGTCGTACATGAGGTAAGGGAACTTCTTAACCAAATTTCTATTCTTTGGATTAATCTCATACTTTCAAATTATGTCATGATATTATTATATCCTCTCTTGTATTTGTAATTTCATTATGTTTACTTATAGTGAATACACATAATATATCTATTTTATTTAAAAAATGATCTCTGTAAGATAATTTGTTTCAATCTCCATTCATTGAGGCATATTTTGTTTTATACACAAATTTCATTTATACGGTTCATAAACCCCTTTGACTTTTACGTTTATTCAAAAAGAATCTTTTTATACAAAGTGTTTTAGTAAACGGAAAAAGGAATGTTTTTCTTGTCGTACGTATGCGGCGACAACGAATCCTCCGCCACCGTAACCATTATTTGAGTTCCGGCTTCCTCTACAAGACATAACATTTTTTAAATGAAACATAAATACCAATTTTTAATTTTCTTTTATTTTGGTATTGAAAATGGTTTTGATAAGGTTTTTATTATATAAATGTGTTTTATTGATATCTTGTGATTGAAATGTGGAAATGTTATGTTTCCTTTATGCACGTATTATGTGATACGATTATGTTATGGTTTATGGTATGTTTAAACCTGTTTATATGAGGAATGCATTGGACTTAATAAGTGACTGGTGGAGCCCGCTATAGCTCCTCGATGCATCGGTAGGTCTAATGAGACAAACTAGTGTATTGGCACGAGGCCTTGAAAAAATATTATTTGTGGTCTTGGCACGAGGCCTTGGCTACGTGGTTATGATAGTCTGGCATTATGAATTCCTTCATTATGAAAGTGGTTATTGATATTGCATGTGATTATTCGACCAGTATAATATCCATGTGAATAAGTAAATGGAATTATCTCATTTTAATTTTTCCATATTATGTCAAAGTTCAAGTTTAAAAGGCTTTTGTTTTAGTTACACATTGCCTTAAATGTATATGTTTATTTATGAAAGCATCTGCTATATTGTTATTCTTACTGAGCATTTGAGCTCACCCCTTTCAGTGTTTTAATTTTTCCAGGATGTGAAGAGGTATATTATGAATGACCTGTAGGGACAGTATGAGGGGATATGAAGACATGATGTTGTTGTTGTTTTGTTTTACTTTTTGATGTAATGTAAGACTTATGAATTTATCTAGTGTTTCCAAGGCTACTAAACTAATCGTTCTTTCGAGACTAGATCTTTTGTGATCATGCCAATGGTACACAATAATGCACCGACTCTGGGTAACTGGGGTCAGGGTGTTACATTTGCGACCGAGCTCCACGATCGAGCTATGCGATCCAGGAAAAAAAATTATAATGTTTGAGATGGAAGGGCTCCCTAAGGGGCTTCCATGGTGGTCCTAGTGGATAATTCATGGAGGGCGAAGATGGTTGATAACCTTGTGATTGGTGAATGTGTCCAGATTCATTCTGAACATGAATCCCTAATTGATATATTATCATATATCCATAAGAACATCCCCTTGTGCAATAGACTTCCTCTATATGGATTTGGATTGAGGGAGGGCATTATCACTCCCGAAGAAATTAGGGATGAGCTAAACTACTTGTTCAGGAATGCGACGTGCCAAAAGCAACGGTTCAGGGCATCCAACTGTCATACATGGGAGGATTATACACCCTTTAAATCCAATTAATTGTATAACCTTGTAAAAACATAGATGGGATGGAATAGAGGCTAGAGGTATCTCCCCCATAGTACCACACAATTTTGAATGCGGCCTTCGGGAGCCCAGAGAAGGGGTGGACTGAGGAGTGGGATCTACTCCATGGTGGCATGTAAATGATTGGACCTAGTTTTATTGGGTCTACACCTCTTGCATGGAGTTTGGAGAGGATCCTAGGTGAGTGGGCTTATATGAGGTGGAATGGGACTCCCAATTCTACATCTACCAACTGATGCAACTGATTCCAGAGTTATTGAGCAGGTGGTCACCGAGAACCAACACGTTCCATTTTAACCATGGGGAGGTCATTTTCAGCCTCTGGGACCTACACAAAATCCCGGGGATCCCAACATTTGGGAAATATATGATGAGTTACTCTCCACCATGAATATATGGGAGGACCCAGAGCAGATAACGCCACAAGAAAAGGAACTAATAGATCTGGTTAAAGTAGAGGAAAAATAGTCAGTGAGGGATTCCTGCAGTATGTTGTTGTTCAGTCGATTCATTCATTCCCTCATAGATAGGAATTTTCCTATGAGGCATGTCACTAGTCTGAAGATTGTCTATCATAGAAAATAGTGCTACTACTGGCAACTCAGGGTAGATAGCCTGTGGAAGGCATGGGGATTCAGTGGCATCACTGAGCAACAACTGGTGGTCAGGATGGCTTTGTTCATCTCTGCGTTCATTTGCTACTGGATTCCACATGTAAGGGACACAAACATGGTATGCAGACGAGAATGTTTATCAGGGAATCCATGTTGGTGATGGGGGAGAATATCAATCAGAGGATATCGATGTTGGCTAAGTTGTATTGAGTATTGTGGCGTATCAATAAAGGGTAGATTCCACATAGGTTGTGTGGGATAATATATCATCTATTTGGGTGGATAGTGGTGCATATGGGAACCTAAGAATACTCAAACCCCATTTGTCCTCCATGGGTAGACTTATGACTTTCTATAATGAATTTTCTCGGGATTTTCCTAAATAATCATACCCTGTCACTAGCGTTGAACCGAGTTTTGAAGGCGGAAGAGTTCGACATCCACCTATTCCCACTTCCAACAAGTGTGTTAAGTGAACAAATTCTAGGAATGGAGGATTATCAATCCTACCTTCTATCCTTTCTCGATGGAGTCTAAGTTGTGCAGTTTGACCGCAAGCCTCTCTGTGAGCCGTACACCCTGCACTGCTTCTCATGGATGTTTCGGTTCATGTAGATAATAACCTAGTGGGTGTACTTTGGTGTACGTCGTGGGGAACATCCTTGGGTGATGAGGTAAATGTGGATCATGTTCACACTGGAGGATGGGAAGATTTTGAATGAGATTCCTATTCCAAAATAAATCAATGGGATAGTAAATGAGTATTCAATGAATTGGGAGGCAGCCTACATGTAGGAGATGCTGATGCGGTGGACCATCTTTGCTTGTGATGGGGAGCCCCATCAACCTTGATTCTAATGATGAATGTATGTAAGGACATCCCATGGTGGCGGGGCTAAAACATCGGTGTGTCCAGCATCAGCCAATAGGTAGGAGGTAGTAGTGGTCTCGGCGGTCCCAAAGTAGAAATGTCATCCAGAGGGAATGTTACCAAGAGTGTTCCATATGATACCCACTCAGGGTTTGAGGAAGCGTCTATGCTATATAGACCTGAATGAGGATTCTATCTTCCTGGAGGCCTGTAACATATGGGATGTCAATATATAATTCCTCAACCCTTCCCAGATGATGCACCATTTGAACCACCTGGGGGTGAACTTTTATGGGATTGGTCGTGCTAGAGTCGGATTTTTAGTATCCGAGGCAGAGGGGGAGTAGTACATCACCAAGCATTATGACTTTAGGGACTCTCAGCGTGCTCTACATCCAATGACATATCGAGTGAAGGTGTATCTATCTAGAATTTCCCCTCCATAGTTTTCATCTGTTGAATTGAGGGAGCGCTTCCCTTAACATAATGAATCATAAGGGTCATCCTGGGGGGGAAGGCTGGTAGAGGGATCCCTCTGGAGGAGGGTGAGGTCAAAAACTCGGAACTAGAAGAGTTAGCAATGTCTCTTGAGGTAAACCCTAAAAAATTTTCATCCAGTCCTCGTTTAGGTCATTTATCACTTGTCAACTATCATTTGACATATGAAGGAGGTACCCATATGAAAAATATGCTCCATCACAATAGTAGATGCAGCTATAGGAGCTTCGGGATCTATGCTCGGGACAATGGATATTACTATGCCTAGTAGGGACATGACCCCCATGGTGGTTCTTGTAGAGGCATTGGATCTCTTGAACATATACAGGGGTCCATGGATTGGAATTCCAGCAGAAATAGTTTAGGGGGGAGACATACTATTTGATCTCTATAAGTCTTCTTTACAGAATTTTTAATTTTCATCCACTAGATCAGGACAACTATCATTTGTGTATTCTCACGTGAATAGTTATTCAATTAGCATGGACTGTATTGGAGATGATGGATGGGGATCCTGGTTCAGCCTATCCCAGGGGAACACCTGTGGTAATGGAAGAAGATACCCACACTAACCAAGTCACTGCTCTCCAGACCACAGGCGGGGCTGTCAAAAGGAGTGAACATGATGTGATTGAGGCAGAATCTGATGATGATTTTCTATTGGATGACATGGGTCCTAAACTATAAACCCTGAAACCAGATGATGATCATGCTGATCATTTCCTAGAGGCATTCCCCGAAAATGAACCTGTCGATCCCAATGACTAGGACGTGATAACTTCTGATAAAGAGGACCGAAAGGGAATCTATCGCCAGTTAGGGAATTTAATCAAATCCTTTATTGGGGAGACACCACATGTATAATGGATAGGTAAATGGGGTAGGATTCTTTCCCGACTACGTGAATTATGAACTGGGGTAGTGGATTCATAGCGTTCGCATATTAACATATGAGACATCATGGAAGAGACGATTCAAGAACAAGATCATGGGCTTGGTGTGGGTAAGTAGTGAACGAAGTATGTGACCATAAATAGACTCCAGGTTGTTGATAATGAGATCCAGCGGTTGAGGGAATATGCAAGTGAGTATTCAGAATTCCTCAACACACAATTGAGGCTTATATTGCGACTGAAGGCCAAACTAGTAGAGTAAAAAAGAACATATAGGTTGAGACTTTGAGGATATGGTAAGCATTCAAGTTTAAGAAAACCAGGATTGGATCAAGGATGATGAATTATGACCCATTTACATCGAGGTGCAGTTTTAGCTTAACCAGTGATGTTGGTTCCTGGACGCCATAATCCAAAGAGTGGAGTATCTGGGATTCTCTATTGAAGAGTTCAACACATCTAATGGATGGGCCAATCCATGGGTGTTGTAATTTTTGCATAATCATAAAAATTTATTCATTATTTTCTTTTTAATATTAACTATGTTAATGAGTTCTATTAGTTGTTTTTGGTTTGTTTCATTTCTATCACATTCATGAAATATCTAGCGATCAATCCCTAAACACATGTGGGTCGTGCCAGATATGGGAAACAATCAATGCCCGTATCATTATTCCATTTCAATATGAAAATGATAACCAGGCTTTGGGTATCCTTGGTCAAAAAACCAATCCATATTTCCTAGAAGAAAGAGGGAGGTATGACTGGGGAATTACGTTCATATAAAAGTCGAAATGGCAGTTTTTTCATCGTGCACTAGTGCACGAGTAGGGTAACAAAAGGGGAGACAAAATAAATATGAACAGAGTGGATTGGAAGGTGTGAATCAAGATTCCCAAAATTAAGAACACTATTGGGATGGAGTGACAATGAAGGATAATAGTTGAAAATGTTTGAAACATTGTATCCTTATTAAATTATACAAAAACAGTAATAAAAATGAGGGCTGACTGTTAACCATGTTTGAAACATGGGGCCTGCCTCAAAATTTCATCCATTAGTCATCTACAACATTAACCCATGAAATTAGGTGAGTCATTTTCCATGAATCCATACTATTATGGGGTTACTTCATATATTAAAGGGGATACATATCAAAATAGAGGGCACACAATGCGTGGAGGGTGGAGTTATGGGTTATTCGAATGGAGTACAATGCTCTTGAAATTATTCCACTGTGATGAAAAAAACATTAGGTGAGAAAATCGGTATGATCATGTATTATATTAATTTCCACAAGGATATATCTGTAGAGATCCTAGAGAGTACCATTGGTTTACGTTATGCTAATGAGGACAATTGAGACATAGTTTATCTTTGTATGGTAAGGGAAGAAATAATGAATGTTCCCCAAAATGGGACAAGGCCTGGACAACAGTATAGAGGGATTATAAGCATGTGGATAGATCTATAATCTATACACCCATCCATCAATATGTTTCCTGCTATTTCATGAATCATGTTATATGTATTTCTACATGACTTGTGTTGTTTAAATTCATAGGGTAAAGACGTTAGGTAGCAAGGGATCCCTGAAGAGGTTTGTGAAGTGATAACTATAAACCAGATGTGAATGAGTAATGGAGGAATCCCACAACACATCAAAATATCCCAATAGAGATATAAGGACAAGGGGATGAAAAGGATACCATTTGGGCTCGACCCGAGGTGAAATGACTGGGTATTCCTATGTATCCCATTATAATGGGGATCAATCCATACAAAGTTCTTAGAGCGTATGGCGGTGAGAGACCAACAACTGCGAGGGAAAACCTCACAGGTGGAAAATCCAAAGCATCCCATATTTATGATGGGGAATCCTAAAAAAATTCAGTGTAGAAACATAGTTTAAAGTCATGCGTTTAGGAAAAGTTTACCCCAAAGGAAACATGTGGTGCTAAACCAGTATCGATGAGAATGAGGAAAATAAAAGTCCTCACCACACCACATGTTTCCAATTGGATTCTCTGTACCATTGAAAATCGGTGTCCTCCCATGGGGCTAGATCAAATGGAATGTTCTTGGGAATGCATACATACCCCCATTAGAATGGTAATAAATCCATACTTAGATCTTGAGAGTGCAGTTTAACATCATGCAGGATAAAAGGAATGTGTGGTTCAGCTGCACTAGTACACATCCTTCCAAACCCACTAAGACCATGTGAGTTGTAATTGATGTGGGAAATAATGAGTAGTGGTGTGAATGTTTGGGTATATAGAGGAACACATAATGGGAAATATAAAATTAGTTGAATGATGTACCAAAGTTATTGACCCCCTCATTAATTCACATAGATTTGAAGATGTGTAAAACTGAGTGTGTTGGAATTACACATGGACCTAAGGGAGCAAAATGATGTGAATCATGGTACTCAGAATCTGGATCGAAATGATGATGGCATGATGATAAACGATAACTATTGACCATGTTGTAAACCCAACATCTATTTTTCCTTAGCCCGACATGGGGACAGACAAATGAGGGTCGACTATTGTCCATGTTCGAAACACGGGACCTATCTCAAAATGTTGCTCGTGGCCTTCAGGGGGTTGGCCCATGATGGTAGGTGAGACAATTTTCCATGAGACCAGGTCTTAAAGGGAGTACCCTCAATCATAGAAGAGGATGGATATCCAAATAATGGGATCATAAATCATGGACATGAAACATGGGAACGTTCTTCTGAAATTACACACATTTGGCTCTTTTCCATGACACATTTGAGTACTCCAATGAGACGTGTTAGATAGAGGGAGTCGAATCCCATTCCTAAGTAAAGGGATAAGGGGATGAAAAATCATTGTTTTAGGTCATAGATTAAAAACTTAATAGGCAACCAAGTTTAATGGAATATGTGCATTATGGAGATGTACCCAAAACCAACGTGTTGTTCTTGTAAGAAGATCCTAGTATATATTTTTAGAACTCAAACTATGTTGGGAAGAGACAAGGGAGACACATGGTGTTGTTGTTGAAAAACTCGATGTGAATGAGGAATTATGAGGTACTCACCACACCAAATCCACCCTACAGAGTTCATGCTATGGCGGCCTGAAAGAGGGTAGGATTTCAGATTCCATTGAGATGGACCCGAAGACGAAATGTTTGGGAGTTCCTCGTATCCCATGAGGATGGGAATCAAGCCACACATTGTTTTGGAAAATGTCGTTCACTTTAATTTAATGTGATAGGGAATGCTGGATCTATGATTTATGGTCTTAGAGCTCAGACCCTAATGTATAAGAGTAAGGAAGACACATCATGCATCTATTGTAAAACCTATCATAATGAGGATAAAAGGATCTCGTATCACACCATGAGCTCCTAGGGAACATATATCAAGTTGAGGGACCAAAAATGAATGTTGGGATTCCCTTGAGACAAAGTGATCGAGAGTTCATACATACCCCATTATGATGGGAACCAAGCCATACGTAGTTCTGTAAAATGATATGTTAGGGTACAAATGCTAGGGGCAATACTATCAAGTAGGTCTGACGTGCACACCAAAAGAAACATCTTGTTTGTTCTTAAGAGTGGATGTGTGTTTTTTTGTAGCAGAGAACCAATGATGGATAAACTAGGTGTCACTAAAGGAATAAATCCATATGTGAACATTTCTAAATTGCAAGGTGTATGACTGATTCCAAACATTATGTCCCCTCAGGCAAGGACATCACAATGTGGTGCCGTTTTTTTCATGAAGCTTGGATGATAAGGTTAATGTTTTGGGTATTATGATTGGACCAGACAAATTGGTTTATCATCACACAACAATGAAGTAACAATTTAATGTTGTGTAGTACTAGAGAGAATAGTTTTTTGGTTATATGTATTGGACGCATGTAGAAGAATGTTGTTTAGATGGAATGATCTATCTGTGATAAAGCATACATGAAGTTAATAAGGTCTAGGTCCACACCACACCGCGCACAACTCTAGAGGAGAATCCTCAGGCTGAGGGGCTGACACAGAGCATAGGATGTGGGGATTGACCCAAATATGAAATTTATGGGTGGTCCTATGTATCCCATGAGAATGGTAATAAATACATAAGTTGTTCTGAGAAATGTTGAGAAGTTTAATGTCATGGGATAAGAACATGGGGAGATCATAGATTGTGGTTGTAGAAATTAGACCATAAATTAAACAAGACTCTTCTAAATGGGTTCAAACCTTGACCAAATCCCTAAGCCCACACGATCCATGCTTGATGTGGAAAACAAGGGCAGAGAAGGTCTTCATGCCATGTTGAATAAAGAGAAATGGGAATACAGTGTAGAGCTTCGAATGACTTCTCACAGTGGCCTCATCCTCTTAACATGAAAACGTGCACTGAGGGAAAGCTCCAAGAGTGTCAAAATCACATGTAGACATGATAGACATGAAATGTTAAATAACAAAACCATTATTTAAGGATTAATGGAGGTGGTGCAACAACAGAGGATAACTATTGGACATTTTTTAAACATAGCATCCATGTCATGTTACTTAAAATGGGAACAACAAATGAGCATCGAACACTAACAAAATTCATAGTGCAAGACTTGTATAAAATTGTCATCCAAAATCCTTGAGGATTTTGGTCCGACGTGGTAGCAGATCCCTAAGGACTAGAATCCATTCCCTTAGGGGACCTTTTAGATAAAAAAGATGATTAAAGACTAAATAATGTAAAACATAAAGAATCTAAATGGATTAAAACATTTTTACATAGAATCTGACACTCTAGGTCCTCAACCAGAGTGCTCCTGGGAACATTGGAGAATTTCTTAAGAGGGATGAGGTTCCCAATTTGTGAGTAGAAGACTTAGGAAGATGAGTGGAGGACATATGGATGAATATATCTCAAGGGGGGAGGTATGTGGAGTGGTCATTAAAAACCCAACGTGAATGAGGACATAATGATATACCACCCGAAATATCCCCTGATAGAGAACTCAGGCTAGTGGCCAAATAGATGAGGAGGTTTCTATGGAATTTGACTGGTCTCAAAGTCAAAATTTCTAGGTGTTCCGATGTATTCTATGAGGACGGGAATTAAGACACAAGTATTTCTTAATGATTTAGTGTGAAATAATGTCATGTGATAAGGATGAAGATAGGAGGGGGGTACCATGACAAGCAGTTTTTATGGGGTGGAGAATAACCCAATGTGAATACCGGAATAAACCCATACACCACACCATTTATAATTACTGGAGAGAACACATACCTAGATCCAGAGAGAAAGGATAGATGAACCTGGGCTGGACTAGAAGACAACATGTCTGGGTTATCCTATGTATCCCATGGGATGTGAATCAAGGAAAACAAAGTTCTTGAGAGGTCCTGCAGTATAAAATTACGAGACAAGGACACGGTATATCTTAGTATATGGTCATAGATCATGGAAAGTAGATGCCCAGTTCTATGTCATGTTCATGGGACAGATGGGTGGAAAGAGTGATATATCATGCCTTCCATGTGGGAGACCACATAATGGAAATAATTTTTTAGGAAAACTACAAACCATGTTGCCAACACAATATTGTATTATGACTAGGAATAAGAATAAAAAATGAGTTTCAACCAATTACCACATTCGCAACGTGGGACTCATATCAAATTTTCATCCAAAATCATAGAGGTCGTTGTCCCATGATAGTAGGGGAGCCTGGGTGCCTAGAATATATGATGTTCGGGGGTCCATTCAGATGTTAAAGATTATGGAAACCCCAAATGATGGGACGCGTAAAGCATGGTGGTACCCATGAAGTTATGTATCTTAAAGTAAGGATAATAATGAAGGAGTGTTTTCTCAAGGGGGTGTGATGTGAGTTAGTAAAGATAATCTGACGTGAATGAGGTAATTGAGTCCATACAACACTTCAAAATCCAATGTGAGAACATGGAATGGGGGCTGGAAAGTTCGGAGGACCTAAGGTTGGGCGACAGATGGAAATTCTTAGTTATCTTGTTGTTTATCGTCATTAGGGATGAGTAATGAGTAGTTTTACGTCCATCATATTGGACGAATCACATAGTTTAACGTCATGAGGATTCGAAAGTGGTAATCTTAGTTTATGGTCATAGAACTCAGACCGTAATTGTGTGACCCTTTTGTTGGTATTGCCTTACGAAAGCTCTTAATCCCATGTGAGCATAGCTCGGTGTTGGAAACAATGCATGAGATCAGGTTCTACCGCGCAAATAATGTCAAAAAAGTGAAAGAAAGTTAACAGGATGTGTCGATCGCAACCCGAGAAACATCCCTACTCAAGGAACACTGAAATTTTAAAGGATAACATTATGAAATGAATAACTAGAAAAAATATTTAGGATATATAGGAGGCAGTGATAACATTGGAGGATGGAAGTTTATAGCGTTCGAAACACATCACCCATATAGTGTGACATGAAAAGAGAACAAAAAAAGAGTGTCGGCCACTGACAATATTTTATATGTGGGAATTGTATCAATGTTTCATTCAAGACCCTCCAGGATGATGGCCTGAAATAGTAGGAGAGCCATGAGGCCAAGAATCTACACCATTCAAGGGTCCTTTTGGGTATGGATATTGATGAATACCCAAATAATGGCGATGCGTGAAAAATGAATATTCCAACATAGTTTAATGTCATGCTTTATGGATAAGAAAAGTGGAAATTTTCAATTAGGGGGATACATGGTGCAATCATGATAAACCCTACATAAATGGATGCATGCAAAGCCTGCACTACCCAATGTGTTTTGAGGAGCATCCAGACCAGAGGGGCCGGACACATGGGGAGATCTTGATGTTTAGGGCTGGGAAAATGGTTGAAACTTTTGGGAATTACTATATATCTTTAGGGGATAGAATCAAGCCATTCGATGTTCTGAAAGGGCCATGTAGTTTAACGTCGTACGATGAGGAAGTGTGAGGATTGAAGAATGGGAGGGGCACATTGTGTGATCATCATAATACTTGAATAAATGGGGACCCAATAACTCTACACCTCATTGTGTGTGATTCTTAATGAGAACAATTCCGAGGGTGTTGTTGAAAATATGAACTTGCGTATATACTCTAAGACAAAGTGTCTGAGCATTTTTGCCTATCCCATGGGGATGGGAATAAAGCTATACATTGTACTTGCAATGCTATGTAGTTTAACGTCATGAGGAGTGGACATGTGGAGATCTTAGATTAAGGTCATATATCATGTAATGTTATGGTATATTTTCCTCTCACAGCATAACATCATGCTGGAAAATAATGCTTGTTTACATCGTGTGGGATGGGTGATGAGTTGTTTTAAATTCATCTACTTAGAAGAATCACACATTTTAACATCTTGTGGTGAAGAAGGAACTATTTGAGGTCATATAGGACATGATTACTCAATCAATTTACTTCTTGAGGAATTTGGAATTGGTGGGAGGAGTGATATGTTGACCATCCATTGTATGTTGGGTGTACATGCCATTGGGGCAGTCCTTGAGAATGATGTAAGGTCCTTTATCATTGGAATCCAACAACGGTGGTTTCTTGCCGGGTATCATTGGTGTTCTCAGGTAAAACATCATGCCACCTTGTATAAAAATGTGAATGCAATCATTCTTGTGGAAAGATATGGATATTTTGTTCTAATGGCTCTCCAGATTTCACATGGCACAAAGAGTATTCTCATCATACACTCCTAGTTCAGCCAGACGGATCTTTGCAACATAATATGGAATTTACCAATCATAGATAGTTATGCTTAATCAAGGAAACTAAATCACAATGGGAAAGAGGTTGTTTTTTCTATACACCAGGGAATGTGGGGTCACTTGAGTGGAATTTCAAGTCATCTTCTGAAAGGCCTGAGAGCATTGGGGATTTTTCTGGCTAACTCTTCTTATTCTGACCAACCATCTTTTGCAGACTATAAGAGAGGGTTTGGTTGAACGTCTTGATATACCCATTTTCATGTGCATGATAGAGGGTTTTACTATTAGAACGGAAGTTGTACTTGTCATACAACTTCTTCATCTCAGCCGCTCGGATGTTGGTGATGTTATAGGTGACTATAGTGTGGGGACCTCTGAATAGGCAGATGATATTGGAGGTCCCAAACTCAACAATAGATCGAGTCTTCACCTCCATGTACATAAATTCCTCTTACCATTTGGAAGATAAGTTAATAACAGTCAGGATGATCCTACAATGGTGAAATATCACTGGTGGATAGGGTCCCACGTCATCGAGTCCCCATACCACAAAGGGACATGAGTACATATTATTGAAGAGAGGGTTTGGAAGCTAATGCACAAAGATAGAATGGATTTGGCATGCATGGAACCTCTTGGAAAACTCAAAAAAGTCACAGATTATAAAGGGAAAAAAGAACCCAATCTTCAGATCTGGTGAGATTGTTTTATCCCTATCTGATGAGTCCTGTAGGAACCGACATGAACATTCTACATGACCGAATAAATATCCCATACCTTAATACATAGGAGGAGGATCCATCATACCTGCACCTGTAGTGGATCTGATCATGGTCAGGACCACTTTGTGGGTGATCTAAAATGCATGAAATCATATTCACTCACACACTACTCGATCTATTGGGAGGTTACTGTGTTGGAGTTATTCGATAAATGGGGTCCTCTAGTCAGGAGTCAGTTCCAATACCATTTCAGGGGGACCCGGGGGTCCTGACGTTGAGGCACCAACGGTAAGGTTCCATTCTGGTAGGCTATCATCATCATCTGGAGTAAATGGAGAGATGACTATCTAATGGGATATGTGGATAATAAAATAATTCTCATCAGGCTCCGCAAGGGATGTGGATATGCTGGAAAAGGTGTTAGCTTGATTGTTCTCAGATGATGGAACACGAGTAACTTCTGGCCGAGATGGGAACTAGGACATCAGCTCGAGAGTATGTTCTAACAGTGGAGTGATCCTCAGATTCCTGACGACAAGGACACCGTAGATATGTTTGATTAGCAGTTTAGAGTCCCCTTTCTGTTGTTAGTGGGGAAAGTCAACCTCAAGGGCCCGCTTGAGACAAGTAATGAGAGCCTGGTACTCTACCACATTATTGGTATAGCCTTCAGGAAACCTGAATAAATATAGAAGAACAGATTGTGTTGGTTTGATGAGGGAAATACCAAAGAACAACTTGTTGAGTCAGTGATCAATGAGTATTCTACTAATAGGGCTTTGGGAAGCACCATCAATTTTCATTTGGCAACACGAACAGGTTTTCTCTTCTTAGAAGATGGCCTCATCCAAAAAATCATGATCTAGATAGTTATCCGAGAGGGATATATGGGTAGAAAGGAAGTCTTACAAATCCTATCTCTTTATGGACTTATGGAAAAAAACATGATGTCAGGCTACTGGAGGATCACTACCTAATGATATAAATGACCATTCAACATAGGGAAGTTCAAAATGTACATTACCGGATCCTCTCAAGACACTAGCTATATCTCATGGTGTTGTAGGTAGTGTCATAATTTCATCACTGAGAATACCAGTGTGAGGTAGCTCTTCCCAATAGAGGATTATTGAGTTACTGTTTTGAGGATAATGTGGTTGAGATAGTATAAATTTTTCTCTGTTCCCTTATTGTTTTTTTTTGGGAATGAACGATACTGATAGATCATTCCAGAGCGGTCACATAATGGACTAGTGACTTCCAAGAAATGGGTGGTATTAGGACCAATGGTTGTCATAGGAACCTATTGATCTCCTCAAAGGGTGTTTGAAACTCCTCATACAACTTATAATTAGAACCATTCTTAATGAGATGGGTATACATTATACACTTGCTAGCCACAATTGTGATGAATCGGTTTATATAGTCTAAGTGGCCCTGAAAGCCTCGAAGCTCCTGAATGATTCTCAGGGGAGACATCTGGTTGATGACCCTGATCTACTCTAAATCGATCTCGATGCCTCTGACAAAAAATAGAGAAACATTCTTGAGGTGACCTCAGATGCACACATCAAGGGATTCATCTTCAAGTGGTTGGATGGAAGGAATCCAAACACTTTCTCGTGGTCTTTGAGATAGTTCTAGCACTCGTGAGATTTGACCACTAGATCATCCTAATAACATTCAACCAATGTCATAAGGATGACCTTAAATATGAGATACATTGCACACTGATAGCTAGAATCATAATTCTTAATGCCGAATGGAATTATCTAGTAGCAAAATATTACTTGTGGTATCTTGGTGGGTGTTGACTCTTCATCTATTGGAGCCATTCGAATTTGGTTATACCTGGAATACCCATTCGGGAAGGAGAGATCATGGAACCCAGAAGTGCCATCAATAAACTATTCTATCATAGGATGAGGAAAATTATCCTTCATACAATGACAGATGATATCCTATAAGTCGATGAAAAATCTAATCTGTCTATTTTTCTTTCTAATGGGGAAATTTTTGTCGAACCATCTGGGGGTACTGGACCGACTTGACGAAGATGGATCTGATGATATTATCATCATCGACCTCAACCATGGCACTGTGATAAGGGTGCATCTATTGAGGGGCTTTTTAACCCATGATGATTTGCTGGATGAAGTAGGGAGTGGAAAGAGACCAAATGATCTCGTCCTACCATCTCATCATAACTCCAGAAAAATACATCATGATGTTGTTTCATGATGTTCGCGTACCAATGTTCCTCTTCGAGAGGTTTATAGGCACTGATTAATGTGGGTTTCAGATTAGTCTCTTCACCAATGTTCACCTGTACCATTTAATAAACAATGTTGTAGACAAATAGTTCTAAAGTGGGAAGGGCATCCCTTAAATTCTCTTCTTTATTCACAGAGGAGGGATCATTTGTAGGCAATGATTCTTCTGAGTTGATATATCCTGAAGGGATACTAGTGACAGCATGAGCGGTGGTAGACACAACATCTGGGAACTCTGATAAAATGAATTTATATTGAGTATTTTATTGATAATAAATTATAATATTTTCTCACTATTTGTTAAATATGTTTATTTATAAAATATTTGGGATTAGATCATTCATTTGAAAATATGGTGAATTATCTAGTTTTACCAATTTAAAATTATCTGTAGTATTTTGAACGTAAATATTTTTTATATGCCTTATCTTAACATACAATTTTGTTACATTGTTCCTCTCGTATGCTTCCACATCTTTTATTCAAGAAACTAGAGTTAAATAGTGCATTGGGATGGGATAAATGGGCCATTAATTCAATGGTGGGCTAGACATGCAAAATTGAAAATCACATTAGTGTTCTGACCATATCTTCTACAACCATGAATTTATTGAGACCAATGTTATAGAGGGGATTGAAATCCCAATTTGGAACATATTACCTTCTAGAGGGACAACTACTTTAGTCATTTTGGTGTTCAAGAAGGCGGTTCACGTGGGATTAAATTATTTTGAAGAATCTACTCATTCACACATGAAGCAACATTTTACCTAACATCCACTCCACTGTATAAATATTTATTTTCATTATTTTTAATGCATGGGATGTGCAATGGGAAGTTGAGAGAAGAGGATAAGTGAATCCACCCTAATTATAAAACCATTTTATTAAGGGTATCTCTTGGGGGAAGGATCCCTTCGACGAAGCCTTCTTCATCTCCTTCTTCTTCTTCTAGGTGTTGTAATACTTCTGTTTGTGTAATAAACATCATTGTTATTTATTTTTTAATTCTATTATATTCAGTTTTGTTCATATTTATTCTTCCCGTAATCTTACTAATTGGGTTGGATGATAAACAACCCCATATTTTTAATTAGTATTCATGTTTTTTTAAATACCTTTAATATGTTGTTAAATTTACTTCCTCCTTTGAGAGATGACCTAGGTGAGCCACTCTACTACACCTAATTACCCCAAAAACCATTAATCATTTGAGGGCACCAACGACATCATCTTTCAAATTGGATCTATTTTTTGGGAGGCATGTAATTTTTTCAACCATTTAGAGGTATTTATTTTATTTTACATTTTATTCTCTTCTTTACTTAATTCTTCCTTTTGTACCCAATCTGAATTTTTTCTTCTTCTATTATTTTCTTCTCATTCTTTTTGGCCAATCAACTCAAACATCTCATTTATATTATTTTCCACTTTCCTTATTTTTATTTTTATATGATTTATGATATTAAATTATCCTGATGATCTCATAGATCATGATCATGATATTGAACTTAGCCTTTGGGCTCGAATCAGACAATCTCTGTCTAAGAGAAGATTAATCATTCAACCAGTTAGAGAATTCCTCCACTCCCAATACATTGAAAATGGATGCAATTCAAATTCAAATATAAAACAAGAACCAATGGATGAAAATAATAGAAATGAAATTAAAAGAACCATTCAAGAATTGGTTGCACATGATATTAACTATCATCAAAATTGCATTGCATACCCTAATCTTTAATTATACTTTGAACTGAAATCTGGGGTATTTTAGCTTCTTCCAAATTTTCATGGATTTTATGCTGAGGATCTAAATAGACATTTGAATGAATTTAATGTGTTGTGCTCAACAATAAAACCAAGAAATATGTCTGAAGATCAAATCAAACTAAGATCATTGCCATTCCTACATGATGGAGTTGTGAATAATTGGATATATTATTTAATACCTAAAGATATATGTTTTCTCAATGATTTGAAAAACCTTTATTGTAGAGTTTATTTCCTGAATCAACGACCACATCCATTCAAATGGAGATCTCAGAGATCAAGCAATCCCGAGGTGATTCAATGTATTAGTATTGAGAGTGATTAAATAAGTTGTGTGCAAGCTAGCCACATCACCAAATCAGTGAGAAAATTCTAATATAAAACTTTTATGAAGGACTCACACCCATGGAGAGGATCATGGTGGATGTCGCGTCTAGAGGATAATTGTTCAAAAAATCACCAGCAACTGCACATGTGTTGATTGACAAGATGACACAAAACTCTAAAAAATTTAGTCATCGAGGTACACCACATGTTATAGGAGTGAGTTATGTAAATCCACTGACTCCTGAAATTCATATAATTGATACTATGTTGGAAGAATTGAACACTATGGATAGGATTATTTCTTTGGCACAAAAGACATCCCAACCACCTCTTTCATGGACAAGTGGAATTTCACTCATAGAGACCACTCAACTGACTATTTCCCCTAGTTAAAAGAGTTAGATGACTGTGCAGTGGTATTCCCTAAGACACCATATCAGCAACGACAACTAACACATCCATAACAGATGTTTTATTGCTCTGCACCAGCATACAACCAATGGTAGAAGGATCAATCGTACATGATGTATTTATATGGAGGACAACAATTCCCCCCATTCAACAAAACATCCTACAGGATCATCCTTACTAATTAGATTTCTTATAACCAGAAAGGTGATTTGAAGCTCAACCATAAAAAATTAAACAATAAGGGAATTCCAAAACAAATGTGGATTCTAACACTGATGACCTTTTGAAAAAAATTGTTATTAATCAACAAAATGAAATGATGAGTCAAGGATCAATTCCAAGGGAGGTGAGACACAAATGAGCCAGATTTCCACTGCCATCTATAAACTGGTCTGTAAGATCTCAGAAAATCATCCTTCCCAACCTACTCCAAATACCAAGGGTAATGTTAATGCTATCACATTGAGAAGTGGGACAAAAACAATTGATACATCTGCACCTATCATTCCACAGAGATTCACCTCAACTCCTGAGAAGACCCATTCAAAACTAGCTAATGAGCAACCCAAGCAGGAAGATAATATTAAGAAAAATATTAATGTTGTTACTCCCAAACCCCTTCCCTTTCCAAAAAGGGTTGTACAAACCATGAATATGGTTGAAAAGGCTATTCAAAAAGTAGTTTGTGTTACCTTCAAAGGTGTGGAGATCAACAACCCTCTACTTGAAGCCATCAAGAAAATACCATCATATGCGTGATTCTTAAATGAACATTATACCACTCGAAGGGGGATCATGTTAAATGAGAGGATCAATCTCAGAAGGAATGTTTCGTCACTCCTTACACCAAATATAGCAATGCCCACAAAGAGAAATTATCAAGAAACATTCACCATCCCATGGACCATTGGGGAGTTGTGCTTTTCTGATATCTTTGTGATTTAATAGCATACATAATTGTAATGCCTCTCTATGTATTATCTTCATTACGATTTGGGGAGTTGAAACCGATGAGAGTAGTGGTGTAGTTGGAAAATAGAGATACAACTTTTCCAGTGGGGGTCCTTGTGGATGTACTTGTCTGAGTAAGAGACATGATCATCCCTTCAGATTTTTACATGCTTAACATAGAGGATGATCGGGCAAGTTCACATGCTCCCATTATCTTAGGTCGGCCCTTACACAAAACTATAAACACAATCATAAATGTCAATGAGGGTACACTTTCCATGGAGCATGGAGATGAAGTTGTGATATTTAATGTTATGGACTCCATGAAGTACCCCTCATAGGATCCTTATGCATTTGTTATCTCCCATTTTGATCCCCCAAATAAAAACCCCCTAGAATTTTATTATCCTATGATTAGAGAGATTATGAGTGTTGGTTCTAGTTTTATGTTTAAGAGAACTTACACACCTATTTCTAATGCACAAAACTCACATAGATTTGATTTTTAAATGGATTTATATTTGTATTATAATCATGTGAACTCTGATTATGAAATGGATATTGAATATGCTGATGGTTTTGATGAATTATTCTCTGATTTTGATGATGATGATTCTGGTACTAATGTCCATTGAGCACATATTTTATTTCCCTCAATGTATCCATCCATACATCACCCCCTACATTGGAACTCATGACATTTCAAACTAATCTAAAATACTCATACTTGTTAAGTGGTGAGAAATTACATGTTATCATTGCTATCACTATCTATTTTGAACATGAAGAAAAACATTTGAATCATTTAAGGGAGAACATTATGGAAATCTGGTGGACCTTGGCTGACATATCAGGTATTAGCCCATTAATTTGCATGAAAAGGTTTATTTTGGAGGATGGGGATAAACTAGTTAGCCAACCAAAAATGAGACTCAATCTATCCTTTTTGGAGGTTGTTAAAAAAAGTGGTCGAAAAATTGCTCGATGAATGTATAATTTATCCCATTTCAGATTCACAGTGGGTGATTCCTATTCATGTTGTTCCTTAGAAAATTGGTGTTACTGTCGTTAAAAAAGTGAAAGATGAGTTAGTTCCTATGATGGTAAAAAACATTTTCTATGTTTGTATTGACTATAGGAAACTAAATTAGTCCACACGCAAGGACCATTTCCCCTCCCATTTATTGATAAAATGATTGAGAGTCTAGCTGGGAAAACACACCATTGTTTCATGGAATTATTTTCTTGACATTTTTAGGATCCTATAGCTCTGGACGATCAGGAGGAGACAACATTCATTTGTCCATTTGGTATGTTTTCCTACAGAAGGATGCAATTTGGGATTTTCAATGCCCCGGGTACCTTCCATAGAATCATGGTGAGTATTTTTTTTCTAATTTAATTGAGACCTCCATAGAAGTAATTAGGAATAATTTTACATTGTATGGATCATCATTTGATGAATGTATATGCTTTTTGGGAAATGTGTTGAATCGTTGTATTGAGAAGAATCTGGTATTGAACATTGAAAAGTGTCATTTCATGGTAGAGTATGGAATATTCAAAGGGATTGTAGTGTCAAAACATGGGATTGGGATTTATAGGTCTAAGGTAGATATTATTTCATCCCTAACCTATCCTTAATGTGTTTGTGATTTTATATCAGTCCTCCGGCATACATGATTTAATCGGTGCTTCATCAAGGATTTTAGTAATATTGCTCTTCCCATGTCATGAATACTTCAAAAGGATTCTGAATTTGGGTTCTATGATTCATTATGGACATTATTTGATGAGCTAAAGAAGTGTTTGACCACTCCACCAATCATACAACCCCAATGGAAGGATCTTCCTTTTGAGCTTATGTGTGATGCCTCTAACTTCATGGATGGAGATGTCTTATCTCTGAGGGCGGAGGGATGTTCACAAGTCATTTCCTATGAATCAAGGATAATGGATTCAGACCAATAAAACTACGAAAAAATAGAATATGAGTTTCTTGCGGTCATATTCACTTCAAATAAATTTCATTCATATTTATTGGTCTCTAATGTAGTTTTGATTTCTAACCATGCAGCTATGAGGTCCCTCTTGAAGAAGCCAAACATAAAGCCCATATATATTTGATGGATGCTCCTTCTTAAAAAATTTGATATTAAGATAAAGGAAAAGAAGGGGTCAGAAAACATGGTGGCGGACCACATGAGTAGGCTTACTCACACACTAATGTATGACACCTTGAACCAGGTACCACTTAGGGACACTTTCCCTAATGATTAAATTTATTACATATTAGGTAAGAATCATTTTTATGATGATTTAGTTAACTACCATGTTGCCTCTAAAATCAATAAAAATTAAAATAAACATTGAGTCCAAAAATTAAAGAGTGAGTCGAGGTTTAATGTGTGGGATGACCCCTACCTCTAGCATAAGTGTAGTGACCATGTTTTTAGGAGGTGTGTTCCTAATCATGAGTTTTATTCTGTTATGAAATTATTCCATACAATTTCATGTGGTGTATACTTTGGAACCCAATGGAAAACCTAATAATGTTTTTTATGGATTGTACATGACTAGTATTTTCAATGATGCTCATGTGTTTTGTATGTCATGACCACATTGTGAACCCAATGGTAATATTTCTAGGACACATGAGAAGCACCAAAAACCCATATTATTCTATGATATTTTAGGTATGGTGAATTGATTTAATGATTCCTTTTCATAGTTCAGTTGTTTTCCTATATATTTTGGTTGTTGTTGATTATGTGAGAAAATGGATGGAGGCTATGGCCACCAGGACTGATGATTTTCTTGTTGTTGTGGAATTTTTCATGTCATATATTTTTTCCAAGTATGGAGTTCCAAAAGCCATTATCAGTGACAATTGGACACAATTTTTTAGTCATAATTAGGAATTCCTCCTTCAGAAGTACGAGGTGACACAGAAAACAACAACACCATACCACCCCCCAAAAAATGGTCAGGTTGAGGTTTCAAATCTTGAGTTGAAACAAATTTAGGAGAAAATAGAGGAGCCAAATAAAAAAGCTGGGAAAAAGAACTTGGATGATGCAATATGGCCATATATGACTGCACACAATCCTCCCATTAATATGTCCCCATTTCGGTTCATTTTTAGGAAATCCATCAACTACCCATGGAATTTTAGAAACTGGATTATTGGGATAGAATGAAATGTAACATGGATTTCGCCCAAGATGGAATACAAAGGGGGATGAAAATTTTAGTTCTTGGGTAAATTTTATTGTCTTTATATGAGAACTCAATGCTCTATAAGGAAAGATCAAAAGAATCTCATGAAATAATGATCTAGAAAAAAGAATTTCGTGTTAGAGAGAATGTATTTCTCTATAGTTCACGACTGAAGTTGATGCCTGGAAACATGTGTTCTATTTTGTAGGTTCCTTATGTTGTAACTAATATTTTTCATTATAGTGCTATAGAGATCAAACAAGAGAACATAATAAGGAACTTTATAGTCAATGGGTAACGTTTGAAGAAACACATTGAGGGACTTCCTACTGATGAAGTGGATTTCATCACACTACAAGACCCCATCATCTCTTGAGATTATAAGGATATTCCTAACCCTTTAACTTTTATATTGTTTGACCTATTTAATATTGTACATTTCATGTGCATATATCATCTCATAGGTTGACATTGAGGAAAATGCAACATTTTATGTGTGGGGAAGGGGACAACATTTGGGGGTAGATATTTATCATTTTCATTGGTGTGTTTTATGTTTATTTTCTATTATATTTTTGGTTAAAATTAAATAATAATAATAAAATAAATAAAAAAGAAAAAAATATATCATGTAACATTCTCATGTACAACATCTGAAAAATTCATTTTTTCAAAATTAATTGGTAGAAATACAAGCATGTGTAATATTTCATCATCAAGGGTTGACTTTATAAAAATTGAAGTCATCATTGAAATGAATAGTTGTGTCATTATAAATCCTTTTATATTTAGACAACATTATATGTGATATTTGTTCATGGTAAATTGTGTCATTTATTTCTCCACAAAATGATTCAAACAATCATGACTTGTGAGTTTCTCATAACAAATTGAATGTATATATTTAGGGTATGTAATCCTTTTTAGCTTATAACATGGTCATTCCTTATGTTATTTTCTCTTCCGATCATTTCTATCACTATACCAAATTGTCTTATATGTGAGAACCTAATATCTGAAAATTTTACGCCCTCTAAAAAAATTCTAAATAAGAAATAAGAAATAAAAAAATCATTCAATAAAGAGGGGAGTGATGAAATGTACAACATGTGGGGATATTTAGGTCGGGAGCTCATGGTTTGACTTCTGGGAATGATAAAATGGGTGGGTTTGGGAATTATATTGAAAAGGATGTTGAACATGTTCGATGGAATAGAATCATGTATGAAGAAAAGTTTTTTTCAACCAGAATATACTAGATAAAGGGTGAAGAAACATACTTGGAATGGTTGGCACACCCACACGTGGTGAATTACTATCATAAGAGACACATGTCTAGTTTCGCAAAGATTGGTGTTATGAATATCATTGGATTGTGTTTTGACAAAATTTATGAGTAGATTAAATTTAAATTTATTGATATTGACACTTTATTGTATTCTTACATTTCATATATTTGCACTATGGATTAATTTTTTTGAATATTCATGTCTTGTCACAATTTTTTCTAATACACGATATGAGGTTTTTCCCAGAAGGAAAAAAAGTAATTGTGGGGGATTTGATGAAAAACATTTCTATTGAATATTTTTTTGATAATAAATGTTATAATTCCATCACATTGTGTTAAATAAGTTTATTTATAAAATATTTGGGATTATATCTTTCATTTGAAAATACGGAAAAACATTCAATTTTACCGTTTTAAATTAACTGTAGTATTTCTAAAAAAATATTTTAATATGACATATTTGAACATAAAATTTTGTAAAAGGATTCATCACTTAATTGGATACAAATTTTATTCAGGACATTATATCTAAAGAGTGCATTAGGATAGAGTGAACGGGTCATTAACTCAATGGTGGGTTGGGCACACAAGATTGGACTTCACTTTAGTGTATGGGCCATTTCTTCTACATCCATGAATGGATTGAGCCCAAATTTTGATAGGGGATCAAAAACCAATTTAACACATATTATCCTTATGGAATGATAGCTACTTCACTCTTTTTGGTGGCTATGAAGGCTGTGAAATTGGGATTAAAATATTTCTAAGAATCTCATCATTCACACTTTAAACAACTTGAAACCTAGCCTCCACTCCTACCAATAAATATGTATTTTTATTCTATGGAAGTGTTTGGACATGAATTGGTTAGTTTAGGGAATAGGATAAGTGGATCCACTCCAATTTTCCAACAATTTGAATAAGGGTTTCTCTTGAAGCAAGGATCCCTTCGATGAAGCCTTCTTCTTCTCCTACTTCTTCTTCTACTTCGTGTTGTAATACTTTTGATTGTGTGATTAACTTCTTTGATATTCTATTATTTATAGAATTTTATTCTTTTTTTAAAAAAAATTATTTTTTTCATAATCATCTTAATTGGGTTGGAATCAAGAGTGGATACGAGATTCGGTTCTGCACTTTCAATCCTCTGCTCATGCAAAACGTCTCCATGATGACCACACCACCCATGGAAGAGTAGTTTTCTTAGTGATCGATCTATCTTCTAGCCGCTTAATTTAATTATTTTTAATCATTGAGATAATGTAATTTACATATTATGATCCGTGAATTTATTTTTTTAATATAAATGAAACTAATCAAGCAATTGAACAATAAACAAAAATCATGTGAGGTCGAGAATTGTGTGAATTGCGAGAGTGAAAACATAATTCGTAACTCAAAAAAACATGGGATCAATTTATAGTGTTCCAATATAATCCCTAAACTCAATTAATTAAAATTTCCAGTGAGTATATATGCTTTAATTTACCACTAACCATATGTTAACATTATAACATCATTCATAGTAGGTTGTTGCTATTGCATGTTCCGAGGTTAGACTAGGGGTAAATTCCCATCATTTTGTTGTAATGTTAACTCTCATAGGGTTCATGATTTAAAAAATTAAGGTATTATTATTAAGTGGATATTAATTTAAATGATAATGATTAATAAGTGAATGAATATGTAGAGTTGTGTAAAATATTCCTTTTAAAATATTTTCTAAAAAACACCTTCTAGTTGGGTCTTTTTAATCGTACTTAATTTCAAAATTAAAAACAAATAAAATGAAATCGTCATACAACAAACTTCTTCTATATTTATAAACAATAAAAAACACCTATCCTTTTAAGTTTTATTCTTATTTAATTTTATATTATTTTAAAAATACCATTAATATGTTGTTAAATTTACTTCCACCTTTGAGAGATGACCTTGGACAGCCACTCTGCTACACCTATGTACCCTGAAAACAATTAATCATTTGAGGGTTCCCACAACCACACCTTTCTAACTCCTATACTACCAAAACCATAACTATGAATTTTGTCACCCTGATCTCATCTGGCCTTCAGCCCTAGGCGTCATGCTTGATGATATCAAAGTAATAGTGGTACATCATCTTGAATCCAGTTTATCCCAGCCACATAAAACAAACAAGTACAATGTATTTCCATTTCCATGGGGCGGACATCATGATACCTTATAGGAGTAGGGGGATCTAGGATCAAATGAGCGTAATTTGTATTAGAGTCCATGGTGATGTCCTAGTTTCCCTTAGAATTGAGAAGGGGTTTTCCCCTCAATCCTGAAATGAAAAAATATTACCCCAAATCCCGAGTTGTGGGCTTCAATCAGTGGATCCGAAAAATGTAAGCATCATATGGGTATGATGTGGGTTAGTCAAAACTGCAGTGTGTCCAACCTCATTAGACTAAATTTTCATGTCCTTTATCTAGTAATAGTCGGCCTCTAGGCAGTGGTCTACACAAGAGGAAAAGGGATATGAATCACCTTGTAGTATTCCTACCCAACCATTAAGGGATTACCTAATGCATTGGTGATACGAGCAAGGGACCGTTGTGTGTAGTTGGATCCATGGTCTACCCATCAACATATTGTAGGTTGTGTACTATGAGACAACCATTAACTTGGTGTAGAATTCCAGGCCACCGAACTGGTACTTTAGGCAAATCTTGCTGACAAGTTCATGTTTCTTCCTATCATAACCCTGAATTTTTAGGTCGGAGGGACTCAGATCATTCTTAGCTATCCCTATTATTCAGAGTGTCTAGGTCGGGATGAGGTTGATCCTATATCCTGCATCAACAAGACAATAGTGAACCACTATGCCATTGAAATGGTATATGTGTATAATGGGAGAATATTACCATGTGTGGTAGATCATTCATCTTCTTCAGAGGAAGAGATAATGGCATAGTTTTCATCATGCTCTATAGTCTCAAAATAGAAGGCTTCTGTAGAAACTACCTCCACCTCAAAGTGAAGGGGTCTTCTTAAAGCCTCTTAAATGTCCTCATGAATATCTGATGGCTAGTGAAGATCCTCAAGGATAGAGAGCCTCTTGCGAATACTAGCAAGGTTCTTAAGGATTCCATACTTATGTTCCAATTGTGAAATTCCAATGATAGGATATCGTTCTATGGAATGGGGTATGATGGGACCTTCTTGCTGAACCGATGTCCGATCGGTGCTTTTAATTTCTCAATTCATGCAATTCAAAAATCTTTGAGTGACTGATAGTCGAGGGATTGACATCTATGTCTATTCTGTAATAGAACGTGGCTGATCAAAGTGCAGTTGGGGTTACTCCGCTTGATCAATTATAAAAAACAACAACAAAGGTTTACATGGTGAACCAATATGTGAATTCCCCATGTGATGAGCTCCATGGAGAGCATATTGTCTAGTGATGGTGGCATACACATCCTGACAAAATTATTGATCGAGGAATTCTAATGACTTACATATCCACGGTTTCGTCGATGATGGCGATGGCTGGGGACATTGGGAGGGTACACCTGACACTCCTCGACGTCGGGAATCATGTAGGGGTTTACTAGCTCCATGGTTTAAAAAGAAGTGTTCCCTTGGTCATCACATGAAGAATACTCCACCACTGTATAGATTCTGGGTTTAATCACATTCTCTAGGGGCATGAAATCTCCATGTATACAAGATGACGATAGAATGATTGAAGGACATTGTTTTCACTTCCAATGTTGATGCTTTCCCTTCTAGGGATAGGAAGACTGAGATGTCGACGTAGAAGTACTAGTTGCGGGAGATGTAGTAATTTTTTATGGCTTGGGTCAATTAAAAATGCATGAATAATACCATGGGCAGAGAAAACCGCCTTTTGAGCCGTACAATCGTCATATTTTTGAGATCTGTGATTAGTAACCCGCATCCACTAACCTATGTTGTCACTATTGTTGTCAAGATAAATGAGAACACATACCCCTTGTGTCGAGGCCAGTCCTAACATGAAAATGTTGTTATCATCTTCTTTAGGGATCCATTCATTAAACGCAAACATCTAATTGAGTGTGTGTGTCCTAGAATTAGGTTATATGGGTAGTAATTGGGGAAATCAGTGACATCTTCAACATCGAGTCTCCTGTATTCCGGAAACCATAGAATTGACAGTTACAAGGAACATCAGAAATAACACAGAACCTGAGACCTATTATATGGGTTGGTTTAGTTCTATCTTCTAGGAACATTTCCCTAACAATGAGATGGAGGAGCCTCCTGAGGAGGTGGAACCTGGTTATATCACTTGGGTGGTGGCGGCACGTTACGTGTGGGTGTGTGGGAATTTTTGGGTTGGAGGCTCTGCTTGTGGTGGAAGGTTTCAACGAGGCTATGGAGGATTGTCCACTGGTAATAGCTCTAACACCTCAGGGAACTCTACTTGGGCTACCACGATGGGCTCAACCATAACATATCTTCTTGTGGGAATTGTAGGAGGCAACATACATGTCTACATGTCCTTCTGCAAGAGTTCCTCTTGAAATTTTTCCTTATCAGAGAAATACTGGAATCCTCAAGGTTAATTAAGAGTGATGAGGTAGGGGACCAGTTCTATTTTAAAATTCCATACACTCAATGTTAGTATATTTTCATGAGTCGACGATATATCAAGGGAGTAGTTGTGGCCTTTACACCAGGTGACAATGTCCGCAATGCACGCGTCATGCCACTACATGCACATGAAGAGGTCTAGAATACTTGTCTTTTGATTTGATGAACTGAACTAGTAAAGAAACCACCAATGAATATCCCCCCAATTGGATACTGACACAATGGGTTGTTGGTTGTATATAAAAAAATGTGGGCCCTTCCAATGATTGTAGGAATCACTAGAGTTTGGTTGCCTATTGTTTGTTGGACTACCTAGCATGGGTCCTCACCTTGAGATGAAGTGGGATTAGAGATGCAGCAGATCGACTGTCCCATTAAAGGGGGAAAATGTTGGGTTTTGATATCTGGGGGTGACGTCATATCAACCACCGATGCTGGATAGGATTTTCATCATATGGAATTTCCACCAATCATGATTCCAAATCCTCAATGTGTGAAATGAGTTGTTCCATTGGATCATTTTGGAGGATATTCTTATACTAACAAGGATCCCTAACTAAAAGTGCATTGGCAGGTTTTTCATCATTATAATCAGGCACAACGGCTCATGGAGTGGCTAGTGGGACGAACTACAGAGTGGCCTGGGGATGCAGAGACGGGTCCCAGTGAGCGTTGTCACAATCTTCAGGTGGATTTAGCAAGGAATACCAAACACTCCATCCATAATCTCTAGCCTCTATTATGTCTACGTGGGCCAGATGGTCAATGTCACCCAGAGATAACTCGCCATGAGGAGGGTGTTCCATGACACATTCAACAAAAATTTCATCGACCATATTTTTATGCATCATGATATTTTAACACTACATGACCTTTTATCAATAATCTTCTATCTTCTTCACTGAGCTAGATGGGTCGATGGGTTTTATGACTCATGGATTCTCTATTCCCTTATTGGGATTTCAATCAGTAGATAATGACTCGGAAGGTATAGGAAGGCCTTGTAAATTTCTAAAAAGTTGAGTAACCCTTCCCAATGGATTGGATAGTTGTGGACTCCCCCATGGGGTATGTTCTCTTCGAGGATCTCTAGATCGTTCTCTTTCACTTACAGGTTAGCCATATTAAACACGACTCTACCAGGAGGAATTTCCTCAATATTGCAGGGAATGATGGGATGGCTCTAGATAGAAATGAAATAAGGGGACACATACTACCTCATTACATGAACCTGAACGTGGGGGGAAGCCACCATGATAATTTTGCGGAGTACATTATTGCTCTGAAAGCATAATTGCTGGAGGGTTTGATAGAGACCTACCACTCAGGGCGCTAGGCCACATGTGGAGAATCCAAGTCAACTATATGGAATTTTTGGATAATATCGTCAATGTTTACTTGAATCATTTGGTAATCCACTCACTTATAATGAAGAAATAAGTTCATTGCCCAAAGGGTTTGGTAAAAAATTGACTTCCACCTTGGTAATAAATTACTACACACTACATTTTGTTCTTGAAAATGTCCAGAACATCTCTTGGAAATGGTCTGCCGCATAGATGTCCCACATGCTCTACAGCTCAGAATGATGGTCCGAACTTTTGTTTCCCCATTCATTGATTGGGGGTGGATGGGGGACTTGTAGCGCCATGGAATAATACATATGAGATGGTAGACCGGCCGACGACGAATACAACAAGTGAGCTGACAAGTTTCCGCATCTTAGGATGTCTTGCGATGAAGCCAACAACTGAGCCACAACATACCGGTAAGACAGACTGATGACTAAAACATCCTGCACATGCACTGTAGTTACTTATGGGGGTCCATGCTATTGCTTATCCTCCATCAGTCCCAAAAATAACACATTGGGATATTTGATTTTGGTAGAAAATGATTCTTTTGACGATAGAAGGGATAGTATGACCTTTCCCTGAAAATTGGAAAAAGGTTCCTCTTTGAAGATGTATCTTCATTGGGAGGTAACAATCTGGTGGACCATGCATTCCAAATGGATGTGGAATATACACCTTGTTCCTACCCCAACCATTAACACATAAGATCAAGGTGAGTGCTTTATTAATGGTTCACACTCCACATCAGAGTCTGAAAAGCAGACAAATTTAATTGTGGTCTGAAACTTCTCAGTTTTCTTTCTTTGGTATTGGTGACCAGCCCACTTTTGCCAAAATGGTTCTTAAGGATAGGGTAGTCATTCGATATGAGGAGGGTCTTTGGCCAAACAGATTCTTGGATGGAGAGGACTTCCTCCTAGGTAATTTGGGGTGTGAGGAGCACCTGAAAAAATGTCAAAGGAAATATGGGAAGGGCCTATGAGCCCTATTGCTGGCTTATGGGGGGAATCTCTACAGGAAGTGTTTGAGCGGGTAGGACCTCCACTAGATCTAGCAGGAATATGGGTAGTACAACCATGTTTGTTTCCCCTATTTGTGATGGTATGAGGGGGGCCTTTGTAAATGTCAGATTGAATCTAGGGAGGATATCCGTGATGGACACCAATGAAGCAGTAAGACCTATACTCCTCTGATTTCCTGGAGGAGGATGACCATAATGAGTTATGGTAAAAACATGGGGAAGGCCCCTAGGCTGATGGTTGATCGAAAGAAGATGATCTTCCCATCAGTGATCAACGAATGGAGTAATGTCTCCATACCCAGCATCACAGGTTCAAAATAATTATTCATACTGGAAGTCAGTGCACTAGAGAGGGACTTCTCTTGGTCTGATGGAGGAATGGGGAGGACCTCCACACTTGTCATGGAAGTGGGGAGGACTTGCGCTCTCATTGGTGGTGGCGTGAGGAGTACCTATGTGATGAATTGCATCACTACAGGTCGGCCAGCGATGGGGGCCACATGTGATGGTGACCAAGAGATGCTTCCTAACCTGCCTGTGGGGCAGTAGGGGACTGGATCCGGCTGAGGCGTATAAGTTTCCTTATTCAGTATAAATAAGAATTGGCAGTATATATTGGTTGTGGCATGATCCAATGTAGACGTTGATGATGAAACTCCATAGCAGGCATCCTCCTAAGCTTGCGCCCGACATTGGCATGTGTTTATCTAGACTACGGCCGGAGATTCCAGTCTATAACTCACCTGACCCTTAGCCTGTGGGATCAGGTGGTTGTGCTAACATGGCCTAGTGGGATCCCTCCTTGGTGTCCCCTAAGATGGGATCACAGTTGGGCTAGCCCAAACATCCCTCACCTCATCGGCATAAGGAATGCTGTTTTCAAAGCATTCCTAAGAGATACTTTTGAAATAATGGTAGGTTGGCGTTGGTAGTAGTGGATCCCTATACTACGGTTGAGGGTAGCGGTGATAGAGAGTCGCATAAGTCCCTAGGTCATATCAGGTCATGTCCTATGATATAATAATCTCTTATTCCTTGTATTGTTGAACTCATTCATTAATCACCCTCCTTTCAACGAGTTCATATTGAAGAATGGATCATTGGAACAACATATCTATAGGTGTGGAGGTCGTTGTAGAAGAGGTGGTGTTGCGCTGGATTGCAACGTTGGTCTTTCCTAGACCCCTACATCACTGGATGGGTGGTGATCAGTTTCCTTTCATAATAGTTTGGGTCCTACAAAGCTGGGAGATTCAACCATTAGTGTTCAATGAAGGAAAGTGAATTCTAATTCCCCAACACAATTCCATCTCCAATGATTGGTAAGAAAGATCCATGTTGACAACATCGTAGGGTAGGATGTCCAACATTCATTGCCCCAATCTCTGGTGAGTTTCATGCCAAGCCCGCTATTTTCATTGTGTGACTTTGTGCTCGACAATTGAATGTGTCAACATGATTATCAATTGATGTCTCAAAATCTACTAATATTCACATTAGGGAGAAGATATTCACATCGAGGTCACAATTTTTATTTCTGAAACTTCATCCGGGGCACATGTTCGTATGTGGAAGATTCCATGATTGTGATCCTGCATTTCGCCATTCCATAGGCATGTGAAATCTATCAATTATTTATGGACGTTTTCTCCTTGATCTAAATGGGATGATGGGATGTCACTTCCTCCTTTCATGGATTCCTCCTCTGAACTTGTTTCCTTGTTCGGGTCACCCTTAAAGATTAAGACGTTGTTTATGAAAATCTTTATGCTGCATATCATCGTGGATGTTGGTTAATTACACATATTTTGTTAGGAAATATTATGGGGTGAAGTTAGGGAACATCCTTATATCCAGGAAGTATCCACGTTTGAAATATTTGGCGTTTTTGGATGCTGAAACACTAATTTGTATAGGTTTCTTACCCTTATGATAGGGATTCTCTAGGGAATGGAAGCTCGAGGAATCCCACATTGTGTGTAGGTAATTATATGACATATACATGTACCTATGGTTTTCATCATCTTTACATGTTTAACACTGGGTATGTCACGTGTTTAACATCTAACAGAGATGGATCAGACTAATTGGAACATAGATAATAGTGGATCAAATGGGAACATCCCCAAGAGGGGGAACATGAGGGTTTATTGGACGAGTGGATCAAAACATCTAATTAAAATAGATTCAAGGATTCTTGGGTCCCTATAAATTGGAACTAGTATATATCATTTGATGGTATTGAACCTCATGTGGGTTTCGTACATACCCCATCCTGATGGACAGGAATCAAATCCTTGGTAATTCAAAGGGGGAGACATAGAATCGAGGTGTGTGTGTGGATAACGACCTGAAGACGATGTTGGTGCTTATGCATCATTAGAGTCACATCGAAATAGCAACACTCTTGGGAGGATGGCCATGGATTGTGTTGGGATTATGCAGGGTTATCTACATGGGTGTCACATAGATCAACGATAGGATAAATGGCATGTGGTCATCAGGATGTGGCAGCCCAAGTAAGAATCAATATGGATGATGGATATTTGAGTGAAGTGGATGGGAGGAATGTGATGGAACCATTGTGAAGATAGTTGTGACGTGGGGATTGAATATCTAAGAGGTTGCCTACATATCCCTATTGTAAGGAATCAAGGTTCTCGTAGTTTGGTAGGGCTATGGGAAAGTTGAGGAGGTGGCCGATGAGAATTGATTCTTGGATGGGACCTCGAGGAAGTGGAACATTTAGGTTGTGAAATAACCTTCCCCAAACACAAAGGCTCAAGAGAGATGCCAGGATGGGATGTGGAACATTTTATTGAACCTCAGGGAGGATTCCTATGAATCCTCATGGAAGGAAATTAATGTCCACATAGTTCAATATGGGGGCATGGAATCTGGGTGTGCTTAGAAGACATCTATGTGACGACATAGTTAGGATTACGCGTGGTTAGCATCCTGGGTTGGTCTGATGCCTGAGGGGTAAACCAAAGACAGGGGGTTAGAACAAAGGGGACTACAACAACATACTATTTTTTGGAGTCTACCACATCATATCATTGGATGGGGAATTCAACGACTTACGATTTGATGGGGTTTGACGTCATGGAGGCATCTTACATACATTATCTAGGAGATAGGGATAAACACCCACATTGTTCACATATATACATTTTAAAGTCTTGTGAGACGATTGGGGAATACATTTTAACGTCATGTAGGATGAGGGTGAACCAGTGTTAAGTGGTCGAGACTGATGGGTGTTAGGATTGATCCTCCAGGAGTTTTCCTATATACCTTTTCTTGGAAAGTAGAATGGATCAAAGTCCACGTAGATCAGAAGAGGGATTGGTTCATGCACATTATGGTGGCCCCTGATGTATTCCATGATCGATGTTTACTCTATGATCATGTGAGTCATTCTTGGTGTGAGAAATAAAGAGGTATAAAAGACCAAATGGCCACATCGTGATAGGTTCATTTGAAAGGAATGAAATGGGGCATACATATGGTTACCGGCCTAGGGAGATAGATATTAGGACACACTCAAGGATGGAGGATCGATGGAGATAAAGCCTAAAGGGAGAGGGATTGGATATCAATGGTCTATATTCCCATCTCTCTTCTGGATTTAGATCATTGATGAATAGAGGAGTACAGATACTAACTCCCACATTAAAGGCTAGGGGATTACATTGGGATAGTTTCCCTTCCCCACGGACAGTTTTCATTCCATGCTAGTGGGATATCATTCCATGTATGGAATATCTGACTTCCGTGGAGATGAGTGGGTGTGAAAATTTTCTTGGGTGGGGTACCACATGTATATGGCACTGGGAGAGGCTATAGTTCAACATAATGTGCTGAGGACTATGGTTTTTGGAAGTTTAACAGCATACAACCCAGATGATGAGGATGTACTACTCACCCCTAGGAGATACATAACTGACACACATTAACCATTGATGAAGGTAAGACACTTGCAATGCCATGTGGATACAGGGTTGTGGAGTGATACAATGAGGGGATCACATTAGCATGGCTGTGAGAATATTAAATAGTCGTTGGCATGCCTATGTGATGAAGAATGCGGATAAGAAATGTAATGTGAAACACCTCTTAGGGGACCTTGAAATCCCTATTTACAATCCCGGAGGGTCATACGGTAGAGGGGTTAGTGAAGAAAACGGTTTCACACGAAAGGACCTTATGAAGATCCATTACCCCACAAAGTGGAAGGACTCCGTGAAGGGGTATGCTTCTAGAACTGGGGTGGTATATCCAAGGCATGAAGTATACATGCATATGAAGTGAGATTTTTGAAGTGAAAAATCTTTCGAAGGGTAGGACTTCACAGAGCATGGATTCCTTGAAAAGCATGGAAGTACGAACCAATTTACTTCATAAAGCACAGTGATCCTGCCTTAGCATGGAGTGAACATGTGAATGGAATGTACATCATAAATCATGAGTGCTTTGTGAATTCCTGACCCCCCATAGGGATCTCTTACCTTCGTGATGTCCCTTGGTCTCCGTGATGGGCATCCCTACTTGAAGAGGAGTTTTATTTAATCTATGCGAAAGGTATTTCGTAATGCTCATGTACCATAAGGAACTCATTTTTTTCAATATTTTATAGTGTAGATGGTGCTTTGTGATTTGAGATTTGAGAAAGCGGATGGTTGGGGTATATGTTTTTTCAGTTCGAGGGAAGACTAATATTTACAGGCAAGAGGCTATGTCATGCTCTGATAGGTTGTTGCGATGTCACATAGTGAATTGCGGTCTGCAGCAGATTTTTTCAATTATGTCATAAACGTGGAGTCGAATGTCATCCCCTCCTCGACGCAAAGGCCTCATTAATTCCCACTGTGTTTTTCGTGAAGTCTTCCATCATTTTCCAATGCATCATAGAGATGATCTGGTTCCATACGTGGCATGAAGATCCCCTTCTATTATGTCATAACCTCATATCTATTGGCCTCTTTTACTCTAAGGTGTTCACTTAGGGGGGCTCATCTTTGCGTTGTCCATGGTACTGAGGGGCCCCGGAATGGCTGCGATGCTAATGGGCTTTTTGAAGGATCTTCACGAAGCAGCCTATTTGGAATTTTGTTTTCTCTTTACGAATTTTTTCCTATGAACTTATTTTGGTGCCAACATATACTAATACCATCAGAGTAATAATTATGAATAATGAAATACTCAACTTGATCTCATCCAAGTTTTATAACTCATCCAATCTCGTGTGTTGGTTTCTCATGGTAGTGGTCACCTTAGTACAGTGTGATTACATCAAACTAGGCCACTAGTAAAAATTTATTTTTAATTAATTTTTTAATAAGTATTTCACGTAGATACAAAATTTGAAAATAAATAATACATAAAATGTTTTTTTTTGAAACAACAAGTTTTTAATTAACCTTTTGTTCCTTTGGTTCTAAAGTGACACCTATAACACCAAAATATACTTTTTCCAATGCATTTCATCTGGGATATAAATTATTGGGGATATATAGGTTGAGTAAAATAATAAGTATTCTACTAACATTTTAAATCTAGGTATCATGGAGCATCTTTATAATTAACCACACTATGACAAATGTTATTCATTCCTATTTCATATATCGAACACCCAACCCATGCACTAACAATTTTAGTTCCATGGTAATTATTATTGTATCCGTACTGTAGAGAACCAAAGCTTTATGTACATTGACATTACATTACTTTTTCTGAATACTTAATACATAACAAAAATAGACACCCAAGGACCGTAAAAGTTTAGTGTCTTTGGAAACTCATATCATAATATTCTAATCACGGTGAATGATTTGTAAAATCTCCCATAAAGATCTTCCCCTTTTGTTTTCATACCTAAAACCCCTATTTATATCTTGGTGAATGTAAAACATAAAAAGGTTGAGCTCAAATGATCAGTAAAGGTAATCATATATAACATAAAACAATTTATAAACATTTGAACGTAAAAGCATGAAAATAAAACATCAATATCATGAGTAAAAACATAAATCATGGCATTACATAATGCATAGATCACAAAGGAACATTAATCATGATAAAATTGCATTGGAATAAAACATGTAATTGTGCCAACAATTAATCAAATGATATGATTTCCATAGTAGCCAAGGCATTATTTTGAAGACCATCATATTGGACAAAGTCCATTACTTAACCTGGTTTACTTGTCGTTCCATCCCTATATTACTGAATCAGATTCACTTGTCATTCCATCCATGTCTATCTCATTTGATATAAATCATTACCCAATGCATTAGAGGGAGATATAGGTCCCACCCATGACATAATGAAATCACTAATTCGTGTGCCACAAAATAAACATAAATCATTTATCATAACCCAACAAATAAAATGGGTTTCATAAACATCTTCCCATAATAACATAATCTATATAGAATAAATGGATATCATTTAATCATAATAAAAATGAAACAATTTAAATAATAGAGACATTATACTTGAAACATAAACATATTAAATAATATCATCTTATATGGAAAATGGTTTTGAAAAAACATTTGAAATTATTTCTTGAGGAAAATATCATTTCTTCTTCAAAATCGATTTCCTTTCTCAAAATGCCATGAAATTTTAAAATAAAAGATTTTTTTTTGAAAATAATAATGAAATTTTGTAGATTAATATTCATGGAAATAAGGTGTTATGAAGCCGTAAAAATCTATTCATTCCGTATAAGCTAAAAAACATTCTTCACTTTCTTTTTCCAGAAAAGTCAAAAAGTACCGTGTATGGTAAATAAAAGAATGATTCCTTCCATCCCATGTTGTAAAAGTCAACAAAGGGTAAAAATGAGTTAAAAAATTCTTGTATGAATAGTAAACATTTTATGAAAACATTTTTTGAAAACATGGTCATGAATGATAAACATAACCCCAGTAAATACATTTGAACAAACAATCTCGGATAAGAACGACACTGGAATAGTTATCCCTTAACTTATGTCTAATTTATTCCTTATGTTTTAGAGACTTATGTATAATGGGTTTAAACAGATTATTATCTTTTAAATGAACAATAATAATATTTATGATATCATATATGATTCACTTATGATATTATATTACTCGTGCATTTGACAATTCCAAGTTAAATCACTGGTTTGGGTAAAATCGTATCATTTATCGTATGTGTTTGGAATTATTGTTCTTGATTTTATTATTACTTGTATCATGATATACTTAATTCCAAAATGAAAAACATTATTTATATATCATATATATTCAGGATATATATGTATATAATAGATAGATAAATGAAATGAAATACACCGTTCATGGTGATGGTTGACCGTACGTATGCATGAATGCAGTTTTCATTTCCTAATTGAATTTAATGGAAGATAGTAGATGAAATATATATATATATATAATCCAATAGCATTATTATGTCATAAATTTCATCATTATTTATTATATATATACATTGTAATCATTCTAGAATGGTTAAAATGGAGAATGATTCTCATCGCGTCGTGGAGATGGTAATCTGTACGTACGCACGGTCGACGATATCATTTCCATAATTTTTGAATGGAATTGTAGTGGATGATATAATATATAATAATCGGTATGATGTTACAATAAACATATATAGTTATTATATACGACATTATACCCATCCAAATATGGTGGTGTTGGAAAAACAGATTACACCATGGCGTGCAGATGGTATTCCGTACGTACACACGTGTGGTGTTTTTGTTTTCCGTAGGATGGATAGAAGGTAAAATGGGGTTGTTTCATATTTATAATATCATATCAGTATATTAGTGATACTGATTTTATTAATTTATAATTAAACAACTAAATAAGATGATGTTGAAGAAGAATGAAACTTGAACGAGATGGTAGAAGATATTACCTCTTCTTCGACGCACCTCCTTTAAACATCTTCTTAAGGGCCTAGATTTGGTCTTTTGAGAAGACCAGAACCACCAGAATGATACTAGGGATGTTTAGAAGAGTAATGGGCGTGGGTTGGCCGAGATTTATGGCTCAAATATATGTGAATAGGAGAAGGAGGAGGTGCTCTTTTATAAGGGAAGAGAGGGGCACCTTTGGAAACATAAAACATATTAATTTATAGTAAATTCAAACCCCACTAAAAAACCTCCAAAAATTATTCACTTCGAATATGAGATGAAATAGGGTTGTAATATATTCATAAAATTAAATTTAGACATTTTGGGAATTTATTTTAAACCATATCAACTTGATTTATACATATTTAATCTTTTTAATTTTATTTGTGGTAATAATATTCCAAATTTAAAATTTTTATTAATATTTACTTATGAGTTGTGAATTTTCCATAATTAGATACCATATTACATTGTCAACCATATTATTTTAAACCTGTAATTTTTAAATATTTTTGTGATTTTTAAACAATTTAATAATATGTTATTTTTATAAAATATAAATAGTGTAATTTGATATTTCTCTTAAAAAATATTTACTACATCATTATTGTATAATTATTAAATATACATGTTTGTTGCATAAAAATGAAAAATAAAATATTGTGATGAATATAAATATAATATCTTTCATAAGAATACTTTTATTCGAATTTATTATCTTAAAATAAAATCATTTAAATTGTTATATTTATTAATATATGAAGGTGACAACTTTGACATCATTTAAAATAAAATAATATAAGTGTCAATATTGCTTTTATAAAGATCCAAATGGTCAAAAATTAGGCCATTGGATGGTTATAGTTTAGATATATACACCCAATAAGTTTTTTTCTGATTTTTTGGTGTTTTAATGGGTATTATTATTTTAATAAAAACCATATTACTGATTTTTCAGTAAATAAATAGTTTCTGCATCATTAATGTATAATATATTATGGTAATTAAAAATCTATTAAAAATTACAAATAAATTACCAAAATAAAATAAAACATTTAATATTTCAAATGATTATTTATAATAGAATTTATATTCTATATAACCTTATATTAAAAATACTTTAATTATTAAAGTTTGAGTGAGATATATTTCACTTTCTTTAAAATAAAATAAATTATAGGTCTTAATCACATCCAAGTGCCTTCCAATTGATTCAATTTCGATCCAAATATTACTTATGACAAAATAAAATCATTCAATTATATTAAGTCAATTGTAAGGTTAGTTTTATAATATTATATTTACCCTTAATTAGCCGATTTACATTTAACTATGGTAAATAAAATTTACCATAGTTACTATTCATAGTGCCCAAAAATAAAAAGTAGTCTATTAATGTAATTTGGACCTATAGATTCCAAATATGGAATCCATTTTTCCATGTTCAAATCACAGATGTTGCAGAAATTAATTTAAAATTAATCCCGTTGTTATGAAAATGAGTTTTAAATGTTAAAACATTGCAAAAGATTGAAATGATTTTACATATGAATTCAATGTAAAATCAATGATAATGACATACTTTATATTAAATTGTAAAAATATATTATACTTATACTTTAAAACCATTCAATATTATAATTTATCCATATAAATTATTACAATGAAAAAAGTTGTTTTTACTTAAAATATAGCATGTTTTTACTATTCATTAAAATATGAAAGTTATCAGAATAATATGATAAATTTATCAAAAGTAAGTTTTCATATCCTGATTCCAGAGAATAATTTTATTTTTTTCATATTGAACTTATTAACATGTCAAAAACTAGATTAAATGTGGGTATACCATCAAAAGGCGGAAAAACTGCATTTTTTTAAAAAAAAACATAATTTACACAAAAAAATTATTTTGTTATCATACCATGTTCTACAAAATGTGAAAGATGAATTATAATGTCCTAAAATTTAAAATGTAGTCACTACTACTAATAATAGCTAGTTCATAATAACAATATATCGTTGTTTAGTGAAACTCAGTATTGCATACAAAACAAGCTATTGAGGAAGGTCGTTCGTGCGTGCAATACTAGGCACGAATAGTGTTGCTTATACTACAAGCTAAAATAGTGTTGCATATAGATCAAGCTAATATTGGTGTAGCGTAAAACACAATACATCCCTACAATTATAAATAATATTTCTCATAAAATTCTGGGGTGTTACACCTTCCTCACAAAATATAATCAATGATTTTACATTATTTTTTCAATAGATTACATGACAAATAATTATTGTCCTCATTATTTTAGTGATTCACCTAAAATATTCCATCATTTACCATTCTATAAACTATCATTTAACACCCCAAAATGTCTTGTAATATTGACCAATTTCACATAACTAATAAAAAAATAAAATCACTCTTTGAAAATAGATCAACATCATTTATTCATTTAAATTTTTTGAAATCGCCCATTAAATTTCAATCTTCCTTATTAGAATCCAAAACAACACTAAATAAATTAATATCCATCAAAATAATTAAAATATACATCAAGAATGTTTCACTTATTTTTCATTCCTACAGTCATTTCATGTACATATTTTTATTTTTTCAAATCTATTTTATGTGACATTAAAACGTTTTTTTCACTCATTGAAACCCCAAATCAGATAATCATATAACACCCAAAATTAAAACCATTTCCAAATACTCCTATATATTTCAATAAGTGGCTTGTAATAAGAAAAAATTTTATATTATTCTCATATCATGTGATAAATAATTTATTTACATGTAATACCATGTATCCATTTAACCATGAAATAAATCCAACCAATGTGCCTATCTAGGTTATGAAAAAATCCCACCTATATTAGCATTTAAATTAGTTATTTTCATTTTTAATCACATGAACTCCCACTGGGATTCTATATGATTGTTTATATAATTTTCATCTTGCTTTATGGGATACCTTAAAGTTATAGGGTTTCAATTCAGATGCAAAAAACAAATATCTTAAACCATGGAATAAAACATAATATTAAATTTTAATATTTAACAAATTATATTGACATGAATTAAAAAATAATACTTTTATAATTATCTCATCTAAAACCTACCAAGTTAACGAAAAATTCCATTTGACACATTAAGAAAAAAACCTATCACCCAAGATCACCCAAGAATAAGTTCCAAATCCTAAACATTCTGTTATACTAAATCATATCTAAATGACTATTCTTAATCTACTATATCCAATTGTTTTTAAAAATATAAAACCATAAGAAGCCAATAATGGTGAGTCAAATAATAATATATGGGCAGACTATATGTCCTTGATAGACTAAAATTATTTCGAACTGATTTCCAAAGACACGTGAAAAAAACCGGAAAAAATTTCATTCCAAATATTGAACCAACGATGGTAAGATAAAAATTATTCAATTAAAATTTAATGGAAAACGCATAAAAACTACCCCTAAAACATGCATCCAGTGAAACATGAATATATGGTGTACAAACTCCATATTAAGACTACTAAATTAATTAAGTGAAATAAGATATTAGACCATGATATTAGGGAATAAAAAATAACAAATCTATAGAACAGATTAATTAGTGAAAATGAAATTCAAGTTCAATGGAAACTATTGGGAGATAAATAAATGCAATAATCCTTGATGAAATGAGGAATAACCACATAATATTCGTGGTAGATGATGGTGTCAATGGGATGCTGTTTTTATTGGTCATACACTAAATATATAAAAATAAAATAGTTCTAGAATCATTAAAGAATACAGGGATAGTAATTATCTACCTATTGAAGGACACACAGTTTGTCCATAGGGTTTTCGAAACTAGGTTATAATCATGTGTCTTTCACATGCCATTCTTAAACCAAACAAATGGTTACAGTGGTTATCTTAATAGACAATGTCTCAATCGTGTGAAACGACTTTAGCATACTATATACACTCACATAGTCTTATGAGACATACCATACGAGTTCTCAAACCATGATTATATGCATTTTGGATCATACAGTTGTGGTACATTGTTTGAAATAACGGTGCACTGACCATTCACCCTATAATTCCCTCCCAAATCATCAAAATACATGTCATGAACCCCCAAGGATATCCCAAAAACATTCACACCCTTTAATTATCCATTTTACCTGTCTAAATATTTTCAGTGGAATCATTTCAAACCCAAAATATCTTATTTAGTCGCCTTTTTTAAAACCAACCAATCCTTAAAACAACTGATTAAAAATTTTCACAAAAATTTCATTAATATATATGGATGAGGGGATTCATAATTTCATCACTATAATATAAATAATACCATATAATTCATTATGTTCATCTACCCACACCATATAACATACATCAATTGAAAATTTTATTCAAAATGGGTTCGTTTCACATTGAACACCCAAAACACATCACGTATTCATCCTTTACCTCATGTAACTCAAATGACCAATATCTTGGTGAAAACACATTTTACAAATTGAAAAACCAATATAGGTTTTACCCGAGAAAATACATCCTAAAAAACTAATTGTTTCTGCACCATATTACCTACCCGTTCTATGGTGCACCCCAAACTAAGTTTTTGACACACTCCCACCATAAATTTTATCCATTAATTGCTTTTCCATCAGAAATATATATCAAGTCATTATCCCAAATTCCAATAATACATCGAATCATGTTTAATATTATCTAAAACAAAAAATAAATTACACTATAGGTAATACATATTCACTTGAAATTTTCTCAAAAGACTAACTAAGCATGGAAAAACAATGGTTATACATACAAAATATGGAAACATACCAAATGTTCATCCAAAATCCGGATGTGAATCAATATGGAATCATTAATTCCTATAAGAACATGAAAATTTTTGTTTATAAATAAACTCATACACATTAATAATAAAATGAATTTTGAACCATCATTAAACATTTCATTCTAAAAACTCCCAAATCTCTCTACTATTGCATCACCAACTTACCAAGGGATGATTCATTCACACCCAAATGCATCATTCAATCACAAAAAAATAACAAATGAATTAAATTCATATATTTTAGTGATAATTTATGGTAAACCACCCATAATTATATTTCTTCTATCATTTCACACTGTGAGTAAAAACACACTATCAAATAGATCGTACTCGATCCATATCAAACAATCATGGCTGAAGACCAACACTGAGACCGAACATCATACAAAAACCACAACCATACCTATATTTCACCATTGAATATTGTTTCAACAGAATCCCAATATTTAATTATAATAAAAAACTAAATATATAATTTATTTTTTGGTTAAACTAGTTAACCTTCCACCTCACATGAGGGTGGAATTACCATGATCAGCATCATACATCCCAGTATGAGGGATTCCATGTCATCATATCCCTGAACAATTCCCCTATTACCATAATAAAAAACCCATACATAAATAAGCACCTTCTTAAAATTTTCCGAGACCTATCAAACACATAAAATCACTCAAAAATGAATTTAACTCCCACTTAAGTCTCATAGGATCATCACTAAAGATACCAATCATAAAAAATTCTGGAAACATAGTTAACATTTTTAAAAACCTTTTTTTGTACTCGACACCACCCAACTCATCTTAAATATCATCATTGATTTTTAAAAATCATGTAATTACCCATATAGAATGTTCTTCCCCCCTCTTGATCTATGATTCCATATATAAAACTTCAACCTTTACACTCAACATAGATCAACCATTTATTCATTCTTGATCCATCCACATTCATGTTCCTACTCCAAGTCATCAAAATTTTTACTAAATATATTTGGTAAGACACACCCCTAATACTCTCATCACATCCATATCGGTTCTCACACTACTCATGGTTTCATATTTCATTCAAAAATCACATATATATTCTTTTTTAAGGATACACACTGATGTCAATTTCACAATTCATCACAAAACATTTAATCCACAAATATTCCACTAACACTTAACCATTACACACGCCTATATAACCAAATAAAAAAATTATTCCATATACTAACAGGTGATGTTTGATGAAAACCATTCTCAAAAGGTAATTCCTTAGGCCATACCTTTTATACGTGCCCGTATAAATCTTCATTGAGCACCCTTGGTGATTTCCAAAATATAATTAGACATTCAGATCGAATACACAATATATGATTATAGAATGATTGAGATTCATTCAAATGGTAAATTGATATTATTAACCCTCTCATCACATTATTGAGCATCTATAAAATTCAATAAAATATTTCCATCAATATAGTACAACCATTGAAAACCCACATGTTATCGAAGAAACCACACTCAAATTGATATCATCTCAAGTAAACATTATATCTATATATGACTCATAGTAATGACAATTATAAAAATATAATTTTTCTTACTCGGAACCTACTCACTCTTACATGATCAAAATGTGTCTGCATAACATGTAGGGCCTCTTCCCAATGAAACCTCAAACACTAAAAATCATATTCCCTTGACCACCTTCCATGCCCATGATCCAAATTATACTCACTAAGAGAATCCTCGCTACACTGCCATTACTTCGGATTGAAACCATGAGATGTCGGTATCATGAGACCTACCGAAATTTTTCTCAAACCATGAACTTATGAATATTGGGTCACATTATTTGGGTTCACATGTGATAGTAACAGTTTAATCTGTCCTATATCCCCAAAAAATGAAAACATGTTTCCTTAACCCCTAGGATACTCCTAAAACATAAGAATCCTCTAATGGACACCATTACATGTACAAATTGCATCATTTGAGGGGTTAAAACTCTCAGAATTCTATTATAATTACTATTTTTGAAAACATCTCTCCCACCAAATCAAATGTTTAAAATGTTATTTACAATTAGAATAATTTGTACTACTGACAGGTATTATAAGACACAAGAAACCATCAATTTTTTTACAAAGCTATGTTATGGTCACTGGAGTAGGTATATGTGAAACTGAAGACCAGCCTCAGAGTATTCCATGTTTGAAATCCCATCGTATATTATCTATTGTGGAAATTTTCATCTTTACTATTTAAATAATTAGGGGGTGGGGAACTTTTGGGGGGACTTCTACCCCTAAATGGATCCCCTTACCACCCTCTATAGTTATATTTTGTAAGAAAATTCATATAATTTTATCTCTCTGGTGTGTGATATAAATTCTCCTTTTATAGAGGAATATATATCAAATCCAATCTCAAGAGGCAATGATCAAAGATTCATGAAGATAAAATACCATTTTGATTGTCACATTAATTTTTAATCGTTGTATAATATGATGTTTATCATGGAATATTTGAGAGAACACACATTCAAATGAATTATTTTCCACCTAATTTTTATCATTTTATACTATTACATATTTTATTAATATAGTTGATTTTCATAATGGAGTATTTTTCAATTTAATAATCTCATGAATATTACTTCTACTGAGAATATATATTGGGAAAGTTTGTTGGACCATTGGTTTCATTTTATATTTTAATGAGATATTAGGTTTATAATTATTTTTATGATTATTCTATACTTGGGGAGAGTGAGGTGAATCTAATCCAATTATTGACCATTCACTGATGGAAAATGAGAGTTAATGGTAAAAATTATTTAATGGGTCAATGATAAGTAGTAAAGAGAACAACGTATCTAGAATTAGTTTTGTTATGGCTGACTTTTTTTCATTTATAATGTTTTATGTTTTTATTAATTTTTCTATTATTCGTATTCTCAGATATATTTTTTACCTCATGGTTTTATGTTTGACCTAACATCTTCAAAAATAAAATAAATAAATAAATTAGAAGATTCACTGAGATAGACACACTGAATCCATGGGTTTGTCCCATGGGATAACCACTATGCTCTATCCAAGGAAAGGGTATTTATATCATATATTCATTATACAATAGGCTCTCAATAGAGATGATTTATTACTTTTATACAAAGTATCATCAATGAATATTATGTCCTCTACCCTTATATAGGAATTAAATATTTATGGGTAGGGTTTTGATCAATTGTTAAATTAATGAATGAGTAATTTTTTTTATTACATTAATCATGGTTTCTATTTTTTAAAATTATTAATTTGATAATACTGTTTTTTCAACGACATTTTATAAATAAAAATATTTTTATATTTTTAAAATAAAATTGGCATTTTTTATTCGATGTTTATGCTTTTGTGAATTATTATCTTCCAAAAGTTATCATCCATTATTAGTGTTATTATAATTTTATCCTTAATGATTTTATAGATAAAAATTAGAAAAAAATAGATTTATAATATTTAAAATACATTATATATAGAAATCCTAGTTTGGTGTTTGTATGAAATAATGGTTAAATAAATTTATAATTTTGTTTAGGGATTTTTTATATATTTATAAACAATGTTATATAATTATGTTTATAATTTTTTGATTGAATTTATTTAAGAGGTGCATATTTAAATTTAATAAATATATATGGATTCATATAGAATGGAGAAAACCATTCCTCGAGAATTATTTTTCAATACTAATGATTTTTGAGTTTTTTTTGTTTAGTGAACCCATTATGATCATTTAGGGTCCATCATTTTTTTTAATTTTAGATGGTTGTTTAATATTGTGAATTGATTAAAAGGAATTAAATCATATAAAGTTAAATAATAATTAACATTTAGTAATAATTAATAAATACTTTGGTTATATGGACAGTAAAATCTAGTGATCAATTGTTTATTAAATCTCTGGTAATCACTAGTTGAGTTCCAGATAGGACTATATTACAAAAAAAATCACGTTTTTAAGTAATTATGAATCTGCATTATTTTTTGTTGAACATATTATTGAAATAACAGTAAATATTGTATTGATATCAAATATAGTTTTACCTTATATTTATTTTTTTGTTATATATTTTTATAGTTTTGTATTTTTATATTTGTGATCAAAGGAGGTATATGTAAATTATAAGTGGATTATTATAGAGTAATGTCATGGTCATTTTTTTATGAAAAATATTTTATGTTTTTATGAAAGTAGTTCAATATCATGTGTAATCTATTTCTAATATTTATGTTTATTTTGATATATTAGTGGACGATTTTTGTAATTCATTGGCGCCATCCATGTATTTGTTTAACATATACACAATTTAAAATATTTCAGTTAGTTACCATTGGATCAAATTTCCTTTAAATTGGATAAGAAATAGATTATCAAGATAAAATAAAATATAGAATAAATTTTATTTAGATAGAGTGATTCTATAAACTATTGAGTTTCAAATGGATAGGAATACTTGTACACCCATTCATTGATTATTAATGAAATTAGTTTCAAATAAATTTTATCGATATGGAAAAAATATAATATTAAATGTAATCTTAATGAATGATATAAAAATAAGAAATTAGGGTTCTATGTAGTTATCATAAAATTAGATAAACTCTTAAACCCATGATCCTAGTTTTAAAAATGATGATAATAAATTTTAATCCTTTCATAAAACATGGTTTTGTAAAACCATTAGTGAATAATATACATATATTATGTAATAAATATTTATTTATTTCATTGATCTAATATATTTCACAATTATTTAGTTTTCATAATTAGGAATTATATGTGTTTAGAAAAAAAACATTAGCTTCCAATTCTATATTTTTTCAATGTGTCTTCCCTAAAAAATATTCATCCGAGTAAATAAAAACACATTACGATATATTTTGAACATCTAGACTAGACATTAGTTGATTTTGTGTTATTGAACATTTTTTTATTAATTTATTTCAATAAAAAAACACATATCATAATATTCATTAAATAATTAATTAATTAAGAAAACCTATCTACCATATTAAATGAAATTGAATATTATTGTCCCCAATATGGTTTTATAGAAAATAATAGATCCTAAATGTATCCTTTTATGTTTTAATCACTTATAATTTAGGAATATAGTGTGTTCATTTATTTTTTAAAATATTAAATGTGATTACAAAAACCATTATATAAATTATTAGATTATTATGGTAACATATTATAATCATTGGATTATAAAATGAACAAATATAGAAATCCATATCAATGTATATATTCTTTATAATTGAGTTTTTACTTCTAAATCCCACAATCTATTGATTGTTTAAGGTATTAAAATGGAATGTATTGATGAGTGAGTGAACATGTAATGCACTCTCGGGGAGAATATGAATGAAAAATTATATGATAGTACTATTCAACTATTAGAATGGAGTCAATTGAAAAATTATATTGGAGACCATATCATTGTCTATTAAAATTTTTAAATATTTTCGGGTCAAAAATTATTATTCCAAATACTGTATATAGTATAATAATTAAAGTGTAGATGGTAATGTGAAACATTAGAATGGGGTCGAATTGATATAATTCTTATCCATAACGTACAAACTAAACACAACTGTTTTGTGGTTACTGGTCATTTTAATTGAGTCTCACCATGGAATGGATAGAAAAAAGTTTAGATTCATTGTATTTAATTATTTTTATTCAGTAGTTAATTTATATTATCTAGTACAATTATCTATATTGAATTTTTTTTGGGTTTATTTTACAACAAGTGAGATTAAATAATTTATTTCAAGTTTATTTTTTAGGATAGTATTTTATGGAAAAATTAACAATTGTAATATTGGATTTATAATGAGATAAAGCGTGATAAATCATTTCTGTGGTACATGGCCTTTTTTAAAGACTATATATAAATACCAATATAATAATTGTAATTTCATATTGTTTAAGGATGATAATGTCAAGATATTCTATAAGATTGAAAATGGAAGTGGTAATCGTATATAAAGTTTGAGTACACATAAATCATTTATATGAATAATTTTAAATGTTCATTTAATTAATTATTATATTGTATTAAAATATTTTTTGATGATATGGGAATAAATTATGGTTTTATCACTTTTACAATAGTTCAAATTCCATAGTTCAATATTATTTAATTGAAAATTTCAATGTAGGATCTATTGGGAAGACATGATAATCATTGTGTAAGAAGGTTCACAAGGGTGAAAATTGCGGCCAATAAAAAATGTGTTTTAGTTGAATTTTTCTTATAAGGTTGAGTTGTTACACTTTTCTAAATGAATTTAAAATAATATGTCATTTATATATATATCATCTAATAACAGAAGATAATAATGGTATGAGAACCACTATGAATATATTTCATTTCCATTTGAATAATAAAAATTATAATGGTTTTAGTGTATTATGGCAGTTTTAATAACTGATAATTACAATATATATGTAATATTTTAATATTATTATATATATATATAATATAATTCATGATATATAAAGTTATATAAGAACCATTAATTTTGAAACTGTAACTTAATGGCTTTATTAACGATTATAACCAAAAATTTAGTAAGTGAGTGTGATAAGTAAAATTATAACATGTAATCCAAGTCCTCAATCCACATATATATTCAATTATGGATTTTTTGTATATATAGTAATAATATGATATTAAATTTATTTTTTGGTTTTAATTTTATAAAATTTAATGTGAAGTTAGATGTCTTGTAAGAGTTATTTTATGTGTTCCATTTTATTTTATTTTTCTAATTTTATTCTATGTGTGTTTTCTTATACACAAGTTTGGGGAACCTAATTTTGGTGAGCGTTTTTTTCAATAATATATATAAAAGTTAACATGGTTCAGTATCTGTTTTAGTATTTTAGCTTCTAATAATTATTCTAATAGTATACAGTATTCATGTTTTCACTATTATATGGTTTTTTGTGAAAACATTTTAGCAAGTGAATATATTTACCACAACACAAGAAATATTTTTTTATAAATATTAAGGAGTGAGTTCATTAAGGTAAAATGTTGAATTATACCAAAGGGTCAATGGATATTTGATTTTAAGTGATTTTCTATATAGAAATCAGGAATATTGGACATATCATATTTAATCAATTTTGAATTGTATTTTATTGTTTTCTTTTACTAGTATTATAATATGAGTTTTTTTCATGACATATATAAACTTTACGATATAAGTTGATTAGATATTATATTTTATTATTACCCTAGTATAAAAATAATATACTATTATTTTATCCTTGTGGTAAATTAAGTAAATATTTATTTAAATATACCCTCAAATTTATTCCTAAACCCTGTACATATTAATTGTTGACATTGGGTGGCACATTCTATCAAATCACTAATCGATAGAGTTGGCTCGATGGAGGTGGGTCTTGTGATAATTGATTATATTATATAACCTTTAATGTATTATTATTAATTATATATAAAATAAAATCCTAATTAATTTTATCTCCTTATATATCCTCCATTCAATTTATATTTATACTAATATGAATGAATTTCTTATAACTAAGTAACATTTTACTATCCTGGTACTAAAATAGAAAATGATGAAAGAGTGATTTAAATTAGGTGAATCTGATGAATTATAAATAACCCAATACTTCCATTAGATCGTTACTCTATATAAAATATTTCATGACGTGTATAAGGGTTATTAATTCCTTGACTGTTTCAAAAATTCATAAATCATTGTAATGTTTTTTAATGTATGTCTTTATACACATGTAAAACCAAAAATAAATTATTAACAAATCATCATTTATTAACATGTTCTGTCGTCCCCTCAATCATCATCCCATGATGTTTCCAAAAAAATTTGATTTGAAATAGGGATAGAATGTGTCATTGGTTTGTGAGATATTGTATCAAAGGGTAATTTAGGTATATCTATCTATGTGGTATACCCATGTATTAAATATCAATCCTTGTCATATAATCATTTTTTAACCAATTATATTGTTCTTTAAAGAAAATATAACCTTGAAATTGAACAATATAATAATAATATAAATATATCATATTTTTTTAATAATATATAATCCCATTCAAGATCAAATTATTGTCACATATTTACTAAAAATTTATTTTGATATATCTTCCAAAACATTAAAATAGGAATTCCTTTATATCTTTGATATGAATTCGTCCTCGAATTGAATATGGTTTAATATTGTTTAATTATATATCAAAAAATTATTATTCATCAATATGATCTTATCATTCTGTTAAACACATGGAGAATGTGTTTGGGAATTACAATATTAAGACACCTATTCTACTTGAAAATATATTTTCTCATGGGGAATGATCTCACAGAACTACTTAAAGTGAAGAAGAGGGGTAAAAGTTATACTTTTCTATTTAGTTATCATTACTTATTTTGAGTATTTACAAAAAAAATTATTAATTCCAAAAAATATAAAAAAATTGTTAATGAGCATATAAATGATATCAATGAAACTATACCAATTTCAATAATAATATAGTTTGTAGTACTAGAGAACAAATTTATATTTTCATAGGGGTTTTAATATTTTTTGAGATATAATAAAAAATAAAAATTTATATGGATATAAAAAATTTCTTATCACTGTTTGATATTTCATTTATTCGATTTCTTCTGTTGTATATGATGGTGTGGGTTGAGTAAAAAATATAATTATAGGGTAATGATATATAGAAAATATAGGGAACTAGTGTGTGTATGTGTGACAAATATCACAAATTTATTTTTATTTATTTAATAACTACATATAGATGGAATCAAAGTTTTTTATATTTATTATCTTGTGGTAAAAAATAATTTCAGTTAAGAGAAATGGAAATATCATGCTAATAGTGTTGTTTCATTATCCTAGATAGTATGGTACTTTTAGAAGTCAAATTGAGAGGCTAGTTTAAAAAAATCATTTATATTGATATGATTATATAAAATTATTGACATAATTGTTAATTATAATTCCCTATAAGAAGACAGAAATTATTACTATAAATTGTTTAAAAAATAAAATGAATTATTTTAATATACATATCAATGGGACCAAAAAAAATGTCGACACAGGCAAGCATATATATGGGTATAAAGTACTTTCCTTAAATTCCTAAACTGTTTAACTATATAATTTTAATTTGAAACATTAAATATTAATTTTTAATATAACAAAATTCCACAAATTTTCTCATTTTAAAACATTTCAAGGGAAGTTTGATTTAAAATTGTAAAAAAAGGATATATAGAACTATTTTCAGATGTGTGTTGTAAACAATCAATGGCATTTACATTAAATATAAAAAATAACCATTTACTAATTTTATAGTTTCGATTCATATAAAAAAAATATGAAAATTGACCTTTTTATTAAAATACATAAAGTCAGCATTGAGATAATAGAATATGTGGTTATTGATTCTAAATTACAATGATTTAATCATATAATTCCACATGACCAGAATGATTTATATCAATTCTGAAATCAATTATTTCGAACAAAAATCTTATATAGAAGATTAATATAAGATGGATTATATAATTATATAATTGAAAATGATATAGTCAATAAATATAAATTATCTTTAATCTTAATTTTTTTAAATACCCCAATATTACCATAATAATAACTGACTCAGAGTTTTTGAGATTTTAAAATCTTTTATACCAAGTTTCTCTGGTTTATAATACATGTTATGTTAAATTTGATTAATATATTTTTAATTTAGAAATTCATGATATTTTTTTATGTGGAAAACATTGATGAAATAATTAAACAAGGATAGTTAGGAGACATTACATCATTATATAAATAATGTATTGTGAAAAAAGTATTCATTTTAATCCATAATATTATTCATAAAATATTTTATTTATATTAATTTTTCATAAAACTTCCAATATTAATATCATTACAAAATAAAAGTGAAAAATACATTTATAATTTATGATATGCATTTTCCATATATACATCAGAAAAAATGGTAATATTATAATTGTATAAAAAATGATTCATATATTGTTAATTAAAAAGGGTATTCCACATTATATAAAGAACTATACATGATAGGGTAATATAATTTACAGTGATAATTATAATGATTAAAAAATTAATTACATTAATTTATTTTTATTTATAAATAGAAAAATAAATTTTATTAGATGCAGATTATTATCTATCCCACAATTTTTCAACTATAAGTTGTTACATTTTGTTTGATGTTATAATAAATTACGATATATGATAAAAATTGTAATTAGTGATATAATATATGTAATTGTTTATATTTATTTTTTCCCACTATGTGGCTTATTAAATTTGTTGGAATGAATGTTTAATTTAGTATTATACTGCTACATCATCCAATATCAATTTTTTTAATATTAATATGAATGTAACATTGTTTTTATTAAATTTTTAGGTATAAAGGTATATAAAATAACATCTCACTATTAAAAAATATTATTAATATATACATATATCTATTTATTTGTTAATAATTTTATTATTAAAATTTTCATTAGTAATATAAAATACACATATTATTTGCAATATGTTATAAAATATATTGAAGATTTTTTCATAAAAAATATATCTATCTTCATCTACGAATATATATAATAAATTAATTTTTTATGAAAACTAATTTTTTATTTTTTCTATTAATTAGTGGTATAATTTAATAATTTTCATCAATTTATTAATCCCTATTGTCAAACTTTTTTAAAAAAATATATAATTTTTATTGTGGTTTATAAGTCACAATATATGGTCAAGAAATGATTAAAATAATTGATCTTTCCTGGGATTTAATGATACTTGTGTTTTTTTCAATGTTTGTTGAACATTCATTGAAAGTAATTAAGATGTTTCTGGAGTTTCTTTGATTTTTTAATGATTTTTATTAAATTTAAAAACATGTATTGATGTTATTTAATATGCATAATGCCTTCTGGGATTCTGGGTTTGATGTTATTTTTTCTAATATATTTTTCATAATATTATTTTAGTGCCATTAATGATTCATTATGTTGGATTTTATAATTCTGTGTGAGTATTGTGGCTACTAAAATGATCCATTAATAAAATATAGATAAATGATGAAAAGTGATTTAAATCTAAGTATGTCTGATTTCATTCATCATAAAATTCATTGCATATGTTTTCATGATTTCGTTTATTGTTTATATGAGTGATTTGTATAATTGTATGGGTCAGTAAAAAATTAAATTATGTCAGGATCGAATAAATTATTATTTATTAATCAATAATATGATTTTATTTAATTTTATGATCCAATGAGGAAAATTATGAGTCATGTAAGAGAAATAATAGTTTTTTGTGATTTTCCTATACATCATTCAATCATACCAAAAACTATGTATGAGTCTTATGAATCTAAATACGAGTAATCTAATGGGTTTTTTAATGTATCAAATTGAGATAAATTTGAGAATTGTTAAAATAATATAAAATATATTATATTAAATACTGTTGTGAAGATTAACTCAATTATAAGATATTTAATCCAAAATTTAATGATTAGAACATCAAAAAATTTTCTTATTACGAAATGTCCTTGAGAGAAGATTCATTAACAAGAAAGACTAGTTTTTACTCAAAATTCAATATGAAATGTTTTTTTTAAATAATATGAAATTATAATGGATTTGGTTAGGGTGGTTTTTTTATTTTCCAATATCTTAAACACTCAAAGGTTGTGTGATTCAATCATTTTATATATTATAATTTCTATAACATTAAGAAAAAAAATATTATTTTTTTATTGATAATATAGATAAAAATTTGATTATACTTTACGTATCCTATTTTTGAATAATCCCATAAAGTTTTTTATCATCCAAGACGAAATATAAAATATATAAATAATCAAAATGTACATATATTTACTATTTTTTATATTTTATAATATCTTCTATCTATATATAGGTAGAGGATCAAGATATTCCCATGTGGTTTTCTTTCAAAATAGTTATTGAATGGTATATTTCAATGATTCATTAAAGGACATAGTAGACTAACCCAAATGTAATAGTGAATGGGTACTATGAGAAAAATCATCAGATGAAAAAGTAGTTAATTTGAGACTCTGAATTTGGATGGAAACCAAATTTTCTTCAGGGTCTTCAATTTTTAGATACTTCTAATAATGTGATATATTTAATTCTTTATGACATTTGGAATTATAATTATCATGATTGAGGGTAAAATATGGTTTGAGGGAATACAATTATATTTATATATTTGAGAACCTATATGAGTAAAAAATATAATGAATAAGAATATGTATAAGGGGTTAATAATGATTTAGATTTTATTATTATTATTATTTTGAAAATATCCCTACCAAAACATTTATAGATTGTTATATGTATTGTTCATATGAGTGTAAACATGAAATGAGAAACTAAATAGTGAAATATTAAATATTTATTTCCAAGGTAATTTTATATGTCCACTATTAACTAAATGTGTTTTCTATTCTACGGATCTTCTACTATTATATTTAAGAAAAATATTTCTTATTTGTTACAAAATAATATTTTATTTTACATAATGATATATACTATGTGGTGGTTTTGTGTTTCATTGAATCCATGGTAGTTAGTATAAAATACGTCAACCGAGGGGACCTGTGGACTACAACTAAAGGGTGATACATTCCGATCCACTCTATGTTGGTGTGACATTTAGATTGTAACTTCTATATCTGAGTATTTCAATCTACTCCAGTATGTATCCAGATATCATAAATAGGTCAAAAATTTTATAATTTTTTTTACCTTGTTAAAATATTTCGTTCGATTTCACAGTCCTGTTCAAGTGTAAGTTTAATTATAGATTCATAGATATTAACCACTAATAGGAGATACTATTAAAAGAATAATATATAAAAGTATTGCCATTGTTATTCACCAACTATCCTTATTTATTTTATATCCAATAACACAAACAATTTGGATATGAATGTTATTTCGGTAACTTATTAGATAAATTTTTATTTAAATTGTATAATTAGATTAATTTTTATTTGTATTATATCATAATTAGTTTTAAAAGACTTATTTTTTATCAATATTGAAAATGTGAGTTTATATGAAATTAATTTTTTTTCTTATTAACAATATAATTATTTTAATATAGTTTTTTTCGAATCAAACCATGTGATGTAAGAAAGATGTTTATAAATTCTGTAGGCCTTCAAATAGTATGTTATTTTATTTATATTTTAGTTTTTTTATGATGGTCTGAAAATATATATTAAATATTTTGGGGTTATTTACATATACATATGTATATTCTAATATTTCATGATCAAATTTGAAACCCTTAACAAAGTATTCAAAGATATATATTAAAAATTATATAAAAAATTATCAAACTAATTGGATATTATATATATATGTATTTAAAAAATATATACTTGTATATAAAATATTTTTTCACACACAGACACACACACACACACACAGATATATATATATATATATATATATATATATTATTTAACTACCACTATTTTTTATTTGTGGTCGATTTTTTTTCAACTACTGGTAAATTATATATTTTGATGTTATTACTAATTTATATATTTAATTACATATATTTTAAATATTTTTTATGTACTATATATAAATATTATGAAGGAACTAGATATAGTGCTTCAATAGTGTGATAGTATTATATGCATTAATAACTATTATTGCAAGAATTTGTATTTTAATATCATTGAATAATATGGGATTGAATGGAATCATGTTAATAGATATGATTAATGTTACGAAATGTTTTTTAAGGAATTATTTATTGATGATAAATTTGATTCGATATATGAAATGAATGTATAAATTTTTTTATTCATTATAATGTCAATAATGTAGTCATAATGAAACCACCATCTTTTATATGTTCAGATATTTCAAAAACCTATAAAAATGTGTTACCTAATTAATGGAATTTTTTTATATGCTTTTCAAATAATAAATATTAAAAAATATATTTTTTCTATAATGAAATCATGATATCCATTATATTTTATTCATTGTGAATTAGTGAACTATGGATTTGTGTTTGAAATGTAGTTAAACTATTCGTTGATATATTTTTCCAGGAGGATTACTTAGATACATTGTTTATTGAGTGTGAATAGAATTCTAAATATATAGGTGTAATAAATAAAATTTACTGTTATGTTGAATTATTAATTATGGGGATACAATCAATATTGTTTTATTATAGGGGAGTCACACTACATGGTCTGAGATAAAGGAATATCCATTTGTAATTTAAGAGAATCCTCTATGATATAAAATATGATAACTCTAGTGAAGGTGGTTGTAGTCATGCTTACAAAATAACTTGTTCTTCGATACCGTTATTATTGAACAATAATTTTCAACAATTTTTTATGAATTTTAAAACTGGAATTTAGTAAAATCATCATATATCCTAATGTGTATGGAGAATCCATCCATTTTTCATTAAGGAATTTCAATAAGAAATAATATTCATGAACCATGTTAGGCTTCCATCTGAACCACTACCTGAACAATCCCATTGTTTGGCCTGATAGGGATTAATGATTCTCTAGGGCTGGTGACTAGCATCGAGCACAAAATATGTCAAATATGAATGATTTATCTTAATAGAAAACAATATTAAATAACCAGAACATAACATGTAGTAAACTAATTAAACTAAAAATAAATAAATAAATTCAAAGGCCAATTAACATACAATGTCATCTGAACAATGATGGAAATATAAAACTGAAGTAAGTCCAAACCAGAACCCAACATGATCACCTGGTTAACTCTGGGTCCCCACCAACCATAAGACTCACCTAATCTAGAGTCTAACACATGAACCTGAAATCTGAACCTTCAAAATGATTAGGGTCTACCAATGTCGAGATGGAAAAGTAGGTTGTGAGTACAAATTGTCTAACTTATTATCACATTTGAGTGTATACATTTATAATCCAAAAATACTCCATAAATCTAGTTTTAAATACATTTATAAAATATTTTTTATCTTTTTAATGGACCAAAATACGCATTCCTAGAAAACCCAATATAGAAAAAAACTCAGTATTTTTTTATAGAAATATCTTTTCATTAAAATCCCTTTTTATTATCCCAATATCAAAATAGGAAAGCAAACAACTTGATAAAAATTCCATGTTGAAAATAATGGAAAAAATAAAAGTTATGAAATTTAAAAATAGCAGGAAAGGAACCAAAAACTACTTAAATAACATGAAAAAACATATAGTATACATGGTCATTTTCTAAAAATATCTGGATGAAATCCCTAAACATACTCAGTTAAGACACACCTATTGAAATTTGGTCTTCTCTATAGTCAACAATCAACATGACACTCTAATCTAGCCAATCCATTAGCACATCCCATATGGACTAATATAAAATCTTGGGAGTAAAAACCTATTTAATTGGGGAGGATAAGAAACAATCACTCAACCCTCTAGATGACTCCAATGAATCCTTTGATAACAGTACATAGTGAATGGGGGTGGTCCTCACACGCATGATCTGAACCAATAACACACAACTATCATTTTCTCTATCCCAAACTCTGTCATCACTTATGAGATGACCCTCTCCCCATAGAATCCATTATATAGCTACCAATCAAATATCATGAAATAAAAAGTGTCAATTGGGCCTTAAATTCACAAAATATTTCAGACCATATTCCAAAACACTATAAGATAACAATTGGGCCTTCAAAATTGAAAATCCAAATTTCCTTCTATAATGATGTCCAAAACAATGTTAAAAATAGGAAACATACATGAAAGGTTCCAAGAGGGATTTTATGATATTTAGATACCAACCACGCCAAAAAATTCCAAGAAGGCCTAATGTTTGGAAAAATATTCGGACACCACATATTAAACATTTTAAATAATGGAACCAATTTCAGTGAATTTAAGAATCATTGAGGTTTTAGGAGAACCATTTATAAATAGAGGGGGGAAAGAATTAGAATATAGTACAAGCATAGTATCCGAAAATTATGGGCTTAAGTTGAATATCACGTTAAGAGGAAATTATAATTTGTGTTCTAATCTAATGGTGCACCGTATACACCTATCGACATGCCCACATCCAATGCACTATCCATCATAAACCATCCGACAGTCTTGAGTTCTAATGGATAAAACTCTAGGAGCATCAAAAATAATTTTCAAGGGTCAAAAAAACCTTCAAACCATAAAAATGAACCCCTATCACAAACCAACCTTAATTAATAATGAAAAACAAATTACCAAGACCCAACCATATCCAAACCCTAACAAATCAATCCTATATTATTTCTAAAATGGAAAATTTTGTTTAATAAAACACTTTACCACCATCAATAAAGAAGAAAATCTATATATATAACTATGGAAACCATTCCATCCAAATATAAAAAATGGAAATACCAATAAAATTTATACACACAAATGAAAAGAAATGGAATAAAATTTATAAATCATTTATTAGATCTTATGTATCAAATAGAATTCCTCAGAAATGAAATGGATGAAAACACATACCTCAATAGTGAGAGAACAGAATAAGACCATCATAAAAGAAAAAACACGCCTCAAAAGAAAACATTCACATCTAAACATCAGGGACAAAATATCAACACATCAACCCTAGCATATATGGTTTTTCCAAGTGGAGAAAAAACCATAAAAACAAGAGGAACAATAGTAGAAGAGAATATGCAGAGAAATGTTTGAAAAAATCGAAGAACTCACATTAGCCTCCTTGGGAGACATCCAGAGATGGAGAATGACCAATTTAGAGGATCTAGGGAGGACCTACCATGCGTCTTGGTAAATCAAAGGTGGAAATAACAAATATGGGATTAAAACATAAGAGGGTAAAGATTATAATTCCATGTTTTTGATGACATGGGAATGTCACATTGTTTGGACACACATTTTTATAAACTATGTTCCAAACATGGGACCCATAATTATAAGAGGAGGAAACAAACCTGGTTTCGAAACATCAATAGGGAAACCAAGCACTAAATATGGTGATCAGCTCTATCAAAAATTACAGAGGCCCCTACACACTATCAACATGGTTTATTCTAACTATACGATAGTCTAGTGCTGTGTCCATGAAATAGAAAATGAAGCCTCATGGTTACTCATAGGAATCTCATGATTTGGACCAAAACATTGTAAAACCATGAATGTAAATAAATTAATGAAAAAAATAATTTTAAATTTCCCACAGCATTAAACCAGTAAGATAGTTTTACCTCAATCCATGAACACACACTATGTATAAGGTCAAAACCCTTAAGGAATCTCTACAAATAAAAACATTAAAAATAGAAAATCAACCCAGAACAAAAAAAATAAATAATTCAAATATAATAATAAAATAAAATATAAACCATGGTCAGGGTGTGACAATTATCCCTATCAATAACTCTATATTTGACCAAATGTTCTCCCATCCAACCAGCGACTAATTATCAAACTCAGAATTGAATAAATCCAAAGAAATAGAAAAACTAAAACTCTAATGGGATAAAACATATATAGTTCCATGAGCAATAGTGTGAAAATTTACCCCATAATCCTCACTCCACCAGAACTAAGAGAACCATCATCGAGAAGTAATACATGGAACATAGTAGTGTTCTACCCACCACAATAACTCGACTAACACCATGAAAAAACTACAGACCTTACCAACATAAGAACTCCAAACATGAACCAAGAACCCCGAACAAAAGAAGAAACTCATGAATTTAACGCAAACCAAACAGCAAGGTATAACTTAATTCATCATTCCCTCAAGATATGAATGTCTCCAAACCAAGCACAATCATAACAAAAAAAGTCCACTAAAAGGATAAACATGCATAGGGAAGAGAAAATAATTAAAGGTGTGTATTCATAAGAGCATATGAACTACAATTACAATGAAAAATAACACCATTATCTTTAAATAAAATAAAAAAACCAAAAAATAATTTGATCTTATACTGACTCCACTCTGATGGTAGAGACTGACGACTGATCATGTTTTATGATATTGTGAAAAATTTGGACTACATGAAGTGCATCACTCTAAAGCTTATTGTTAGATCCCTGATGCAATGAATTATTTAATTCACCATTATTTTTATGTCTAAATTCCCCAAAAAATAACACATTTTATAGAATCATCACTTCTAGAAAATCCATATATGACCTAGGAATCCACATTGATGATGAGTCTTTAGATGATTACGATAAGATGACTTAATATTCCCAAACCTACCACACTAGAAGGACATGAATAACTCATTCAGTGAGAAAGAATTCAGTACCGATGAAGCATAATATATAGGAATATATTCATTTTGTAACTATATATGACCATATTTGTAACCATAATGGGTGCAAAGGAACTGGACTTCCAACTACTGGCGATTTCACCCTGAGGCCCAAATAATTTAGGAACACCGCATCCACTAACCACATGAGACTCAACTTCACCAGATTAGAGTTATATCTCATTGATATCTATATTAATACCCAATATGAAAGGAAGAGATTTTATTTGATCCTTATATGATTTCATTAGAGAAAAAGATATGAATTCCATGATGTATTCTATATAAGCATTTTTTGTCTCCAACCATTGATGAACAGTGATGAGATATTCCATATTACATGTCTCCACCAACTTATGTATGAACCATTGGATATAGGTATTCTTAAAAGCATTCCAATAAATCCAAACTTGAAACGATTCTACTAAAATAACCATCCACTGATCCACACATAGACCATCGAACAAACCCAAACAACATGCACCCTCTTTAATATGAGAGTTCCAATCGACTAAAAAACACTCTGAAATCCACATAAACTCCACATTATATAAGTTACATTCATCAACATGTAATACAAGATAAATCCAGGTATAACAAGATCCCACTACCCCACTGGGAGTTTGGGAAGAGCCAACCCCGGAACATAACTCACTAGAATCCTTTGGGATTGTTCTAGGTGGAAAACATTGAACAAAAAATGAAAAAGTACCCAAAATGAACATTAAATAAAACCTCAAACAAGAATAAAACCATATTATAAAATAATAATCTAATAATCCAAACATCGCAAACATAATAAAATTACACTTTTCAAACCCCACTTTTTTCATTCCTCTTTCAAAACCACTTATCCTAGACGCACTCGGTTTGAACTCACATATCATTGTTTACTGAATTTCCATTGTCAATAACCTACTATCTTATACTTTTGTAGACAATATAATGTGACACACCACCTCTCCTCTCATAAAATTCAGGGGTAGAATAATCTATAACTTGGGTCAATAAGAAACTATCACTCGACCCTCTGTTAGAAATCCATGATTACCATAAAACAATACACGTGAATGGAGAGGTCCTCACAGGTGTAGATACAATAAATAATACACATCCAATATTATTTCCTATCCCAAACACTGACACCACCAATGTTATAACCCTATCCCAGATGTTCCACCATAGAGGTGTTGATCAAACTTCATTCCATGAAAATGTTCTATCTTAGAATTAATAATGAAAAAATAATTCAAACTAATTTCCAACACATTATAAATTACCAAAAAAGACATTAAATTTTAAAATCCAAATTCTACTCTAATATAATTTTCAAAACCAATGTATAATCATAGATCATACATGGAAGGTGTAATGATGGCCATTATGTTATTAAGAAACCAAGCCGCAATTCAAAATTTCGAACTGTTCTTGCATTAGGAAACATATCTGGAGACCACACATGAATCATTTTAAAACAAATGATCCAATGTAAATACATTTCTGATACATTGGGGTTTTATATGTAGCATTTAAAATTGCAAGGAGGAGGAGAAAAATTAGTTATATCGAATGTGTTTCGAAATCATGGGTTTAAGGTGAACATCATATTAAAAAGACATTATTATTTCTACACTTATCAATAGATGCACACAGTGGTCCTAGAGATATTCCAAAATCCAACGGATTATCCATCATAACCAATAAAATATTCATTATTTATAATGGATGAATCATAAGGAGTATAAAAAATCATTTACAAGGGTTTATAAAAAAACATCAATCTAGAAAAAGTCACCCAAGTCACACACCAAACACAATTCATAATGACAAAAATTACAATGACCCAACTAGAAAAACACAAAAACAAAACACACACAATTTAACTCTAATAGGTGTGCTGAAATATTTTAAAAAAAATTACCATAACTAATATATAATTAAACAAAATAAATCCTTTTGAAATACATTTCCAGAAAACATCCACCAAATCAATTCCAAAACCATTTATTCTAATGCATCACCATATCAAATGAGAATTTAGAAATACTTTATCATTTCACAAGTATAAAATGTAATTTTTTAAAATGGTAATGGTATGAAAAACCTACCAAAATGGTCTTAGATTCCATGTGACTCTCATATAAGGAATGTATTTCCTTAAAAGATAATCTGCACACCGAAATATAAATGAATTAGAAGATACAAATAATCCCTATATTCTAGGGTTTTTCTATCACAAGAAATTGCAATAAAAAAACATAACAAGGGATGAAGAGAATAACATGATAAAATAGCCAAACCCAAAATAAATCACCTTAGAAGAATTTGGAGACATCCATGTAGGTTTGATAACAAAAGGTGAGGAACTTGGTAGGCCCTCCCTTGTCCCTATGTCGATCCAATGAGGAGAAACTCGAATGGGGTTTGAAATATTAGTAGGGAAGAATGGAAATTTCATTTTTTTAGTGACATGGAAAAGTCACATAGTTTGGCTGTACGACTTTCCTATTTTTTCTCCAACTATACACAACCTCACAAAAAAATGATGATATATGTATGATATGGATACAAGGTTTGTGATATCATTCTCTAACCCTTCAGATCACCTCATTTATTAATTGATGATTCTTCTGTATTCATACAACATATTATATCCTAACCATTATCAAGCCATGAACCTAGTACCAAATATAAAATAGAATCCACATAGTTACTCGTAATCTTTTCACAAATTGATAAAATCCATTTTCAATCCATACAAATAAAACTGAGCGGGATGAAACCTAGGTGGAAATTCCCCCAGCCATAACCAACCACACATGTTTCACTCAAACTGTCCACACAAACTATATGAAATTTCCAAACACACCTCAATAAATTACAACAAGGAACTTGACCCAAACTACAACCAAAAGAAACAAATCAAAGAAAATAATATAACAAAATTTAAATTGTGGTTGTGTTGTGACAAAGTATGTGTCAGTAATTTTAGTAGGTGCTGTTAAGAAGAATAATATATAAAATAATAACCAATAACACCATGATGTAGTTAATATAATATTAATATGAAAAGTATATCTTTATTACTTTGAAATTAAAGAAATGTTAAAAAATATAAGATAATAATTTGATCACGGTCATGAATTTTAATATATGTTTTTATCATAAATAATTCAATGTGAAAACTGAAATTTTATTATTTTTTATTAAATTATTGTAAATAATATATTTTTACAATATAGGAAATATTATATTTTTGGTCTCAATATATAAATTTGAATTCCAAAAAACATATATAGTATTTACTTTATAATAAATAACATTACACATGGAAACTATGTAAGTTTTATTACTATATGATCCCATGTTAACAGATAATTTGGGGTCCATATGAAAAAATAAAAGACGTTATTATGAAAATATAAAATTGATAATTGCATTGTACTAATTATTATAGAATGAAATTAGAATCCACATTAATAAAATTTTAATGCATGTAAAATGTCTAATTTAATGGAAGGGAAATAATCATTTCCTGGAACAATATTTATATATCTTTTATAATATGAATAAAAAATAAATATAATTTGAAATATTTTCAAAAATACTTATGTTGATATGGAATTTATTTTTTATAACTTTTTTTAAAAAAATATTGATTCTTCTATGAATATATGTTAACATACATGAACAATCCTTTAATAGTATCCTATTGTAATGTTTACAGATTTATTAGTGGTGAGTTGGATTTTTTCCTCACTTATCCATGTATATTAATTCTTATAATTTCCATTTATATGGTTTTTGGAAATATGGGTAAGGAAGATATGTAACTATATTCTGAGTGTATGGTCTCAACCTTGGTCCCACATGTCGGTGCCTGAGCTGGTTGGTCACATGACATCAGGCACACCTCTTCATATGCCATATACTACAGACAAGTAGTCAGGGTCTAATATTTATCATGAGGATAATATAACCACTTAATCAAAGTGGAACAAAAAACAGAAATAAATAACTGATAGCCAAATTATAGTAAGAAAATACCAAACTAATACAATAAGAAATGCATACCATAATCACATGATAATCCAAAATGGGACAATTACATCCATGAAAAACTATTATATTAATCAAGACAAATATGTTTCATGTTTCAAATAAAAATAAAAAATAATTACACACTAAAAAAATCCAATTTATTCCATGACATCATGTATAGTTCCTTCATCCATGATCCAACCTGACTCAAACATCTAACATATGGATAATTCCTAAATCCTTTCTTGAAAACATGATGCAAATTTGGATACTGATCAAGCACCCCGTGAAGGGTGTGAGTAAAACTTAGTATGTCACAACCCAGTGTACAAAAATATACAGTCTATAATAAAATTTGTATTTTTATAAATATTAATGTGGTATAGGTAAGGTAATGATATTTAAAAACATTATTCTTTAATTAACCATATAAATTACAAAGTTCATGATGATTCCCATATGATCAATAACTGCCTTAACCCATGCACGAATCTGAATCGTCCCTAATGAGATATCACATGTCATTCCTTAATGAGTTTCCATTTATCAAACCATTACAATGTAACATTCAATAAATGGTGGCCTAGAGAAAATTTATGAAACCCAATGATTTTTTGAGTAGCTTTATATATCACACAACTCAGAGATAACATGTTTTACATAAATATAATGGGCGATAAGAGTGGTAGTTTTGAACCCCATGGGAATATGGAAGAGTAGTCCCAATCCCAAAACATGGTCAAAGTTATCTCATCACATGGTTCCATATTTCCATACATTTATAATCTATTAAAAAAATTATTATACAATCCATCTTATAATTTCATTTATCATGACTGAATGAATTATGAAACATTAATCTCATCTTATCAGCACACCCCAAGGTTGGAAACCCATTTCACAATTCCATTAATTATCCATTTTATTTAAACCATTACTCATCAATTTCATGATCACAATATACACTATATACATAATCACATCATTCTCCAACATCATAGTCACATTATAAATCAATTTAATAATACGATTTATGATTCAACTTCCAAATGTGGAAATTACAATTTCATACTTACATGTATGAAATTAGAATTATGACAATGGGATTTGACAATTAGGCTAGAAAACCAAATATCTTTGATGGATCCTCATCCTACCAAAGCAATAAATTTATGTCAAATAGTCGAAATAATAATGGAAGATGAAATATTTGATAGAAACCTAGGATCATGGTATACCTAAAAACCCAATAATGGTCAAAAGGATTCCCACCATTATTAGAATAATGTGTAATAAATGTAAACCAATGAAAAATTATTACCATATATCAAAAACCAATCCAAAAAAATTGTGGGGATGAAATCTATCCAAACCCATTGATAGTAGTCCAATAGTCAAGATGAGGAGGGATGTACAATGGATTGAACAAAAAAAGAATGGTACAATATCATTAAAAAGCACCCGTCGAGAAAATTACATTATGGGAAATTCATTTACATGTTGAGTAATTATTTGAATATGGTTACAGCTAAAAACCCAACGTCTCATGAAATTTTATTTTCCATCAATTATTACAGATCATGTAGTAATATTTCACAATATTAATTCCTTTCTGGTCACAAATATGTTCATGGTTTGTGATCATTCATGACATGTTTCTCGTGATAATTAAATGTAATTTGACCCTATTGCATGGCATGAAAATTTCATAAAGGTTATTTTTTATCCAATATTATACTTGAACAAACATTACACATCCAAATGATTCCAAACCATGTAAACTCCCATTAACCCTTTAACAAAGAAGAAAACTCAAAAGGGAACAAAAATATAAAATAAATGAGATCATAAAATAAACCCTACTTATAACATGTTTTCCTTACGATATATTCAAAAGAATAAAAATGATTTTAGAGAATAATTACCATTACCCTATTCCCAAAAATCTAATTCCATCTCTAATGCTCCCTCCTTCACATGTCCATGTTATCCTAAATACTCACACCATTAGCAAAATCTTTTCCTGTAGCACATTCTCAATATGATCCATAACTTGAATCAGATGATCTTCAATGGATATATCATTCACAGGATTGAAATATTCTATATTGGCCATATTGAAAGGGTTTGAGTGACACCTATGGTGATACGTCACATGAAAAATAATCATGAAGTTTTCTATTCCTATTTTGAAGAGATAGTTATATTAAACCATTCCAATCTACTACATGATCTAAAAATGGCCAAAAAACCTGGGTTCCAACCTGGCCTCCCTCTGAGAACTATGTTGACACAATCTAGGAGACCCCTGCTCTAAGAGTATCAGGACTGGTGCTGATGTCAACCTTCCCTTCAGGTCCTGAAAGGCTGTCTCGCAAGCTTATGACCAAACGAACTTCATACCCTTCTTAGTCAGACCCATCAACAGTGCTGCTAAGTGGGAGAAGTCTTGTATAAAGAGTCTGTAGTAACCAGACAGCCCTAAGAAACTTCGTATCTCAAACACGTTCTTAGTTTTCTCCCAGGAAACTAATTCTCTCATCTTCTCTGGGTCTACTGAAACACCTGCCTCAGAGATGATATTACATAGGTAGTGAATCTAGTCCATCCAAAAGTGGAACTTTGTGAGCTTAGCATATAGTCGATGCTCTCTCAGTGTATTCAATATGATCTCAAGATGGGTGGCATGGTCGTGTCGAGTGTGAGTGTACACCAAGATGTCATCCATGAATACTACAATAAAAGAGTCCAGATAATGATGGAACAAACGATTCATCAGAGCCACGAAAATTGATGGCGCATTCATGAGTCCGAACGGCATAAAAAAGTACTCGTACAAACCATATCTGCTCAGAAATGTTGTAAGCGGTATATCCGATGGTCTCATGCGCAGCTGATGATATCCTGATCCCAGTTCAATCTTCGAGAACACTCGTGCTCCACGAAGATGATCAAAAATATCATCAATCCTCAGCAAGGGATATCGTTTCTTAACTGTCAACATGTTCAGCTTCCGATAATTCACGCAATGTCTGAGGGTACCATCCGCCTTCTTCGCAAAAAGGACAGAAGAACCCCACAGAGATGTACTATGTCGGATAAAACCCTTTTCATGTAACTCCTCTAACTGCCTCTTGAGCTCCTACAACTCTAGTGTTGCCATCCTATAAGGAGGAATAGACACCGGTGATTCTCCTACTACAAGATCAATAGAGAAATCCACCTCACTCTCCAGAGGTAGACCTAAAAAGTCATCCAATGAAGACATCACTGAAATGATCAACCACTGGAGGGAAATCCTTCTGACAAGTCCTCTGATCATCCAGATATAAGCTAGTAATCTCGGCTGTGACTCCACCACACCCACGATTCTCTGGTCTAGCTCGACTCGCCTGACCATCCCATTCACATTTGAATAGAAACTCTTCACCCTCTAGTGACGTGAAACTCACCCTGTGATGATATAATTCTACAAAGGCTCGAAAGAGAACCAACCATTCCATCCCGAGAATGATGTCATAAGTTGTCATCTCTAAGACATAGAGGTCCCAAAGAAAGTGACACCCACCAAACTCAAGGGGGAACTCCTTGCACTGATTCACACCAGCCGTTATAGTCCCCAAAGGAGTTTCTATCGTCATGACAATAGATGAAGAAGAAACACAGAGCCCAATAATCTCCACTACGGGTTCAAATATTAAACTATGTGTAGCACCCATATCAAAAAGTACCGAAGATAAGACATAGGCTACTAGAATAGTACCTCTGACTGTAGAAGGTTCGGGATCCTACTCCTACTGGGTCTGCTGCACTGCATATGCCTTCCTAGTGCCGCGACCCTACAACATAGCCTGGCTACCCTGAGCTGTCCCGCCCCGCTGCCTCTGAGATCCTGGTGTCTGGCTACCACGACCATGACCACCATCTCTGCATGCACGCCCAGACGTATTCCAGTTCCCCGACTGGTAAGAAGCCATTGGTCGTGCTCCCTCACGTGAAGTCTGCACAGAACCCCTCTCACTAGCCACTAGTGAAAATTCCATGAAAAAGCGCTGCAGATGACCCATCTTGCCGCACGCTCGTCACTCCACTGGGTCTCGTGGACACTGTGGCCTCTTCTACCCCTCTCTACAACACCGGTAGCACATGACTTGGCCACCTGAAGCATTCTTCTGGATGGTACTGCCACCCTAAGGGAAGTCAATCTGTCTCTTCCTCTTTCCAGTAGAAATAGTACTAGTAACTAGTGTTGAACCGCCATGGACCACACCACTAAATTCCCGTAGGTTCCTCTCTGTAATCAGTGTCTGGTTCACAATAGCGTGTACTGAAGGCAACCTGAAAAAATTCACCAGCACTCAGATTTCATAACGGAGACCATCCTCAAATTGACTGGCTCTCAACATCTCATCACCCACCAGAACAGGTGCAAAACGCTGATGCTCAGTGACATGAGCAGAATAGTCCATCGACGACATAGCGCCCTGTGGCAGATTCATTAACTCTCGAGCTCTATCTTCCCTCAGCGTCTCCGTGAAAAAGATGTCATAAGAGACTGTATGAAAATATTCCCACGCCATGTCCCTGTGATGATCTGTTTGGGTGGTAACATCCCACCACCTCTTGGTGGAATCACAGAGAATATACGCTGTGAGCTTGACCCTCCACCCTGGAGGCATCCCAAGATGCTCAAAAATAGTCTATATCGACCCCATCCAAGAATCCGCAGCCTGTGGTCTGCGAACCCCTGAAAACGTAGGTGGATGTTGCTGTTGAAATATACATGTCTGCTCGTCCATAGATGTAGCAGTCTGTGGTTCTCCCTGAAAGGTCTGCATGAACGACATAAAGCCTTCACGGAACTGCGCCTCCATGCCTGTGTCTGGTATAACAGATGGCACCGCATCTGGCTCTGATGGTGGATCAAATAGTATCCCATGGCCCACCATCTCTAGTGTATAATCGTTTCCTCTCTCTTGGCGAACAATGCATGGTCCTCTAGGCGGCATGACACTACAAGGTCAAAAACACACCTTATATTCAATATTAACAAGACTGAAAATGAAGGGACCACAAAAGGAACAAGAGAGAGAAGGCATTTCAATATTTGAAAAACAAGACTACACGGCGTGTACAATGACTACACGGCCTGTACTTGACTTCCCATCCCCTTCCAAGGTCCTTCGATATGTCTAATCCACATGGATCTGTTTAACTAATACTACATGGTGTGTATAATATCTACACGGTGTGTATGGTGTTATTTTCCAACTACCCATGTCGTTTGTGACACGGTCGACTACTCGTCTTGAAACTACACAGCGTTTTACACCTGCACACGGCGTGTACATTACTCAGTTTCCCAGCCACACGGCTAAGTCCACATGGTCTGTCCTTGGAAGAGACTACAGGGGGTGTCCCACAGGTACACGACGTGTACTAGATGGGATTCACCAACCCGTGTTGTTAGTTACACGGCCAGATCCCCAGGTCACACTTCACGGCGTGTCCATCATTGACATGGTATGGTCAAGAAAGGATTTCATTGACACGTGTAGTTTGTTACACGACCGGAATCCAGGTCAACCCTACACGACATGTACATCGGGTACATGGTGTTTTCCCCCAAATCATTTCCCTTCCCTGTGTCGCCGCCCACATGGTTTGTGGCACAGGAAGCGACTACACGGTGTGTACAAAATCTACACAGCGTGTTCGCCCAAAGCTCTTCCCTTCCCCGTGTCACCACCAACATGGTTTCTGGCATGGGAAGAGACTACACTACGTTTACTATGGGTACATGTCATGTACTTAAAAAGATTATTTTTCTTCCCATACAGAAGAACATACACGGCATGTCTAAGGTACTACATGGCGTGTATATTGGGAAATCCAGACAGTATGCCTCAGAAACATCCCCAGAACCCAGAAAACACTTGAAAACAACACCTAAGTGTCAAATTCCGGTCCGTGAGGGCTTATACTCGCCACGAATCCATGTTTGACATCTTATCTGTGTTATAACAAAATAAACAGTCAATGATCCAACAAATTCCGGAAAATGGGGGCCCATACTCCCCAAAAACCAAAGTTTGGTGTCCATTCTATCAACAAGCTTATACAACAATACCTTATCACATTGAAGGTATTTATCAAGCAGTCATCACAACAACATGCTTTTCTAGCACAACAACTATCACAACAACATGCAAATTCTAATTCACCTACATGGCAAGGAACTATGCCTGGCATTTGATTTCTACCATGCGCCTATATGATACATGAGATGTCATACCCTCATCTCATTGGGTTTCACCTTAATAGAACACAGTAATAAAATATAATAGCACAATACAAGTGTGTCACCCAATGGTGAAATCAAATCAACTGTAAATTGCAAAATCAGTAATATTACAACAAGATGTAAATTGGATTTTCCCTATAAGCAGGTTATCTATGCCTGGGCACATCTTATTACCAACCACTGTTCTGTCCTATCCCTGACTAACACACTAAATAGTAAGTCAAAAAAAAGAACTCCTCTGATAACACTTTGTAACGTCCCAGGCCCAGGTGCCACTCAACGGGTGCCTGAACCCGATTTGCCACGTGACCTAAAGCACATTTCCCCAAATGCCAGAGGCTGCCGACTAGCAGCGAGGGCCTAAGTTGGTAGTGGGGAAACTATGACCTCATTTGTCAAAGTGTAGCGCAGCGGAATGAAATAAAACATGCAGTAACAACGGACGTATTAAACCATACACAACTGAAATAAACAACTGTAGTAGATATAACAAACCAGATATATAAATATGATGTAACATGTCTCAAGTTTTATAAAAACATCGAGAACATGTTACATAGCAGTACAATATAATACAACTGAAATACAGGTATAGAAAGCAGAACAGAACAGCCTGCAGCATCACGAGCTAATGCTCGGTCCCATGCTCTCCTACACCAAGCAGCAATCAAGTACCTGTATAAGGGCCCTTTCCCTTATCTACACCTTGCAAAACTTAATCTGTTTGGGCTGAAAAGCATGACCCAAACAGGGTGTGATAAATAATTCTCATTAGGCACCCACCAAAGGCTTGTGCTCAACTGTGTGTAAACATGCAACAACAGTGTGAAAAAGTAAATGAAATAAACTAAGGAGTACTCAAAAGTAACTAACATACCAGTTATATTGCCATTTAATTATTCATTTAATCCATTTAATATAAGAAATCACTATAGTGAATTTCGAAGTAACAAACACCATCCTCAGACAAACAAAATCTCACCCTCATGTAATCAGAATCCAACCTGCAGGTATTGAACTTAGGTGTAACAAAAATTTCCCTCAGGCATAGGATGTGTCGCCCTTAGGAACATAGTCTATTTCCCTCAGGCACGAAAGATGTTGGCCTCATGATAATATAACAACTACCCTCGAGCTAAGAAAAACAACACCCCCAGGTTAAATAAAACACTGCCCCCAGGCACAAGTAACCGGGACATGCCCAACATGTAAATAAACATTCACATTCACTTCCTCTCAAGGAAATTATACAATCAAAACTTTAAGGGAATACCCTCGGGTATCCCGGCCAAACGGAAAAACAGAGGAAGGCACCCCAATGGTGGTCTTGGATCCAAGTACTGATCCCAACCAACAATTTTACAAATCTATTTAATTACCTATAAAGTTCTACGTAGTAAAAATATACATGGCCTCACCCACATGACACCCCAATATGGGTTCGTAGCACAAAAACACACAGAAACCCACAACATTTTGAAAAATAAACTCTAAGCCACCTACTTTATACGACCTTGATCAGTATACTCGAACGATGTTCCACGAATTGTCCTAGAACAAGGTAGATCTGAGGTGAAAGTAAAATCATTTAAATACAGATAACTTCCATTAGAGGAAGAATTTTTATGAAACACACCAGGAGAAGGAAGCTCTTACCCGTGCGGTTCCAACGAGATCGTCTGAGGCGGAAACGTATTAACGACGTGCGCCTGACGGATCTCCAAAGCTCCGTCTTCCTCCTTCGTCTCAAAAATGGATCAAATGCCTCCTCTGCCAAATGAGGAGGCTACTTCCTATTTTAAGCCGAAAAAACAAACTAAACAGCATGTAATCTCAAGTACACATCGTAATAATTTCCATTTTTAAATGTTCCTCTGGCGGCTTCCCGCTAGCGCGGCATTGTTCAACTGCCGAAAATACTACTGCACGTGTCTTATTGAGTACACAGCGTATGCTATCACATAGATGGCCACCGCCTTACTATTCTCCTGTTGACTGACTGCACCGCGTGTAAGGGACCACTACATGGTGTGTAGTTGGGCTTTACACCATTCATCATCGACATGGCCACATGCCCTGTGTACTCATTCCACACGGGCAGAAGTACACATCGTGTAGAAAATTACATGACATGTACTTCCAAAATTTGGGATTTTACCCCATTTTCCTTATTTTCTCAAAAACACTTAAGGAAAAGAGAAAAGAAGAAACTCATACCTCAAATATAAGAACCGCGTTCTCACAGACACAATGATGATGCAATGATTTCTTCATTAGTAAAGGATTCAAATAAATGCTATTATAAATGTTAATATAAATGTAATTTTGATATTTTGATGTCATCCACAAATTTTTGGAGATGACATATACCTGTAATATTTTTTAATGAGTTTTTTTAATGTACTCAAGTTGTTTTGGATTTTTAAAAAAGTCATTATATGAATAGTGTCTAAATTGACATAATTCATATTTTTTAGTATAAAATACTTTATTAAATATTATAAAATAAAAAAAAATTGATTCAGAAAAATTGTTAAAATATGTCTAAAATCTTATTAATGACTCTTTAATTTTATATTTGCCATGTTTCGGTAACTATATGTGATTCTCAAATTGTTAAATACATAAAAAAATTGTAAGACCACAAAAGGGTTAAATAAAAAAGATATTTATTAAAAATATCCAAAACCTATCTAATTCATATTGGATGATTTTATTTAGACGTATATTTGTATTACCTTAGAAGTTAATTAGTATTTGATCTCTTGAAAACGAAAATAATTTTATAATAAAATAATATTTTCAAACATTCCAAAAGAGCACCTCCGCCCTCTTATAAAAGGGAATCACATCCAACCCTTACTCACACCTCTCAAGCCCCCTTGTATCAACCATACTCTTCCCAAATAATCATCCTAAATAACACTCTTCAACCTAGAAACCAAACCTTATGCAGATTTTAATTCATGAAATCCTTTTGGTTCAAACCAAAGGGAGTTACCCGATTTTAAGGTAATATCTTCTCTCAAGTTCGTTTCTTTTATTTTCCTTCTCCATTACCTATCATATTATTATTCATTGGTTACATAACAAAAAAATTATCATAAAAATATTTGGATTTTGTTATTATATGTATTCAAACTACAGTTACACACACCTCCATCTAATGGGTATATAACAAACTATTTATGTATACAGAGAACTACGACCTCACAAAACGATGATTATTCAATACTCTCCTACAACCTATCTTGGTGGAAATTATGATGAAACTGTAATTATATATTATATTTATTTTATTTATTTTATCTATATTCTAAAATAATTCTCATTTAGAGCATTTTATTATTATTTTCAGGTTTTATCAATATGATAATCTCATTTGAGAAAATGTGTACTACCACCCCCACAAACTGATATGACTCATTCATTCCATAAGTAGAATATATAATGGATTTAGTTAATGAACATATGCAACTAATATCAAATTTAATATTATAATGGAAAAATAATATACCTTTGTATCATAATGTTTTCATTCCTTTAAATATGAACTAGAAATGAAAGTAGCATTCATGCATATGTACGCTTTACCGTCTCCCGGAACGATGCATTTCACTTATTAAATCCAAATGTTATGGACTGTTCTAAAAACAACTATATGGTATATATATGATATCTAATTCATTAATATAATTCTGGATATAATATACTTTTTACCACATGGACGATTTTTAATTATAACAAGTTCATTTTTGACTCAAGTTTTGAACATCGACAAAATGATCGATATGGACTCAAACAATTAAATAATAGTTATAGAAAGTTAATAAGTTTTATAATGTAAATATAGAAAAATAATAAGGTTCTAATTAAATTATAGATTAACATAATTCTCTTATTCATGAAATTAATGAACGAACGAGACATGTCGGACTTGAGGTTAGGGAGTAAATCTCAATCTCCTTTCATTAAGGCATAATTTGATTTATAGATGAATTTATTTTATATGATGTATAAACCCATTTTCATTTTCATTTTTTTTCAATGGGAATCATTTTATATTAATAATTTTACAAAACAACAAAAATAATGTTTATTTTTATTGATTTTAGTGATAATGACCTCACTGCCACCGTAATCGTTTTTTGGCTTCCTCTATAAGCCTTAATTTTATTTAAAAGAAAATAAATAACTTATTCCCTTCTTGGGTGTTTTGGTATTCAAATTTGTTTTTGAAATGGATCGAGTATTTATATATCATTAAATAATATCTTGTGCTAAAAAATTAAATTTCATTACTGAAATATAGATATTTTCAATATTTTATCTGTTATGGTTAAGTAATAGTGCTTGGACATTTGATGAGGGGTTACGTGATAAACCAAATGACGGGTGGTTGCATGATAAACCAAGGATGGATGGTTACATTATAAAATTCATTGCAATGGGAATGGAAGTCAGTTTTATGGATATTTAATGTTTATGAATGATTTGTGGATGTCAGCCATATAGTTATTTCATTTAAGTATGATTATGTCCCATGTTTGACTTTTATATGCTATGTGAGTTTTCTAGGGGTTTTATGGTATTATTTTGGTTAAAAAAAGTTTAGAAATGAGATTTTATTTAGTGGAGATTATTTACTACATCATATAGGTGAATATTATTACTTCTGATAAATTATTCATTGTTTATATGATTTTTTTATAAATGAATAGTTTTCCTTCATTGTGTATCCCTTTCTGTTATTTTTACACCCATCCCATGTTTCTGAAATCTTTCTCATAGGACGTAAAGTGGAATTGGGTCAAGGATGGGATCATGAAAAATTCATTCTATTTAATACATGGAACTAAACTTGTTTCTTTTATTTTAAGTGTTTTATTTTATGATAAAAATGGATACAGAGTAGTAGTGTCTACATGTAATGTTCAAGTTGTTATGGATAAGTTATAACCTAATTCTCTAATTCTCTAAACCTAAAAATATTCTCATCGTGAATTATTAACATAATTCAAAATTATGTTATGTTTAATGTTGGAGCCATATTATTGATATCATAGGTCGGTTTAGATAACATTGGAAGTTAGAATATTTCTAATAGAATATACATAAATTATTTTTAAATTATGGTCAAATTAAAATGATATGGAATATGAATATTACCATGATCCTTCATCTAAGATATATTTGTTCAAAATTATTTTCCATAGAGAAAGTAGGGCGGCGGTGATGGGAAGGCATATAGAGGATAATATCCTTCCGAATCAGCATCTCGAGCTAGTAGGAATGAGAACTGAATAGTTTGTTGCATTAATGATGTAGTTGACTCAGGCTATAATTGGTGGTGTTATACACGACCTAGAACAACCAGATCAACCACATAAGAACATGTCTATAGTGCCAGATTTCAAGAAGCAACATCCCCCATCATTCCGAGGATCATCTGACCATGTTCAAGATGAAGTGTGGATCAAAGCACTGGAAATTTTTTTCGATGTCATGGGTTGTACATGTAATCAAAAGGATAGTCTTTTTGTATATTGTTTTCGAGGAGAGGAAGATCAGTGGTGGTCGATGGTTAAAAAATATCAGGGATAGTGAGGAGATTGATTCTATTTATTGGGAAGAATTCAACAGTATGATTGTTGATAAATATTTTCCTAAGGAGGTTCGACTTAGGATGGACAAACATACACGGAATTGAGGTAGGAGGATGAATCAGTGGCTTCTTATATAGAATAGTTTAGTCGACTTGCAAGATATTATACAAATTTAATGTTTGATCTTGATAGTAAGATAAATAAAATTACTGTAGGACTAAAGCCGTGATATAGAAGATAATTATCCTCTCATGAAATCAAAATCAATAAGAAACATGCGAAATGAGCTGAGATGGTAGAAAATAGTTTTCTGATGACCAAGTGTTCCAAGATAGCATGAAAAGGAAGAGGTCTAGTTGGCAGCGAATGGGAAAAAATTCATCAAAAAATCTTGGAGGAATGAAAAATAAATTTCCATCTCATGAGAAGTGTGGTTGAAATAATCATAGTGAATGTCTCTCAAAATATGGGAATGTTCTCATGGTCTGATAAGATGGGTTATATTGCATGTAACTATATGGAAGATGATTAAGCATGCAAAGAAAAGCCAGGGGTAAGATGTTTTAGTTGCAGTGAGATTGGAAATTATGCCAATGTGTGTCCAATGTTGATTACCGTGTGAAATCCATATAGATCAAAAGTATAAGGATTAGTTAAAATCTATTTCTACTACTACAGTTGATGTGGGACTATCAAATGAAGTGGTGTCAGGTACTTTATTTTTTTAGATTGTGCCAATGTGTTGTTTGATTAAGGATCTACGCATTCCATCATTTTTTTGATATTTTATAGTAAATTGGGAATTCCATCTCACTGTTTGAACCCTGAATTTATGGTATAAACTTCTGGGGGGAAATATTGAGTTAAAAAACATATAAGAATATTCCTATCCTTATTTTGTGGAAGAATTTACCTACAAAATTTGTTGTTTTTCCTCTAGTAGTGATTGATGTTATTTTGGGAATGGATTGGCTTTCTCTTCACCATGATAAAATTAGTTGTAGATATAATGATGTTTCATTTCATATAGACATTCAGTTTGTGTAAATAAATGAACCCTTATCTCTGATAACATATCAAGAATATGATATACTTGTGAAAGATGGAAATGAATGTTAACTTGAATATATTGTTGAAAACAAAAAAAAATATTCAAATTAAAGATGTTCCATTAGTAAATGAGTATCTTAATGTATTTCCTAATGAATTTTGTGGTATTATACCTGATCGTGAAGTTTAATTTACAGTTGAATTAGTACCCGATGTTAAGAAAATTTCAAAACCCTACTTATCGAAAGGATCAAATTCAACTCTTAGAGTTAAATAATCAGTTTTAGTAGTTTTTACATTATGGTTCCATTATAATTAACACATCAACATGGTGTGATCTAGTATTGATTCTTAATAATAATGGTGGTTTAGTGAGACTATTCATCGATTATAGAGCCTTGAATAATATCACTGTTAAAAAAAAGTATCATTTCCCTCACATTGATTATTTGTTTGATCATATCTAGAGAGATCAGTATTTTCCAATGATTGACCTGTGGTCGAGTTTCCATCTGTTGAATGTAAATGGGGAAATTGTTTTCAATACTGAGTTTCTTACTAGATATAACCATTATTTATTTGTAGTTATTCATTTCATTTTAACCAATACACCTGATGTATTCATGGATATTAGGAATAGATGTTCCATAAGTTCTTGGATATGTTTTTTGTTTTGTTTATAGAATACATTTTGGTATATTCCAAAAGTAAAGACGAATATGAAATTTATTTAATGGTTTTCTTGACAAACATAAATAAAAATAAATTATATTGTAAATTCCACAGGTGTGATTTTGGGTTAAAATAAATTTCATTCTATGATCACATTGTTTAAAAAAATGGCATAACTATTGATCCGGCTAAGAAAGAGTTGTTTACGAATTTCCCAGACCAAAAAATATAACTAAAATTCATAGTTTTCTTGGTTTGGTAGGAAATTACGGAAGGTTTGTTGAGAATTTAGAACAGTAATATTGCCCACCGAATAAGTTTACTCGATAAGTTGATATGTTTATCAGAATAAAAGAATATAATGTTTTTTAGGAATTGAAAAGATGATTGATGAATCCTCCAGTTTTGGCATTACCATACATAGATGGTGAATTCATTATATAAAATGATGCTTCCTTGAAAGGACATGGATGTCTTCATATTATTAATGATTGGGTAATTTCTTATGATTCACATCAGTTGAAACCTCATTAGTTAAATTACCCTACATATGATTTTGAATTAGCTATTTTTGTTTTTTCTTTAGAAATTTTAATGCATCATCAGTATGAAGTTAAATGGGAAATATATATTGAACAAAAAATTTTGAAGTATATATTAACTCTGAATTAATTGATCATGAGATAGAGAAGATGTTTGGAATTTATCAAGGATTTTTATTTCACTATTCAATACCGTCCATGAAATTTAAATAAAGTGACTGATGCTTTGAGTGGAAAAATTAATGCTACATTAACCATGTAACTTTTAGATCAAGATCCATTGATTAACGAGTTGATGAAATTTGGCATAGAATTTGTTGGCCCCTGAAATTAATCTATTTTTTTATGTGTTAGTGAAATCATATCTGTCATAAAAAATTAATCAAGTGAAAAATAAAGACATTGAGTTGTATAAAAAGGTAGAGTTGGTTCAGAAGGGTAAATTACCTAAATTTTACATTGATAAAGATTGTGTTTTGAGGTTTGGAATGAGATTATGTGTCACTGGTGATTCAAATATGAAGAATGGTTTTTTATGTGATGATCATAGTTCTCTGTTATCAGTTCATCCTAGAAGTACTATGATGTAAAGAGATCTTCCGGAGTATTATTGGTGGGATATAATGAAAATAGATATTGTTGACATTACTGAGAGGTGTTTGACTTGTCAGAAGGTTAAAGTAGAGAGACTTTTACAGAAGGGGATGATTAAAACTTTAATAATGTCAGAATGGAAATGGGAAAATATATCCATTGTCGTCATTCTGAGATTACCAGAGACATATAGTGCTAGGAATGAAATATGGGTTATTGTTGATTGATTCACTAAATATTCTCATTTTCTTCTGATTCGAGATATGATGTCTCTAGACTAACATTTTCGGCTATATATTAAAGAGTTAGTTAGGTTTCATGGAGTTCCCCTTTCCATTGTATTTGATCACGATCCTCGGTTTACTTCAATCATTTGAGAAGGTCTTTAGATGTCATTGGGTGCTGAATTAAATTTATTTACAACTTTTCATCCATAATGGTATGTGAAGTCAGAATGAAAAATTCATACATTGAATGATATTCTACGTGCCTTGTCAATGAATTACCATGGAAATTGAGACAAATACCATTCATTGGTAGGGTTTTCTAATAATAATAATTTTCATTCTAGTATATAGATGTCTATATTTGAGTTGTTATATGGAATGAGGTGTCAAACTCTATCTTTTTGGGATGGTATAGGTGAAAGAACATTTATGGGACCATAAAATGGTAGAATAGATGGTAGAAAAAGATTAGTTGATATAGAAACACATGAGGACATCACAAAGAAGAATGAAAAGTTTTTTTGGAAAACAAGGAATGGATTTTTCTTTTGAGGTAGGTAATCGTGTCTTTCTCAAAGTTTCTCTGTGGAAAAGCGTGATGTGTTTTGGTAAGAAAAGAAATCTGAGTCTGAGGTTCATTGGACCCTATGAAATAATAGATAATGTTTGATTAGTTTCCTATAGAGTGGCATTACCTCTATGTTTATCTAAGGTACATAATGTTTTTCATGTTTCAATTTAGAGAAAGATTATGCCAGATTCATCCCATGTTTTGAGTCGAGAGGTAGTTTATTTGGAAGAGAAAAATTCGTAAGAACATCAACATGTCTGGATTCATGAATGAAGATAGAAAGTGTCGTGGAATAAGGTAATTCATCTGGAAATGGTTTTGTAGAAACCCATATGGTTGAAGACGAAACTTGGGAATATGAAAATTTTATGATGGGTAAATACACACAATAATTTGATAAGTGAACAAAATTATGAGGAAACACTTTCTTAGGGGGGCGAACGATGTAAAATCCCAGGTAAATAAAGAATATGATATTTTTAGATTTATTATTATTTTTGAATAATATATTAATTTTAATTTAAAGGGGATTTTATGTTTTATGACTTACCTGACACACAAAAATGTGTTTCTCCAAAATCTCATGTTGCACAAAAGGCTAAGTCATACTAAAAAAAATTATCTTTTAAAATTTTAGTTAAAGTCTAGAAACATTATTAGTGGGAATGAATAGAACTAACTAAAATATGGTTATACATATTTGTTAAAAGATAGTACATTAATCTAATAATTTTTTGTGGATTAATATGATCATAGATCCAACATTATACATAAATACTCTAATATTTTTAAAATGTTATTTTACCACATTTTAATGGAGAACAATTTTCGAAATTTTATTCGGGTATATATTTGGAATTTTTTTGATAAAGATTATTTTTTAATGAATAGTGAAACATAATTTATTTTAAATAAAAATTTTCATTTCATCTAGATTATTTATATGATTAGATTTTCCAGTATATTTGTTTTAGAGTGTAATTAGATTATTTTTTACCATTTAATCCAATTTTGATCATCGGAAGTACTTTTAACTTTTAATTAGACATCAACACGTGTCAATCTTTTGACAGTTATATTTCTTTAAAACACGGTTTTTGGTTTTGACAAAGGGAATTTATTTTAAATTAATTTTTTTCCACTTTTTTATTATAAATTTGGAAAAAATTAAATCCATATTAGGAATCAAGATGACTAAGTTTTTTAAATAGGTAACATTTATTTTTATATATTATGATTATAAACATCAATAAAAATTTAATTTTCCATGGTTATAGGGTAAATCTTGTAAATAAGGGTTCAAAATAATATTATAATAATATTAAATTACCATAAGTTTTGTCCTAACTATATTGGATGAGATATTTCTATCCATGGACATCAATGGGTTGATTTTAGGACCCCATGGAACCTCATTTTCGTGAAAATGACATTTAATTACTTTTGATTTAATGTTAAGGATAATATAACATGTACTTATATCCTTTACTAAAACAACTTTTATATGGGGTTATATAAGTTATCTATTGGACTATAAATATTATTTGGAATGATAAAACTATTTCCCACATTGTCAAATTTTATATATAAATTTTATACATTAAATATATAAATTTAATTATTACACAATTATGATGAAATGATTGCTTCATTAATAATGGATTCAAATAAATGATATTATAAAAGTTAAAATCAACATAATTTGGTTGTTTCAATGTCATCCATGAATTTTTATGGATTATATAGATGTTATATTTGTATTAATGATTTTTTTCTAAGTAATATAGTTGTTCTGGATTTTTAAAAAAGTCATTATTTGAATAGTGGAAAAATTAACATAATTTATATTTTAAAATATAAAACATTTTATTAAATATTTTAAAATTACAAAAAAATAAAATATTTTAAATAATGGTTATAAAAAGTCTAAAATTTTATTAATGACTCTTTAAATTGATATTTTTTTATGTTTTCGTAAATATTTTGGATTCTAATAGTGTTAAATGCTTGATCAAATGGTACATGTAAAAAAGGGTTAAATAAAAAAAGATAAGCATTAAAGAGTGTCCAGAACCAGTCTGATTCTTACTGGATGATTTTATTTTGACTTATATTCATATTATAATCATATTTAATTATTTTTGGACCTCTTTAAACCAAATACCATTTTATAATAAAATAATACATTCAAACGTTTCTAAAGAGTCCCCCTTCTCTCTTATAAATGGGCATAACCTTTAAACCTTACTGAAACCTCTCAATAACCCATGGGTAGTACATCCAATGCCCATATAATCTCCCAAAATACCTATCTTCTAGCTATAATCCTTACGTTATGTAGGAGGCAATTAAAGAAAGCCTTTTGTTTCAAACCAATGGGAGTTTCCAGATTGAAAGTTAACGTCTTCTCTCTAGTTCTTTTATTTTATATTTCTTCTACACTACATATTATATTCATATTCTTTGATTACATAACAATACCAGTATCTTTAATATACTATAATGTTTTTATGATAAGTATTTGAACTACACTTGCAGACACCCCCCGTTTAATGGGTATATAACATACTATTTCTGTGGACTACGAACTACTGCCTCATAAAACAGTGATTGTTCAGTATTATCCAAACACATCTTATAGTGGCTATTATGATGGAAATATAATTATATATGACATATCCGATATTTATATTATCTCTAATATTCGTTAATTCACATTTAGAACATACCATTATGCTTTTCATGTTGATATAATATGATAATTTTATTTGAGGAAGTGTGGACTACCGCCCCTCAGAGTGATATGACTCGTTCATGCCATACGTGGAATGTATAATAAATGGAGTTAATGAACATATGTAACATATATAAAATATTATATTATAATATAATTACAATATAAATATTCATCATTATGTTTTCATTCTATAATATATGAAATATAAATGAAGGTAGTATTCTTGCTTATGTATGGCTTACCATCCACCTGAACGATGAATTTCATTTCTGAAATCCAAATTTTATGGAATTTTCTAAATAAATATTATATATATATATATATATGATATATATGATATATAAATCATGAATATAATTTTGGAGATAATATACTTTTTACCACATGGACAATTTTTAATTTTAACTGGTTCATTTATTACCCTAGTATCAAACATCGAAAAATTGTCTGATATGAACTCAAATAATAAAATAATTGTTATAAAAAGGTAATAAGTGATATAAAAGGAATAATAATCATGAAAAAGGTTCTTAAGATAGTTTAAATAGAATTATGTTTATTATTACAGAAATTAATGAATGAACAAGTCAAGTTGTACATGAGGTAAGCGACTTCGTATCAATCTCCTTTCATTGAGGAAATTTTTTATTTATTCATGAATTTATTTTATACGGTGTATAAACCCCATTGAATATTTATTTCATTAAACATTAAACTTTTTCTATGAAAAGTTTTACTTAATGACAAAAGGAATGATTCTTTTTTACGTTTTCGGTGATAATGACCTCTCTACCACCGTAATCATTATTTGGCTTCCTCTATAATCCATATTTTCATTAAAAGAAATTGAATTCTATTATTCCCTTTTTGGGTGTTTTTTATTGAAAATGGTTTGTGAAATGGATTAAGTTTTTCAATGTCTAAAAATTATATCTTGTTATTTCAAATTAAATATTATTACTGAAATGTTGATATTTGAAATATTTTATGTTTTCTAATAATGTAATGGTACATGGACATTTGACTGGTGGTTACATGATAAACCAAATGACGAGTGGTTTTGTGATAAACCAAGGATCGGTGGTAACATTATAACCTCAAATTCATTGGGTATGGATGTTGATTGTAACACCCGAGACTTTAATGTTATATAAATCATATAAGGAATCTTTTTCTACACACAACACTTTCTTGGCTTGCTTTACACGAAATCGCGACCTTCCTCGATAGCTTGCGTCATACGCAATACCGAGTTTCACTAAACAACGATATGCTATTAAAATATTATTAAAACTAACCGTTATGAATAGTAATAACCACTTTTTGAAATTTTATAATTTTTTTTCAAAGTGGACTTCATTTTTGGATTCGGAATATCGAAATTATCCTAGGGTGAGATTTTGGTATTTTTCTAAAAACATTCAATTTTTGATAAATAGTGAAACCACTAAGTGGTAGTTAAAAAACTGAATTTTTCATAAAACATAATTTTACCGCTTCTGTGAGTGAAATTTCGAAAATCCGAGAGACACGGTTGATGTCAGTAAGTAAAATGTGGTTCAATGAGATGAAAATAATTTTTTTGGAGAATAGTAACTTTTTACTTTTTTTTACCACGGTTAAAAGTAAATAAGGTAATTAAGGGTAAAGATGATATTATTATTACCCTAACACATGTACTAATTCTATTGGACAAGTTTAATTCGACCAAAAACAAACTAAGGAATAAAATATGACCATTTAAGCCCACTTGGATTAGATTAGGACATTTATTATTAATTTATTTAAAGAAGGGTTAAAATAGTTAAAATCAAACGTTAAATAAGTAAATAATTTTTAATATGGGGATATACATAAGATAAATTGGACTATAAAAATTCATTAGGAAGATAAAAAGATTTCCTACATAATTGTATTTTATTTGTAATTTTTAGACATTAAATAATTTAATTTATTTATGACACAAAGATGATGCAGTAATTATCTTATTAATGAAATATTGACATAATTAATGTTATAAACACCAAAATAAATGTAATTTGAGACTTTTTATGAATTCCACTAATTTTCTATGACAATATGACATTTTATTGTTTATTTAATTAACTTTTTTCGAACTAATAATTCTGTTATAATTTTCACAAAAATCAATTACTAAATTGTGTCAAAATTGACATAAAATAGTTTTTAAAACAAATATTATATTAGTAATTGTTATTTTATTCCTAAAAATATAAGGTTCGGTCAATTGACTTAGTTAAGGTTATATATATTAATAATAAACAACTTGGGGTTCTTTTGTCTTGATATAATAAGTTTATTAACCATATATTGTAAGAAAACAAAAAGACACGGTATAAGTTAAATTATTTAACTTAATATTAAATCTAAATGATAAGGTTAAAATAGGAACCTAAACTTGCCTAAATTCTATTGGATGAGAGTATTTCGACCCATCCCCACCATAGCTTCTAAATAAATCAATTTGGAGCTATTTAAAACCGAACATAACTTTATAATAAAATAATATTTTTAGTTATTCTAAAGGTGCCCCTCTCCTCCTTTATAAAAAGTCACCTCCTCCCCCTCTTCCTCACACCACTTTGAGCCTTAAATCTCTACCAAAACCTGCCAATTTCTCCTCTCCACTTACCTATAGACATCCTAGAGGTCCTGGTATTCTTCAAAGACCAATTTTAGTTCCCTAAAAGAATGTCTCAAAGAAGCACTTCAAAGAAGAGGTAATGTCCGTTACCGATTCTTTCATCTTTATTTCTTCTTCCAGTTCTTCTTCTTTAGTTGTTTCATTATGATGTAATAACATCAGTATCACTCATATAATGATATGTTATTATAACTATGAAACAACCCTATTTCACCATCTATCCATCCTACGGAAAAAGAAATCACCGCGCTTGCGTACGTACGGAATACCGTCTCCACGCCGTGGTGTAATCTATATTCCACCACCACCTTACTTGGATTGGTATAGTAGTGTAAATAATGACTATATATGACTATTATAAAGTGATACTGATTCTGAAATAGTATACATACACTCCAATACAATTCCACGATCAGAGGAATGTTATAATCACTCGTGCGTATGTACGGAATACCGTCTCCACGATGTGATGAGACTCGTTCTACATGATCTTCATTTCATAATGATTATATAAATTAATTGAATGAATGAATATGATATATATTACACTAATACCATTCTGGAAATGAGGTATCTATAACCTATAGAGAAGAATAAGAATTTATTCGACAAGACACGCATAAGAACAAAAATTTATAAACACCCGAATAACAAGTAGCAATGAAATATTACTACTAAGAAGCTAAGAATATGACCATATATGATATAATAAAAATATGTATGATTCTGGAATAAGTCAATAACATTATTTGAATCATTATACAACAGGTTCGGACACTTACGAAGCAAAACGGACCTAAGGTAAGGGAAATATCACAATCTCATTTTTATCCGAGATTGCTTATACTTTGGTATTTACAGGGGTGTATTTTATCATCCACATCCATGTTTCCTCAATATGTAATATTTATATCCTTATACAATATTTTATATCCAATTTTACCCTTCGGTGAGTTTTTAGTAAAAGATATGAAAGGAATCTTTTGTCGTTTTTCGTACGAGGTACTTTTTGACTTTTCCGACAAAAGTACGAGAAGAGTGTTTTTTTAACTTATACGACATGAATGGATTTTTAAAACATTATTTCCAAGAAGCTTCCTTTAAAATTTTCAAGTTTATTTGTAATCAACTTCCTTTAGTTGAAAATTGTATGACATGTTAATAAAGGAAAATGTTTTTGATGTAGAAAGGATATTTTCCTCAGGAATGCAGTTCAAGTATTTTATCAAAATTATTTTCCATCTAAGATAATAAAGGGTTCTGTTTCTATCCGTATTATTAAATTGATTTGATTATGTTGTGATGGAATTGTTTTTATGAATTCCTTTATCTTATATGAATTGTTTTATGATGTTACGATGTTTAAGATTCCCATTTTTATTACATGGGTTATTCTATGATGTATGGTTTATGATTTTGTGGCACACATAAGAATGGTATCATTATGAGATCGGTGGGACCGATATCTCCCTCCAATGCATTGGGTAAAGATTTTATATCTCATGAGATAAACATGTCTGGAACGGTAGGTTATACCGGTTCAGTGAAACATGACTGAAATGAGGAGTGAACTCGGTTCAGAAAGGGACTTTGTCCCCTAAGATAGTCTTGGGAATGAGCCTTGACTAATAAGAAATGATTCTCTATGATTATGTGTGTATGACACAAAGTTTAATGTTTTATGTTATGATTATTGTGATTAAATGTCACTGCCATGATTTATCCCATGTTATGAAATTATGATCTCATTTGCAGGTTAAGATTTCCAAAATGATATGTTCTTATAAATATGATGTGATTGATATTTATTTTGTTTACCCTTACTGAGATTTTCATCTCACCCTTTTGTATGTTTTATTTCCCCAGGTCAGGAAGAAGGTTATTAAGTATCATATGCCAAAAAGGGACTCTAGATATGATGAAATAAATGGGAGGCAAAGTAGATACTTTTTGAACCAGTTGTTTATGTTTCCCAGTTTCTAAATACACTATACCTATACGGTCCTTTCGTGGTTTTGTTATATGTTGTAATAAGTATGCTTCAATTTTGAAGTATTAACAATGTATGTAAAGTATGGGTCGTTATAGTTGGTATCAGCGGAAAGGTATAGTCAACCTTTGGAAACTATGATGCGAAAGCCTTAGTAAGAACCCTAAGGATAAGTCTAAGCATAGAACACAATCTTAGTGTTTTAGAAATGGCCATGAATAACCTAGGATAAGACCTTAAGTGTGAAATATTATTCTGGATTATGTGGTTTTACTATTATAATTATTGTTTCTCACACTATTCTCATTGGTTTTAGTCAATGGCTGGAACCCGAAGGAATCGTGTTAATGTGGAATGCGACGGGCAATGCAATGATTGTCCCCTTGAGCAACCAAACATTATGGGAGCTGGAATGAAAAATATTGTAGCCATGCTCACACAACTTTCTCAAGCTATGAATCATGCAGGACTTCCAAACTAGCAAAGTAAGGAGCAACATTCTGTTTAATCCTTGATGAGGCAGCGTCCACCTTCGTTTAGCGGGTCTATTGATCCATTAGTTACTGAACAATGGATTAGTACTACTGAAAAGATATTTTCAGTTCTTCAATGTTCTGAACATGATAAATTCATCTTAGCAGTGTATCTCTTGGAAGGTGATGCTGATCAATGGTGGAATCTTATTAAGAATACGAGGAAAAGGGATGAAATTGAGTCCATGGAATGGGACGAGTTCAAGAACTTATTTTTCAATAATTACTTCCCTCGTATTCTCCGAACAAAGATGGAGAAAGATTTTCTTGAACTGAAGCAAAAGTATGATGAATCTGTTGGTACCTATGAAGCAAATTTTACAAGACATGTAAGGTATGATTCTGGTATTATTATCCAACCTAAGAGTAAGATCGATCGATTCTTTAGTGGCTTAAAACCAAGTCTTCGAAGGGCGTTAGCCATAAGGGACTTCAATAGCTACGAGGAAATCGTTCGATGTGCTCTCAAAGTCGAGATGGTGATTGGAGTAACCCATCACTCATATGGGTTTGATAAGAAGAGGAAAATGGAATTCAAAGGAAAATCTAAAGGGCACACTGAAAAGAAGATGAGCTTTCCCTTATGCTCAAAGTGTGGAATGAAACATGGAGGGAGTTGTCTTAAAGGGACAGGTAAATGTTTCAAATGTGTAAAGGAAGGTCATCAAGCATTTGAATGCTGCGATGATGGGAATAAAGTGTCTAATGATGCAAACAAAGGAAGGGATGCACAGAATGAACCTACTACACTTCAATGTTTCAAGTGCAAGGAGATGTGACATTATACCAATAAATGCCCTAATCCAAGGGTTGATGATGATGGTCGACATCAACAAACACTTAAGGCTAAAGACAAAGGAAAGTCACATGCAATTTCTATCAGTGATGTGGAGTACGATAACGATGTGGTGAAAGGTACACTTACCATCCACTCTAAAGTAGCAAATGTTTTATTTGATTCTGGATCCACCCACTCCTATATTTCTGAAGAATTTTCTAAGGGTATCACCGTATTACCTCAACAATTAGATGTTGAGTTAGCTGTGACAACACCTAATGGCACAACAGTCGCATCAAAAGTTTATAATTCTTCTCTGATTGATGTTTGTGGGAAAGTGCTTCCTGCAAGTCTTGTGATCCTTCCTATAGTGGAATTTGATGTGATTCTTGGCGTGGATTGGCTTTCTCTACATGGAGCTCATATCAATTTCCAAAGAAGGGAAGTCACATTTCATATTCCAGATCAATCTATGATCGTCTATCGATGCAAGGATGAACATAACCTTCCAGTGGGAATTTATTCCATTTTATGGGTCTTGATTCCACTAAATGAAGGTTATTTATCTCAAATGGTTGGTGAGAAACTCACGATTAAGAATATGCCCATTGTACGGGAGTTTGGTGATGTCTTTCCGGAGGAATCACCAGGTCTTCCACCGAATCGTGAAGTTGAGTTTTCAATAGAACTCGTACCGGGTGCTTTGCCTATTTCAAATACACCTTATAGAATGGCCCCAATTGAGTTGTAGGAATTGAAGAAGCAACTCCAAGAGAATCTTGATACGGGATTCATACGCCCTAGTGTGTCACCTTGGGGAGCACCTGTTCTATTTGTTAAGAAGAATGATGGATCAATGAGACTCTGCATTGATTATCGAGAACTTAACAAGATCACTATCAAGAATAAATATCCTATCCCACGCATTGATGACTTATTTGACCAACTAGGCGGAGCTCAATACTTTTCCAAGATTGATCTTTGTTCAGGGTATCATCAATTAAGGGTCAAAAGGGAGGATATACCAAATACGGCTTTCCGTACAAGGTATGGACACTATGAATTTATAGTGATGACATTTGGTCTTACTAATGCCCCTGCTATCTTCATGGATCTGATGAATAGAGTCTTTAGAGACTATCTTGATCAATTTTTGGTAGTCTTTATAGAAGATATTCTTGTCTATTCAAAGTGAAAGGAAGAACATGAAGATCACTTGAGAATTATATTGAAGACCCTGAGAAAGGAGAAGCTTTATGCCAAATTTACCAAGTGTGAATTTTGGCTTCAAAAATTTTCATTTTTGGGTCACATAATCACAAAAGAGGGGATATCTGTGGATCCAGCAAAAATAGTGGTTATCGAAAGATGGTTGAGACCAACAACAGTAACTGAGATCTGATGTTTTCTTGGTTTGTCTGGATATTATCGACGTTTTGTGAAAGATTTTTCATGATTATCTAATCCACTCACCATGTTGACTCGGAAAGGAGTTAAGTTTTTCTGGACGGATGAATGGGAAGAGAATTTCAAGGAGTTGAAAAGAAGGTTATCCAGTGCACCTGTGCTCACACTGCCTTTTAGTGGAGAACGTTTTGTGATCTATAGTGATGTATCCAAGAAGGGATTGGGGTGTGTTCTTATGAAAAATGATATGGTGATAGCTTATGCCTCACGACAGTTGAAAATCCATGAGCAAAATTACCCAACACATGATTTGGAGTTAGCTACGGTAATCGTTGCATTTAATATTTGGATGCATTACCTTAATGGTGAAAGGTGTGATATTTATACTGATCATAAAAGTTTAAAGTATATTTTCACACAAAAGGAGCTGAATATGCGTCAAAGAAGATGGTTGGAGCTGATTAAGGATTATGACTACTCAATCCATTACCACCTTGGGAAAGCAAACAAGGTGTCAGATGCATAAAGTCGACAAGACCATGCTAGTTTATCCATGATGAGGATCACAAAAGATCCAATATTTATGGATTTACAAAGGATAGATCTTGGAATTATAATGGAAGGGGAAAAATGTTATCTTTCTCAAATGAATGATCAACCATCTATACATGTGAAGATTAAAGAGGCACAGAAAGAAGATGTCAAGTTACAAAAGAAGGTGAGAAATGTTCCTGAATTCAACCTTGATTGTGATGGGATAATAATGTTCAGGAATCGGGTTTGTGTTCCTCCCATCCCTGAATTAAAGGAGTTGCTGGATGAGGCTTATAGTTCTTCATTCTCTATTCATCATGGAAGCACGAAGATGTATAGGGACCTGAAAGAGTACTTATGGTGGGATGGAATGAAAAGAGATGTTGCAGAATATGTCTCTCGATGCTTGGTTTGTCAACAAGTTAAAGCCGAGATACAGAAGTCTAAGGGGATGTTACAATAATTACCCATACCCAAATGGAAATGGGAAAACATCACTATGGACTATGTCACAGGACTTCCTAAAACATCCAAAGGCAATAATTCTATCTGGGTCATAGTTTATCATCTTACCAAGTCTGCACATTTCATTGATATTAGAGAGGATTTCTCTCTGGATCATCTTGCCAGGATATATGTAAAGGAAGTGGTAAGATTGCATGGAGTACCACTTTCTATTTTATCTGATCGGGATCTGAGATTTACCTCGAAGTTCTGGCGAAGTCTTCAGCATATTCTGGATACAGAGTTGAGTTTCAGCACTGCTTATCATCCTCAGACAGACGGTCAGTCTGAGAGAACAATTCAAACTCTAGAAGATATGTTGAGAGCTTGCTCTATGGATTTCAAAGGTGGTTGGGATCAACACCTACCTTTGGTGGAATTTTCTTATAATAATAGCTTTCACTCTAGTATTCAGATGGCTCCTTATGAAGCTCTCTATGGAACGAAATGCAGGACTCTAACTTGCTGGGAGGAAGTTGGGGAAAGAAAGCTATTTGGACCCGATCTCGTTGATGAAATGGCAGAAAAGGTCAGATCTATTCAACAACACATAAGAGCAGCTCAACGTCGACAGAAAAGTTATGCCGATAATCGAAGAAAAGACCTAGAGTTTGAAGTGGGTGATAAAGTGTTCTTACAAATATCTCCCTGGAAGAGGGTCATGAGATTTGGAAAGAAGGGGAAGTTGTGCCCTAGATATATCGGTCCTTTCGAAATACAAGATCGTGTTGGGAAGGTAACTTACCGATTGCCGCTTCCACCAAATCTCTCTCAAGTTCACGATGTGGTCCATGTATCTCTCCTGAGAAAGTACATACCTGATCCTTCACATGTACTTAGCTCAGAAGTTGTACTGCTGGAGAAAGTTCTTTCTTATGAAGAACAACCGATTGAGATTTTGGATCATAGCGAAAAAGTCCTATGAAGCAAGACCACTCGATTGGTGAAAGTTTTATGGAGGAACCACCAATTAGAAGAAGCTACATGGGAGCTTGAGGATATGATGAGGGAGAGGTATCCTTATCTGTTTGTTACAAAGTGACGAATTTCGTGGGAGAAATTCATTTTAAGGGGGGTAGAATGTAGCACCCGAGACTATTATGTTATATAAATTATCAAAGGAATCATTTTCTACACACAACACTTTCTTGGATTGCTTTACACGAAATCGCGACCTTCCTCGATAGCTTGCGTCGTATGCAATACCGAGTTTCACTAAACAACGATATGGTATTAAAATATTATTAAAAGTAGTCGTTATGAATAATAATAACCACTTTTTGAAATTTTATAAATTTTATTTTTTAAAATGGACTTCATTTTTGGATTCGGAATATCGAAATTAGCCTAGGGTGAAATTTTGGTATTTTTCTGAAAACTTTCAATTTTTGATGAATAGTGAAACCACTAAGTGGTAGTTAAAAAACTGAATTTTTCATAAAACTTAATTTTACCGCTTCTGTGAGTGGAATTTCGAAAATTCGAGAGACACGGTTGATGTCAGTAAGTAAAATTTGGTTCAATGAGATGAAAATAATTTTTTGGTGAATAGTAACTTTTAACTTTTTTTTACCACGGTTAAAAGTAAATAAGGTAATTAAGGGTAAAGATGATATTATTATTACCCTAACACATGTCCTAATTCTATTGGACAAGTGTAATTCGACCAAAAACAGTCTTAGTAATAAAATATGACCATTTAGGCCCACTTGGATTAGACTAGGACATTTATTATTTATTTATTTAAAGAAGGGCTAAAATAGTTAAAATCAAAAGTTTAATAAGTAAATAATTTTTAATATGGGGTTATACATAAGATAAATTGGACTATAAATATTAATTAGAAAGCTAAAAAGATTTCCTACATAATTGTAATTTAGTTATGACACAAAGATTATGGAGTAATTGTCTTATTAATGAAATATTGACATAATAAATGTTATAAACACCAAAATAAATGTAATTTGAGCATTTTTAGGAATTACACTAATTTTATAGGATAACATGACATGTTAGTGTTGATTTAATGTACTTTTTTCGAACTAATCATTCTGTTATGATGATCACAAATATCAATTACTAAATAGTGTCAAAATTGGCATAAAATAGTTTTTAAAACAAATATTATATTAGTAATTGTTATTTTATTCTTAAAAATATAAGGTTCAGACAAATGAATTAGATAAGGATATATATATATTGATAATAAACCACTTGGGGTTCTTTTGGCTTGATATAGTAAGTTTATTAACCATATAGTGTAAGAAAACAAAAATACACGGTAAAAGTTAAATTATTTTACTTAATGTTAAATCTAAATGATAAGGTTAAAATAGGAACCTAAACTTGTATAAATTCTATTGGATGAGAGGATTTCGACCCCTCCCCACCTTAGATTCGAAATAAATCAATTTGGAGCTATTTAAAACCGAACTTTACTTTAGAATAAAATAATATTTTTAGTTATTCCAAAGGTGCCCCTCTCCTCCTTTATAAAAAGGCACCTCCTCCCCCTCTTCCTCACACCACTTTGAGCCTTCAAGATCGGCCAAACCCTGCCTATTTCTCCTCTACACTTCCCTAGAGACATCCTAGAGGTCTTGGTCTTCTTCAAAGACCAATTTTAGTGCCCTAAAAGAAGGTCTCAAAGAAGCACTTCAAAGAAGAGGTAATGTCCGTTACCGATTATTTCATCTTTATTTCTTCTTCCACTTCTTCTTTTTTAGTTGTTTAATTACGAAGTAATAACATCAGTATCACTAATATAATGATATGTTATTATAACTATGAAACAACCCTATTTCACCATCTATCCATCCTACGGAAAAGGAAATCACCGCATGTGCGTACGTACGGAATACCGTCTCCACGCCATGGTGTAATCTATTTTCCACCACCGCCTTACTTGGATGGGTATAGTGGTGTAAATAATGAATATATATGACTATTATAAAGTGATACAGATTCTGAAATAGTATACATACACTCTAATACAATTCCACGATCATAGGAACGGTATCATCACTCGTGAATACGTACGGAATATCGTCTCCACGATGTGATGCGACTCGTTTTACATGAACTTAATTTCATAATGATTATATAAATGAATTGAATGAATGAATATGATATATATTACACTAATTCCATTCTAGAAATGAGGTATATATAACCTAAATAGAAGAATAAGAATTTATTCGACAAGACACGCATAAGAACAAAAAGTTATAAACACCCGAATAACAGGTAGCAATGAAATATTACTACTAAAAAGCTAAGAATATGACCATATATGATATCATAAATATATGTATGATTCTGGAATAAGTCAATAACATTATTTAAATCATTATACAGGAGGTTTGGACACTTACGAAGCAAAACGGACCTAAGGTAAGGGAAATATCACAGTCTCATTTTTATCCGAGATTGCTTATACTTTGGTATTTACTGGGGTGTATTTTATCATCCACATCCATGTTTCCTCAATATGTAATATTTATATCCTTCTACAATAGTTTATATCCAATTTCACCCTTCAGTGAGTTTTTAGTAAAAGATATGAAAGGAATCTTTTGTCGTTTTTCGTATGAGGTACTTTTTGACTTTTCCGACAAAAGTACGAGAAGTGTGTTTTTTTTAACTTATATGGCATGAATGGATTTTTAAAACATTATTTACAAGAAGCGTCCTTTACAAATTTTCAAGTTTATTTTTAATCATCTTATTTTAGTTTAAAATTGTATGACATGTTATGAAAGGAAAATGTTTTTGAAGTAGAAAGGATATTTTCCTCAAGAATGGAGTTCAAGTGTTTTATCAAAATTATTTTCCATCTATGATAATAAAGGGTTATGTTTCTATCCCTATTATTACATTGATTTTATTATGTTGTGATGGAATTGTTTTTATGAATTCCTTTATCTTATATGAATTGTTTTATGATGTCATGATGTTTAAGATTCCCATTTTTATTATATGGGTTATTCTATGATGTATGGTTTATGATTTTGTGGCACACATAAGAATGGTATCATTATGAGTTGGGTGGGACCTATATCTCCCTCAAATGAATTGGGTAAAGATTTAATATCTCATGATATAAACATGACTGGAACGGTAGGTTATACCGGTTTAGTGAAACAAGACTGAAATGAGGAGTGAACTCGGTTCAGAAAGGGACTTTGTTCACTAAGATAGTCTTGGCAATGAGCCCTGACTAATAAGAAATGATTCTCTATGATTATGTCTGTATGCCACAAAGTTTCATGTTTTAAGTTATGATTATTGTGATTACATTTCACTGCCATGATTTATCCCATGTTATGAAATTATGATCTCTTTTGCAGGTTAAGATTTCCAAAATTTTATGTTCTTATAAATATGATGTGATTGATATTTCTTTTTTTTACCCTTACTGAGCATTTGAGATCACCCTTTGGTATGTTTTATTTCCCCAGGTCAGGAAGAAGGTTATTAAGTAGAATATGCCAAAAAGGGACTCTAGATATGATGAATAAATGGGAGGCAAAGTAGATGCTTTATGAACCAGTTGTTTATGTTTCCCAGTTTCTAAAGACACTATACCTATATGATCCTTTAGTGGTTTTGTTATTTGTTGTAATAAGTATGCTTCAATTTTGAAGTATTAACAATGTATGTAAAGTATGGGTCGTTATATTGATCATATGGCAAATCCATTTGTAAGAATGATTTGTGGAAGTCAACTATATGGTTATTCAATTTATGTATATTTATGTACCATGCATGCCTTTTATTTGTTATGTATTTTTTCTATGTATTTTATGGTAATGTTTTGGTTACAAAAGGATAATCAATGAGATTTTATTCATTGAGAAGTATATACTACTTTATCAAGGTGAAAGGTATTACTTGTAATAAAGTATTCATTTTTTACATGTTGTTTTGATGAAATAATAGTTTTCCTTCATTGTGTATCCTTTTCTTATTATTTTATGCTCATCCCAGGTTTATTAAATATTTTTCACAGGAATTAATGTTGAATATGGTCAAGGATTGGATCAAGGAAAAGTCTTGATGTTTAAAACATGGAAGAAAACATGTTTATTTTTTAAGAGTTTTTATTTTATAAAAAATGGATACTAAGTAGAAGTGTCTACATGTAATACTCAAGTTATTATGTATATGTTATGACCTAATTATATAAATCTATAAACCAAAAAAGATCCATGATGTGAATTATTTACATAATTCTAAATTTTGTAATGTTTAAGTTTGGAACCTTAATGAAACTCTTGGATGATCTGACCTATGGAGGGGTGGTTTTAATGTCCCTAATATTATCATATTAATGAACCATTATTTTAAATTTGAAAATATTTTATTGAAAATAGTAATTTTTCTTATGTATGCCTTTGAAATCATGATGGTGTTTGAGGATTTTTCTGATCATGGAGCACTACTCATTAAAAAAATATGTCGGGTCACACAGTTTGGAGAAATTGTACAAACCTTCTCAGATGGTTTTCCCTTACTATGTGGTGTGAGAAAATGGAGTGTTTTGGACTACACAGTTTTTAATCAACTATGTGACCCCAATAACATGCCCTTGTGAGGATAAAGACATTACATATTGTGAACTATCACACAATTGGCATATAGTTTGGAAAACCATGTGGCCAAAACATATTCCCCTATATTTATAGTAAAAATTCCAAATAATCACATAATGAACCTAATATATATACACCCATATTTATTTATCCATTATCAATAAAATCAACTCTCCCTTCCAACATACATGTGTAGCTAACTGATATAATCTATGGATCTTACTTTATCCTCTATTTGAGCATTGAATCCTTCTCCTTCGGGTGCATTGACATGCTCGAGGTGTTCTCTAAATTCCCTTTCCTTATATTTCTTGTTTATCATCTACTTCTTTTTCAATAATTAGGTGCATCCTACTTTTCATTATTTGAAGGGAATTAGAATGTTACACAAATTTCTTCCATTCTAACTCATTTCAATGGCTAATGCTTGATGATAGAAGTGATACAATCTTTTGGTTGGGGGAATATCTTCTTTTCCACTCTTTTAATTCATTTTATATCAGGAAGCATTGATCTTGACAGTATGAATTCATGTATATTCTTCTAACATGGTAAATAAATATTTATAAAGGGTCTCTCATGCTTATTATAATATTATCGAGTGGTGAATCTCTTCCTAGGTTGATTTTCATGTCCCAACCCACCCCTTTGGGTTTCCCTATTCCTTGATGTCCTATCTTACACTATTCCAGATTGTGAAACCCCGCTGTAGGTGTTTCTTCCCTTATAGTTAATAGCAATAATTGATCAATAGAATCAATTATAAGGGTGATCCGTGAGTTTTACCCCTACATGTTCTTCCATAAATGGTATTCTATATAAAATATCTTGGATAACTTGACAGTCATGTGTTAAATGTTTTCATTTTTTAATTAAATCAACATGGTAGCCAAATCATGCCATCATAATATTTTTTAGGGTGATATGAGGGGATATGACTTAAATAACACTTGGATAAGAACATTGTAAGTTATAGTTACAATTTTAAATAAAATTTAAACCCACTTTGGGTGAAAATAGCTATTTCTAGGATGGTAATATTTTGAATTTTGTTTTTTTAACACTAGATGAGTGATACCATGGATGGAATCAGAGTTCATGTCTTGATAATATCACACAATACTAGTACTGATAATTATGTTCTCGTACATAGGTCGCATTGGATGGACTCAAATGGAATTTGGACATGTACACATCCCATAGAGAAAGACTTAGGATTCCCTTAGGATCACACTGGATAGTCTAATGGTACCCATTAAAAATTTTAAATATGTTAAATGAATTTAATAGAATGAAATTTAAAACTGGTTTTGAAAATTTCAGATGTTTCTCATGTACCAAATCCCATGCTTGGGAACAATCGATCTTTTTATAATTTATTCCACTCACATAACTAGTGTAGGATTCCTCATTTCATAAACAACTTACATAGGACATAACATGTAGAGGTGGATGAGTCTCCCAAGAAGAACACACTATAATATGTTGATTTAATATTTCATATATTTAATTTATTAAAAATGTAACACTCTTCATATTAAATTTCATGAAATTGATTGATCTAGATATTGGTTTTTGTGTCATACACATTATATATCATTCCCTTATTGGGCCACAATTGGTACCCAAAAAAATTATGACTTCATGTATAGATAAATTTAAGTGCCCAACTTCTAATGATTGATTCAGATTACTTGGATGGAGTTTGGTATCATAGTTTTGAGCCTATAGATGTGATGATAGTAGATTCTAATTCTTTTCATTTTTATATTCTTTAGCATATGGTATATGACTGTATCCCATGTTCCCCATATAATTACTTTTATAGTTAGAAGAAATCGTGACCATTATATTCTATTTCTATTTACAATTATATTTGTGTAGATTTTTATTCACCTACTTGGATTAATTATTATTGTCTTTTGTTATCAAATGGAAATTACAACTTCCTATAAAATGAGTTACTGGTATAGTTTCATAGTTTCATCTTATTATATAAAATAGATAACATTTCCATTTTTATCAATATAATATATAATTTAATATTATCCCCATAGAAACACCATAGGCCAACGCTGCTTGTCAAAATCCATTGACGTTTTGGGTGGCCCACCTATGGTCTTGTGGCCCACCATCTTAGATCACCGATGAGTGGAATCTGGGTGGGATTCTACATAAGGGATCCCCAAATTTGTGAAATATTTATGTATGTTATTTGGTAATTCATTGGATGATATATAGTGCTCAATATGTGTGAGGAAGAAAGGGTGGATGCCCATTTTTATAAGTAAGGAATGGGATCATTTTAAAGTATATGAAATGTTATTTTATAATATGTGCCTATGTCATATTAATGTTTGTTGAAACTAGATGAATTTATGGTAAGAATGATAAGGTCTTAATACAATCATATGAATACATTTTTAAATGATTATCTAGCATTTTAATCTATATTTTTTGGATTATCCTTGCATTAATATTTTTTATCCATAACAGAGGTAAAAACATTCTAAATAACAAAGGTTTTTAAATTTACATATAAGATAATAAGTTCCTCATAAATGTCCAAGTGATGAAATTTCATACCATTTGGTATCCTATTATTCCCTTTATATATTTTAATAATTTTTATATAATTTAAATAAAATAATGTAATATAATATAAATAACATTTTAAGAACTATTCTCATAAGTTGACTTTCAAAACCTCAGGATGTAACTGAAATTTGAATATAAAACAATTAACCATCAATTATAAATTACTAATAATTATAAATTTCATGTTATTCCATAATTCATATAAGAGTATTAATTTTATGTCTTTCGAATCATTTACTTAATTTATTCTACCACTAGCCCAACTATTGTGTTAGTGTTTTGAATGCATTAAATTTAATTATACCATCAGTAAATATTTAAAATAAATAAAAAACATGAAAAAAACATTGTTATTCTCAAATTAAACATAATTGTTCTCTCAAAACATGTCTTCATACCTTTGTAAGCACATGACATAAATTTAAAAGCCATGGAGTCACCCTTTGAATTTTAAATTATTAATATATATATATACATTTATCATTTTGCATGAAAAATGGAAAAACAGAATAAAGTAGAATATTATAAATGGATGATCTAAAGGCAGTCATGTAATATTTTATATGATTTTTTGGATTATTTTAAGTCTATTTCATATTATTTTTTACATGATTTGGACATTTTACCCTCACCAATGTGACAAATATTTACTATGGCTAATAACTTAGGATGGAAAAAACAATAAGGCGATTTTTAACATATATAAACATCATAATTCCAAATATTTAATCTATTATAAAATAGTAAATTCCATTATGTGGATGATATAATTTTTTATAAAATTTCATAAAAATGGATAAAAACTAATTTTTGTTAATCACGTCTTACATCCCAGAAAAACATATAATAAAATCAATAGTAATGATGATTAAATTTTATTAATAAGTTTACATAAAACTAAATAATAATTATATTACTTTTATTAAATTTTAATAGAATATTTAAACTTCCTAAGGAGATTAAATGAAAACATTAAAGAAATTTTCATTTTTCACTCTTAATGGGAAAATGAATCTTTTCCTATAAAAAAATTCACTCTATGAAAATATTGATGTTATGATTAAAACAAATGGTACCCCTAACTCAAATAAAATTTCCAAATTTAACATAAAATAATTATAACTCTTTATCAAAAAATAAACAAAAATCAATAATTTAGAAAAATAAAATGACTAAAAAATATTGATTTATAATTTTTTAGAATTAATCAGGAATTTTTTATTGAGTATTATATTTATATAAATTTTATAAATTTATTATTTCTATTTTCCCTACATAATAGATTCCTAGGTTATAACTATCAAACAAAAATAATAATATATAATGGTTTGTTTAAACTATTTTTTGTGTATTAGATACACATTCAAACATATAATCGTACTTTTAGAATTATGGGGTTTTTCAATTTTATCCATTGATCAATAATCAAGGATTTATCATTTTAAAATACCATATTTGAAAACCCACAAAATAAAAAGGTTACTAAAACATCTTTTTTAAAATATGGAATGATAAATATGAATGTCACATAGAATAAGACATTATTAGGTATCCAAATATAACGAAATTAGTTGGAATTCATATTATTGAAATCCTAAAAATATGTAAATTCAAAATAATTATGAACTGTGGTATAGAATATTGATCATAAGAATTTAAATGATCCTAATATAACCAAGGTCCATAAAAACAGTAATCAATTAGATTTCAAACATACCATGAATTCATCAAGAATAAATATGATATTATAATATTTTCATTTAAAGATACATTTCCTATAATTAGGGAATTATATTAATATCTAGACCATGAATATATATAAATAACCATTCTACTTATACAATTATCCATAAAATAAATTTCAACATTTTTTATGCTTTGGTCAATTCCATCGTCGATCACATATCATACTGAAATAAATGAATCTTCAATATGAATATATTCTATTCCTGCAAAAATAATGTCAACATATATTGGATCACATGATACAAAAAAGGTTAGCATGTTAGTGCAACTAACATTAAGCATTGTCAGAAACATAATTTCTTAGTATATGGTTAAATAATTAAAAAATGAGAAAATGTTCAATTGATTAAATAAAATACTAATCTCTATTTCCACAACCATTACACACAACGATTAACATATATAATCTGATAAAAGTCTACCCTTAAATGCATAGAAATATTCCCAACCACACTCAAAACACAATAATATCATAGTGATTTTATTACATATTGTTTGTAGATTAATTTAAAATTTATCTCTATTAAACAATAAATAATTTTAAATTCATATCCCCATAAATCCACATTCAATTCTCATATAATCTCAAAAATATGGTAATATTTTTCCTAAAAAATCATAATCACTAAAATGAAATAATTAAATCATATTTTTACAGAAAATATAATTAAAACACTATTCCTAAAATAAGTACCAATATATAATTTTTTTAGTTTACCATATTGATATAATGTTCCCTAAAAATATTGTGATATTTTTCCAAAATAACTTTAATCACTTATTCAGTAACTAAATTTCCAATCTCATGGATATATGTATGAAAATGAATATGTTCCTAAAATGTAAAAACTCATTAGTACCTCACCAAAAATGATATTGTAAACTATAATTGTTATGAATATATCTTAATTTATGTAAACTAAATATAAAGGAATTTATACTAAAATAAATTTTACTTCCATAATACATAAGGGTAACATATAAACCCAACATATATCTGAACTTAATAAATGTATCTAGAATTATTAATATCAAATGAAACCTCAATTTTGGTATCTATTCCATAATAATTGTGAGCAACAATTGAATTATCCATCTTTTATGGTATCCCTAACTCTTAAAAAATCCTATGTTGAAAACATATAATATCCAAAGGTCTCTAAACCATTCCCATGTTACCATCTAATATTAAGTGTCATTAAAAAAAGTTATATTGTACTGTTAGATAAGAATGCATTTTTTAAAATTTTGACGATCTTTTGGTCTTGAGTTTTAGTGTAATCTCTAATATCTCTTATATATAAACACATAAATTATTAACTGGAAACTACCTCTTAGTATCCATTTTTAATAAAATAATTAATTAATAGTAGAATTTTTTTTAATATATAATATTGTAGACTTTTAACTTGATAGATTATATTTTCATACTGATCTGTTAACCAAGTGAATAATATTTGAAAATATGTGATGAGTAAAAAAATTTCAAGAATGGGCATTTAGAAAAATCATTAGTCCATTTTAAAATCAATGACATCCTTAATGATATATTTCCTTTAATTCAATAATATATTTTTATAATATAATAGATTACTTAAACCTGAAATCAATTATACCACAAAAATTTGTTTTCATATAAAACACTTTATAAGAAAATATAAATAAAAAATCATAATCATGATTGTTTCTTTTGAAAATATTTGAACACATCAAATAAAATTCTTAAAAAAATTTCATTCATTTCCAAATTTATAATAATAATTTTGTAAAAAATGATCATTTTATTACATTTTGAAATAAAATTCAATCCAACAAAAACAAGTAGATAGAATACAAAAGACATGTAGGATACTTAGAAAGTCATTTTCATAACACTCTTAAAATCAATCTCATAAATGGAACAACCCCCCAATAAATTCTAATAATATCTCATGATAAACATATAATCAATTATCTTTTAAATTATCATTTTCTTGTAAAAACATTGAATTCATTATGTAAATATTTTGATTCCATACACTTAAATGGTTTATGATTCTGTGGCCTGATGAGCCTCAGTATTGATATAAAAATAATAATAAATATATTATATCATGAAAAATACTTTTTTTATAAATAATTGATTTCCTACCAAATTGGGACATGAAATGTAAATATGAGACTAACATTATCTATGTAATGTGGGTATTAACCTAGATGTGATATAAACCTTGTCAGTGTCAGTTTTTTGGTTATTAAGTGGTCGTGAGAAAAATATTAGAAAAAATAATTAAGTATTTATTAATTTATTCCACAAAACATAAAAACCTATATATGTTCTCACATATGGGAATGTCCTATGGTTTCCTACAAAACCATTGATATTTGAAAGTGATGTCTAGGGAGAACTATTATTCAAACAATGACCTAATTATTGATCAATGATTGGTGTTTGGTGGAGTTCATGAATCATAGCAATGATTATAATATAGAACAATCCATCGTTAATAATCACTCCAAATGTATGGGAGGATGATTTCTTTTTGATTTATCCCCATTTTTAACTTCTGATGAATGCTAATCAATTATTAAAATAGTTTGATTCTCAGTACGATCATACTAAATAGGTACTCATTTCTCTTTATATGAATAAGAATTCTATGATAATTTGTTTATTCATATTCAAACATCATTCTTGTAACCATGAAATAAGGAAAACATGAACATTGGATGAGACTCTTTCATCATATGTTTTTAGAAGATTTCATCATCATTCATCATTAGGTCATCAACAACATTTGTTTTAAAATTTGGTTCGATAAATAAATTGTGTTCAGTCATTTCAAAAAAGAACATTTCCTCAAGAGTTCATTACCACTGCTTATGGGTAGAGGATTGAAGGAAAAAATTCTATAGAATATAAGAAAATTATATTAATCACGGATTTTTAGATCCCCAGTTGTGGGTTTTGGAATCTCATTAAGAAAATGTGAAAATTAGTGATTCTGGAGCTGATTTATGGATGTAATATTCTAATCGATGAAATCATGTAATGATGAAGTCCAATTATATTATTAAGGGAAGATCTGGTGGTGGAATCAGAATCATATGTTATGTGGGAGAACTCAAAGAATAAAATAGTTTTGCTGGAAAATTCCATACTACAAAACAGGCAGTCTGATGAACATATGTTGTCTGGTTCCCCCTCAAGAATCTGTTGGGTGTGAAAGAGGATGATATTATGACATGGTATGCAAACACATGACATGGCATTGAAACCATGTTTGGTGGATCAAAATATAACCCCATGATACATTGGAAAGTGCAAGAACAAGACCAAAGTATTTGAGCATATCCATTTATATGGTCTGGTACACATGTATGACTACAGTACACATGTATGGGATAATGTACATAATAATGAAAACATGTAATCCCAATATTCACAAGAAATTTCACATACTCTTAGTAAATGAAAAAATATATAATTTTCCCATGGCAGGTTGATTCCCTTTCTCTCATTATTCTAGATTATTGGGATTCTCCCCTATTAAGTATCATTTGGGTACGTTGCATCTCTGAGAATAGTGTAATCAAGTCCCTATCAATGTATCATAATCTTCTATTTTATAGAATATACAAAATTATGTTATGTGCTGAGGAGTAGAAACTTCTTGGTATAACACCATTAGAGTTATCTAGAGGTGTAATGTGTCTAATACTAGATGAGTGTTATCTTTAATCATTGGGTGGTATACAAGGTTTCTTTTATGGGAGAGACCTACATATATAAGTGGTTTCTATCATGATCACATATATATATATATGTGTGTGTGTGTGTATCTATTTTCCACGGTATTTAATTAACATATATTCATGACGTTGGGGAGATTCTTTATATTGATGTTTTGGTTTAGGTAATTTCTATGTGTCCTAGTTAGTGTATTGTACCCACCCCTTGATGGGATCTACCCATGAAAGCCCTTCCATATAAAAATTTAATGTTTTAATATAGTGCAGCGAGAACCAATAGAAGGATGATAATTGTGAGGTGTAAATTATTTTTAGTTCCTCTTGTTTATTCTTCTATAGTCCCCTCCTTATATTTGAAGCGTAGTATTTTTCCATTTTCGGTGAGCTCGTATTTCAACCATATTTACATTCAATGCATTTCATAATTTGATGTGGGATATATATTATGCATGAATTATTACAAAGTTTTTATCCCTTCCTCATTACTCGCATTTAATGATGTGTGTGTCCTTTCTGGTACCTTTTGACAACGAATCCCATGTGAGGGTTATATCGTCTTGGTGGTTGTTGTTATCCATTGGCCTATACTAGGTAGACTTCGGGAGTCACGTCTATTAGATTAGTGAAATAGTGGTATTAAATGAGTCAGTTCAACCATGGGACTAGATATTGGGGGAATCATAGTGGCTGATACTGGTTTGGGAACTAGGTATACATTGTTAAAGGATTTCGAGACCATATCTTGCTCCATGGTTTCTAGCATTGGTGTAGCAATCATTTTATACATTCACCATGACTTTTTTAACCTTCATATGGACTCATTATATCTAGACAAAAGTTATGGGAAAAATTGTTACATCCATCATATAATAATAAATGTTGGTTATCATGTCATTAAGGAGTCATCCACTATGATATGCTTAAGGACCATGGAACTTATTGACATTTTAGGATACCACTATGATGAAATCCATATTGTATTCCACTATATGATCATGATTATGATCCTTCCAGTGATGATGATTTAGTATATAGACTTGTTTAATATGTTCTCCCTCTATGGGGTTTTTACTCATTTCCCCACCTGTAGATCATCTAGTTATTCAGTGATTACCAACGCATTATGTTTTTAGGATGATCACATGTATTGAATTTCTATGATTGAAACCCCTCATGATTTTTTGATCAATATCCCAAGTAATATGTGGGTTGGATCGATTCAGTGGGATGATTTTTCACACCTAGTCAGGATCCCTACTGTTTTGATGGTTTTCCTAATAGAAATCCAACTGAAAACACATTCAGGGTGATGGTGATTTCTGGTGAAATAGATTCTTGACAGAGTGACATTATCTTGGTCAAAATTTGAGAATCTCTTTAGATAGGTATTTATATAAAGCCTTATTGTGGTAAGTTAATATCATGTATCTTCTGGACCATCAGTAAGTGTGTATACTATGTTAGAGTTTTCACCACAGTTCAAAAACCTCATAAGATTCTCCATGTATACTATTTACTACACATTCTATTAATCACTACCATTTTAACATGGCCTACACTAAGATATAAAGGATAATATGATAGATCAATTCATTACCTCCTGTTATGGAGTGTTGAATTATTCTCGGGTGAATACATCTTCATTACTAAGATGATTATAAGAATAGTTTCATAGAGTGGACACACGGATGCTGAGAACTCAACATGACATGGATGATGGAAATCATAGGGATCAAGGATTGCGAGACACCTTAAATGAAATTCTTATATTGGAGGATTCATTGGTCATGATACATTTAATGGATCCATCTATCCTAGTGGGAAGTAGAGATACTCTTTTTATTGAAGAAACTATCTCATATGGGGTTTCCCAATTTTTCATGATGAAGAATGGGAGACAGTTGATGAACCTCCCAGGTGGAGGTATAGGTAGTCATATGGAAGATTTTAGGGAAGATAACGTGGCTGTTGAACAAGGATGTCAGCATCATCTAACAATCGTTTTGATCTATTTCAAAAACCATCATTAAGAGGTCCACACCAGGATTATGGAGGTCATGGTTAGGGATGTTGGAATATTTTAGCACTGGTGGTGTATGACATAGAGGCTCCACATATTATTTGAGGTGTGGTCTCATTACTTTTTACATTAGTAATTGTTTATTATAAACACAGGATAATGAAACGCATGTCTTACTACATGTCTCATTTATGATATAGAGAATTTGATGGATCTATTCTAATCCATTATAGTACAAGTCTCTTACTGTATGGGATTTAGAGATCACAAACATATTCTGATATTCTGAATTGAGTCTTGGAGTATTGATGATATCATGTGATCCCTTCAGATCCATGATTAAAACATAATAATTAATCATTATAATGAATTGGATCTCCACCGAACATGCACAAATCAAATGTATTTTGAGGTGGATGTTGTGAGTCCATGTGGATAGCATATAGTTTTCCTCAAATTGAGAGAATAATGTATCTAAAATAAAGTATGTTATCACGTGTAATAAGAGATATATAGTTACTCATAATGTAACAGCCCATGCTTTCACGATACGCTTATCTTTGAATAATATAGTATCATGTGTTGTACGCAACTTCGAGTTCTAACACACCACATGTCACGACCCGTCCCAGTGGGGCCCAAGCTGAAACTCCCAAAGCCCACCTTCAATGGGCCATGGTCTGGTGACTAGCACCGAATAGGCATGCTACTAACATGGGAGGCATTGCTTATAACATGTACACACACACACACATCTCCAAGCCCAAAAAGTCGAAGAGTAAAAACTACTAAAATGGAAAAGATGCATGCATTCACTAAAACCCAACCACAGAGTACAACAAGAAAAAAGTGCAAGAAAGTAAATTCCTGGGCCAAAAGTAAAATCCCACCAGAAAGAAAGTCTGTAACAAAGTCCAACCTGTAAGGAAAGGTACTGGGACTGCAATCTGTAATCGTAGGAACACACCTCGGCCCGCCTGATCTCACTAAGCGACGTCAGGTCCTGGTCCACCTAGAGCCCTATCAATGGTTTGCTCGTCTTCCCAAGACACGACATGTGCGAGCAAAGCCTGTGCTGGGGTGAGTATAACAATACCCAATATGACACCCCGAAACCACAATGAAAATACAACAAGGGAAAAACACCACAAAAAATGATACAGTCAGCTCTACACAATATATGTCTTCTGAATATATAACAAGAATATCTAGATATACTCACACACGATCGACTATCAAGAAACCCACCACTAATAACCAGCTCGAAGATTCCACTAAGCATGAAACCGGGAGAACAAACTCCTAGGTCTGAAGATATAGATAGGAAATACTCTTTCCAGGAGAACACACTCCACATGTAATTTGATAACATGATGCTTAGATGAGGATCAAATCCACGTCATGGGGTGATTCTAACAACTCAGTCTGAGCTAATCCGCTAAGCAGAGGATCGGCGCCCGAGTAAAGTTGGTCACGTCGATACCAAGTACTCTACCTAGGGTTCTAGGAATAAATAGAGGATCCAGATCTAACTCTCATAGAACGGATTCAAACAACTCTATTCAGGATGTTCTGCTGAAGGGATCATAATCCTGTATAAAAGTAATGATACCAAAACCTTTAGGGGACAACCAAGGGTACGAACCATAAGAAATTTTCCAAGTCATATAACGAAAGAGGCTCAAGCCATGAAGAAAAGTTTACACGGCGCGTAGTATGGTTACACACCGTGTTCAATGACCCCAGGTACTGCCCGTATAAACGGCCTATGTCATTCGTTCAAGCCATGTAAAACCAAACTACACGGCATATAGAAAAGTTACACGCTGTGTTCCTTGACCCCGTGTACTGCCCGTGTAACCGGCCCATGTCATTCATCTTTTCAGATAAAAATAAACTACATGACGTGTAGAATAATCCCACGCCATGTCTGAGCACCTGGGGATCACTCTGTGTACGCTGGCCATGTTCCCGTACATGGCCTATGTCTGTGTCCGTGTTGCCTACCTGTGTACCAATACACAGGGTATCCTGTGTATCTGGCCGGGTCAGGCCGGGGAGGGGTATACACGGCGTTTCCTTGGAAGTGTACCCTGCCAGTGTCCGAGTACTCCCGGAGTACACGCCATGAAATCCCAATGATGAACACACTCCGTGTATCCCATACTACACGGCGTGTTGTCGGGATTTCTCCAGAAACACCGTCTTCCTCCGCACTCCTTGGATGATCCTCCAGATATTGATCCAACCATTAGATCATTACGAAAATCCATATTTGGGGTCATATTTCCCCTATGAAACCGATTCCATCGGTTTTGGGCGTCCGATTGGCCTTTAAAATGCATCACAATCCGTCCGCATGAAAACGCTCGAAGAACTGGAATTTCCGAACCACAACAATCCATCCGCCGCTGTTTCCGTCACACCTCCACTAGGTCACCTCGATGTTGGATCTTTGATTTCAGACCATTTCACCAACAAATGAATGCGCAAAAATTGATTTTCCCCAAGAACGCGCAGAACACACACAAAGAACGCGTAAGAATCGGGAGAGAAAAACACAACAATCGAGAGGGATGAACCTCGATCGATGTTTGTGTCGATCTTGGGTCATCACCATTAGAAGGTTGATCGAAAAACAAAAGAATCTCAAGAATCAAATCCCACGATTCCCACAATTATCCCATCCCACAAGAACGATCGATCCGTGGGCTAATCTATTCATGGATTAGTCCGCGTTCATCGTGGAAATCAAAAATGGGGAAGAAATCACAATTAAAACATCCTACCTAGAGTCTGTGGAGTTCTTCGGTGATGATCCAGTTGCTGTGTCGTCGTCGCTGCATTGGGAGGTTTTCTCCAGAGCCTCTAGATCCACCAAGGGTTTCAGGGTTATGATGTTTTGTAAACATGGACCCCTGCGCTAGCCTTTATTTATAAAGGCTAAAGATAGGCCAGTGAAACAGATTTAATAAAATATTTTAAATTAAGTATTTTATTCCGGTCACGTCCAAAACCCAGTTTTTTCCACCAGCCTGCGCTAGTTGATGTTAGGTATCTTTTAGGGTAAACCTGCTGCTCCGAATGCAATGGTGCCATTGGATTTTTGATCCGAGAACCTATTCGGGAGTTATTCCACTATTTTTAGGAAAACCGCACGCACGTGTAATTTATTTATTAAATTAAAGTAAAACATTTGTTCCGGGATCACCGGGCCTTAGAACTACACGTCGTCTCAGAGCCTGGTCTCGAATTAATTCACATATAATATTAAAATAATACATGGAAAAATCCGGGACATTACATCACATCCACCTTAGGGATTTTACGTCCCTGAGAAGCCAAAACAAAGGCTACTCAAAATGATGATGGTAATGCACGCCAATCTGAACCTCCCGTTACCATTTGATCTCTTGGAGATTCCCATGGTGCCACCGGAAACGCACAAAGGGAATAGCTCATCCACGAAGGATCTTCTCCTATCGATCCTCGATCTCTACTGGGTACTCTGCAAAGGTCTCCCCATCGCCGATGTTCAGCTCGCCCCAGTCGATAACGTGTGATGGATCGTGCACGTACCTCCGTAGCTGTGACACATGAAAGACGTTGTGTACCTTTTCCATATGAGGAGGTAGAGCCAAGAGAAATCCCACCTCACCAACAATACTCAGAATTTGAAATGGGCCAAAGAACCTTGGAGATAGCTTCTCGTCTTGACCAAATCTATGCAATCCCTATCGAGGTGAGACCCGAAGGAACACATGGTCTCCCTCCTCGAACTCCAAGGGCCTCCACCTCCTTTCGGCATAAGAATTTTTTCGACTCTGTGTAGTCTTCATCTTTTTATAGGTGACCTTCACCTTCTCTGTAGTTTCTCTCAACATCTCTAGGCCCACGAGTGCTGACTATCCTGGGTCAGTCCTACAAAGTGCTAACCAGCAAGGTCGCTCGTACAGAGCCTCTAATGGTGCCATACCAATACTAGAATGATAACTATTGTTTTTAGAAGATTCCACCAGTGGTGGGTTATCCTCCTAGATATGACCGAATTCATGAATTCAAGGTCGATGCATATCCTCTAGGACCTGGACGGTCCGCTCTATCTGACCATCAGTTTGTGGATGAAACGTTGTGATCAAGCGTAACTGTGTCCCAAAAGATTCATGCAATCCCTTCCATAATCGGGATGTGAAATGAGAATCACGATCTGAAACAATCGTGGATGGAACTCCATGAAGTCTAACTATCTCTTACATGTTGAGGCGCCCCATGCTCTCTACTGAAATCTGCACCTGTATGGCTAGAAAGTGGGCTGACTTGGTGAGTCAATCATCGATCGCCCAGATGGAATCATGTCCCCTGGGCGTACGTGGTAAACCTGTAACGAAGTACATGGATATCCCGCCCCACTTCCACTCTGGAACCTCAAGGGGATGCGTCAAAACTGCTAGCACCTGGTGCTCAAACTTTACTTGCTGACATGTAAGGCACTGAGAGACAAACTCTGACACACCCTTCTTCATTCCTGGCCACCAAAACTGACGTCGGAGGTCCTAATACATCTTTGATACTCCTTGATGCACCACCAAAGAGTATGTATGGAACTCCCTCAGAACCTCCTCCCGCAACGTCATTGGTACTACCGTGCTCCCTCTAAAAAGAACAACTTTCTCATCACCTTCTGATTATCCATCAACAGCATCACCTGTGGATATCTGAGCACGTAGAGTCTCACAGCTAGCATCCTCGCGCTGTGCTTACCTGACTTGCTGTAGAAGTGGAGGGGTAACAACCATCGACTGAAGGTAAGCTCCCTCATCTCCATCCATGAAGGATAACTATAAGGAGGCCAACTGCCTCACCGCCTCATCCAACAACTGCGAACTGGATTTCCTACTGAGAGAATCTGCCACTAAGTTCCCCATCGTAGGAGTATAAACGATCTCAAAGTCGTAATCCAGGAGGAACTCAAGCCACCGCCTCTGTCTCAAATTCAGATCATTCGTAGAAAAGATATATCTGAGACTCTTCTGATAAAAGTAGATGGTAAACCGCTCGCCCATCAGGTAGTGTCGCCACATCTTCAACGCAAAGACTACCACTGCCAACTCAAGATCATAGGTTGCATAGTTCTGCTCGGGTTTCCTCAACTGACATGAGACATAGGCAATCACCGCTTTCCTCTTCATTAGGAAACAACTAAGCCCATTTCCTAATGCATCACATAACACTACATACTCGACACCCTCCTCCAGTAATATCAAGATCGGGGCGCTCGTCAGACTCTGTCTCAACTGCTGGAAAGCCTGCTGGAATCTCTCAAACCATATGAAAGGATGTCCCTTTCAGGTCAATGATGTCATGGGAGCTGAAATTTGGGAGAAATCAAGGATGAATCTATGATAGTGGACTTCCAACCCAAGGAATCTCCGCACCACCGTCACGCTTCGGGGTGGCTCTCATTCTAGCACTTCCACCACCTTGGCTGGGTCCACTGCTACACCATCTACCGAGATTATGTGTCCCAGAAAGTGGACCTCCTGTAACCGGAACTGACACATCGAGAGTTTCCCATACAACAACTTCTCTCAGAGTGTGTCCAAAACCATACTTAGGTGTCTCGCATTCTCCTCCTTAGATTCAGAGTACACAAGGATATCATCGATGAAGACCACTACAAACCGGGCTAGGGAGGGCTGAAAGATCCAGTTCATGAGTCCCATGAACCCTGTCGGGCGTTCGTCACACCAAAGGGCATCACCAAGTACTCATAGTGACCATAATGACATCTGAAATCCGTCTTTGGTATATCCTCATCCCATTATCACAACTTGTGATATCCTGATCGTAGATCAAACTTCGAGAACCATCTTGCCCCACTCTACTGGTCAAAGAGGTCATCGATCCTCAGTAGTGGATACCGGTTCATCACGGTCACTTGATTCAAGATCCGGTAATCCAAACATAGCCTCAAGCTCCCATCCACCTTTTTGGTGAACAACACTAGGGCCACCCCGGGTGAAACGCTGGGTCTCACGAAACCCTTCTTCTGCAAGTCGTCCAGATACACCCTCAGCTCACAAAGCTCTATAGTAGCCATACGATATGATGATACTGATATCGGTGTCATCCCGGGTTGAAACTAAATGCAGAAATATATCTCCCAACGGGGAGGTAGCCCGGGGACATCCTCCAGAAAGACGTCCTCATACTCAGCCACTACTGCTGGAATGCCGAAACTCATAAGATCTACTGTGTCGAGGGCTAGGCTAGCCAACTGATGTGAAATCGGTTGTGCCCTCCTATGCACGAGTCCATCCTGTGCTGCATGGGACTCTCTTTTACTGACAAAAGAGAAACTCATTCCATCACTGCGGACACACCGTACCCTTCACCTAAAACCGTTGATCTAGGCATGAACTGTGGATAGCCAATCCATACCAAGAATGAAATCATAAGGCCTCGACGATACCACCATGAGGTTCCAACCAAAACTCTCACCTCCAAGGGTCATGTCACACTGTCTACAGATGTGTGTGATCTCTGAATCTTCTCCAGTCAGTGTTTCTAAGCGTAAGGGTTGAGTGAACAGCTCAACTGGAATCTCAAGGTCTCGAACAAGATAAGAAGCCAGAAAGTTCTGACTAGAACCTGTGTCTATCAATACGGCAGCCAATGTAGAAAAGACACAGATAGTACCTCTAATCATTGTGGAGGTACCTGGGCCATAAGCCTCTACTGCCTTCCGCTGTCCCTACCTCTGTCCACCAGCTCCCTATGCATGCGTTGGACCTCTTGGGGGTGGTGGTGGTAAACGATCAAAATTTTGAGCACCTCCAGCTGCTCTCCCAGCTCCCCTACCTCGTCAGCCACCACACAGACCTTTCTGATCCATGCGTTGCCTCTGCCACGATGGTCCATCCAATGCTCCCGTGTCAGTAGTACGGTGGGTTGGAAAATCCCGAGCAAGATTTCCTCGGCCATCACATGAGTAGCATCGCCTCTCTTGAGGATGGATGGATGTGCCTTGTGAACCTTGTACGGCAGATCCCCTATCCTGGGATCTCCTCTGAAAGTGTCTCCCACACCTGGGTCCCTGACATCGGCTCCCTGCTGCCGAGGTCTCCACTCCAGCTCTCCCACTACTGACATCTTCTGGCTTTCTCTGATCTTCCAAGAATCTCTCAACCACTAGAGCCTGCTCGACCACCCCAGCGTAAGTAGGAATGCTCATAGGGATGATTATAACTCGAAAATCTATACGCAAGCCCCTCTCAAAAGTCTGAGCTCTGATGTACTAATCTCTGAACATATCCATCGAGTATCGCGAGAGGTCTGTAACCCTCGCCGAATAGTCAGCCACCGTCATGGTTCCCTACTGGAGCAGACGAAGCTCCTATATGCATACTTCCCTCAGGGTAACTGGTGAAAACACCTATCTAAATAGACACACAAACTCCGACCATGCAAGTGTCACCTCGTCATGGTTCTGGATAACCAAACTCCACCATCATCCTGCCGAGCCCTACAGAAGGCTCATTTCCAGGATCACCATCTATTCTGCTAGTGTCCTGACCAAACAGAAGACTCTGGACACCACCTCAAGCCAGTCCTCTACTTCTTGAGGGTCAGGCTCTCTTCGAAACCAGAGGGGTCTCTATCTCTGAAACTCGTGGAGTGCGCTCACCCTGCACTCCTCCCCCACTAGCACAGCAGGCACTAAACACTACTCCACAGGTGGCAGGATATCTAGAACACCACCTGGTGGTAAAACTTGGGGATCTGGTCCCTATATCGAGGCTTAATCACTGAGGGGGTCATCCTCATGATTGATCTACTGGATCTTAGTGGGTGCGCGTCATGGAGGAATCCTGTTAAAGAAACAAGATGTATCTCAATCAGTGAGTATATCTGGAGACCTGACTCAAAAAGGACATGGAAACCACAACCCACTCCTATATGATTCATGTACCATTATTTTTATCTCCTGAAACCAGTGTTCTCATATTCCGAGTCGAAAAGTAGGTTATCAGTGTCCTGGTGTGTGGATATGTCAGCCGTCCGCACCAACACTGGGGTCCCTAGACTGAAATCCGAACTCGAAACACTTAACACTACTCTCCTAAACCAACTCATAGACTCGATGTCCTAAGGTAGAACCGACCACCTCTGATACCACTTTGTCACGACCCGTCTCAGTGGGTCCGAGTCGCATCTCCCCAAGACCACCTCCAATAGGCTAGGGGCTGGTGAGTAGCACTGAGTAGGAATGCTACTAACATGGGAGGAATTGCCTATAACCTGCACACACACACACACACATCTCCAAGCCCACAAAGCTGATGAGTAAAAACTACTAAAAATGGAAAAGATGCATGAATTCACTAAAACCCAACCACAATGTACGACAGGAAAGTAATGTGCAAGAATGTAAATCCTTGGGAGAAAAGTACAAGCCCACTAGAAAGAAAGTCTGTAACAAAGTCCAACCTGTAAGGAAAGGTACTGGGACTGCAATCTATATCCGTATGAACACACCTCAGCCCGCCTGATCACACTGAGCACCGTCTGGTCCTGGTCCACCTAGAACCCTATCAAAGGCTCGATTTTCTTCATAAGACATGACACGTGCGGGAAAATCCCATGCAGTGGTGAGGATTACAATACCCAGTAGGACACCCCAAAACCACAAAGTACAACAAGGTAAAAACACCACAAAGAAAGATACAGTCAGCTCTACATAGTATATGTCTACCGAACATATAAAAATAATATCTAGATATAATCATACACGATCGAAAATCCCAAAAACCACCACTAAAAACCAGCTCGAAGATTCCACTAAGCATGCAACTGGGAGAACACACTCCTAGGTCTGAAGTGAGAGATACGACATACTCGTTCCAAGAGAACACAATCCAAAAGTACTTTGAGAACATGATGCTCAGATGAGGATCACATCCAATCCATGGGGTAATTCTGAAAACTCAGTCTGAGCTAATTTTCTAAGCAGAGGATCGGCTACCGAGTAAAGTTGGTCACATCGATACTAAGAACTCAAACTAGGTTTCCAGGAATGAATAGAGGATCTAGATCTAATTCTCATAGAGGGGATTCCAACAACTCTATTCAGGAAGTTCTGCTGAAGGGATCATACTCTTGTATAAAATAAATGATACTAGAACCTTTAGGGGATAACCAAGGGTACGAACCCTGAGAACTAGTCCAAGCCACAGAAGGCAAGTGGCTCAAGCCATGAAGAAAAGGTTACAAGGCATGTAGTATGGTTAAATGTCGTGTTCCTTGACCCCAAGTACTGCCCGTATAAACGGCCCGTGTCATTCGTTCAAGACGTGTAAAACCAAACTACACGGTGTATCGAAAAGGTACATGATGTGTTCCTTAACCCCAGGTACTGCCCGTGTAACTGGCCCATGTCATTAGGCTTGTCCGATAGAAAGCAACTACACGGTATGTAAAAGAAACACACGTCGTTTCCGAGCACCCGGGGCTCGCTCTGTGTACGCTGGCCATGTGCCTGTACACGACCTATGTCTGTGTCCATGTCGCCTGCCCGTGTACCAGTACACGGGGTATCCCATGTATCTGGCTGTGTCTGGCCGGGGAGGGGTATACACGGCGTGTCCTTGCCCGTTTACCCTACACGTGTCCGTGTACTCCCGGATTACACACCATTTAATCTCGTCGACGAACACACGACATGTATCCCATACTACACGACGTGTAGTCGGGATTTCTCCAAAAACACCATGTTCCTCTGCGCGACTCGGCTGATCCTCCGGATCTTGATCCAACCATCAGATCGTTACTAAACATCAGATTTGGGGTCTTATTTCCCCTAAGAAACCGATTCCGTTGATTTCGGGCTTCCGATTGTCCTTGAAAATGCATCCTGATCCGTCCGCACGAAAAAGTTCGAAGAACGTGAATTTCCGAACCACATCAATTCATTTGCCTCTATCGCCGTTGCACCTCCCCTAGGTCGGCTCTATGTTGGATCTTTGATTTCAGAGAGTTTCTCCAATAAACAAATGTGAAATGATCAATTTTACACAAGAACACGTAGAACGCACATGAAGAATGTGTAGGAATCGGGAGATAAAAACACAACAATTGAGAGGGATGAACCTCAATCGATGTTCCTGTCGATCTAGGTTCATCACCATTAGAAGGTTGAATCAAAACCAAAACAATATCAAGAATCAAATCCCCTAATTCCCACAATTATCTCATCCCACAAGAACTATATATCCACGGGCTAATCTGTTCATGGATTAGTTTTTGTTCGTCGTGGAAATCAAAAATGGGGAATAAATCACAATTAAAAAATCCTACCCAGATTCTACTGTGTTCATCAGCTATGATCTGGTCGCTGCATCGTCGTCACCGCATTGGGAGGTTTTCTCCAGATCCTCCAGAGCCGCCAAGGGTTTCTGGGTTAGGAAGTTTTGTAACCCTGGACCCCTGTGATATCCTTTATTTAAAAAGGATAAAGATAGGACAATGCAACAAATTTAATAAAATATTTTAAATTAAATATTTTATTACGGTCACATCTAAAACCCAGTTTTCTCCACCAGCCTGCGCCAGTTGATGTTAGGTCTCTTCTAGGGTAAACCCGCTGCTCTGAACGTAACGGTGCCATCAAATTTTTGATCCAAGCACATGTTTGGGAGTTATTCTAATTTTTTCAAGAAAATCACACGCGCGTATAATTTAATTATTAAATTAAATTCGAACATTTGTTCTAGGCTCACCGGGCCTCAGAACTGCATGCCGTCTCAGAGCCTGGTCTCAAATTAATTCCGATATAATATTAAAATAATACATGGAAAAATCTAGGACATTACACTACAACCAATCAAACTAGCCGTTATGAATAGAAGTACATACTTTTTAAATATTTTTAACTTTTATCTTTCAAAATGGACTTCATTTTTGAATTAAGAATATCTAAATTATCTTAGGGTTAATTTTTTGTACTTTTCTAAAAACATTCAATTTTTGATGAATAGTGAAAACACTTAGTTATAGTTTAAAACAAAATTTTTATTTAAATAATTATTTATTTTTTAAAATTTATTTCAGGTCGAAATAGATACATAATACCTATATATTTTCAGTGTAATCCATTGGATTCAATATATATTAATTTTAGATATATAAATATTGTATTGAACTTTTCACTTTCTTTTACCCACCTCCTATGAGAATTGGATAATTCAAATAAAACAAAATTTTACCACTTATGTGAGTAGAATTTCAAAACGTTGAGTGAAACGGTTGATATTAGTATGAAAAATGTGGTTCAATAAGATGAAAATTATTTTTGGTGAATAATAACTTTTTACTTTAATTAACCATGGTTAAAAGTAAATAGGGTATTTAAGGGTAAAAATGATATTATTTTTAACCTGAAACATATCTTAATTCTATTGGATAATTATTATTCGACCAAAAACAACCTTAGTAATAAATAATGATCCTATTTGGTCAACTTGGATTAGATTAGGACACTTATTACTATTTTATTTAAAGAAGAGTGAAAAGAGTTATAATCAATGTTTAACAATTAAAAAAATTTTAATATAGAGTTATATAAAAGATAAATTCAAATATAAATATTCATTATAAATATAATAAGATTTCCTACATAATTTTATTTTATTTATATTTTTTAGACATTAAATAATATAATTTATTTATGACACAATGATGATGTAGTAATTATCTTATTAATGAAATATTAAAATAATTGATATTATAAATAACCAAATAAATTTAACTTGATACTTTTTATGAATTCAATTATTTTTCAAGGTTAATATTACATATTATTATTTGTTATTTGAATTTTTTTCTAAGTAATAATGCTTTTATGAATTTAGAAAATACACAATACCAAATAATGTCAAAATTGAAATAAATGAGTTTTTAAAACAAATATTATATTATTAATTGATATTCTATTCCTAAAAATCTAAGGGTTGGCCAAAGGACTTATGCGATGATATGTGTATCATTAATGAAGCTCTTGGAGTTATCTTGGAAGTATATAGTATGTTTATTAACCATATAATATAAAAATACAAAGATACATGGTAAATGTCCAACTATTTAACTAAGAGTTAAATCTAAATGATAATGTTAATATAGTGACCCAAACCTGTCTAAAACGTATTGGTTGAGTGGGTTTCGACCCATACCAACCTAATACTTTAAATAATCCATTTTGGAGACATTATAAATAGAAAATAATTTTATTATAAAATAATATTTCTAGATTTTCCTAAGGTTCCCCTCACCCCTCTTATAAAAGGGCACCCCCCCCTTCTCTCTAATTCACACTTTCAAAACCATTTGGATATGCAAAAATCTGCCCAAATACTCTCTAAAATATCCTCCCTTCATTTTAGAGGCCTTACATTAGTCAGAAATCCAACCTATGGAGCTCTTTTGATCAAATCAAAAGGATGAATCTGAAGAAGAAGTAAATATTTCATCACATCTTTCAAGTTCCATTATTCCTCTATATCCTTTTTCTTTTTTGTTTCCATTATAAAAAAAATTATCCAATATCTTATATATATTGTTAAGTTATTATAAATATTGTACAACCAAGTTCATTAATCTATCCATCCTTTGAATGAAATGTCAACATACATGCGTACGTACGGCTTACCGTCTCCACATCATGGTGTAATTGATATTCAATACAATATTATTTGGATGGGTATAATAATGATGTATAATTGATGTAAATAATAAATATAACAGGATAATTATTCTGAATATATGATACACCATCCAATTATATATTATTATCAAAATAATTATATTGTCGCTCGTGTGTATGTACAGATTACAATCTCCACAAACACGATGAGATTCATTCCTCATGATATACATTCTAGAATAATTTTCATTAGATGATTAAAAATAATGTTTAAAGACATGATATCATTCTGGATATGAATAATATACATCCCATAGATAACAAATATGACTCACATAATAATGAATATAATGGAAAATGGATCCATTAACACCCGAAACAACGATAATAATAAGATATTATTAACAAAGCAATGTTAAAATATCATATATGATATAATATTAATGTATAAGATTCTAGTATAATTTAATAACAATTATTTCACCATTATAGAGGAGTTTAACCTACCCTCGCCCAAGGAAAAGTACAAGGTAAGGGTTATTTTCACAATCTCTTTATTATTTGAGGTTGTTTTTACTTAAGTATCTACCAGGATCTCTTTACCATCCACATCAATGTTTCTTAAAAATATATATCAAACCATTCTTACAATTTTTAGACTATGGTTTAAAGTAATTTATACCCTTTTATGACTTTAATAATATTTTTATAAAGGAAACTTTTCGTTGTCTTATAAATAATGTATTTTATAACCTTTTCAACAAAATTAATTTAAGAATGTCATTTTTTATACTTATAAAGTGGATATGGCTATTTTCTACTGTAATGACATAAATAAATATTACCTTAAAATATTATAAGAACATTTCCAAAATAAATGATTTCTTTTATAGTTATGTGAATGTTAATTTATTTCAAAATATAAAGAGGTATTTCTCTAAAAAGGTTTTGATTTCACCTATGTCAACATCCTTTGATGGATTTTAAGCTTATTTGAAGTTGATTTATTATGATACAAAACTTCTTTATTGTATTGAATTTTTTTTGATATGTTTGACTATGGATGTGTTATTTTTACAACATTCATGATTTATGGATAATGTATTGACATATCATATGCTTGTTTTAATATGAATGTGTATGATATGTTTAAACCTTTTCATATTAGGAATGAGTTAGACTTAGTATGTGATGGGTGGAGTCTGCAATAGCTCCTTGATGCATCGGTAGATCTCATGAGATAACTATTTATTGGCACAAGGCCTTGACAAAATCATATTTTTAGTCTTCGCACAAGGCCTTGACTATGTGGTTAAGAAATCCTGGCTTTATTCTATCCATCATTATGAAAGCGACTATTTATATTGCATGTGATTATTCAACTAGAATAATATCCATGTTAGTAGTTAAATGGAATTACTTGATTTTACCTTTTCCATATTATGCTGATGTTCTAGTTTAAATGGATTTTGTTTAGTCTTATACATTGCCTTAAATGTTTATGCTTATTAATGAATGTTTCCTCTATATTGTTATCCTTACCGAGCATTTATGTGCACCCATTTCTATGTTTTATTTTTTTTAGGATGCAAAAATGTATATTATGACTAACATATAGGGATAGTATGAGGGGATATGAGTGTGATCCATGGAAACAATGTTTTTTTGTTTTTCATTTTATGATGTAATGTAAACCTTATGAATGTATATAGTACTTCCAAGTCTACTAAACTAATCTGTCTTTCGAGTTTTGATCTTTTGAGATCATGCTAATGATACATAATAATGCACCAACTATGGGTTTCTAGGGTCGGGGAATTACAGTTGATATCATAGGAAGCTTAGTACTAAACGTTGAAAATAGATTTTGATAGACTCTAATTAGATCACATTACCCTAAGATAGACTTTGAGGACTTGTATTGAATAACATCATAGAATTTTGGTAATTTAGAGATTTTGTGTATTTTCCGAGAAATACATCCCAGTCTTGATACAAGCAGGTAGAGGGGACTCTGGTATAGATGTACCTAGGAGTAAAAACTCCGACAAGGAGTTTCAGGCATGGCCCGGGGTATCCTGGTACACGACAATGGGCCTTGTAGTGCTCTTGGTTACGACACTACTGGTGGATATGCTTAGGATAATTCTCATTTTCTATACAAACCATTATGATGGGTTTATGGGTATATTCTTCCTCAAAGAAAACCTTTTTTTAGGATTATGTAATATATCCATAAACTGATCAGTTTATGCTAATTGTTTTACAAGTTTGGATTTATGTATTTCGATTCATAAACTAGTCTATTTTATGCCATTGATTGGAAGTGGTTCCTAGTGGATGGAATTAAAAATGTATCAATGCATGCACTCTATATATTTATTTCCATCTTGGTTAGGATACTTATAGGGGAGCTAGTGATAAAAATGGTGCCAATCAGCTTATCACTATATTGGTACAACTCACTCAGGTTATGAATAATAACCTTACCCGTATGGAGAACCCTGATCTGCGGCGTGGAGGATAAATGTTATATCGATTCATGATGAATCATCTACCATCATTAAATGGGATTACAAATCCATTAGTAGCTGAGAAAAAGATAAATTCCTTAGAGAAAATATTCTATGCCTTGGGGAAGAGAAAAAGGGAAAAAATCATGGTAGTTTACCACCACACTGAGTATGATGATCAATGGTGGTCATTGATTCAAAACAAAAACGAAGATGAAGAAGTATCAAATATTGAATGGAGGGAGTTTAAAGATATTTTCATAGAAAAATAATATCCCCATGACCATCGAGAATATATGGAAAGGTAATTTCTGAGTCTGAGGGAAAATAAGGAAGAAAATGTCTTAAAGTATGAGGCTAGCATTACAAGATTAGTGAGGCATGTTGCAGATTATATACATAACCCAAGAAGTATGATTAATAATTTCATTGATGGGTTAAAACCATTTCTCCACCGAGAATTAGTCTTACAATCATTCTCATTATTTTGAAAATATTGTCTCATGTGCTATCAAGACAGAAAAAGAACTCTCTATGTCTTACGAGTTTAAAGAAAAGAAAGAGAAGAAGAGATCTACTGAACAATTTGGAAATTGAAATAAGGGGAAGAAGGGAAAAGTTGAATATCCATCCTGTTGTAAATGTGGGAAGAAACACCATGGTACTTGCTAGAATGGAATGGAAGTCTGTTACAAGTGTGGTGAAAAAGGCCACCTAACTCTTGATTGTAAGGGGAAGACAGAGGTTGTCGATGTTGAATGCTAAAATTGTAGAGAAATGAGGTATTATGTGAATGAATGTCCTAATAATTAGGGGAACATACCTTAGAAAATGCCAAGGGGTCAAGGCCATGCTTATTCTATCACTACTGCTGAGTTTGAAGCATTGAATGATGTGGTTGCAGGTAATTTAATGGCTTCCTCAAGTTTATCAAATGCATTATTTGATTCTGGATCATCTCATTGTTTCATATCTTCCGAGTTTCATAAGAAAATTAGATAACTGCAATTTGATTTAACAAAAGAGTTGTCAGTCAAAACTCTTATGGGATGTATCATTGTAATAATGTTATGTGCATCAGTCCCCATTAGGTCATATAAATGTTCTTTATCTACTAATCTCATCATCATACCCATGATTGAATTTGATACAATCCTTAGTATGGATTTGATTTCATACAATGATGCAAAAATTTATTGTAAGAATAAGGAGGTTACTATTTTTGATGATGTTTATAAAGAACACCTTATCTTTAGAGAAGCATCGTCACCACCTAATTCTTATCTAGATCCACCCCAAGTAGCTCAACTAAATTCAATTATTGGGGAGGAATAGAATTAAATAATTATGGGTGAGGAAATGAAAGTTCAAATAGAGGATGTATCTATTGTGAAAGAATATTTTTATGTGTTTCTAGAAGATTTACCTGGACATTCTCTAGAATGAGAAATTGAGTTTTCCATTGATTAATTCATGGTTCAAGTACCATATCAAAGAGCCCTTATAGAATGTCCACTGTGGAATTAGTGGAACTAAAGAAAAAACTAGAGGAATGGTGTAATAGGGGAATAATTCACCCTAGTGTTTCTCCATGGGGAGCCCCTGTCACTTTTGTTAAGAATAAAGATGGATCTATGAGATTGTTCATTGAATAATGAGAGATCAATGCTATAACAATAATGAACAAGTATCCCCCACCTCTCATTGATTATTTATTCGACCAAATTCATGGAGGTCAATACTTTTCAGCGATTGACCTTTGACCTGTATACCATCAGTTGTGAATAAAGAAGGAAGACATTCCGAAGACAGCATTTCAAACCAGGTACGAGCATTATGATTTTATAGTAAGGCCATTTGGATTGACTACTATGCTCTCTGTCTTCATGGGTAAAATGAATAGAGTTTTCAAGGAATATCTTGATGATTTTTTAGTTGTATTTATTGATGATATCTTTTTGTACTCCGAAATCTACGAAGATCATGAAAATCACTTTCACATTATCCTGAAGACTCGTAGAAGACATGAATTATATGGGTTGTTTAGAAAGTGTGAATTCTGGATTTAGGATATTTCTTTTCTTGGCCATATTGTCTCTATGGATGGAATCTCCATTGATCCTTCAATGACCAAGGAAATCCAAGAATGGCTAGTACCAATTGTTATAACTGTGGTACACCGTTTTATTGGTTTAGCAGGTTATTATCAACATTTCCTCTAGAAGTTTTCCCAGTTGGCTAACCCATTAACAAAGCTCACACAAAATGGTGGAAATTTTTTTTGGACAGAAGAGTGTAAAGAATGTTTTGATGAACTGAAGAGAATATTAGTCAATTCTATTATATTGACTCTACCATTGGGGAATGATGGGTTTGTTATTTATAGTGATGTTTCAAAGAAATTAAATGGTTGTTTTCTTAAGCAGAATGATTTGGTTATTGGAAATGCATCACGATATCTAAAAATTCATGATAAAAACTATCCAACTCATGAACTTGAGTTAGCAGCTATAATCATCACATTGAAGATATTGAGACATTATCTCTATGATGAAAAATGTGAGATATACACCAATCAAAAGTGTTTGAAGTATATTTTCTAAAAAAAGAACTCAATATGTGGAAAAGGCGATGGCTTGAACTACTAAATGATTTTGATTTCACTATACACTACCACCCGGGGAAGGAAAATAAGGTAGCAGATACATTTAGTAGAAAGGGTCATGGCGTTTTGAACAAGATGAGATTTGAAAAGTATCCTATATATATGGATCTAGTAAATATGGATATGGGAATAACCATGGAAGGTGAAACATCAATGATTTTTCAAATTCATGCCAAACCATCTTTACTAGATGGGATATAGTGTTCTCAGACCAGTGATGAAGAGTTTCAAAAGACGATTAAAGCTATGAATGATAGGAGATTGAAATGCTTTGTTTATGAAGATAGAATTTGGAAATTATGGAAGAGACTTTGTGTTCCCAATATACCTAATCTAAAAAGAGAATTGTTGGATGATTCTCATAGTTCCAATTTTTCTATACACCCTGTGAGCACCAAAATGTATAGATATTTTAACGAACATTTTTGCTGGGACAACATGAAGAGGGAGATTGCTGATTTTGTGTTAAGATGTATGGTTTGTCAAAAATTGAATGTTGGAAGGCAACAACTTCAAGGAGTCATGAAACCTATTCCCATACCTGATTGGAAATGGTATAATATTACGAAGGAATTTTTCAAGGGACTACCAAAGACTCCTAGATGGAATGATGCAATATGGGTCATTGTTGATTGTCTTACCAAGTCAGCACATTTTCTTGATATAAGAGAAGATTTACCACTTGAAATATTAGAAACATTATATAATAATGATGTTTTAGGACTTCATGGAGTACCAATACCGATTGTTTCTGATCGTGATCCCTGTTATACATCAAGATTCTGGAAAGGTCTTCAGAAAACCCTGGATACTGAACTTTGTTTGAGAACTGCCTACCACCACCAAACTGATGGACAATAAAAATAGACTATTCAAACCTTAGAATCCATGTTGAGAACATGCTCACTTGAATTTCAAGGTATGGGGGATCAATATTTACCTCTGGTAGAATTTTCCTATAACAATAGCTTCCATTCAAGTATTCATATGGCACCATATTATGCGTTATATGGAAAGAGATGTCGCACACAAACCTTTTGGGATGATGTTGGTGAATGAAAAATCATAGGACCAGAACATGTGGAGGAAACGATGGAAAAGTTGATGGTAATCCAAAACAACATCAAGGCCACTCAAAGTAGGCAGAAGATCTATGCTAACAACCGAAGGAAGGATTTGTTATCTCAGGTAAGTGATCATCTTTTCTTGAAGGTATCTCCATGGAAGGGTGTTATATGTTTCGGTAAGAAGGGGAAATTGAGTCCCAGGTACATCGAACCTATCGAAATTCCAGAACAAATTGGGGTTCTAGCCTACCATTTGGCAATACCTCGAAGTATCTCCAAATTTCAGGATGTATTACACGTATCACTATTGAGAAAATATAATCCTGACCCAATGAATGTAATCACCTATAAGGAATTAGAACCGGAACCTGATCTATCATATTGAGATGATACTTTCAAGGTTCTTGACACCAGAGAACAAGTGCTGAGAAACCGGATGACTCGTTTGGTAAAATTTCTATGGAGGAACCATATGATGGAAGAGGAAACGTGGGAACTCGGGGAACTTATGATGAAGATTGACCCGAGACTTTTTATGCAGTAATATTATAGAAATTTTGAGGATGAAAATATTTTAATGGGAGGATAATGTAACACCCCAAGATTCCATAGTGCGCTTCTCTTTGAATTATATAGTATCGTGTGTTTCATGCAACTTAGAGTTCTAACACAAAACAACCTATCAAAATAGCCGTTATGAAAAGAAATACAGAGTTCTTGAAATTTTATAAATTTTATCTTTCAAAATGGGATTCATTTTTGGATTCATAATATCGAAATTAGCTTATGGTGATGTTTTTGTATTATTTTGAAAACATAATTTTTTAATGAATAGTGAAAAGTACTTAGTTAATGTTTAAACCGGATTTTTTATTTAAATAATTATTTATTTTTTCAAATTTATTTTATGTAAAAATAGATACAAAATACCTATATAAGTTCAATGTAATTCATTAGAGTCGGTATATAATAATTTTAGATATATAAAAATTTTATTGAACTTTTCAACATCTTTTACCCACCTCCTAGGAGAATTTGCAAATTCACATAAAACATAATTTTACCGCTTCTGGGAGTGGAATTTCAAAACCCTGAGATACATGGTTGATATCAGTATAAAAAATGTATTTCAATATGATGAAAATAATTTTGGTTGAATTGTAACTTTTTTCTTTTATTTACCACAGTTTAAAGTAAAAAAGGTATTTATGGGTTAAAATGATATTATTATTACCCTAACACATGTCCTAATTCTATTGGATAAGTATAATTAGACCAAAAAAACCTTAAGAATTAAATATGAACCACTTTGGTCCACTTGGATTATATTAGGACACTTATTATTATATCATTTAAAGAAGATTCAAAAGAGTTAAAATCCAAGTTTAAGAAATAAAAAAATTTTAATGTAGAGTTATATATAACAAGAATTCGACAGTAAATATTAGTTAGAAAGCTAAAATTATTTCCTATATAATGGTATATTATTTATATTTTTTAGAAATTAAATAATTTAATTTATTTATGACACAATAATGATGTAGTAATTACCTTATTAATGATATATTAAAATAATTTATATTATAAATACCCAAATAAATGTAATTTGAAACTTTTTATGAATTCCTATAATTTTATAGGATACTAAGATATATTACGGTTGGTTATTTGAATTTTTTTCGATGTAATAATTCTGTTTTGAATTTAGAAAAAACAATATACCAAATACTGTAAAAATTGACATAATAGTGTTTTTAAAACAAATATTATATTTTTAATTGATATTATATTCCTAAAAAACTATGGTTCGGACAAAGGACTTATATAATGATATTTGTATCATTTATGAAACACTTGTGGTTCTCGTGGAAGTATATAGTATGTTTATTAACCATATAATATAAAAATATAAAGAGACATGGTAAATGTCACACTATTTAACTAAGAGTTAAATAAAAAAGAGAAAGATAATATAGTGACCCAAACCTGTCAAAAACTTATTGGTTGAGTTGTTTTCGACTCATACGCACCATAGAATTTAAATAATTCATTTTGGAGCAATTATAAACCAAAAGTTATTTTATTATAAAATAATATTTCTATCTTTTCTTAAGGTGCCCCTCACACCTCTTATAAAAGGGAACTCCCCCTTCTCTCTAATTCACACCATAAAATCCATTTTCCCTGGCCAAACTCTATCCACATACCCTATAAACTATCCTCCCTTCATCCAATAGGCATTTTTAGTCATAAATCCTTCCTATGGATCCCTTTTTATCAACTCAAAAGGAAGAACCCAAAGAAGAGGTAAATATTTCATCACCTCTTTCTAGTTTTTTCTTCATCCACTTACTTTTTTGTTGTTGATTCCATTATAAAATAATAACTACAATATCTTCTATATACTATGATGTTATTATAAATATGTTACAATCAAATTCGTTATTCTATCCATCCTTTGAATGACATGTCACCATACATGCATACGTACGACTTACCATCTCCACGTCGTGGTGTAATTGTTATCCAATACATAATTTTTTGGATGGGTATAATAATGATTTGTAATTTATGTAAATAATAAATATAAGATTATTATGATTCTTTATATAAGATATAAAATCTAATTATATATTATTATGAAAATAATTATATTGTCCCTTGTGCGTACGTACGGATTACCGTCTCCACGAACGTGATGAGATTCATTACCCATCGTATTCATTCAAGAAACATTTTCAATAGATGATTAAAAATAATGTTTAAAGACTTAATATCATTTAGGATATGAATAAGATACATCCCATAAATAACAAATATGACTCACATAACAATGAATATAAAGGAAAATGAATCCGTTAACACCTGAAACAATGATAATACTAAGATATTATTAACAAATAAATGTTAAAAGATCATATAAGATATCATATTAATGTATATGATTCATGAATAATTTAATAACAATTAATTCACCATTATAAAAGAGGTTATCCAATCCTCAAACAAGGAAAAGTATAAAGTAAGGGTAAATTTCACAATTTCTTTATTAACTGAGGTTCTTTTTACGTAAGTATTTACTGGTACCTCTTTATCATCCACGTCAATATTTCTTAAAAATATATTTCAAAACATTTTTAATATTTTATAGACTGTGGGTTAAAGTCATTTATACCCTTTTTTCCTTTTATAAGATGTTTATAAATGAGTATTTCTGTCATTTTCCAAACAAGGTCCTTTATAACCTTTTCGACAAAATTAAGGTAAGAATGTATTTTTTTTAACTTATATGGAAGGTGCGGCTATTTTTCTCCCTTATAACATAATCAATGCTCCCCTTACAAGTTTATAAGAACATTTCCAAAATAAATTTTTTCTTTTACAATTATATGAATTTTAAATTATTTCAAAATAGAAATAGATATTTCTCTAAAAAGGTTTTTATTTCATCTATGTCAACATCTTTTAATGGATTTTAAGATTATTTGAAGTTGATTTATTATGATTACAAACTTCAATATTTTATTGAAGGTTTTGTGATTATATTGACTGTGGATGTGTTATTTTTACACCATTCATGGTTAATGGATATTTTATTGAAATTTCGTATGCCAGTTTTAATATGAATGTTTATGTTATTTTTAAAACTTTTCATATGAGGAAAGCATTGGACATAGTAAGTGACGGGTGGAGCCCGCTATAGCTCCATGATGCATTGGTTGGTCTCATGAGAAAAACTAGTGTCTTGGAACAAGGACTTGACCAAATTTATTTGTATTCTTGGCACAAGGCCTTGAATATGTGGTTATGAAAGTCTGGAATTATGTATTCCATCATTATGAAAGTGACTATTGATATCATATATGATTATTGGACTAGTAGAATATCAATGTGTGTATGTAAATGTCATTATATGATTTTATCATTTCCATATTATGATGAAGTTCATGTTTAAAAGGCTTTTGTTATAATCTTATAAATTTCCTTAAATGTTTATGCATATTTATGAATGGTTACGGTATGTTGTTATCCTTTCTGAGAATCTGAGCTCACCCTTTTCTATGTTTTATTTGTCCCAGGATTCGAAGAAGTATTGAATGACTGAACTGTAGGAATTGTCTGAGGGGATATGAGTGTGGTCCATGGAAACAAGGTTGTTTTAGTTATTCATTTTATGATGTAATTTAAACCTAATGAATGTTTATAGTACATAAAAGGTTACTAAACTATTCGGTCTTTCGAGATATGACCTTTTGGGATCATGCCAATGATAAGTAATAATGCACCGAATCTGGTCTTCTAGGGTCGGGGCATTACACAATAGATGTATAATATCTACCTATTCATATTGGATGTGACAAATAATCATTTTCATATTGTTGTGTAAGTGAAGGATTATATCAATCATGTTGATATTCAAGTGTTATGTCCTATTAGAGAGATCAATTGGTTCATCGACTAGAACTTTGGTATGGGCTTGATATATACTACATAATATTGGAAGGATCCTGTAGAGATGCATGAAATGAATATATAGTTAGTGGAATTTCATAAGAATGGACTTGTTAGACACATTGTATCCGACAGAGATGACAAACTTTTTTTAAGATGGTAGATGGTAACAAGATGTGGGATGTGGACTACAATCTCCTATACTTGGTGATAATAATGAATATGTATCAAACTGTTGAGAACCGATGAACTTCATGTTCTACTAATAGGGGTGAGATGTTTCTCAGATGTTGAAAATTGTTCAGGTTATCACATGTTGTGATTTCATGAGGTGGATATACCAAAGACATTATACCAATGTCACTATGATCAGTATGAGTATATGGTGATTACCTTAACTATAATCAATTTCAAATCTATGATCAAGGGACACATCAACTAAATATTTCATCTCTTATAATAATTTATAATGGTAGTATTCATTGATTATATCCTTCTTATACTTGGTATTTGATGATGAGCTCATGAACCACTTATGGCTAGTTCTCAACATAATCCGAGAGAATCAAAATTATGTTACGATCTCAATGTATTAATTTTTTTTATTTGAGTGTTCCTCATGATGTGGAATTTTATATCATTAGGGGTAGTTTTAGTGGACCCATAAATGGTCTAGGTAGTGTTATCTTTGGTGATACCTCATATTGATACCTAAAATAAGATTTTCCTTTGGTTAGTGCAATAATATCAAATATTTATACTAATATTAAGTAGAGTTTCGTCACCCATTAATTTTGGGACTCAAAAAGAATTTCTATTCATGAGGACTTAATTGTTCCATCACTCTATTGTGGAGCGAAGGCCGAGGTTGAAGAGTTTCCACATCTTGACACTACAATAGGAGGTTTTTTCCAACGTAGTATTTTATGACACCTCTTATAAAATGATTAAATGATACATGATATAGTGTTTTGTAGTTAATTATTGTTGGTCCAAATAGTGGATAAAACATGAGAAATAATATGTTACCCATGATCTGGAGTGGGTGGTGGTGGTATTATCCCTAATGATATGGAGACATTACCTTATAGGTAAGAAGTTTATCATCATTTCTAAATATAATAGTTTCATATATTTATTTCCATAGAAGGATTGACACATGAGACACATGTAGTGGATATAGATACTCCTGGATTATGACATCGATATAGTATATACTCTGGGAAAATGAAATGTGGTATAATATTTTTTTATCAATATATACAGTTCACAGGTCTTGATTGAAGAAACTGAGAGGTTTTCCACAATGTTTTTTTCCATTGAGGGATGAGATATTGAAACCTACCTCTAGTGGATGGTATCACCCACTCTGCATCAATAGAATTATTGGGAGGAACAACTTATAGATATTGAACATTTGACACTATATAAAATGATATCCACTAGAGAGTATGTTTATGGATTTACCGAAAGTGAGGAGAAATGTTTTATTTTTGATTAAGAAATAATGGTTTCATTTTCATTTAGAGATGACATGATAATGATGTTTTATACTTCTACATTTATAGTAGATATAATGTGGAAAATATATACCATGACCATCCACATTAGTTTATCTGGGTAAAGATAAAGAGCTATGTAGTCGAGAGGTTCTCACGATGCATAACTTTTCAGAAGGTGAATGATGAGTACCGTGTTTTGGTGAGTTTATTTCAACCACATGATATGTCAATGATGAAGTTAGATTGTAATATGAGGACTTTTCGATGCGGATTAAATGAATTATTAAGAGACACCATGCTATTTAGGGGATTGTAAACATTCTCACTATCTTAGCTGAATTTGATCCTAGAAAGTCACGACCAGCATGACATTTAGATTGATTGGACCTTTTAGGTTCTACAGATCATGATTCAATTATACATGATTTAATTATCAATATTTTAATGGAACTTAATCCCTTGGCGGACTTTACTTATAAAAATAGTTACCACCCCACCATTGATATGGAACCATTGGAGGCCTAATATGGAAGACCCTGAAAGTTACCACTATGTTGGTGTGATCTTGGAGATTTAGTACTCATGGATCCAGAGTTGGTGTGTGTGACTATAATGATGGTTCAAATCATCCAGGACATGGTGTGGTCTACCATATGCACCCAAATGTATTATGTGCACTGAGGATGGGGCCCATTTCATTTTTATGATGGATACAATCGTTTTAAGAAGGAATCACCTCTATGAGGCTTATAGATATTTTTCCATTATGGTAATGTATCTTTAAGGTTAATTGGTAATTTTCTCAACCTTTTTAGAGACGGTCAGATGGGATACCAATTAGCTATATCAATTCTACTACATCCTAAAAATCAATCCTTCACATTTTCCATATGATGAGGCATGTGCATGACCCTTTACCATTTTAAGTGAGGTTGAGATTGAATCCCAAAACATAGTTACCTTTATTGAGTACCTTATGGAGATCGAGTATCAGAAAAAGAATATCCTACCAAGATGAGTGATTCATATCATGCTTTTTTGGTTGTAATAAAGGAAACCACCTTGTACAACCTAGGATGGAGAGAAAACAATTCACCTTTTTTCTTTCCAAGAAATTGAATTATATGAAGGAAAATTTTCAAAAATAGTCACTAAGATGGTGCCAAATTCTTACACTCGGTGGGACTTGGTGTACAAGTAATAAAAATAATAAATTAATTATATCATTTGTGAAAAATGTTTCCTAAATAATGAAATAATACCAAAATTGCGAGTCTTATGGAAATATGATGCAACCATTGATTGTGGAACATGATTCTGACCATATGTGCTACATAAACATTCTTAGAATTGGGTGTTTAGTTAGTGACCGATAATGAGAATTATATTTAATGAATAGATTAATTATTTATTTTAAAATTAAATTATTTTAAATGACCTAAAACCACATATAATATATTTTTTATAAAACTTACCTAGGATTTTTAACATATCATTAAAGACTTAGAGGATAATTTGAAGGATATATATTGAAAAAACATGTATGGGATCATGGATTGACAATCGGTGTGCCACAAAGTTCAAAGATATTGCTATCTATAATAAGAAAAAAATGGTACTTCATTAATGATCAATGTAAATATGAGTTTGAGTTGTTTTTTATTCATATTTATCGAAATTATTAATCCCATTATTAGTGAAAATGGATTATTCAAATATTTCTTTCCCAGATAAATTGTGTTGGGTGGGTTTGGATTTATCTTACTGGAAATAAGAACTAGATATCTATTAATTTATTCCTCTATTCATAATTCATTTGACAATGACACAAGGATTGAAATCATATTTCAAGGTTATTTCCTCAGGATTATGTTTTATTAATTTTCCACCACATACTTCATGTGGTCACCAGTGACATTCCTTTTGGTCAGTGGTTCCTAAAATAAATGGTGGATGCTCATTTTGAAATCGATCAATAGTGTTATTGATCATGTCCAAAAATTTTAATGGAGACTCAACGATATAGTTGTACTTCATGTTGATGAAATAAGATTACAAAAATATTTTAATATCAACATCCATGCATTTTGGAATATAAATATGGTGGCTTGAATTCATATGATTCATGAATGGATTTATGTATGAAATACTTTCATTGACGATGAAAGAATCACACGATATATGATATGAATTTACTATAATATCTGGTGGTTAAATAAACAGTGCTAGCATTATGGGATAAAAAATAAATGAAACTATTATTTGTGAAAAAATAATGATTATACGGAATATATTCTGAAGAGAACACTCTATGTGTCTCCCCTTATAGTGACATATGGATTACATATTGATCATAATACCACACATCATGTGAATCATGTCAAAAAACATGGGACCCATGGTTGGGGGATTTATATGTTCCCCTAGAAAACATTGAAATGACTAGTCTAAACGAGAATGACTATGTACGTAGTCAGTACATGGGAACACAGAGAGTACTCATGCACTTACTGATGGTCATGTTATATTTTAGGCACTAGCCAGGAAATTATCACACATGTTGTGTAGACCCAATACATTCCCTATAATTTTTCTATTGAATTTTTATTCCCATTATATTTAATGTTCAGAAAAATAATAAATTGGATATATTACCTTTTGAGTAAAATATTGGTGTATTCACTCTCTCATATTTGTTTGAGTGAGTCATCTCATTCCCAAAAGAGTTTCTTAATCATACACCATGATTGTTTGTTGTGGAATCTTGTTCTGTTCAATGGACTTGGACATGTTGGTAGATTAGACTAGTAATCCGTTGGTTATGTTTTTGTTAGATCCTAATTTCCCATTTTTTCACTATTTTATAGGTTCATTAGCAATCCTCATGAGAAACATACATTGGAAGAAAATGCCAAATATAGTAGCTTAATCATGTGGGGGTTTTATTGTACCCAAGTGGATCGTAGTGTGACACCTAATTTTTTATCATGATTATTAGTTTTACAATGTGTAAGACATCTAGGTGAGTCCCAATGTGCATAAACCTCTCAGATGATAACCATAAAATTTATCTGGACTCATGGAGTGATTACCCCATGATGATGTTTACCCTAAAGGATTAGGTGGTATCGTGGGAAGGATGTATAGTTGTGACATACATGGAGACCTTATTTTTGTCTTACGAATATATATATATATATCAAGGTTTTTTTTCTATGTATGATTTATCTAATGGATATGACTACATGATTTTGAGCCAATCCATTCTCTTAATTCTGTGTGTTTGGGAATTTTGGGGTTTCTGACTATGTATGTTGTACCCACTGATATATTACATCTTCCCACACAAGTCGTGTATTGTGTAGATGGATGGCCCTTTTTTGGAGTCCTAAGAGAACATGTATCAAGATGAGAATAGTGATATGGAAAATCTATTTAGTACAATGAGTGTATTTTTATATTCTTCAAATATATAAATAAATAGGTTGGAAACATTTATATATTGTTGGTATTGTATTTGGACACGTTTTTACTATCCACACTTGAGGTATTGATGTGGGATTGAAGATATGGATCTATTTTTTCATAGATATTATTGTTTCATCATTTATTGTTTAGAGATGTGTGCATGGTTACTGGTACCATAATCTATAGCTTTCCATGTGAGTGTTATGCCTTCTCGGTTCTAGTCACCATCCCCAAACATATAAGATGTGGGATTGGGGAGACACATCTGGTTTGGTAATGACATAACATCATCCCTTTAAACATTAAATTATAGATATACATCATGATCACACATCATAATGAGCTATATAGGAACACTCATTATAATAATCAATTTACAGAAACAAAAATATATTAAAAAATTTATGAATTACTACATTTACATATCAACAGTAATAAAAATAGTCTTTTGATCGACAATAAAATATTTCCTGATATTGATATATCCTTTCCATTAAAATTGTTTTTTTAAAATTCCCAAATCAATGGGAGAGAGGGTTTTTATTTGATGAATACATGAATGCCAATAAATGAATACAAACATTAAATAATTGATATATAATTGGGAAAACCCATTTTAGTTTCTTAAATTAAATCAAATCATTCATTTCAACCTTTTTTTCAAAATATTCCATATAAATTAATTAAAACATATCTTTTTAAAACTATTTAAATATAGTTAAACTTGATATAAAATACCATTAATAATTCATGTATTTTAATTAAATTTAATATATATTTTTAATTTAATTCAAATTTAATGAAACGATTTAGAATATAAATCATAAAAACAATTAAAACGAGGTTTTTGAAGTAATGTGTCATAAACATCAAGGCCAACTCCTAAAATAAAATATTTATTTTATAGAACAATAATCTTATATTAATTATTAACATTATTAAGAACCATTTTCATAATAATAATTATTAAATTATTATTTATTATCATGTTATATACAATTACATAATCAATTATGTTCACACAAAATGTTATGATGATATTATTCTCATACGTCTAAAATGACTTTAGTAAGTTGACTATGCTTGAAGAGGAAATTATTATAACATATAAAGAATAATAATCATGAAATTATTATTATTTTTATAGAAGAATTTTAATTTTAAACCCAACAAATAATCATGGATATGAAAAATGGACTACATTAAAATCATGGAAAAAGTATGTTGTACATACGCATTGGTAACATGATCATTTTTCAATGAACATGATGAAAAATTAGTAATTATTATTATATATATATTTTTTGATTATGTAATAAATATGATATTATTCATTAAATTACAGTATTATATTGATGAAAATTTATATGATTGTAAAAATTGAATAACATCACTTGAGAGGGTTGATAATCCAAAAACATGCCTGTACGATGTTATCCTTTTTCAATTTATCAAAATGTAAAAAAATAGATGATATCCTATCATTCCAAAATCATAATTATATCCAGAATATCCTATACATATATATAATTATAAATAAATACAATTAATCATTAAAACCATACTTGAATCGTTGTTGTAACTCACTGAGTTTTAAATAAATTTTTTATTCATCTTATTTGAATTTTTAATATTAATATTAATAAAAAATTAAATAAATATTAAAAAAAATGTCTAAAATATGTTTTGATTAAATAATTCTTTGCAAAATGTGGTATCATTTTTGAAATATGAAATATTATTAATAAATATATACAAATAAATTTAATAATGAAAAATAATAAAATTTTTGTTTTAATAAAATCCTTATAGAAATTATTTGTTTACACTATATATTGAAACATAAATTTCATAGAATAAATAATATTTAAAAACATCATTTTATTTCGAAAATTTCAATTTTATATTTTTGATAATTAATACATTAATTCAATTTTATTTTAAATATTATAAAATACAAGTATTTAGTAATAATTAGATTTGTTAATAAATTAATATTTAATTATTTGATAACATGTTAAATGTTTATCTAAAGGAATTATAGAACTATTAAAAATAAATATATTACACTAAAAAATATAAATATCATTTATGAAATTTAAAATAATTTTATGTAAACATATAATAAAAAAATATATGTTTTAGTTTTGAAAATCTAAGAAAATATGTTTTGAAATTACAAACTATGATGATTATAAATTAATAAAATTATGAACTATATATTACCAAAATATTAATCATACTTTTATATTAACTTCAATGAATGAATTAATATACCATTTATGATTTTTAATAATTAAAATTTTATCATAAAGATAATTTGTTTATAAATTATGAGTTTAATTTCATTATACTAAAATAGAAATTTTGTTTTTAGAAAAGAATTAATATTAATATAATAAACCAAAATAATAATGTATAATAAAATTGATAAATAAAAAATGTATAATAATAGAAAATACAATATGGGAGTGGATGTTGGGGTTTCAGGTTTAGTCATGGAAATGAGTTGAGTAAGTCCAAATACAAAATCATCCATTGGAGAGAAACACATGTTGAGTCCAGACAAGGTACTTGCAAGAGTTCACACTGAGTCATGCCAATTTGATGGTTTTAGCATTGGAGATCAGCTAGAGTCTAAGGTTGGGGCTTAAGTGGTTAGATGATTGTTGATCAATGTTCAATTGAGGTCTTGGATCGATGTTGGATTTAATTCCGATTTTAAATGGAGAATACGAGCTTAATGAGTGGCTGTAATTAGGGTTTCGACCACAGATGGAGACCATTGATAAGAAACACCCTTTAAATATATGCGACAAATGATATTTGGGGTAAATGACCTTTGTATTCAAATATATCTTCACGTTATTCTAATTTTTTCCAGATAAGAATATGTTTTTTAGTGTTTAAATCGTGATGAGATCTAGTAAATTTTGGCTCACTTTTTTCAATTTCATAAATTTGCATCTACCATCTAACTGATTTTTGGTACATTAAAGATCACATTGTTTATTTTGGTCCCAATATGCTTATGGAATGAATATCCATGATTGTGATTTTGTATCCCATCTCTATCTTTCAATATATATCGGTGTTTTGATTAATGATTTAATTTTTTTAAATTGTGTATTATATGTTGATCTCATACCACCTTGTATGAAACTAAATTTCCATTTCATGAAATTTGTCTTCGATATTAAATATTTAATCATTAATTACTATTTTTAACATTAACAATTGATATCAATGCTTTATTATAATTCAATTTAAATCATCTATTGTGTCTTATTATCACATGAGTCAATCTAATAAATATATAAATGTCTTATCCCTATCTAAAATTGCACGTCAAAACCTACTGACCAAGATGTCTGAGACTCTATTTATTCATAATATTTGTTAAACAAAGAATACAAAATGTGAATTTGTGTTCGCTATTAGAAAACATGGGACATTGATGAATCCATGTTTTCCAAAATACAAGAAAATAAATTGCAAGGGGTATAATAAATTTTGAAATATATAAGTTATGGTTTTTTGTAAGGGAATTTAATTATTGTTTTGTGGATGTATTTTTAAAATCCTATAACAATATAATTATAATTTTATTATTATTTAATTCCATTAGATTCTATTTTCAAGGGATATATCATTTTCATATATTCCCCCATTAAAAATTTAAATGTGTGGGATTTATACATATAAATAAAATTTTATTTTATATAATTAAATTTGATTATAATTTTAATATTATAATTGTGCTTTAAAAAAATATTCGTCAACATGTTTTTTTCATAAATTTATTAACATATGTTTATTTTCAAAAGAAACCCAATTTTTATTTTAACATATTGAAAATATTATTATTTTCTATGTAACATGATTATAAATTTTCATGATCCTTTGTATATCACTTTTTATTAACATTTACCTCAAAATAATGGTATATCATTCAATGTTTATAGTTTTAAATAATTAATTTTACCATGTGATGTGTGATATTACATGGACAAACATGGATGTAAGTAACATTAAGAGGTATGGACATCAGCTTAATCAATGACGTGTCTTGGATTTGTATTATACGCATCAGTTTGATTACTCACACACATATTGTATATATATATATGTATGTATGTTGAATGAATAATATATATTCATGTTGTGTGTATAAAACATTCTTGTGTATAATTTTTTTAAAGAATATTTCATTAAGGGAAAACATGTATGACAATTACTATCATATCATGCAACGTGACCTCTATGTGAGATTTGATTACATCAAAACTAGAAAACCTATTAATGTGAATGTATATATATATCAATGTATATATATATGTTAATAATGATTCTATTTTTTTACGAAAAAATAAAGCCCAATGAAAAATATTAAAATGCATAATTCAAGGCAGAAATGTTTTCAAAAAAACATTCTCATGAATGACATAATTATGGGAGGAAATTATGGTGTGAACCCAATCCCTAATTATATGGGTAGGCCAATTATAGCCTTCAATGTTACCAAAGTCCCAGTATTTTTTCCCCAAAATCATCCATATTTTTCTTCAAAAACAAAACTTGGTGACATTTAAAGCAATTTTAATGTATTTATTTTCAATATATTGAAGTATTTTCAATACGTATAAAATTTCAATATTATTTTCAAATTAATTTCTAAAATTATTTTGAGGAATTATAAAATTAATTATTGATAAACATTTCTCAATGTTTTTTTCAAAGAATAATTTTCCAAAACATATTTTAACGACTTCAAAACACCATAATCTGCAATTTAATTATCACCCTTTGTTTTAAAATAATTTATCACGACTATATTAGAAGATGAAATTCTGATGTTGCCATTTTGGATTTAGCACACACAGAATCATAATAGGCATTTGTTTTATTTTTTTTAACTCTGATAAATGTAAGGTGTTTATTAATCCTCTAGGACCTTGATAGGTAAAATGGCCCTTATTATATTGTTTATTGGGAAATTATTAATTTTTTTTAAATAGATAAAATTTCATAGAATATTCATGATCTACGTATGAAAGTGCAGGATCAGGATGTTATAATTTGCATCAGAGGAATGTTCTAGAAAACATTGGTGATTAGATGTTATATTTTGTGGAAAAGAAAATCTAACTGTTATAGTTTTGTTTAGATACATATATCCCCTAAAAAATTTATCAATTTCACAGATGGGAATTCATAATTTACTTATGTCGGACAAAGAAATTGTGAAGGGGAAATTATTTAAGGGGGTATAATGTAACTTCTTGAGTTTTAAATAAACGAATCATTTATCTTATTAGTATTTTTAATGTTAATTTTTATAAAAATTAATATGTAAATAAATATTAAAACGAAAATTCATTGATATGTTTTGATGAAATAATAATTTTCAAAACATGTTCTTATTTTTGAAATATGAAATTATTATTAATAAATATATATAAATACATTTTATAATTAATATCAACAAACATATTTGTTAATAAAATAATTTTTGAAATTATTTTTCATCACTCTATACTCACAAATAATGTTTATTGAATAAATAATATTTTAAAAAACATATTATTATTTTGTGAAGTATAGTTTTCAATAAAATAAAATTAAAACTGTAACATAATTGTAATTTTGTTTTATGAATTAAATAATAATAATATTTAATAATAATAATATTTGATAATAAAGTATTTTTTTATTGGATAAAATATTAAATTTGTATCTAAAGTAATTATAGAATTATTATAAATAATTATATTTCATTAAAAACAATATAAAATTTATTTATGAAATTAAAAACATTGTTATGTTAAAATATAAAATAATAAATATATATTTTAATTATAAAAATCCCAAATTTATTTTTTGAAATTATAAACTATGTTGATTATGAAATATTCAAATTATGAAATAAATATTAAAAATTAAAATATTCATTTTTTAATATTTATTTTAATGAATGAATTAATATACCATGTGAGATAAATAATTATTAAAATTTTATCATATAGATAATTTGTTTATAAATTGTAATTTGAATTTCATTTAGCTAAAATAAAAATTCAGTTTTTATTAATGAAATAAAATTAATATAATAAATTGAAATTAATATTTATAAAAAAAATGAATAATGTAGAAAATTAATTATAATAATAAATAGGACAAGGGATTTGATGTGTGGGTTTCTGATTGAGTGGAACTGAAGAGTCCATCAAGGACATGTGTTGATTCTTCTTCCTGATAGAAACACAGGTCGATCCATGTTGAGGCGCGAGTGAGGGTTCACACCGAGTCAAGCCAGTCACGATGGATTCAACATCGAAGATCAGTTACATTCTGAGGTCAGGGCATGCGAGGTCAGATTATTCTATATCTATGTTAAATTGAGGGCTTAGATCAATTTATACATAAGTTCCAATTCAAAATAGAGAAGTAGAGCTTGAAGAGTGTCTACGTTTAGGGTTTTTACTGTAATGGATACTTTTGAGGAATGACATTGGTTAGATCTAAGATGCAAATAAGGGTTGAGGAAAATTTCCTTTGGATTCAGATATCTCTTTTCATTGTCCTGAATTGTTCCAGATAAGTATATAATTTTTTTAGTTTCCTAATATATATGATATACGGTTAATAGTGACTCAATTTTTTCAATACATTCATGTTGAGTCTATCGTAATACTGATTTTTTATTCATTAAATATTAAATTTTTAATTTTGATCCCAATATTCATGTTTAATGTTAATCCAAGATTGATATTTTTCTGCCCATCTGGTTATGTATTTGTCAATTAGTAATTTTACAGATGATTTAATTTATTTTGAATTGTACTTTTTCTATGGATCTCATATTATCTTTCATGAAAAATTATTTCCATATTTTCTGATTTTATTTGAAACGCTGAATTTTCCATTTATATATTTCATTCAACATTATCTATTGATATCAACGCTCAATTCAGAATCCCTTGAAATCATCTATTTTGTCTTATTATTGCACTAGTTAATCAAATAAATATATAAATTTCACATCCCTATATCAACATTAACTTCAACCGACATTCCTCAAGTTATCTGAGAGTCTATTTAAGTAGAAGTTTTGTTAAACAGAGCATACAACAAGTGAAATTGTGTTTATATTTCGGAGAGATTGGAGTTTGAAGAAACCTTCTGGAGACAACATGCCTGCAAATAACTTATATGTGATATACTGTATTTTTTTATATATAATTTCTAGTTTTTTCTAAAGGAATATTTTTTTGTGGATATGATATGAAAATCTTATATTAATAGATTTTAACCTTAGGATTATTTCATTTTTTGAGATTCTATTTGCATGGGATAGTTCAGTTTTATATTTTCCTTCATTTAAAATTTATTTGTGTGGGATTTTATGTTTATAAAAAAATAATATTAAATATATTTCAATATGATTTGAATTTATAAATTATAACTATATTTTCATAAATATTATTCGGACATATGAATTTTCTTGAATTTATTTATATATGTTTATTTTCAAAAGTAGCCCTACTGTGGGATTAAGATATGGAAAATATTACAATTTTTAATTTTATAGGATTCCTAATTTTCATAATCCTTTTTAATTATCATTTTATTAATATTTACATCAACATAATTGTATATCATTTAATGTTTATAATTTTAAATAATTATAACTAACATGTCATCTGTGAAATTACATGCCCAAACATGGATCTAATTTTCCTTAGGAGTTATGGTCATCATCTTAATCAATTACATGTCATTAATTTATATTATATGCATCTTTTTTATTATTCATATATATATATATAGGTTTTATGAATATTATATATGCATTTTTTATGAATAAAATATTAATTTGTATACATTATTTTTGAAGAGTGGTTTGTTAATAGAAAATATGTATGAAAATTATTCTCATATATTGAAAATACAAGTCAACATGAGATATAATTATCTCGAATCCAGTTGACATACTCCAATCAAAGTACTTATATATATGGGTGAGTTAGTGTTTTTATTTTAATATATATATATATATATATATAATGTTTACATGTCTTTTTTCAAAATAATAAAGCTCACTGAAAACTATACATATACATAGAGAAATCAAAAAATGATTTCAAATGATTTGGCACTTGAATTTTGTAATTATGGTAGGGAATTGGGAAGTTAACCTAGTCCCTCGTTATGTGCATCAAGCCAATATAGCGTTCAACATTATATGATTCCATAGTATTTTGTTTTCAAATGTTTTTGTATCGTTATTAAAAATTACCATTGTATTATATTATATTAAATTTAAGCGTAATTATTTTCAAAATGTTGAATTATTTTAAATATTAATATAATTATAGTATTATTTTTAATGGTATTTTTGAATATATTTTATGTAATTATTAAAATAAATATTAGAATCATTTCTCAAATATATTTTCCCAGAATAATTTTCTAAAAAGTATTTCAATGATTTCAAAACCACTTACATTGGAATTGATTGCTCAACCTTTGTTTTGAAATTGTTTTTCAAAGGTATATTAGATGATAAAATTTCGATGTCATCGCTTTTGATGTTAGTGATTGCGGAATCATAGTAGGAATGTGTTATATTTTTCAACATTAATAAATTTAAGGTGTGGTATAATCCTCTAGAACCTAGACTTGTAAAAGGTCATATATTGTATAGTGTGTTGTGTAATTATACATTTTATAATAAAGACATTATTATAGAGGATTTTCAAGCAGTGAGTCTAGAATTACGGGCACAGACTCTTATATTATTGATGGAAAACAAATAACATAAAATCGTGAGGTTTTATTCCACCATCCAAACGAATGATGTTTTAATTTTCCAATTTATTAGACAATAAGATTTATACATGTTATTATATTAATATATTAATATCTCATTTTATATATTGCCTTTATATTAATATTCCACTCATTTTGAATATGCCTTTAATAATTTAGAGGAATAAATATGATGAAATCACTTGGGTAATAAGTACATATCCTACTAACGTAACCTCATAATATTTATTTAAATAAGCTTACTATGTAGTATTTTTTTGAAAAAATGGAATATAAATAAATTTGAGGGATTTAATTAACATATTTGGGATGTACTTGTCTAATCTATAAATTTCAAAATCTGTGATGAATTGTCTATAAGGGGTAAGTATTTATAAGAGTTGGGCATAAAACATTTAGAAATACATGAAATATTATAATTTAATATGTGTATAACTCAAATAAAATACTTCTAAAAGGACATGGATTGGAATATAAAGAGAATATGATCTTTATATATACATTAATTTATATTTAAAAAGTAATAGATATCATTTAAGGCCTTATTATTTGGATTAACCCTTCATTTAACCATTTTAAGCGTTACCATGGAAATAATAATTTAAAAAGAAACGAGTTATAATTTCAAATCGAAGTAAATTATTGGGTCATAAATTTTCAAATGAAGAAATAAAAGACCATTTTTTATCCTCTTTGTTCACATTTAATATTTTATGATTCATCAATTATTTAATAAAATATATTCTATAAAAATACTATTGCATCCATTTTAATAACTATTCACTTTTTTGACATTTGAAATAATAATAATAAAATGAAATTTAAATATTATCTAATTACCCATGAATAATATATAAGAATTATCTATAAATTTATTTTGAAACCATATTTAAACCAATAATATTTACTTATTGTCTTTCTAAAATCACTTACATTAATTATTTTATTTCATGAAATAGAACCAAGTTAATATTGTATATCCATGTAATTTAATTATACCCTCACTAAAAATTTGAAATAAATTAATATCATAAAAATGAATTCATTATGATAAAAATATCATTATGTATTAATTCACATATTATTTTTAGATCTATGTGAACACATAAGATAATGTTAAAAGAAAGAGGGTGGCCTTATTTATTTTTATTTACAAAAAATAATATATAACTCATTTCAAAGGAAAAATGGCACAATATTAAGATAAAAGAAAAAAAATGTATTTACATGGTTGAAATCAACACAAAAATGTATTTATGAAAATTTTTATGGCTATAAGAATCTATTATAATATTATTTTTGACATAAATTATTAGATTTACTCGGACTTATGTGAGAGGTATTTTTTATAGTCAATATTAATAATGAGAAATATTATAATAGGATTATTTCACAAATATGGAAATTACAATTACATATATGGAATACATTTGTAAATATTCAGTTCATAAAAGTTCATGAAATCAATTTTTCTATAAATGCTTAAAACAGAATGAAAAATAATATTTAGAAAAATGTTTTTTATTCCAAAAATGAACATGTACAAAAACAACATTTAATTAATATTCCAATGTTATTAATTAGATTTTATATAGTTAAATATTACTTAAAATAATTTGATATCATATTCAATGAATAATAGGACTTTTTTATTCAATTAAATGAGTGTTTTACAAAAATATATATTTTCACTATTCATTAAAAACCCAATAATTCCATAAAAATCGAATAATACACCATAATAAAATCAATATATTATGATTTAATAAATATTTCTTTTTTTATAAATTATAATTTCAAGAATTTGATGAAAATAAGTATAATGTCCACATAAAAAATTCAAAGAACTCATTTTTGAATAAAATATATTTTAAAATCCTTAAATGACTTTCATAAAAACCAATCACTTATTTCATGTTAATTAATCAACAAATTTGTATAGATTTGGACTTTATATATATTTCATACTGTTGTTATAACTATTCACACCCTCCAACTCAATATCTTTGTTATAAATATAATATTTAAATAATAATGTCATATGGTTTGATTAACGTCAGTGTTGTGTGTGATATGTTCTATAAAACATGGTGTTCTTATTCTAAAATACCAGGGTACAATAGGTTATCCAAATAAATCAGAAATTAAAATTTTATTCGTGATTATATGGTGGAATCTGACATTAATAAAAATCTATATTGGTCCATCATAAATACATGATGCCTTAAATTGGGGCATTTTAATGCATTAATATTTCACTCGTTTTTTGGAATTATGTTTCATTCGAATTAATATCTTTTATAATCCGAAAATTTTAGTGGATTAAGTATTCTGGAACCTATATTTCCTAGATTGAAAAAATTGTTTCCCCCCTTTTTTAAAAATATAAATTACATAAATTTTTGAATGAAAGATTATTACGATATTCCAAGTTTATTTTAATGAAATTTTTTATTGCCTATAAATTATAAAATATATTTGAATGTTATTATAATTAAATATATTTAAATTTATCAAAAAAACTGAAAATTCCTAGGGTTAAGCAGTGGATATTGATATGGTTAGGGGCCAGTTCTATTCCTACCTACACTATTGAATATAAATCTATAGAATGTGTTATCTTTTCAGAAAGATATTCTAGTTTACAATATATTATTTTAATTTTATTAAGGTTATATGAAACAAAATCCTCAAATGTATCATATCAAATGTTAGTTTAGCATGAAAATTATAGATCTTGGACCTTATATTGTATTGATTGAATGCCTTGATTTGTGATAACGACTTTATCATGAATTTTTAAATTGTTAAATTTTATTAGATTCTAAAACTCTTTAATGCATTTTGAACTCGTCTAATAATATTACCTCAAATATAGATGCATTTTCATATCATTAAATTTCAAAACATGTCATAAATGTTATGATAATATGCATGACATTATTTGGAGATGTATCAAAAAACCCATTTTGATTGATCATGAATTATATAAAAGAATCATAGAACTAGGTTAATTAAACTAACCATTATAGGATACGTTGCCAATCATTGGATCTAAGAATCTTGGAACCCTTCTAATCTCAACTATTAATCACATCCGTCCACTATCATGTGTTGTAACATCATTACCACATACATGGGAATGTATTTCGTCCAATGAGTAGTTAAATCGTGTTTATAACAATATGAATGTTCCAATTCTATTTTATAACTGATGTGACATTGATAACACAAAAATAAATTACCAAAAAATGGATTAGAATATTTAAAAATTAATGATTAATACCAAAATAACATGATTATTGGTTAAAACTAATAATGAATTATTTTTTGTACATGTTTTTCCATTGATGGTCAGATATGGCCCTATTAGTTCCTCCTTATATGTGATAAAATTTCAATAAAATTGGAAAAAATAAATAAATATTTCATAGATTAATTTTTATATTTCATAATATATTAATATAACATCATTTTCTCTTAATGGTTAATACATTTTGAAAAAAATGAAGAATTTTCAACTATAGTATTTTGAGATTAGGATAATACATTATTTTAACTATAAAATTACGAGATTAAGTGTTTTTAGGAATATACATAATGAATTATTTCAAAAATATAACATTGGATATGATTCTTAATAGACACATGAGATAATGTGATTGTTGTTAGTAGAAGACCAGAGGTAGGTGATTTATGTCATTATAGTTATACCATTTGGTAAATTGATCAAGATTTCCTTATTTTGTAATGTGTCAAAACATATGAAAATGTGCTAAATGTTTTTAATTTACTATTCATGAAAATAATTTATATTCCTTTTAGGGATACAGGGAATGATTTGATATTTCACTAGTTCATTTTATTATGAGATTCAAAGAAATTAGTCTCAAAATATTGGTCTCCATAACATATGATACACATTTTTAGGTAGATTTCATAAATTTTATGATGGGTTATTTTCTAGTACAAGTGGATATAATAAACCTTTGAGTACACATTATGTCTTGAATTCTCTGGTGATTAGTAATATCAAACATGAAATTACCACATACCTATTCTTTGATCATTTTTATTTTCTTGCTTGTCTACTTTGATAATTATTTATATAATAAGGAGCTCCAAAATATATTGTTCCCCTAAAATTTCATATGCTACTTCATATTTACCACCATTGATAACCTTTAATAAGTACCGTTTCATATATAAGAGATTATATGAATTATGATACATTAAATTATATTTACAATAATAAATTTTGATTCATTATAAATGTTTTGTTTTGTGACACCAATTGTATTTTTATTGAGAAATATGATGTTATGTGTTATCCAAAAAGGGTGATAATATCATGATTTTTTACCATATTTTGTGAAACCTGTGAGAAATAAAGGTCCAAAAATAATTTTATAATAAATTAATGATTTTCAATATTACCCTATATTTGGGTTTTTTGAGAGGATAATAAAATTATGGTATATTAGTTTTGATTGATACTGAAACAATAAGGTATAAATAACTAACTAATTCTACTATATATAGTCAACCCAACTAATATATCATTGGGATACATGGAAACCAAGATGTAGTGTTGTATAATTATATATTGTCAAATAGTTTATGGTAATTCAAAAATCCACCTCTTTACTTGGGCTCTTAGAAATGAATTCTTATAGGCCATGACAGAAAATGAAATTGAATTGAAAACTCCTCATTGAAACAATAGGAACTGTCACTTGTGGTATCTCATGTGGGATTGTTTAAATATGATGATCCATCAGTGTAATAATTTTACCTTATTCCAGGAATCGTGTTATCTAAATTATAGATACTAATAGCTTGAATAATTTTATTCAAAAATCAATGGGGCCCTTTTGGTGTGGATTTTATTCCAGAATACATACCTATGAGTGGGTTCAGCTTAAAACTAACAATGAAAAAATTAATTTATGAAGAAGAAAATTGGTGTGCCAAGTTTTAAATTTAAATATTAATAAGATACAATTTTATGAAATCCATTGCATAGTATACACCTTACACTAATAAATAGATGGTTTTGGTTTAGGTTTCATCAACTACGAAATGCACTAAAGAACCATTCATTAAAAAAACATATGAGAAATAATAAAATACAAATAGGAAAAATTATTTGGGATTATAAATGTATTTTATATGTACGTTACCTAGACTTGATTAAACAAACATTGGTTAGACTAGGGAAAACTAAATTTTTCCATTACACAACACTTTTCAAAAACAATATTAGTGTAGGAAAATTATTTATTGAACAATAATCGATAAATGATGAATTTGGGAATTCTAATAATGATATTGGATTATTCTAGTGAAACTAATAATCATTGGTAATATATTTTGTTTAACTATGAGTGAAATATTATTCTTAAGATACTTAGTAGATTATACACTAGAAACTATTCAATGATTCTATGTAATTATTGTATAATATTATAAAATTATAAAAATTAATTTGAGAGTAACATAATTATTTAATCAAAGGAGGTAAAATATCTTCATAATATTTCATTCAATAGAGGAATCTAAAGTAATTATTCGACTACATCATTTTATTTTTGATTAAATTATATTTCATTATTCATACATTTATTTCACATTATCTATTGAATAGTTTAATTATTGAAAATTTATTATGATTTTTAAAGAAAATGGATTCACTAATAAATTTGTTCTTATTAATGTGGTGAACCCTAATTAAAAATATGATTCTACTATGATATATTGTAATGATGATTAATGAATAATATAATTTCTAATCAAATTATCCTGATCATGTGTATGATGGAATTGGTAGAAAATTAAAAAATAAATAACATGAATAAAGGGAGAATGCGATATTATAAGTAAATTATGTATCTTCCCTAGAAACTATATAAATATGTAATCCTAATTTTTTTTAATTATTCACTATATTAATTTATATTCAGTATAGTATAACATAATTTTTTCAAAATTGAATAGTTTTATTTTAATAAAATATTTCTTCTTATTAAATGGTATTATTTAAAATCTGAATTTTTCACAAGAGATTTTCAATAAGATTTAATAAAAGGATTTTTTCAATTGTAATAACAAAATTTTCTTACATTATTTTTTTGGGATTTTTATTGAGAAAGAATATTCTAATGGGAATAATGGAAAATATTGTATTATTTTAAAATAAATTTTTTTATTCCTGTAATTACAAAATAACATAATAATATTAATTTTTATAAAATATTGATTATATCCATTCTATTCTAAATAGTCCAATTAATTCATTAAAAATAACGATTTACTTAATTTTGGTATTAAACCGTTTTTATGATTAAAAATATTTTTTTATGAAAACTATTATTATTATTATTTTCATATTAATTTTAGTATTTATTTATTCAACATAATAAAATCGTAATTTATAATATTGACTTCACTATATGAATTATTATATTTCATTTTATAAATGTGATCCCATTTATTTTTTTTAAATAATATTTTCCAAGGTAAAACATTATAATCAAGGTAAAGGTAAAAAAAATTAAATGGGCGAATATATTAATATTTAAGGCCATAAATATCATTTTAGCTGAGGAAAATGGGACTGCGATAGTTTAATTCTACCTGAAACTACGAAGGATTATATATTTGTATATTTTTTACACATTATATTAATAAATACATTTAAATTATTTCAAGTTTTATATATATTCTTGTGTCTCCATCCCCACAATTATAAAAGGGATTCACATCTCCATTCTTCATTACACACAATTAGATAACTATATCAGAAAATTCATCCCCAAATCCCAACAAAAATCAACTTCCTTGTGTCATATAGGTCCCAGTTTTATAAAAATACAACTCTAGATTGGAAAACAGTCCATGCCTAGGTTAATTATCCAAATAAGAGGTATAATTCATAACTGAGAGTTTTCTTCTTTATTTTATCTTCTAACTCGTTCAAAATTTCTTTAAAATTTTTAATTAATAACATTGTTTTATTTAATATACATTGTTTTCCTTATAATGGTAAAACCATTTTTATCTCATTTCCATGATTTTTAAGTGAAAGCATTGTATGGCCATACACGTAGAATACCTCCTCTAGGAAGCGATGTGTCATGTTTTTCATCAACCCATCATATAAATGGATACGTCATTGATTAATTGAATATATGAATTATTTAAAACAAATTATATTCATAATAGATAATTCATTACTTTCAATCTAACCTGACCATCGATTGTATAATGATAAAGTTTCTCATGTGTACATGTTGACAACCAACTCTATGAGGAGATGTATTTCATTTCACATATACTCCATTCATGGATGGTTATGTGGATAAAAATAATTAATATGTATTACATTTTCTTTCAAAATGTTTTTTAAATGCACATTATATTATAACTTATTTCATTTACACATAGTTATAAAATGTAAGCATCTTCCATGTGTATGAACGGACTACCTTATCCACAATATGGTGTGGTAAATATTTAAAGAAAATTTTACATTTCTTATTTTAAATTTTTTTCTTTAATATAATTATTATTATTATAAAATATTTATGATTATGGATTTAGTGATACCATTTCAAATTTTATGATAGTCAATGGATCTATTCAACATTATCGTTGTATTATAAATATCCTCTTAACCTCCAATGTGAACTTCACCGTTTTAATAACCAAATAAAACAGTATCTCAATAGAAATTAAGTGAATAATTAAAATGGAAGAAAAAAACATTCTTTTGTGTATATAAAATTAAAATAATTTAATTATATATTAGGTTTTACATATGATGGAAATGGTTTTGGACATAATGAAAGGGTATATTTTAAAAGAAATATTATTTTAATGTCTTCCATCCAACTCTATTCCTTCAATATAGATGTTCTTTTAATCATTACCTAATGAACACATTTATGGATCAATAATTTATAAATATATTTTAAACTATTATTTTACATTATTTTAAATCATTTATTTAAGAACTTGGACCTTCTTTTCAGGTATGTTTTTCCTTTTTTGGAGTATTTGAGAAAATAAGAGTTTCTGGAAATTTTTGATGTACACGCCATGTACATAATGAGTATACACTATGTACTTCGTTGTCACGTGAGGCTGTGTGCTGGCTGTGTCTTGCCACATACATGGTCGTGTGGGGTGATGTGGAGGTAGCATAAAGAGAAGTACGGAAAAGGTGAGTACACTCCGTGTACTCAAAAAGTATATGTCATTTACTTTATTTTTATTATTAAAAAAACCGGGATTGCATCTAATCATAAGAGGTGGATTCTTCTAGTTCTCGTTTGACCAAGAGAATCTATACGACACTGAAACTTCTCCGAGCCCCCAAGCCTCCGTCTATTCTCCGAATCAACCACTATCGATTACGTTGGAACCGCAGCGGGATCTATTCCTTCTTCTAGAGCATTGTTTTCCAATTCCTCCTCTTTTCCAAGTTATCATGGGTTGAAATATTTATGCAGTTTTGTATATTTGTTACGTTATAATTAGTTTTGGGCCTCGTGGTTCATGTATATTGATCTCTTAACCCCACAGTCGGTGCTTTGTGCCTTTACATTCAATTTATTTTAGTATTATGTGAAAATTTTGCCAATTCGCTTGAACGGGGTATTGTGTGTTTACCATTTTATGCATAATGATTTCCTTCCATGATTTTATGCTTTTGTAGTGGTTATTTGGTATGAATTCTGTTGATTTATATACCATGGATTTTTTTCTCATGCTTTATTCTATTTACGACTGTTTGGTCATATTTAGCCTATTGTTCGTTTACCTATTTTCCATGCCTTGTGATCATAGGATGGAGAGTTATTTTTTGGAATACATGAGATGTTGTAGACTGGTTAGCCAAGTAGTTATGTAGGTTTACTTTTTCTATATTCCATTATTATGCGTTGACTGACATGGGGCCTTGAGAACCTGGTGTTATAGACTATGAGAGGATAGACTAAGTGAGCTTCCTCAGAGAATATTTGGACATTATAGGTTATAAGAGGATATACCGAGTGAGATACCTCAGAGATTCATTGGCTATTATATACTATTGGTGGATAGATCGAGTGAGCTTCCACAGAGAGTCTTTGAGCTTTATCGACAATATGGGGATAAACTGAGTGAACATCCCCAGAGAGTCTTTTTTTAACTTGAATTACCATTAACCACTCCAAGCTATAAGAGTAATTGACCAAGTGATCTTCCTCAAAGTGTTTGTGAACGACCTGAGGATATAAGAGGAATTGATCAGGTGAGATTCGTCAGAGAGTCTCTTGATCTTGGGGGTATAAGGGGAAAGGAACATGTGATCATCCTTAGAGAGTCCCTTACTACCTTAGACTATAAGGGGAATTGACAGAATGAGCTTCCTTAGATTGTCTTATAATTCTTTTCATATGACCAAACCAGAGAGGATAGGAAGAGTGTACTTCCTAGAGGGTTATTGGTACTTATTATGTAGGTCCAGATGGGATGTCTATGAGTACTTCCCAGAGGTATACCAGTTTTGGTTAGCTGTGTGCTTCACTATTTCTTGTTTGATATGTGGATTATTTACCACTAAGTACATTCCTATTTACTATTTACTGTTTACTGTACTTTTACCTACCATATACTCACTGATAGTTAGGCACAGATCTTTGGGTGGTTTCCTACTGGTATTTTGTTTCACACCCTGTTTGGGAAATGCTTTTGGGCCCAAACAAATTATATTGCTGCTGGTATAGACAAGGGCAAGCGCCCTTCGACTTCAGGTACTTGACTACATGGGGGCTATAGAGCATGGGACTAAGCCAAGGATTGTGATGCTGAGGAGTTTCTCTTCTCTTTTTCTTGTGTACTTTGGTTGAGTATTTTATTCAGCATTTTGACTTGTTTGGAATCTTTCTTATACATATGTATCATGAATCATTTCATTTATATGTGCTCTAGTTTTTTATTATTCAAGTCGTCTGCTATTTACTATTGTTGGATATTTACTTCATCTGCTATTGTATGTATTATTACATCCACTATGTACTGTTCCAATGAGGGAATAGTTTCCCCACTAACACACCCAAGGTTCTCGTTGCTAGTCAGCATCCTCTAGAATTCGGGTAAATGTGCTTGAGGCCATGTGACCAACTAGGTACGGGGCGCCTCTGCGTGGCTTCCGTAACCGGGACGTTACAAAGTTGTATTAGAGGAATTATTTTCTCTTGACTTACTGTTTGGAGCCTATAGCCAGGTTAGGATGGAATAGGTACTTGGTAATAAACTGTTCCCAGGAGTAGCTAACCCGTGTTTATGGAAAACCCAATCTTCCTCGTTTATTGAAATTTCTTCTGGTTTTTCAAGTTTACGGTTGATCAAATTTTCACTGATTGGGTGACTCATATGTTTTTTGCTGTTCCGGTTGATATTATTGGGGTTCTATTTCTATTACATCCCAATGAGAGAGGGTATGTCATCTCATGTATCATATAGACACTTGCTATAAATCAAATGTCATGCATTTTTGTTATGCCACATAGGGTGCATTAGCAATTGCATGTTGTTTTGATAGATGTTGTGTAGAATATGCATAATTTTGTGATAGGTGCTAGATAGAATACCTACGTTTAATAGGTACTTGTATATGTTAGGTCTTGTTTGAACGAACACCAAATTTATATTATTGAGGTGTTATAGGCCCACATGAATCAGAACGTGTTGGATCATTTACTTTTTCCCTTGTATATGACATGTATGAGATGTCAAGATTTGATTCATGGGGAGCATGGGCCGTCATGAATCGGAATTTGTCACCATAATGATTTTTTTGTGTGTTTTCTGGGCTCTGGAGCAGTTTTTGAGGGTACTGCCTGGAAAAACCAATAATACACAACATTTACTTTATGAACACATGCCATGTAGTTTTTAACTGTGTCACTGACCGTGTGTGAAGGGACATAAGGTTGTGAAAAATCTTCCAGGAGCACGCCGTGTATGGTACGTACACGCTGTGTTGTAGTAACCTTGTGTCTACCCATGTGACTAACAACACAGATGGATGAACTTCGATTATACATGTCATGGAGTGATTTCACATGTCATTATAGGTAACATAGGTACCTGAGCATGTCATGAACAACACGGGTCGGGAAAATCCTTCATGTACACACTGTGTGCACATGGTTTACGTCGTGTAGAGTGAACTGTATAACCGGCCGGGTATCTAACAACACAGGTCGTTGAAACTTTTCAAGTACACACCGTGTGATGTTTATACATGCAGTGTAATCTAGGATAAATAGGGTTGTGTCAGTTAGTCATGTAAGGAGACTCAGTTAGGGGAATAGAGTTCAAGTACACTCCATGTGTGGGGATAACACGCCCTGTGGTTGGGGTGTTACACGAACAATTGTGAAAGAAGTTCACACCCAAGTGAATGGATTAAAATAACATGTTTTTTTAGTGTTTATACATGCCGTGTATTCATGTATTGTAAAAATGAATGTTTCATTCTCCTGTTCCCTTCTTATACTCTTATGTTGTCAGTCCTTGATAATCTTGATCTAGGGTGTGTGTTTGACTTTTCAGAATTATGCCACCGAGAAGTCCTCCGATTGTATGCCAGTTTACAGATGGTGATCAGACAATATATATGGCTGATCAGGGACCCCCTACAGATCCTTCTACTATGTTGGACTTGGTACTAGCAGTTAAACCAGTTGTAGGTGCCGATGTGCAGTTTTGGGAAGGTTTTATGGGGATGATGTAGACCATCCAGGGAACACCCCCTCATGTCCTATCAATGGAAGAGTTGACGTGGGATTTCTAGTAGCTGCATCCTCTCACTTTCTCTTGGGATGGAGGACCCCAAGTTGCAGAATCATGGATAGATTCCACCCTGAAAATTATTGAGCATCTGGATATACCTCCAGAAAAGAGGGTGAAGATCGCTATCTATATGCTCCGAGGATCCGCCAAGTGGTGGTGGGAGGTGATCTCACAGTCAGGACACTAGTAGAGTATGAATTGGGATGATTTTCAATGCATCTTCTATGATTACTTCTACCCAGAGGTCATGAGGGCCGATCGAGCCTAGGATTTTATGAGCCTGGAGCAGGGTACTATTTTTGTTATGGAGTAATCGTCTCGTTTTACAAAGCTGCAACATTTCAACCCTATTCCAGGAGGTGATGAGTTGTTCCTTGCACGAATTTTCGAGGATTTACTAAGGCACGACATCCTATTATAGATGAACATCTTATGGTTGACTTAGATATCCTCTATCCTCAACCAAGAACTGATCACTGAGCGCAATATGAGGGATTCTAGAGCAGTGAGCCAGGGCGGTTCGACCACCAAATTTAGTGTTCCTCCTACTGATAGCAAGAAGTTCCACAGGGAGTCTACTTGAGGAGATCAGAGTAGGAATGATGTATCTTTGGGCAGCCAGGTAGTATGCTACCTATTCGGGAGGAGTGGCCATACTAGGCCTCAGTGCCAGAGAAACTTGATAGAGTGCTGATCGTACGGTGAGATTGGCCATCTTCAGTGTTTCTGTCAGATCTTCTCACCTACAGTTGGTGGTAGGGGTTCTTCTATGACCCCTCATTCAGGAGAAGCATTGCTAGTTTCTCACATGTTTGGAAAATGGTGTTCTACTAGTTGTTCGGGGCATGGTGGAGGTCCTGGCAGTGGTGGTCAGTCACTAGGATACCGGCGATAGTATAGTGGATTAGTTCAGATTGGTCAGGTTGGGTCACAAGGCCGTTGAGTAGGCCAGACCTTTGTAGTAGAGCAGACCCATCAGGAACAGGTTCCCGAACCCCTCTACAGTTCGAGGTAAGATCATAGTAGCATCAGTTTTATCTTCAACTCTATTCGATATAGGGGCTTCCCATAGCTTCATATCTATCACTTTTGTGGAGTTTTTTGGTCTCTATATCTTTTATTCTACTGATATATTGACACTAAACACACCATGGGAACCAGGAAAACTAGTGTACGTCAGTTCAAGGAGTTCCCTCTTAAGTTTGGTGGGTGTCACATCCTTTGGGATCTCTAGGTCCTAGAGATGATAGGTTATGATGTCTTTCTCAGGATGAATTGGATAGTTCCCTTCCATGTAGTCGTCGACTATAATCACCACATGGTGAGTTTCATATCACTAGAGGGTTAGTCTTTTATAAAAAAGGGCAAGTGTGATGTCCAGGGGAGTAGAGCGGGACCAGTGTATCATGGGTTAGGACCAGTAACAACCCATATTTCTAATCATTATCTGGATGACCAGGGGAATTCACAGTTAGAATTTCTTCTAGTGGTGGATCATTTCAGAGATGTCATTCCATGGGAATTTTGAGTTTTTCCTCTAGAGCCTGAGGTAGACTTATTTATTGATCTTTTGCTGAGAGCGACACTACTGTCCATTCCTCCTTACAGGTGGGAAACACGTGAGTTTTAGGAGCTCAAGAAGTAGTTGGAGGAGTTACAGGAAAAGGTTTTCATCCAACCCAGTACTTCTCCCTGGGGTTCACCTGTCCTGTTTTGAAGAAGGTAGACGGTACCCTCAGGATTTTTGTGGACTATTGGATGTGGAACCAGTTGACAGTCAAGAGCCGATATCACTAACCGCAGATTGATGATCTCTTTTATTATCTTTTAGGATACCAGGTGTTCTCGAATATTGATTTGAGAATTTGTTATCCTCTATTGTGTGTTAGAAAATTTGATATAGCTCTTATAGATTTCTAAAGCAGGTATGGTCTATACGAGTATATAGTTATGTTGTTCGGTCTCATGAACATGCTTTTAGTTTTCATGGCACTAATTAATCGAGTGTTCCATCAATACATGGATTACTTTGTGGTTGTTTTCGTGGATGTTATGTACTCTCAAAATCAACGAGACCATGCTACCCATATTGAGATCATTTTGGGTACACTAAGGTAAAATTAGTTATATGATAACCTCTCAAAATTCCACTTTTGGACGGACTAGATTAAAATTTTAGGACAAGTTATCTCGGATACAGGAGTGTCAGTAAACCTAGAGAAAGTGAGAGAAGTAGTTTCCTAGGACATGTCGAAGAACGTCAATGATGTGAAGAGTTTTCTAGGGATGGATGGATACTACAAACATTTCATACACGACATTTCACGCATAGTAGCACCATTGACAGGTCTGACCAAGAAAGGGGTGATGTTCGTATTGCCAGATTCTTGTGAGTCATCCTTTTAGATGTTGAAAGAGAGGTTGACTTTAGTACTGATACTAGTCTTTCCAGAGCCGGGAAAGGGATATACTATTTACTGCGATGAATCAGGTATCAGGCTAGGAGTTGTGCTTATGCATGGAAATGGAGGCGTTGTATATGGGTCTCGCAGCTAAGGCCACGTGAGAGGAATTACCAAATGCAAGATCAGGAGTTGGCTGCTGTTGTTCATTCCCTATACTATTGGAGACATTATCTTCTAGGAGAGAACTTTATTGTGTTCACCAACCTCATGAGTCTCATGTACATCTTCACTTAGTATGATGTAAATTAGATATAGTGAAGTTTGGTTGAGTACCTTTAGTCTTTTGACATTGGTCTTTCCAGCACGCCTGGTAAAGGCAATGTTGTGGTTAATGCACTAAGTAGGAGGAACAAGTTATAGGTAGTTTAGGATGATATAAGTGAGTGGAAGGTTATGGATTTCTTCTCTAAGATGGATTTGGAGGTGCACGATAGATAGGAGAAGACTTTTCTATATTATGTAGCTGTTACCTCTGTTGTATCGGATTACACCAAATATACACAAGAGGGGGGTGAATTGTGTCTTTTCAAAAATAATTACGAGATTGTGTTCTGCCTTTTAACTTTTAATCAGATAAAATGATATAGTAGAAATTTCAATGGCATTAACAAAACATGTATAGTGGTTTGGGGAACAGAAGGCCCCTAGTCCACTCCACCAATTCTCTACTTCACGAGCTTGGTGATTTTAATTGTCTGGTCCGTGTTTCAACAGACCGGTTCAAAACTAAGTACAAGAACTTGACACCTTTACAATCCATGAAAAAACAAAGCCTTCTAGTTCACTTAAAAAACCTACATAGCTTAGTACGAGAATCCGATCACTCTAGAATAGAAAGAATATATTTTCGTATTTTGAAAATACTTTCCAGATGTTCGTTACAATTACAACATCATGCAATTGACTGTAGGTAGATTATTGCCTTCAGAAATAATAATCTTCACATAAGAAACATTCTGAGTCGATCCCGTTTTAGTAGATACAGAAATATAATTCACAACTTCAGCAGTAGAAAATTCACAGTAGATCTTCGTTGTAGAACAAGTGAATCTTCTATAGCGTTCCTTCCTCGTTTAACTAATAGAGCTTTGATGATCCTTTTGAACAAGCCGATTAGTGTGTTTTAGTAGTCTCTGTTTTTCCCTTTTTTTCTTTAGAATAATCAAATGATCACACAAGACCAATAATTGATCGATGCAGCTCAAAAATCCCATATAAATAAAAGAACGATAAGAACATCTCCTGTAAAATTAGATCCACACAAGTCACCATTTTACTAATGATTTTCAAATATTTGAATTTAAGGAGTAGTCGTAACTTCCCTAAAGACTCGGAATAAAAATCTATTTTTAATTTGATTATCAAATCATTGATTAAACGGTTTTGAATTAGTCAAAAACATACTTTAAAAACAGCTTTAAATAGGGCTTGAAATCCACCAAATAATCAGCGTATTGACCGTTGCATAAAAATATCGACTTTAAATTCTCTAACGCCTAACGTATGGTTAAGTTGAACTTTATGTGTCCTATGAACATAAGGTTGATTACGTAGTCTTCAAACATAAGGTTCATAATGTAATGTTGACAACGAACGTAAGGTTCATTACCAACGTATGGTTGGTCATCAATACTTTTACTTGATCCATAATTTTCCAAGAATGTATGGTTATTTACAAAAGTAAGGATTATGAACCATACTATTGAGAAACAAACGTAACGTTTAATATTTATATACGGTTCTTCTTCCATACTTTTCTGGTATCCCAAATGTAGGGTCCCCTCCTAACATAGGGTTCTTCTTCCATACTTTTCCGATAATGTATGGTTTTTTAACCATACTTTTTCCATATCTCAAAAAAGTATACACAGTTTTTATCCTTACTCTACATTTATCCACGTAGGGTTTGAAGAGTGTTTCTAGAACACGTTCAAGTAGATTCCAAATACGTAGCGCATGAACAGTGTTTCCAGAACGCGCTAAATATGAATACTTTAATAATAAATTTCCTTTATTTTAAGAGTAATATAAAATGATAAATTCATGAAAAATGCATAACAAATAAAATCGTTAGAAAATTATTAAGGGTTTTTGAGAATAAAAATTATCATAAAGAGATATAGTATTAATATAAAATCCCCCTTCAAATAAAAATATTATGTATTGTTGAAAACAACACTTTCTCAACAATATCCCCCTTTTTGATGATCACAAAACCCATAAAATAATAAGACTAATTAAATTAAATTAACATTAATAATTAGTTACATAATGTTTTATAATTTTAAGAGGATAAAACATTATTTTATTTTAACAAAATAATTTCAATAAATAAAAATTTCTCCCCCTTTATGAAAAAATGTTATGTTTATCCAAATTTCTCCCTCTGTATAAGTATAAATCCATATAATTCCAAAACGTTTTAAATTTAAAAGAAATCATTTAAATAAGGTTTTAAAAACTTAAAATAAAATGTCATGTTTATCCAAATTTATCCCACTTTTTGTGATATAAAAAAGAATGAAAAATCATGGATTTTAACACGTTTAATGTTGCACTGAACTATAGGTAAATGATATTATTAAATGTTTATCAATAATTAAATCTAGAGTACTAGAATAGTTAAATAACGATAGTAAATCATATAGAAAGAAAGAATCATATTTTCATTAATAGTAAAAAATAGATACACTGATGATAAACATATGAATCAAGGTTTTTTGCAGTGAACAGGTAGGGTTTATCTTCTATGGACTGTAGACTTGATTTCTGCTAACGTTTTTCTTCAACCTTTTCATTAATCCATCACCAAGATTAATAATAAGATCTCTATCCTCTTGAGTCATATAAATATATTTAATGAGATTGGCTCTGAAAAACTCATGAAGCCTTTCTTCTTTCTCCATAAACAAAGACTGCTTCTCTGTGAATTTTTTTAAGACAGAGCTGTTCCCTGGCTCATTGTATGTTAACTGATTAACTAAGAATTTCTAATTATCTATGAGAACAGATAATGGAGCACTGTTGCACTGAAGATATTGAAACCTTTCATTCATATTGCTCATTTCAGCTGTGATAGATTGAAATCTTTTTATTAAATTAGGTGATGTGCATGATCCACTAACATCACTATTTTCAACTGAGGCAAATTGTGTCTCCAGAAACAACTTATGATTTGAGAAATCTGACTTCATAACCATAACAGATTTCAATTTGGCAACAACATTTAGCATATCCAATTTAAAAATTTCAACTTCTTGTCTTGAAACAGTTCTCTCCTTAAGATATTGAAATTTCAACTATTCGGATGCTAATATGCTTCTCAGAAAATCATTCTCACATTGTAGTTGATATAGATTTTTGTACAACTCTTCAGCTTCCCTATTCCTTGAATCAGAAGCACCCAGTGGTTGATTCGCCTTCTCAGTTTTTGGGAGAGGTAGCAGTACTAAAGGTAATGTTTCAACATCATATTTTTCTTTCTCCATGTCCTGAGTAGGTTGGTCAATAGATTTTTCCTCAGAGTCCTTTTCTGACTCTTCCCTATAAAAATAGTCTTGAAGAACTTCTGTGTGAGCTTCAAAAGCATGCTCATCACTAATATCTGCAATTTTTTCATCTAATGAAATATATAAAATGATATTTTCTGGACTTTCATGAGGTCTGGGCACTTCCTCACCAGGCTCTACCTCCTTTTCTTGTTGAAGTACAACAACAACATCAGCTACAACCTGTTCTTTTGATCTTTCAACTATAATCCTTTCATGATCATGATCTGTAACTGTGACATTCTGTTCTTGAGGTTGTTCAAAAACATTTTCTCTGACAAAGCTGTAAGAGAGTAAATATCTTGTAGTTAAGTCAGGATAAGTAGGTTCTCAGTTGTAGGTCTTTTCCTCGGAGTTTGAAGTCCCTCCTGACTTCTTTCTTCCTCAGTTTCTACCACTTCAAATCTGATCCTCCTTGCCACAGTGCTAACTCTCAATTCAGCTTTTCCCTCCGTGGACTTTACAGATTGAGCTTGAGCACTCACTGATTCATCATATTCTCCTACTGGAAAAAGTTTTCCTTTGATAGTACTCCAGAAATGCCCAATCTTCATTAAAGTTCCAGCATTTAACACATTACTATGATGACAGTGTACTCTGGCATCCACAAGTATCACCATGTACTTCTTAAGAAATTGCTTGTAAATGAATCGACCAAAAGGATAAAAGTTCATTCAGGCATCACTATGACAACAATATCTTACGTATCTAACCATATACCTAGGAAATTGATTTTTACATCACTGAGAAAAAGATACATTATATGCATATTGGGATATAATATATTTTCCATCTCAAATATCAACGATGCAATCCCTATTTGCGCAAATTTGACCAAAATTTTCTGATCAGGATCCAAATCCTTGATAAAAATTTTATTTACAGTCTTAATACGAAAGGGAAATGATATTATGTCTTCTGATTTATGCACAGAATCTCTAATATTTTTCAAATCGAAATGAAAAACTCCCTCATGAGGGATGTTGAGAATCTGACCAATTTCTACTGACTATATTGAGAAATCCCTATCCTCTATCTTAGCCATATTACATTCCTCAGTATCTCCCAGACTAAAATGTACAGATTTGAAGAAGTATCTAAGTTCAACCTCATTCAGAAATTCCGTATTTTCACTGTTGAACGTCTGTTCGAGGTTCTGAAACGACAATGCTTGTCTCAATAGTAGATTTGTTTGAAATAACCAGTCAAGATCGATTACCTTTCCCTGTAATATTTTTCTTCCTTCTGAGTGTTGTCTCTTGGCATTACTTTTCTCTTCTTCACTGGCTATTTTAGTCCTTACCATCTCTGCAAGAATCTCTGAAGGATTTAATGTTAGGGTTTCAGAAGTTCAATGATTAGGGTTGACGAGCAGAGGTGTGGTTTGCGGGTTCGAAAGGTTTTGATAGAAATGAAACGGTTTAGAAGTAGAAAGGGTTTCTAAAAACCTTCATTCCCTTGTTCTTTAATAATCACTACATATATATATAAATAAATAAAATAGATTATGCGGGGAAAAGAAACTTATCCAATTTGAAAAACAAAATAGATAAATTATTTTAAGTAGAATTAAAATAAAGAGATAGCATTGTAGAATAAAATTTTATTTAAAAACAAATAAACCTTGCTCCCCCTTAATAAAACAAACCATGTAGTGGGAAGTGGTTTAGTAAAAATATTAGCTAATGGAATTTCAGTACTTACCAATTCCAATGATATATCCTTTTTAAGATCATGATCTCTTAGAAAATGATGTCTAATATCAATATGCTTAGTTCTATAATGATAAATAATATTTTTTAAATATTTATAGGACTAGAATTATCACATAAAATATGAGTATTATTAAAATTTTGACCAAAGTCCATTAGAGTGTTTTTCATCCACAACACCTATGCACAACAAGTGCCAGCAGAAACATATTCTACCTCAGTTGTTGACAGGGCAACTGAATGTTGTTTCTTACTTGAACAGGACACTAAATATTTTCCTAAAAAGTGACGTGTTCCTGAAGTGCTTTTCTTATATAATATAAAACTCCCAAAGACTACATCTGAATATGAAATAAAATTGAAATCAGAAGTTTTGGGATAAAGAAGAGATTGAAAAACAGTTCCTTTTAAATATCTAAAAATTCATTTAACAGCTGTTAGATTAGATTATTTAGGATTTGGTTGAAATCTTGCACAAAGGCATACTAAATACATTATATCTTGCCATATAGCAGTAATATATAATAAACTACCAATCATACCTCATTATAACTTGTTGTCAACTGATTTTCTAGTTTCATCAAAATCAAGTTTTATATTAGTATACATTGGAGGTGTATATGTCTTGTTGTTTTCAAGTCCAAATTTCTTCAACAAATAAGTAATTAATTTGCATTTATTCAAAACATTTCCAAAATATTTTTTATAAATTTGATTTCCTAAAAAGAAATTTAGTTATCCCATCATACTCTTTTAAAATTATTTTTTCATTATCATTGAAAACTCATGACAAAGGGTTTTATTAGTTGATCCAAAAATTAAATCATCAACATAGATTTGAACTAATAAGATATTGGAATTCACAGTTTTCTTAAACATTGTTGGATCTGCCATTCCAACAAAAAAAATCATTTTTCAAAAGAAAATATGTTAATCTTTTATACCAAGATCTAGGCGCTTGTTTAAGGCCATAGAGAGCTTTAGTAAGTTTAAAAAGAAAATCTGGTTTTCGAAAAATTTCAAAACCTGGAGGATGCTCAACATAAACATCCTCCATTAAATAACCATTTAAAAAGGCAGACTTAACATCCATCTGAAGTAATTTAATGTTCATATGAGATGCATAGGCTACGAGGATTCTAACGTCTTCAAGTATAACTATATTTGGAAAGGTCTCATCATAATATATACCTTCTTCCTGATTATATCCTTTATCTAAAAGTCTAGCTTTATTTCTAGTTATTATTCCTTAGTCATCTTGCTTATTTATAAAGACATATTTGGTTCCTATTACTAGATAATTATGTGGTCTTTCAACTAATTCCCAGACTTCATTTCTTTTGAATTGGTTTAATTCTTCTTGCATTTCTATCATCCAACATTCATCATATAAAGCTTCTTCTATAGTCTGGGGTTCTAATTGGAATAGAAAAGCAGATAATTCAACATGATTTCCTATATTTCATGTTGTTTTTATTCATGTATCTAAGTACCCTATTATAGTTTCTAAAGGGTGATTCTTTTGGGTTCTAGTCTTTCTAGGAAACACAGTTATAGGTTCTTCAGTATCATGTTCTTCTGAACTGGACTAAATTTTATTCATATTATTTTCAAAATCATTTTTCAAGTTCTCAAGCTTCATGTTATCATTAGAGTCAGATTTATCCATCGGATTTTTCTTTTTCTCAATGGGTTCAGATTCATCAAATTTCACATGAATTGATTCTTCAACAATCTGTGAATTCTTATTATAGATTATATAAGCTTTGGAAGTAGCTGAATATCCTAATAAAATTCCTTCATTATATTTTGGATAAAACTTTCAAAGGTTATCCTTGGTGTTTAATATGTAAACCTTGCATCAAAAAACATTATAGTAGTTAACTTTAGGTTTTCTAATATTCCAAAGTTCATAGTGTGTATTTTTCAAAAGAGGTCTAATTAAAAATCTATTCATTATATATCAGGTTTTGATTACATTTTCTACCCAAAAGTAGGTAGGAAGGATGTATTCATTTCGAATAGTCCTAGCCATTTCCTGAATAGACCTATTTCTTCCTTCAACAATTCCATTTTGGTGAGGTGTTCTTGTTGTAGAGAAGGTGTGTTTAATACCCATATTTGAGCAGAAGGAATTAAATTCCTAATTATCAAATTCTCTACCTTGATCACTTCTTAATGAAATTATTTTAAAAACTTTTTTATTTTGAACATCTTTACAAAAACATTAAAATAAAGTAAAAGATTCATTTTTAAATTTCAAATAGAAAATCCATGTAAATATAGAATTTTCATGAACTAAAACATATACATATAATTTACAAGCCAAACTTGATACTCTTAATGGTACTAAAAAATCCATATGAATAAGTTCTAGAGGATTAGATGTAGAAATGTTGTTAACGGATTTGAAGGATGATTTTTGTTGCTTTTAATGTTGACATGCATCACAGAATCTGTCACTTTCAAATTTGAGACTGGGAAAATCAGAAACTAAATGTTTCTTAGATAACTTATTTAAAACATATATATTACAATGTCCAAGTATCCTATGCCAGATCCATTATTCATTTATTTTATCAGTCAAGAAATTTACTTGTTGTTTACACAAGGAATTTAAATCTAGGGTTTACAGATTTTCAGTTCTTGGTGATCTAAATTTAAGCAATTTATTTTTGGAAACATAACAAAAAATTTTAGAAAAATTAGCAGGATAACCATCATCACATAGTTGAGAGATACTTGTCAGATTTTGTTTCAATCCTTGTACATAATGTACTTTATTAATTGAGATAGCATCTGGGTCTCCAAATGTTCCAAGACCAATGATTTTTCCTTTTGCATTGTCACCAAAAGTGACAATTCCACTATCTTTTTGAGTTAGTGTAGAGAAATTCAATGAGTTTCTACTCATATGTCTTGAGCAGCCACTGTCCATATACCATATGTCATTTTTTCTCTTGTGACCTACTCCCTGCAATGACAGTTACACAGATTTCTTTGGTACCCATATTTGTTTTGGTCCATTAGTGTTAGCTAGCAAAGATATGGGAATCCAGACTAGCTTTATTTTTTTAATTTCACATGAGTCGAATAGATCAGTTGATAAAAAAGCTTTCTTAATGACACTTATTTGGGGTTGTCTTGAGAAACTGTTTTTAGAAATATGTCCCCTTATTTCATAGTAATTACAATTTAGTCTTTTTTCACTTAGAATAAAATAGTATTTGTATAGATTGGGTTTTTTACCTTTACTTCCAATTCCAAATCTTTCCTTTTTAAGGAAATTTTTCCCATGGATTTCATTTAATGTATTTTCTCATTTGGTAATAACAAGGGCTGCATATTTATAAGTTTCTACTTCAGTTTCCAGTGATTTTAACTTTGATTCATAATTTGTATTGTTAGAATTAATTGAATCAAAATTTTTAGTTAACTCCTTATATTTTTTTAGTATTGTATCTCTTTCATCAGAAACCGACTTATGAACATTCTTTAAATACTTATGCTTCAAAAATATAGAGTCATCGTTTTCTTCAAACATATTGCAGTAGGCTGAAAGTTTTTCATTAGAGTAATTAGATTCACAACTAGAATGAGAAGAGTAGTAAGATTGTACCTCATCTGTTTCTGTCATAAAACACATGTTGGATTTTAGATTTTCTTCCTCCTTCTCTAAGTTTGATTGAAAAGTACTATTTGAGTCTTCAGATACACTCCACGTAGCTTTCATGGCTTTCTTGTCCTTATCCTCATAGTCATTTCTTTTGAAAAAATTCTTTCTCTTGTCTTCTTTTAGCTGAGGACAGTCAGATCTGATATGCCCCATTTTCATTCATTCATATAATCTTACTTATTTATCATCTTTCGTAAAGCATTTTTGAAGCCTCTTTTATTTCTATAGTGTTTTTTGAATCATTGGGCTAGCTGAGTCAATTCGACATCAGAATTATATAACTTTGAACTCTTTGGCTTCTCTTTTTCATTTTTCTTCATCTTTATATTTTTTCTATATGATGATGCTTTCAAGGAACTATCTTCTCTATTGATAAGCACTTTATGTTCATTATATTCATCTTCCATCTCATCTTCATACATCATTAATGTTCCAATAATTTCTCTCATGGTTAAATCTTTGACAAGTGTCGACCGTCTGATTGCTGTAGAGATTCCATTCTATTTTGTAGGTAGTACTCTCATCACTTTAAAAGCTTGGCCAGCTTGCTTAATGGGATCTCCCAAGGTAGTTATGTTATTGACTATCCCTGTCAATCTTCCATTCATTTGAGTAAAACTCTCACCTTCAACCATTCTGAATTTATCAAATTTAAGCTTAGTAGTTGCATATCTCATTTCCTTGATATTGTTAGTTCCTTTATAAGAAACAACAATAGTTTTCCACATTTATTATGCTGTTGGGAATTGAGATACTCTGTTAAACTCATCAGGTCCTAGACCACATATAATTGCATTCATTTCCATTGAATTCATATAATATTCTTCTTCCGTAGATACACTCCATGTTTCAGGTTTTTCTAGTATTTCATATGGAGTTTGAATCTAAGAATAGACACTATATCAATGATTTTTCAGATAGATAATCATTCGAGACATCCAGCATTCATAGTTTTCTCCATAAAAGTATGGTTCTATGACCATATACATTTCCTCTCTTGTATCAATTATCTTTCTTTGTGTATAATCACTTTCATCTTGATAAATCTTTGTCAAAAAGCTCAACATATGATACCAATTGTTGGATCAGATTACACCAAATATACACAAGAGGGGGGTGAATTGTGTCTTTTCAAAAGTCTTTATGAGATTGTGTTATAGTGGTTTGGCGAACAGAAGGCCCCTAGTCCACTCCACAAACGCTCTACTCCACGAGCTTGGTGATTTTCTCTATCTGATCCCCATTTCAACAGATCGATTCGCAACTGAGTATAGGCAGTTGACACCATTATAATCCAAGGAAAAAAAGCCTTCTAGTTCACTTATAGAACCTATACATCTTAGTATGAGAAGTCGATCACTCATGAATAGAATGAAATCATTTTCATATTTTGAAAATAATTTCCAGATGTTCTTCACAATTTCAATTGCATGCAATTAACAGTAGGTAGATCGTTGCCTTCAGAAATAATAATATTCACTTAAGAAACTTTCTGAGTCGATCACATTGCATTAGATATAGAAATATAATTCACAACTTCAGCAGTAGAAAATTCACAGTAGATCTTCATTGAAGAACACATGAATCTTCTATAGCGTTCCTTCCTCTTTTAACAAATAGAGCTTTGATGCTCCTTTTAAACCAGAAGAATGGTGTGTTTTGGTAGTCTATGTTTATCCCTTTTTTTCTTCAGAATGATTAACAGATCACATAGGATCAATAATTGATTGATGCAGTTCAAAATGCACATATAAATAAACGAATGATAAGAACTTCTCCTGTAAAATTACATCCATAGAAGTCGCCTTTTTTACTCTCAATATTCATACATTTGAATTTACAGAGTAATCATAACTCCCCTGAAGACTCGGAATAAAAATATCCTTTTAAATTGATTATTAAATCATTAATGAAATGATTTGGAAGTAGTCAAAATCTTACTTTAAAATCAGGTTTAAATATGGATTGAAATCCCCCTAATAATTAGTGTATTGACCGTTGCATAAAAATATTGACTTTAAATTCTCTGACACCAAACATAAGGTTAATTTGAACTATATTCATTCTATGAACATAAGTTTGAGGATATAGTCTTTGAACGTATAGTTCACAATGTACGGTTGAAACCAAACATAAGGTTCATTCCAAATGTAGGGATTGTCCTCCATACTTTTACATGATCCATAGTTTTCCAAGAACATATGGTTGTTTACAAAAGTAAGGATAATGAACCATACTTTTGAGAAACAACCATAACGTTTAATATTTATGTACGGTTCTTCTTCCATTATTTTTTGATATTCCAAATGTATGGTTACTTCCTAACGTAGGTTTCTTCTTCCTTACTTAGCCGATAAAGTATGGTTGTTTAACTATACTTTTTCCTTATCTAAAAAAAGTATACACAGTTTTTATCCTTACAATACGTTTATCCACGTAGGGTATGAACTGTGTTTCTAGAACACAGTCATGAAGATTCTGAAATAAGTAGCGCATGAACAGTGTTTCTAGAACACTCTAAATACGAATACTTTAATAATAAATTCCCGTAATTTCAAGAGTAAAATAATATGATAAATTCCTTAAAATTGATTAACAAATAAAATCATTAGAAAATAATTAATGGTATTTGTGAGGATCAAAATTATCATAAAGAGATAGAGTATTAATATAAACACCCCCTTTAAATAACAATATTATGTATTATTGATAACAATAATTGATCAAAAACCTCTACCCTTCTGCTTGAGTACGAATGTGGAAACTATCATATTTTGAAGGCCTAGTCCTACGGGAAAGAGTGTTGGGAGAGGACCCTTTCTTGGGTGGACCATAGTCGAGGAAGAGATCCTGCGATTACTAGGACGTGTATGGGTGCTAGCAGATATACACGAGGAGATGATGCAGGACTTTCATTCTTTGGTTTGGGCAGTTCATTCTGGCGTCACCAAGATGTACCGCAATCTACAACCTCAGTATTGGTTTCCAGGTATGAAGAGTGATGTTTCTGGTTTCGTCTTGAGGTGTTCCAATTGTTAGAAGGTGAAGGTGAAGCATCAGCGACCATCGGGGCTTTTGCAGTAGTTACCCATTCCCTAGTGGAAGTAGAATGATGTCTTGATGGACTTTGTGACTAGTTTGTTGAGGTCTCCTCGAGGGAACGGTGTATTATGGGATGTCATTGACAGGCTCATGAATGTTTCTCACTTTTTTCCGATGAAGGAGACCTTCAGTGTTGATGAGTTGGGGTGGTTTTAAATCTGTGAGATTGTAAGGCTGCATGGAGTTCTGCACCCCATTTTATCAGATAGGGATGCATGTTTTACTTCTCTGGTCATGCAAGGGATTATGAAGGCTTTAGGCACACATTTACTTATGAGTACAGCATACCATCCCTAGACAGGTATCTAGTCCGAACGTACGATTCAGCTGCTTGAGGAGATTCTCTAAGCATGCAATCTGGATTTTGGAGGTTTTTGGCAGAAACATATACCTCTTGTGGATTTTTCAAACAATAATAGTTTTCAAGAAACTATTCAGATGGAACCTTATGAGGATTTGTACGGGTGGACATGATGATAACCTTTATGTTAGTTGGAGGTAGGGGAAGAATATTCGTTGGGACCTCACCCTATTCAGGAGACCACGGGGCGGATAGCATTGAATCAGAAGAGGATGGATACTGAACAGTCTCGTCATAAGTCTTATGCTAATTAGTGGCGACGTCATCTAGAGTTCGAGGTTGGGGATTAGATTTTTCTACATGTCATACTGAGTTTGGTACATAAGAGGATTCAAAGATAAGGTAAGTTTTCACCGAGGTACGTCTAGCCATTTGAGGTGTTGGAGAGAGTTGGTCCAGTTGCCTATCAGTTACAGTTAACTCAGAGGTACCGAGCTATGTAGGAAGTCTTCCACGTTTCTCACCTATGATGTTACATTTCAAACCTATCTCCTGTATTTCAACCTGAGTAGGTTGTTCTCGAAGAGGAATCATATTTTGAGTATCATCTTATCCGGATTATCGATCATAGTACGAAGGTTCTCCATGGCCAGTCTATTCCTCTGGTATAGGTTCAATAGAATCACGGGTGAGCACATGATGAGACTTGGGAGTGGGAGGTTGACGTACAATCACAATGGCTAAGGTTTCTCGAGGTTACTTCATCTATGTCTCGCTATAGAAATTCTGGGATGAATTTCTTTAAGGGTAGAAGTTTGTGAGAACCTATACCATCTTTTCAGGTATGTTTTGTTTCTGTAGTTATTGAGAAAAGAGGAGTTTCTAGAAATTTCTGAAGTACACGCCGTGTACTTCGTTGCGGCATGAGGTCGTGTGATGGCCATGGTTGGGCCACACACATGGTCATGTGGGGTGATGCGGAGGCCGCATAAAGTGGAGTATGGAAAAGGAGAGTACACACCATATACTCCAAAAGTACACTCTCTGTAATTTCTTTTTTTATTAAATGAATCAGGCTCGTGTCTGATCGCCAGAGGTGCCTTCTTCTAGGTCTCATTAAACTGAGAAAAACAGTATGGAACCAAAACTTCTCCAAGCCCATGAGCCATTGTCTGTTCTCCGAATCGACCGTCATCTATTGCATTGGAACAACAACGGTAATCTCTTCCTTAATATAGAGTATTTTGTTTCCAATTTCTCCTCTTTTTGATGTTATCGAGGGTTGAAATTTTTATGGATTTTTGAATATATACAATGATCTAAGGATATTAATGCCTTTTGGTTAAAGTATATTGATCTCAGAACTCCATATAAGGTTGTATGTGCCTCTTCGTTCAATGTCTTTGAGTATTATGTAAAAATTCTACCAATACCGTTGAATGGGGTATTGTGTGTTTATAGTTTTACCCATACTGATTTCCTTCCATGCTTGTATTCTTGTGTAGAGGTTATTTTTTATGAATTGGGTTGATTGGTATACCTTGGATTTTCAGCTCTTGATTTTTTCTGTTTACGAATGTTTTGTTGTGTTTAGCCTACTGGCCATTTAACTATTTTCCATGCCTTATGATCATAGGATGGAGTGTTGTTTTCTGTAATGCTTGAGATGATATAGACTAGATAGCCAAGTAATTCTGTAGGTTTATTTTGGACATATAGCATTATTATGCGTTGACTACACGAGGCCATGGGAACCTGGTGTTATAGACTATAAGTGGATAAACCGAGTGAGATTTATGAGAGAGTCTTTGGATATTATATACTATAAGTGGATAGACCGATTGAGCTTCCACAGAGAGTCGTTGGAAATTATAGACTATTGGAGGATAGACCGAGTGAGATTTATCAGGGAGTCTTTGAGATTTATAGACTATAAGAAGATATATCGAGTGAGCATTCTCAGAGAGTCTCTGTTTTAATTGAATTACCGTGAACCACTCCAGGATATAAGAGGAATCGACCGGGTGAGATTCCTTAGAGAGACTGTGAAGGACATGAGGCTATTAGAGGAATTGACCGGGTAAGCTTCCTCAGAGACTCTCTTGACCGTGGAGCTAATAGAGTAATTGACTGTTTCATCTTCCTCAGAGATAACCCGACTACCTTAGACTATAAGGGAAATTTACCGAGTGAGCTTCCTGAGAGAGTCTTATAATTTTTTTCGTATGACCAAACCAGAGGGGTAAGGCTGAGTGTATTTCCCATAGGTTTGCTGGTACTTCTTAGGTAGGTCCAAAGGGGATGGCTGTGACTACTTCCTAGTGGGTTACTTATTGTGGTTAGCTCTGTACTTCATTGTTTCATGTTTGATCTATTGTTTTTTTACTGTTGAGTACTTTCTTGTTTACTATTTACTGTTTACTGTAGTTTTACCTTCCATATACTCACTGACCGTTAGGCACAAATCTTCGGATGGTTGCCTACTAGGATTTCGTCTCACACCATGTTTGGGCCATGATTTCGATCCCAAACAGATTATATTGATGCAGGTATAGACAAGGGGAAGCGCCCATCAACTTCAGGTACTTGATTACATTGGAGATGGAGAGCATGAGACCAAGCCCAGGCTTGCGATAATGAAGAGTTTCTCATCTGTTTATCTTGTGTACTTTTGTTTAGTACTATATTCAGCATTGTGACTTGTTTTGTTTCTTTCCTAAGCATATGTATCATGCATCATTTCATATATATGTGATCCAGTTGTTTATTATTCTATTCCTCCACTGTTTACAATTGTTGGATATTTACTACTTCGACTATTTTATGTATTTTTACTTTCGATATGAACTCTACCAATGAGGGAAAATTTTCCCCACTATCACACCCATGACCCTCACTGTTAGTCAGTATCCTCTGGCGTTCGGGGAAATGTGCTTGAGGCCATGGAAAAAACTCGGTACGGGGCACCTCTAGGTGGCTACCGGAACCGGGACGTTACAATTTACAAAGCATTCATTTCAATATTTTCCAGAAAGGTTATTTTTGAAATTTTCAAAAAAGATAAAAATTATTTATTTTAAAAAATAAATCTTGATGGATTTCGGAATTTTAATTGTCGTTATTTCATTTTTATAATTATCTACATGTTAAAAAAAATTTAAAATACAAATATATTTCGAATATTATTATAATTTTTTAATATTTAGAGTATTTAAGGAAAAATCATTTTTCACTTTCAGAATTTTAATAAATAGAATATGTTTCCTATATAAGTTAAAATGTGTTTTTATAGTGTTTTATGAGGAAAAATGTGTTAATATAATTTTTTTATGATATAGTATAAAATAATTATTAATGATGATGGGTGAGATCATTATAGATAATGATAATGGGTGAGAATGATTTGTATATCACATGGGATCAGTATGAATATTGTCTTTGATAGATAAATTAATGTAAATAACTAGGATGGATAACCATATGAATTTAAAAAGGTTTTTTTAATTCTAATATCTGTTAAATTTGAATGAAAATGGATTATAAATAAGTTTCTCCAAGATCCCGTTACATTTAAATCAAACTTTTTTTTAAATAAAACATTCAATATCATGGGTTAATGAAACCTTTTTATATTTTTAAAGGTTAAAAGATTTTTTTTCAATGAAATTTTTTCTTCATTTCCTAAATTCCACATGATTCTTTCCCAGTTTTCCAATTAATAAAAATTGTTTTAAACAATTTTCATTGAGTATTAATTATTTTATCCTTTATAAATTCACTAATTATTTCTTAATGATTTGTGGTGAAAAAAGGTAAATGTTTTTATGTGCTTTCTTGTTTTTTATAAGAATAACCATTTACATTTATTATTATATTCATTACTATTTTTTTCTCATTCAATGATATACTCAATATTATGAAATTTTATAGAGGTTAATGTTTATAATGTAGTGGATCTTATTAAATAATTATAATATGATATTATTGAAATTGGATTTTAAACATAAATAATTGTTTTTCTGTAAATAATGTACCATTTGAAAATATTTTAGTAGTGCTATGAAATAATTTTATTAACCCTTCAAAATCATAAATATAGATGGTAAATAATCACAAAAATATTAAATCATTTTTTAAGATATATTTATTGGCTATTAATGTCACATGTCATTATTATTGGTAACTGAGAAAATTATTAAAATCTATTAAAGGTTATTTTTTAAATATAATATTATCATATTTAAACTTTTGGTTATATTATTGTAAAATTTCATTTGAAGGCTATGATTTTTCTTCCCTTAATCCAAGTCTATTTATAATATGTTTTTATAGGGTAAATATAAAATATGAAGTAAGAGGGATTCTAGGGAATAATAACCATATTAATCCTTATAAATAAATGGTTGGAATAGAATAGTTTGTGATGGTTTCAAGATAGATGATTCAGGCTATAAATATTGGTACCCATTAAGAGAGTGGTTGAATTCTCCACAGATTAAATTTGTTTATAGTGTCAATTTTCTTAAAATTAAAACTTGAGTCATTAAATGGATCATCATACCCAATAACCTATAAAATACTAATAAATGAATTTGATAATATAATTTACTTATTTTAATTTTTGGAACTTTAAAAGGAAACTTTTTTAATTTATCATTTTATATGTTAATCAGATTTATCCTTTTTCTGATCAAGAAAATCGAGGAAAATCATAATATTGAATCAAAATAGTGGTAAATATTTGTTGATATTTTTCATTATAATAACTATCCTAATTCTCTACAACATAAAATATAAAAATATATTTGTAGATTTTATGAAAAAGTAAGAATACATACGAGCTTCTTAATATGCATGTTTTAATTGAATATACTATTATAAAAACATTTCATTCATTACTATGTGATATAAATTGATAGATTTGACACTATATTTAAATAATTTTTTTTGAATATAATTATCCAATCATAGATTTAATAGTTTGGAGAATGTTTTTCACTATGCTGATAAAATAGATATAGATTTTTCTAATACAAATGTAAATCACCAAAAGAAGGTTATGAAGTTGTCATATTGTCAAAGAAATAAAGAAGGTGTAAACTATTAAATCTCGATATAAACCCCATAAAAGTTTACAATCTATAATAATAAAAATTAATTCATTTTTTATAGGGTCAAGGATGTGTTACTGATGTGGTTATATTGGTCATTTTTTTCATGGTTTTATGGAAAAAATTGGTTATAAATTTATTGTTCAATAAATATTCCAGAAGTAGTAAGAATTCATAATTTTACTATCTTAGTAAATTATGGTAATCAATTTCATTATATAGTCGATTAATGTGGGAATAAACAATATCAGAAATATAATGGTGAACATATTTCTATTAATATTAAAATAGTTTAATGAGTACCATCAAATTATGTTGTGACATGTATATTAATTTTATTTTCACATTCTCACAAAGTCATGTTTAATTCCATATCTATTTATTTTTTATTTGTTGGTAATTTTAAAGATAAATGGAATTAACATGATATAAAATAATGTTAAAAAATATGGAAGAAACTTCTTTATGTATTTTAAAGGAAATACGAGTTTTTAGAAATATCAATCTTTTCATGTTTTGAATTTGTTTTGCTACAAACATTATTTATTATCAATTTGTATATTTTTATCTTATTTTTTGAAAGTATTGGATGTCATTTATCATAATTATATTGATTCTTATGCTAATTATTTTAATGTGTATCTGGTATTTAATTTTAATTATAAAATATAAATCATACCATTAAATCATATCATGAATATGATAAATGACTAAACATGGTAGTGGTTATTATATTAATAATATTTTTTTCTAAAATAATGGACATAATAAATTTAGTGATATCCTTGAATAAAATAAATATTTTTAGGTATTTAGTGATGATTCACATAAAGTTAGTCTAGATCTAGAGTCTAAATTTACTATTAACATCGTTCATGATGATAAGATAATTTATAATCATCTTTATCAAATTTATGTACTATAAATTTTGGAACTGAAAATGTATTTCTTATATTTTATTAATAATGGTTTTACACACCATAATGATTCATCTAGGGTATCACTAGTTCTATTTTTAATAATTATATATGGTTCTATAAAACAGTACATTGATTATAGGGTATTTAATAAGATCAATTTTATGTAAAATAATCATTTTTTTTGTAAAAATGGATTTCTTGTTAACTCCATTGTATATATTAATTTTCCAAATATTATTTTCATCTATTAAAATAATAATTTGAAGGAGGATGAAGTTATTAGGATATATTTGGATTTTTTGTATGGGTATTATGAGATTATGGTTATCCTAATCTAATAAAAAATTTACTGAATTCATTTTTGGATCTTATGAATATTGTTCCCCAAGATTATTTTTGAAATATTTTTGTAGGGATCATTATGTAAATTCTAGTTTATAAAAAAATTTAATTGAAACATGAGAATCATTAATGATTTTTCAAATGATAATCAGAGGAAAGATCTCTCACTTGAGGTTGTATAAAATATTTTTTTGAGTATCTCATGGTAAATGTTTTATGAATATTGGAATTAATGAAATATAAATTCAATTTTATATAAGGAAATTTCAAATTTAGACAATTGTTTATCTATTTTATTTGAAGTGGCCTTGTCAATAAGTTTTTCTGAAGTGTATAATATTTTTCAAGTTACATTACTAAGGAAATATGCATCAAATGTATCTCATTTTTTCAGACCACGATATGTAATTTTAGGGGATAATATCTCGTATTTTGAAATTATGGTTCGTATTTTGGATCAAAGATTAATTATACAAAAAATAAGGTGATATTGTGGGTAATTGTTTTCTTTAAGAATCCCATTATTTCTATAGAAACAAGTGAATCAAAAAATGATATGATGAAAAAAAAAATTCTTGTATTTGTAATGAATAAAATTGTAAGGATTAAATTTCAAAAAGGGGTTATAGTATGAAAACCCCAGTAATCATATTTATATATAAATATTTATTATTAAATGTTTTTATTTTTGAATTTTAATTCATTGGATTTTTTTATGAAATTGAAAAAAATAGTTTGATATAAAAATGTAATGTCAACATAGTACATGGTTTATTTTGAATTTAAATTTCCTAAAATTTTAATTTTAAATATGTAAAAGGACCACATTTTTATCTATCATATATTAAATTTTTACGAAAAAGTTTTATTATTTTTATGGAAATATTGATTTCTTTGTGAATAATTGTGAAAACCATCTTATTATAACTACCTTTTATATTCATATATGTAACAAATTTAAATTCTATTTTTTTATTAATGTAAAATTAATCCACCATTAATTAAAAAACCCAAAAATTGAATGTTAATCAACCTTATACATAGTTGTTGAATAAAATTACTATTTCCAATAAAAATATTATTCATATATAATACTTTTTTTAGTGCGCATTCTTATATTATAGTTATTTTCTACCACTCAAAAAATTGAATATTGAAAATGGATTTATTTTTTATAGTCGTAATGTTCATTTTTTTATATTTGTTAAATTCATTTTTTTTTCTCAAAGAATGGATACTACAGTAAACAATTGTTACTCTGCTAGTGGTTAGATGGGTTAATTATGGGGGTTGGTTAATCTAAGTGATTAAGAAATAAATATCACTAATCATTGATATATATTGTCTGTTGAGTAGTATTAATCTATACCATATCTTTGCTTATAATTTTATAAAATTGTGTTCCACATTACATTGATATATAAATATAATATATTTAAAAGTCTTAAGTATATACATGTGTTCCATTATCCTCACATATATATGAGCACATCCTCTCCAAAAGTATTAGCAAAAATTTATCCCTTATTATTAGAAGATACCTGAAGTATTACCTTCCTATGTCATCTACCAAATTCTTAGAGGTCCCTATATCACCCAAAAACGAACCTATAAACTCTTAATGGGTAATCAAAATAGTATTTTCTAACTAAGAGGTTAAATTATTAACTGAGTGTTTCGTATTTTTTTTTTCTAATACTAAAAACATCCAATATTATTTAACAATGATGAAATAATATAATAATTATTAAAAATATAATGAAATGTAATTATTTTTATTATTTCAAACCCTTTTTTCAGCTCCTTTTCATTACTACTGTAAATTAGAACATCGTTCTATTGTATGTTTGGACTACCACCTCTATGAAGCGATGTGCTCTGGTTTTCTTCACCTCATATTATATTATGATAAAATTATGGATAAAATGAATATATATGGTATTTATATTATAATGTTTTTCAATTAATTAAAATAAAATAAATACAATATTAAACAACTATTTGTTGAAAATTTTATTTTCAGTCATGTTTATCTGTAGACTTCCACCTACTAGAGGTGATGTGAATAATTTTTCATTTTTTCCTTACATGGATGGTCCTAAGGATGAATCTAATTAATAAATATTAACAAAAACTTAATTATTATATTTAAAACATAAAATATTTTACACATTATTTTTCTACAATGAAGTAATATGGAAACAACATTCATCTGCACATACAGAATAATATCGCAATGAAATGATTTAGTTCATTTTTCATGACCACATTACATGGTTTGTTTTAAAACACTATCTAATATATAAATCTGATAATTAAAAAAAATTATATTTTAAACTAAATGTTACAATATCTCATTTTATAATGGTATGGTCACTTATTTTTATTAATGGTATAAACCGAACGTCCTCAGAATGTCCAATGTGAGCATAACAATTTTATTAATTAAATTAAACATGATAAGAAATATAATATATGTAATCATGAAAATATCATAAAAATAGAATTTATTGTTATGTGATTATGAAAATAAAATAAATTTATTAAAAATTAGGGTATACATAAGAGAAAATATAAAGACAAGAGGAAAGGTCCTTCCATTCAAAAATAATGTTTCAAAGACTTCATTCAACCATTTTTCTCATCCGTATCAAGGATCATTTTAATGATTCAATTATTTTTTTATTATATTCAAAAAAATAATGTTAATTTATTAATATTTTTTTCTTTATTACAAATTTTTTAAAAAATTTTCATTATAATGTTTTACTTTTGTGTTATTTTTTACATTTGATAGAAGTGAAAAGAGAATTTATTTTACCATATGTAGCACGACGACCATTTCATATCAACATATCAATTATTAATTATCATTTCTAAACAAATGGTAAAATTATTTTTCAATATAAATTATACTCCATATCTACCTTGAATTTTACATTCTATAGTGTTTTTTATGAAAAATAATACTTCTTTTTATGATTATATATTTTTTTATTTTGGGTCTAAATGAGTTTTTGATGGTTTTTGTAATTAAAATGTGAATTATTAAAAATTAATCTCCCATTAAATTGTATTTCATTATATATTGTGAAGGGTTTTCCCACTATAGATGTTTTACAATGGGATATCCTAATATAACATCGCTATTTATTTTGTAAAGATATAGTCTTTGAATAAGACAATGAGAAAATAAACCATGTTGCGTACACCTATTTAACAAACTAGGATTCAATTTTTTTACATGGGTAGAAAATAATTAACCAAGAGTAATGAATATGATGAAAAAATTTACCCATATTTTGATTGTAAATGTTTTTTAAAAAAATTTGTTTAATTTATGGGGGTGGTTTTTATATTAGTAGGGGAACATTAAAATGTGAATGTTTAATAGTCATAAAAAAATTTCTTGAGTCCACATGTTCCCCAAGAAAACTTATTTTATTTTTTCATTAATTATAGTGGGTTTTAATGTTTATATTTGTGAAATATTGACTTTCAAATGTATAAATATTTAATATATATATAGGATTTCTGTTATGAATAATGTAAATGACTTCATGGTTTTATATATTTTTCACTAGACTGAAAAGAACCCATTGATTTTATACCCCTTGATGAGCTCGGTTGTTTCAATCCCACATTTCAAAACAAATTATATGATTTAAGTATAAGAATTATTTTTATCAAGGCCAATATTTAGGTTATGGTATATCATTTTAAATGAAGATAATGTTTCTTGAATGAAATTTGGGTGTAAACAGAAATCCTTTTTTCATGAAAACATGACCTATAAATTTAAATGTCCACATTGTTATATAAATGTTTCTATAAGTGACTAAGACTCTAAAACCGTATTTAATTCTAATATAAAAATAATAAATCCGTTCTTTTAAACTCATATTAATACTTTTTAATGCATTGGGTAAGTTGAAACCCTATTATATGAGAATGGATGAAAATATATTATTAAAAAATAAACAAATGATATTTTTATTTATAGGTTATATTGGTACAATGGATCCTACATAAGGTTAATTCCCCTATAAGTGGGATTCAAAGGTATTATGTAGCACTCCCATATATCATCGTTCGTTATCTCATTAATGTAATTCAATAGATTTCGCTTCATGCAACATCGAGTTCGAACGCACCACAACTTACAAAACTAGCCATTCAAAAAGCATTTATGAATATTATTAACCACATTTTGAATTATATATATATCCTATATAATTTTAACATTCATCCTTTGGGTTTCATATACATAATATAAGGAAAATAAAAATTTTAATATAAAAGGTGTATTTTTCATCAAAATGTTGTTATTCCGCCTTTTAATGAAGAACCCTTTTTAAAACCAATTTTGGACACTTTTATATATTCAATTTAGTAAAATTATTTTTATATTTAGAATGGGGACATATAAATTTAGTTTTTATAACCTTTTGGTACTTTTATGATGACTTTCATATTTTTAGAAATAGTAAAAATTCTAAATTTTAATTAAAAATAACATTTTTAATCAAAAAAATTATATTGTCAAATTATAAATTTGAGTTGTTTTAAAGTATAATTAGATTATGTTTTTACCATTTAATTTAATTTTTGTAATAATAAGTAACTTCACCTTGAAATTGTACATAAACACATGTCAATTATTTGATAGTTTTTACTTTTAAAAAAACTCATTTTTTGGTTTTGACAATGGGAATTAATTTTAAATAAATTAATTCAACTTCTATGTTTTAAATTTGGAAAAATAGAATTAATTTTTGAATTCAGAATATCAGAAATATCTTAGGGTTATGTTTCGGTATTTTGTTTAAAACGTTCAATTCTTGATGAATAGTGAAAACAATATGTTATTTTTAAAACCAACTCATTATTTAAATAATTAGATATAATATAATATTTTATTGTTTTTAAAATAGATACAAAATACCTATATATTTTCAATGTAATTCATTGAATTCATTTTATAAAAAGTTTATATATATGAAATTTTATTGAACTTTTACCGTCTTTTACCCACCTTCTATGAACATATGAAAATTTTCATAAAGTTAACTTTTACTACTTTTCTGTGTTGAATTTGAAAACAATAGGAGATATGATTAATATTAGTTAGTAAAATGTGGTTCAATAAGAAGAAAATAATTTTTTGTGAATAGTTACTTTTGAATTTAATTTACCACGGTTAAAAGTAAAAAGGGTAATTAAATGTAAATTGATATTATAATTACCATAACACTTTTTCTAATTATATTGGATAAGTGTAATTACACTAAAAAACTACCTATGGAAAAAAAATATTTCTATTTTGGTCTACATGGTTTATATTGGGACATTTATTTTTATTTTATTTAAAAAAGAGTTAAAAGTGTTAAATTAAATGTTTAGTAACTAAAACATTTATAATATAGGGTTATACCTAAGATAAATTTCACTATAAATATTCATTAGAAATCTAATCGTATTTACTAAAACATGGTATTTTATTTATAATTTTTAAAAATTAAATAATTAAATTTATTTTTGACAAAATGTTGAAGTAATTATTACCTTCTTAATGAGAAAGTAAACTAAATGGTATTATAAATATTAAAATAAATATAATTGAAAAATATTTATGAAATACACGAATTTTATTGGGGAGTATGAAATTTTAGGGTTGATTAAATGTATCTTGTTTGAAGTAATATAGTTTCAATGACTTCCACAAAAACCAAATACTAAATAGTGTTAAAATTGACATAAATTGGTTTTTAAAACAAATATTGTATTATTAAATTACTTAATATTCATAAAAATATAAGTCTCAACCAAAGGGAATAAATAATAATATATTTTTCATAAATTGACCACCTAAGGAACTCTTGGATGTTTAGATTATTTTTATAAACCATATATTGTAATAATACAAGAGGACATGGTAAAAGTTAAACTATATAACAAAGAGTTAAATCTAATAGATAAGGTTAATTTGGAAACCTAAACCTATCATAAACCTATTTGTTGAGTGATTTTTGAACCATACCCACCTTATATTATAAATAAATCATTTTGAGCTATTAGATGCAGAAAATGATTTTATTATAAAATAATATTTCATGCTTTTTCTAAAGTGAACCCCCTCTTATAAATCGGCACATCCTCTTCTCTCAAAATCTCAACTCCCAATCCATTTGTATCGTCCAAAACCTACACAAATATGCTCCTAAATTCCATAAAATCAACCTATATTCCAAATTTTGATCAGAAATTCAACCTAAGGATCCCTTTTGATCATCACAAAAGAAAACACCTGAAAAAGAGGTAATAATTTCACCACCATCTATCAAATTATTTTCTTCTTCCACGTCCTCCTTTTCTTTTGTTTTCATAAAAAAAATAACTCCAGTCCTCCTACATACTATGGTGTTATTATAAATATGGTTCAACAATATTCGTTATTTTATTCATCCTATAAATGACAAAGTCACCATAGGTGTGTACGTATGGCTTACCGTCTCCACGTCATGTTGTTGTTTGTTATTCATACACATAATTATTTGGATGGGTATAATAATGAGTATAACAAATGTAAATTATAAATATAACATGTTAATTATTATGTATTTATGATATACTATCCAATTACGTACAATTAAACCATCAATATAGTGATATTATCGCTCGTGCATATGTACGGATTACAGTCTCCACAAACGCAATGACATTCATTCAATATCGTAATAATTCAATAATAATTTTTATTTTATGAATAAAAATAATTTTAAAGAACTTAATATCATTCTAGATATGAATCATATACATCATATCCATAACAAATATGGCTTAGGTAACTGAGAAAATAAAGGAATGCAGATCAGTTAACACTCGAAGCGATGATACTACTAAAATATTATTAACAAATCAATATTCGAAGATCATATATGATATCTGATTTATGCATCTAGTTCTTGTATAATTTTTTAACAATGATTTAACTATTATAAAATAGGTTAATGTACCATAAACCAAGGAAAAGTACAAGGTAAAGGTTAATTTCACATTTTCTTTATTATCTAATGTAGTTTTTAAGTGAGTATCTACATGGAAATATTTATAATCCACGTCCATGATTCATAAAAGAGTTTTCAATGGGAATCTATTTAAGGCACTCTTTTACTAAAAGAAAATTTTAAAATTTGTAAAGATTTATTCTTAAAAACATTTCCCATTAGTGTCCATATTTTCAAAATGGTTTTAAGGATTTATTTATATTGACATGAATGTTTAAAAATTTTACTTCCTTTCAAATATTTCAATGGGGTATGGGACAATTTCATTGAAAACTATCATTTAAATTACTTTACAAATTATGCGACTTTTAATTTATTTCATGGGAAATTTTTATTTCTCTCAATTATTTTTATTGATCATTTTCAACTATGTAAACATCCATTACGGGATATTATTCTTATTCAAGGATGATTTATTATCATACAAATATTCCATATTATAATGAAGAAAATGTGATATATTTGACTATGGATGATTTATTTTTATACCATTCATGGTTTATGGATAAATTATGGACATTTAATATGCTAGTTTTAATACAAATGTTTATGTTATGATTAATCCTTTTCATATGAGAAATGTATTAGACTAAGTAAGTGACGGGTGGAGCCTGCTATAGCTCCTCAATGCATCAGTAGGTCTAATTAATAAAACTACTTTCTTGGCACAATGACTTGGAAAAATATTATTTGTAGTATTCACACAAGGCCTTGACTATGTGGTTATGATGTCAGGTATTATGCATTAAATCATTATAAAATTTGAAATTGATATTACATGTGATTATTCGACTAGTTGAATATCCTGGTGAACAAGTAAATGGAGTTATTTGATTTATATTTGCAAAATTATGATGAAGATTATGTTTAAAAGGATTGTGTTTTAGTATTACACATTTCCTTAAATATTTATTATTATTTATGAATGTTTATTCAATATTTTTATCCTTATTGAGAATCTGAGCTAACCCCTTTTATATGTTTTATTTTTCCAGGATTTCAAAAAAGTGTTTTAAGATAGATAAGAAATGATAATCTATGAGATTAATGGCAATTCAAAGGATCATTTATGTTGTGTTTTAATTTTTAATTTTTAATGTAACATTTAGGTATGTATTCTATTTTTCAAGACTGTTAAACTGATTGGTCTATTGAGACATGATTCCTTATAATCATCCCAATGTATTAAAAAAATGCATCGACTATAAGATTCTGCGGTCGGGGTAATACAGTCGGTATCATAGAAAGTTTAGCAAAAATTCTGCATGATGCTTTGAAGGATATATGCTCTACTCCATGGTCTATCATCTATATTATCAGAAAGTGTAAAGGTATTCTCTCCAATGATACCAAAATCAGCCACACCTGGCGTGAGGGTAACCAAGTGGCTGATCATCTTGCTTCTATGGAAGTCCTTGGTCCCGATCCGATTTGTCTGCATGACATTTCCACTTTGAAGCCTGAAGGTGTTAACTTGATCAAAGGGGATGCCCTTGGCTTGCATCATTTTAGACCTCCTTAGGCTGCTCTGTTTGTATCTCTTTGTTGTATGGTTTCTCCTTCTTAATAAAAAAATTAACTTATGATGATGACGTTAGGTATTTCACATGTATATAATTTTACATTTTTATTCATAAACTATCATAGTGTATGTAATTGTTTTGAAATGGAACCTAGTAGAAGGAATGAGAATTCTAGCAATTCGGATGATCGAAATATTGAGAATGGTTTTATCATTCATTATATTAAGCAAACATTTTAAGGGGAAATAGACTGTCACATATTTTCATCATATGAAAAAATAGTGTCATGTGTTAATAACATAATTAAAAAATTCATTGAGTCCTATGGATTTTAATAGAATCAATAGAAGAAAAGGATGGAAGAGAGAAAGATGGATTAAGGGAAGAGGGGACAGAAGGGGTTTCCCATATTTGATAACTGTGGAAAGAATCACTGTCGAAAATGTTTTAATGGAATGAGATTTTGTTATAAGTGTGTAGAAATATAGCACCACATACATGATTTCAAGGATAATAAAAAGGTTTCAAATGTAAAATGCTTCATCTTCTAGGAGTAGAGACACTACGTGAACCAACGTCCAAATCATCAGAGTATAACCCAAATACTATTATTGGATTATAATGATGTTATGATACTACTAAAGATGAACATGAATGATTGGAGTTCTTATGTTTTTATTAATGTATTGTTTCATTTGAGTATTGTATTAAGGATGTACATGTTATAAGAATTATAGTGTATATAAGGATTGTACTACAGTATTATTTCATTATGGATATGAGATTGTGTGGAACCAAGAAAAGTGACTCAATAGAAGGTTATCTTTTTTAGAAAATATATGGTTGAGAGAATTACAATCCAAAATATAATTCCGATACTGAGGTAGTTTTTTTGGAATAATATATGATTGATTTGGATAAATTATATTGGATATTCTTGACTACCTTGAAACTGATTAATTATTTGTATATTCCATCATTGACGTAGTTTACAACATTTTAGGATATAATGAGAATATCTAGTATTCTCTAAGTAATAAAGGTGATTGAATGGAATCAATAAGGATTTATGGTAATTATGGTTGTTACCATGTTCTAAGAAAACAATTGATGAAGGTATTCACATGTTGTTATGTGGAAAAAGAAGAACATAATTGTGTTTACCTTCCTTATTAAATTTGGATGTGAGTTTGGACATAAGTATTTTGGATTATTTCTAAAGGTTGAAATAGATTATGTTTGAAATTGGATACAATTGTTAATGTTAAATCATTTATTGAGCTAATTTTTGGATTGTCAAGAAAAAAGACAACATGGAAGTCGGGCGACGACCTGCCACTTTTGGCAAGGCCGTGAGACTTTAACCCGCAACCAAAGGGCGACAACGGTGGATCCCCTTCCACTAGAATACATTATTTCAAGGATTTTATAATGTAGTTTTTTAAATTTTGAGAAAAATTAATTAAAAATAAATTATTTTAAGAACCCTATATGATTAAGATAATTAGAATATTTTTGAATTATTTTTTCATTTGGAGTGAATGATGAGGTTGTGGTAGGAATGAGTTGAAGGATGATACTCTACTAGTCAAGTATATTTTTTCTATTATTCTTTGAATAAATTATTTCCTAATATTTATTGAAGGGATCTAATTACCAAAAATTTGTTATCATAATACCCTATGTTTTGTTAAACCGATGATATTTTAAATCATCATAGATTGATTGCTTTGAGCCCCTCAATTTTAAACTTGTTTGTTATTGATGACCTCAATCAGTACATATAAAAATATATGGTTTCCCCCAATTATTGGTCCTTAATTACCACCAATTACCTCCTAATCGAGATAATAATTTGGTGGTGATTTTTTCATATCCTTTATCCTCTTATTAATACTAAATTTTATAAAACCAATTTCCGATGGGGGTTTTCCACAAAACTATTTTTCTATTTTTTACAATTTATTTATGAAGAAAAATTTAAAATTGCGACGATGAAATTTATTTAAGGAAGTGATAATGTCACACCCCATGATTTCACAGTATGTTATCTCAATAATGTAATTTAAAAGCTTTTGCTACACGCAACACCGAGTTCGAGTGCACCACAACTTACAAAACTAGATTTTCCAAAAACGGTTATGAATACTGTTAACCACATTTTTAATTATGTATATATCATTAATAATTTTAACATTCATCTTTTATTTTTCTTAGAAATAATATAACGAAAATAAAATTTTTAAGATAAAACAGGTATTTTTCAAAAAAAATGCAGTTTATCCACCTTTTAATGGAGAAACCTTTTAAATTCAATATTTGACACTATTTTATATTAAATTTAGTGAAATTTAAATCTTCTTTAGAATAGGGAATAAAAATATAATTTGGATAATTTTTTGGTACTTTTCGGATAACATTTATATTTTGATGAATAGTGAAAAATACAAAATTTTAATTAAAAACAACTTTTTTAATCGAAATAATTTATAGTTTTTAATTATGAATTTTATTTGTTTTGAAGTATAATTAGATTATATTATTACAGTTAAATCCAATTTTGGTTATTGGATGTATTTTCACATTGAAATTGGACATATACAAATGTCAATCTTTTGATAGTTTTTAAAGTTAGAAAAACCCTTTTTTGGTTTTGACAATGGGAATTAATTTTTATATAATTAATGAAAATTATTTGTTTTGAATTTGGTAAAATATAATTTAATTTTTAATTCATAATATCAAAATTATCTTAGGGGGTGTTTTTTGTATTTTTCTGAAAAATTTAATTTTTTGATGAATAGTGAAAACACTGCGTTATTACATAAAAAAGACTTTTTATTTAAATAATTAGTTATTTTATTTTAATTTATTTTTGGTCAAAATATATACATAATATCTATATATCTTCATTGTAATTAATTGGAGTCATTTCATAAAAATTTTAGATATATAAAATTATATTGAACTTTTACAGTCTTTTATCCGCCCTCTAGGAGCATTTTCAAATTTTTATAAAACATAATTTTACCACTTCTATGAATTGAATTTTGAAAATCTAAGAGAATCGAATGATATTAGTGAGTAAAATTTGGTTCAATAAGATGAAAATAATTTACGCTGAATAGTAGCTTTTGACTTGTATTTACCATTGTTAAAAGTAAATAGGGTAATTAAAGGTAAAACGATATTATAATTACCCAAACACATGTCCTAATTCTATTGTATAAGGGCAATTCGGACAAGAAAACCTTATTAAAAAAATATGATCCTTTTGGTCCACATGGACTTGATTAGAACATTTATTGCTGTTTTATTTAAAGAATAGATAAAAGTGCTAAATTCAAAGTTTAATAACAAAAGTTTTTTTAATATAGGGTTATGCATAAGATAAATTCCACTATAAATATTAATTAGAAAGATATTAATATTTAATAAATCATGGAATTTTATTTATAATTTTTAGACATTAAATAATTAAATTTATTTATCAAACAATGATGTTGGAGTATTTACCTTATTGATGAATGAATCAAATAAATGGTATTATAAATATTAAAATAAATATATTTTCATTGTTTTCATGAAATAAACGAATTTTCTAGGTGAATAAGACATTTTAGGGTTGATTCAATGTATCTTGTCCGTTGAAATCAAGTTGTTATAACTTTCAAAAAAACCAAATACTGAATAGTGTCTAAATTGACATAAATGAGTTTTTAAAAAATATATTATATTTTTAAATTATATAATATTACTAAAAGTCTAATGTTCGGGAAAAGGACTTAAATTAAATTATATATTTCATTAATGAACCACTTAAGTATTTCGTGGAAGTTTAGAGTAATATTATTAACCATATAGTGTATGAATACAAAAAGACACGATAAAAGTTAAACTATTTAACTAAGAGTTAAATCTAAAAGATAAGGTTAATATGTTGAAATAAACCTATAATAAACCTATAGGATGAGTGTTTTTCAACCCATACCCCCCTTATCCTATAAATATATGATTTTTGAGCCATTACAAAACCAAATTTATTTTATATTAAAATAATCATTCAAACATTTCTTAAAGTGACCCTCACCCCTCTTATAAAAGGGTACTTCTCCATCTCTCAGAATCACAACTCCAGTGCCATTTGGCTCAGACAAAACCTGCCCAAATATCATTAAAAATTCTCCCACATAATCCTAGAGTCCTTAAATTAATCATAATTCCATCCTAAGGGGCCCTTTTGATCAACTCAAAAGGAAACACCAGAAGAAGAGGTAATAATTTACCACCCTCTTTAAATTTCTTTTATTATTCCATGTCCTCTTTATTTGTTGTTTCCATAAAAAAATAATCACTATAGTACCTCCTACATTATTTGATGTTATTATAAATATTGTACAACCATATTCATTATTATATCCATCATATAAATGAAAAAGTCATTTTTCGTGCGTACGTACGACTTACCATCTCCACGTCGTGGAATAGTTTGTTATTCAAACACATCATTATATTGGATCGATATAATAATGAGTATAACTAATGTAAATAATAAATATAACATGTCAATTATTATATATATATATATGATATATCATCCAATTACATATTATTTCATCATCAATATAATGACATTTTCTCTTGTGCATACGTACGGATTACCGTCTCCACAAACACGATGTTATTCATTCCACATCTTAATCATTCAAGAATAGTTTTAATTTTATGATTAAAAATAATTTTTGAGAACTTAATATCATTAAAGATATGAATCAAATACATTCTATCCATAACAAACAAGGCTTACCTAACTATTCATATAAAGGAAAACAGGTCAGTAAACAACTGAAACAAAGATACTACTAAAATACTATTAACAAAGATGTATTAGAAGATCATATATGAAATCATATTTATGTATTTGGTTCTGGTATAATTTATTAAAAATGATTTAAATATTTTTAAGGAGGTTAACGTACCGTAGATCAAGGAATAATACAAGGTAAGGGTTAATTTCACAATATCTTTATTATCCGGGGTGGTTTTTACGTTAGTATATACTGGGACATATTTATTATTTATGTCCATGTTTCATAAAGTAGTTTTCAAAGGGATTATTTTTAAGTGAATATTTTTCTAAATCAACATTTTAAATGTTTTAATGTTTTATTCTTCTAAACCATTTTAATTAATGTCCTTGTTCTCATAATTGTTTTAAGTATTTATTTATATGAACATAAATGTTTTAAAATGTTAATTTATTTCACAAGTTTCAAAGTTGTATGAGACACTTTCATTCAAAACAATATTATAATTGAAAACTTTTATAAATTATGTAACTTTTAAATGATTTCATGAAAAAGGGATATTTCTCTCAAAGATTTATACTGATCCTTTTCAACTATGTCAACATCCTTTATTATATTCTATACATGATAAAGGTTGATTTATTATGATACAAATCATCCATATTATATATAAGGATTTGTGATATGTTTGACAGTGGATAAGTTATTTTTATATCATTAATGGTTTATAGAGATAATATTGACATTTATTATTATAGTTTTAATACGAATGTTTATGTTTTGTTTAAACATTTTCATATTAGGAATGTGTTGGACATAGTAAGTGATGGGTGGAGCCCGCTATCGCTCATCGATGCACTAGTAGGTCTAATGAGACAAACTAGTGTCTTGGAACAAGGCCTTGAAAAAAATCTTATTTGTAGAATAGGGAAAAGTCCATGAATAAGTGGTTATGAAGTCTTGCATTATGCATTCCATCATCATGAAATTGGCTATTTTTATTACATGTGATTATTCGACTAGTATAATATCCATTTGAATAATTAAATGAAATTATTTGTTTTATCTTTTGAATATTATGATTAATTATATGTTTAAAAGGATTTAATTATATCCATATACATTGCCTTAATTGAATATGCTTATTTATGAATTTTTATGATATATTGGTATCCTTACTGAGCATCTGAGCTCACCCCTTTCTTATGCTTTATTTTCCCAGGATTCCAAGAAGTGTTTTATGATTGATAAACATGGATAAGCTAGGGGATAAATGGTTTTATAAAAGTATCATTTATGTTGTTTTTTATTTTTTAATGTGTATTGTAACATCCATGTATGTAATCTATTTTCCAAGTCGGCTAAACCGATCAGTCTTTCGGGACATGATTCCTTGTAATCCTGCCAATGTATAAAAATAATGCACCGATACTAGGATTCTTGGGTCAGGGTGTTACACATTCTATAGTACCCCATGATCAGACAACCAAATTGTGCAGTCATATAACTCCCCCATGGTCACCCGATGTGCCTCCCTTCATGTGGCACTGTAAAAAATGTTTTTCATAATTGGAGGGTGTGTACTTGAATTTGGTCATGAAACATAATAGAGGAGTTCACATGGTTATGTTAAGGTTATGTGGTCGCATATCTCTAATATGATCAACTAAACCATCGATCATGTGGTTAATTGATGTTATGAGACGACACCAACTGAAGAAGCCACTCTCCACATCCTTTGATGCCCATATGTGGATCTCTCTCCTTGTAAAATACTTAGATACTAGATATCCTTCCATATATGTAACTATTATTTTCTCCATTGAGTTTTGGTACAATGGATGACATGGAGAGATAATCTTGGAGATAGAATGAAGGGATACTGTATTAATGTATTCAGATAATATAATATTTCACTAATAGAATAAGAAGGTGTAATGGAGGATATAATTTATACTTTTATATATAAATAAACAAGTATGAACTATGTGACAAATGGAATGATCATTTGTTAGGAATAAAAGGGGCCTAGATACCCTGAGTGGAGGGGAGAGTGAATCTGTGTATGGATATTCTTTTCAAAATTATCCCTACCACACTAGATGTTGACCTCTATATTATAAGGGTCACATTTTTTGCACATATATTTTACTATTGATATTATTCTTTTCTTTTTTATCTTATGATGATGTTTGAATGCCATACATGAAACCAATGAACCCGACACACATATTTTTACATAGTTCACTCTCACTAGGCTACGCCCAAGGAGCATACAAAGACGATGTGCCAATGTACCAAATCTAACTAAAGCTCACTAATAATTTACAATGTTCGGGATAGATCAATTGTATACCCAGGCTGACTGCCTTTACAATGTTTAGGGTCAGATCACTTCTTTAATAAGATTCACTCCATATTTCCCTCTCACTAGCTCACTGTCAGTAGAAAGGATTCCTTCTTCCCCATCCTTTCCACAATACACATAGAAGGGATACCCTCACAGTTTATATACCTGTAGGTCTCTTCATTATCTCTAATGACATATGTATCCTTAACTATTGATGGATGCTCTGTTCACATCCAACATTCACCCACATATGAAACTTTTTTGTCACAGGATGTACCGATAAAATTCAAATATTAGGCGTAACCCTTACTGCATCTTGCATGCAACTTTATTCTCTTGAACACAAGTTTCCACTTCTGTCGCGAAACAACCCTTGCACGCTACTTCAGTCATTCGCATAACTGAAATCTAATGCTAAAAATTCGTAGTTTGCACACAACTCAAAATATTTTGTTTAACTCCATTTGTGGGAATTCTTATGTGATCTAGTGCTTGAATTTTCTCTAAGTGTTGAGCTCTCTCGAATGAACAGGGTCACCTCTTATTTATAAGCATTCTTTACCCATGCACGGAAGATTCTACTTTTTTTCATGCAAGTTCCTATTTGAGCGCGCAAAAAAAACATTTGAAATTGATGTGGGAATGAAAGTTTCATTCTCACAACCTCATCTTCCATGCCCATTTCTAAATCATTCGCACACCTCATGCCTTTACCTTTTTTCGACATTATACTCTGGAAACATTCCTTTTGCAGAAGTTTCCTTTCTACAACCCAATCTTTCACTCACATCTTAAAATATTTTGTGTGCAACATGCCTTTTCCATTTTTAACCATATGACCCCGAAACATGACTTGCACCAAAGTTTCAAAACAACCCAAGAACTTGCACACAACATTCTTTTCCAAAAAATGTTTCACCGTTTTCTAATTTTATGGCCAAAAATTTAGAAAAAACAGGAAAATGGCGCCATATTAGATCTATTTTATTTGTACCGCCTCTGGATTATCCATTCATTTGTCATCGTTCATTGTCAATAATGGTTGTAAAAAATATCTATGAAACTCAAAAAACACCATACAAAACACCTTTGTCAAGAAATTAAACATCATGGTCTGCTCTGTCAAAAAACACATCATGGAGGTCCACTTTTTCAAAAAACCCAATCACCTCAAAATTTCTTCAATGATACCTTGATGTATTTTTTCCAAACAATCTCCCTCATTGGGGTTGTTTACAACTCTTATCATAATGATCCTCTACACTTTGATACCTCATTAATTCTCCTTCCATCATCCACCAACATTTTCCTATTGTGATTCTAATAGCATTAAAGGATTAATATAACATGTACTCTAATCCCACATGATAAATGATCGTCGTGAGAAACTAGATTAAATAAAAATATCATCAATGAATCACATCATTTAAGAGAAAATATATTGACAACAACTGATACATATTTATAAACTGATACCAATTATTCATCACTAGAAACCTTCTCACATTATTTCAACATCAATCTTATGATTTTATGCTGATCCTCAGATATCGTGATATCTTTTCTTTGATCGATCAATTCTAGCATCGTCAGATTTAAAACTCCTCTTTAGCATTCAACCCCCCTATCTCACTACTCCAATTGGAAGCATGTCCCCACATCTTTCATGATTTCACAAATAGCCACACTTCCCCCCACCTGAACAATCACCATTTTCATCCCCTTTGTCATATAACCCAAAGGTCACTCCATTTCGCGTTTTTCAAGTGTGGGGAGCTGACTTAACTCCCAGATCTTGTCTAATCCTCTCAAAAGCATCCTTGGGCCTGGCCTTCGTTATAATGTCTGTGACCTATAGTTTTGTAAGCACATACTCCAACATCACGATTCCCCACTAAACCTTTTCCTTGTTAAAATGATATTTTATCTCAATGTCATTTTTCATTGAGTTATTGATGGGATTTTTTTGTGATTTATAGCACTAGAGTTATCACATTTTATTCCCATCAGAGACTTCACTTCAACACCCATATCATCAAGTTGCGGCTTCATCCACAATAACTGTGTGCAAGCTTGAGTGGCAGCAATATGCTCATCTTTTACGGTGCTCAATGAAATGAAATATTCCTTATTCCTTAGCCAAGAGATAAACAATCCACTAATATAGAAATCACCACCTGATGTTTATTTCCTATCATTTTCTGATCCATCCCAATCAGCATTAGTATATCCCAATAATTCTGACAATGATTTTTCATTATATATCATGTTGAAATCCACCATGCCCTTGATATACCGAAGTATTATTTTAACTTCTATAATGTGTATTTAATTGGTATTAATATGATATCTCACTGCTTGGCATGTTTCGAATACAAGGTCAGGCCTTATCGCGGTCAAGTACAATAAAATTTCAATGATTTTATTATATTATTTGATATAAACTACCTTTCCATCCTCATCTTTGGACAGTTTCATCTAGGTAGAAATTGGAGCATTCAACTCCTTGGAATTCTCCATTCTAATTACCCTCGGAACTTCCATATAATATTTGGATTGAGAAATCGAATTAGAATTCCTTCCTTGTGACACCTGTAAACCAAGGAAAAACATCAGCTCTCCAACCATTGACATTTCGAACATACCATTCCAGAATTCCAAAAACAATCAGCATTGAGCTTTATCTAATCTGCCAAATATTATTTCATCGACATAAACCAACACCATCTTCCATTGATTATATTCGTTGTTGAAATAGTGATTTTAATCAACTCCCCCACACTAGAAACAATGCTTCATCAAATACAGACCATGCCTTGAGTATCATGCTCTTGGTGCTTGTTTCAGCCCATATAATGCATTCTTTAGCTGATAAACCTGATTCTAGTCCTGATGAATGAGAAAACCATATGGCTGCTCGATATATACTTATTTATCTATAACCCTTTAAAGAAATCCTATTTGACATCCATCTGAAACACTTTGAATGTTTGTTTCACTACAATGGCTTGAAATAATCTGATTCTCTCTAGCCATGAAACTAGTGAAAATTCCTCATCACCATCTCTTTCCCTATATATGGGAGTATCCTTTTCACACTAATCGTGATTTGTTTCAAATAAACATTCCTTCTTCATTCATATTTTTGTTATAGAACCATTTAGTCCCAATGACATTTTTTTCAGGTGGTCTCAAAATAATCTCCCACTTCTAATATCATGGCTTTCACCTACTTTTGCAGCATCATGTTGAAACATTGTTTCCATTCTATCACAGAATCTTTGTATCCTGAAAATAGTTAGCTGTTACAATATTGTTAGAGAAAATAAGATAATCATAACATACAAGAATTTAGTTTTTCTCCCCCAATCAATCTTCTAGATGATATTTGTCATAAACATTCATCCTTTATATCCCATTGAGACCTTTCATCTGATTAAGAGATAGAGGTCTCCCAATTTGTTATGAAACACTTCCTCTTGGTGGGACCATTTATTTGACCCACATACATTCTATTTCTCTGTAACCATTTATTATCATCTAGCCCAGGGAATTTAGCCATCAACAAAATCTCTAGGCCAACTCAGTTGGAACTTGGTGCAGGAAATATGTGATAATGTTAATAACAAAATCACTTTATGTTGTGATCATTTTAAAAATTTATTCATGAACTCTAGTGCATATCACTTTGTCACTTTTCATCATTAGATGAAAAATCTCGTTGGATCTTATCTCCACTTGAACATTAACATCCGTTAATAGAATTTACACACATAGGGAGAGGGGTTCTTCTTGAATCCTGAAGATGAGGATTGTGGTTGATCCTGATTGTTTAACCCTTCGATTTTTTCTTCAAGATCATCACACTCCTCCCTAGTTTCTTTTTGGTGCCTATACAATTTAAACTACTCTGGCCATCTGAAAAAGCATTCATTACCCCCCATGTTGCGTCTTTTTCTAATTTGAAGACTCTACAGGCTTGTCCTTTCTTGCAGTTTGGGGTTTCAGCCAAATGGAACACATTTCCTTCATTTGATGATCCACCAATATGCCACATCTCTTTATTTCTTATCTAGGTAGTAATATCTGATCTTTTCGGCTTCCCTTTCTTCTTCCACCATGGCATGGATCTTCTTCTTTCATCCACTTCTCATCGTGGAACATGGCATACAAATGTTTCAATGCATTATTTGTTCATCTATATTTTATCAGATATCTGAGTAACAACATTTTATTGTGTTAGTGGTTTGTCCTCCACTGGACATGAATTCTTCTTACTCATAGCTAGAGTAGGTATCCCCTTAATCATCTAGGTTTGTTCACAATCTCTCTGTCAGAGCTATTATGAGTGTGACAGAGGAGGTGACTGATACATTTTTCTTTTATCCACATGTGATTCCCTACAGTTAGAAAACAAATTTTCCAACCTAACACATTGTCTTCCAGTTTAGGATTCTTTATTATAGACCACTAGAGTCAGAAATTTCCTTCAAGTTAATTTTTTATTTTATAATTCTTCTTAATGCATTTTTTTCCTAATTCCCATAATTAGAACATATAAAACATTTTCCATCAAAGGGATACCTCATTTAATCATTTCTATGTTGAAATGTTTATACAGCTTGAGTTATTCCTCTAACATTGAGCACCTGAGATGTAATTATGTGCCTCTGAACAGAAACATGATGTATGAACATGAATCACACAAAAATATCACAAGATTTCATTTCTTCCGTTTATATCCTCTTTAGGTCTACCTCTAGAAGCTACAATGTTTTTCTCATCTCTGGTGATTTTCAATACTCTTTTCATATCACGCATTGGAGTGAGATCATCTTATCCAATTCCAGATTTTCAAAAAATGCATGGACTTTGAGATGATACAATCCTTTCATGCATCTCCTCTGATGTATCATATTTGGATTTCATTTCATCATAACACACTGAAGGATAATCAAATAGTATGTGCAAGGCATCCTTCATCTTCAGCTTGTTTTTAAAATTTGATTTCACCATTTCGTTATTGGCTGATTCTATTTCCTCTTCCAGTATTTGTATCTTTATATCCCTTGATTAATGTTGGGTATCAATGTGACAACCCAATATTTCTATGTATGTAATCTCTTCAAGGTAATTAAATATCTTACGCTACATGCAACACCGAGTTTGTGCACACCACGACTTACCAAACTAGCCGTTCAAAAAATGGTTATGAATAGTAATAACATCTGTTTGAATTTAATATACTCATTATAATTTTAACAACAATATTATTTTATTCTTAGACATGATATAAGAATAAATTCGATTTTCCAGATATAGGTAGTATTTTTCAGAGAATGCAATTTTACAGTCTTTTAATAGGGAACCCTTTTAAAATTCAATATTTGACACTTTTATATACTAAATTTGACAAAATATACTTCTAAATTAGAATTGGTACATAAAAATTTAGTTTCACTAAATTTTGGGTGTTTTTCTGATAACTTTCAAATTTTAGTGAATAGTGAAAAATGCTAAATTTTAATTGAAAACAACTTTTTTAATAAAAATAATTTGTTGTGTTAAATTATAAATTTTAATGGTTTGTATGTATAATTAGATTATATTTTTATCATTTAATACAATTTATGTAATTCTAATTAATTTTACATTTAAATTTATCCAAAACACATGTCAATCTTTTGATAGTTTTTACTTTTTAAAAAACCTATTTTCATTTTTCTCAACAAGAATTAATATTAAATTATCAAATAAAAAATCTATGTTCTGAATTTGTTAAAATAGACTTCATTTTATAATTCAGAATTTCAAAATTAGCTTCGGGTGAATTTTTGGTATTTTTCAGAAAACATTAAATGTTTTCTGAATAGTGAAAAACAATGCGTTATTATTTAAAACCGATTTTTATTTAAATATTTATTTAAATTTATTTATATTCAAAAAATATATATAATACCAATATAAGTTCAATGTAATTCATTGGAGTAATTTTATTATAAAATTAGATGTATTGAACTTTTTAGCGTATTTTTCCCACCTCCTCGAAGCATTTGCAAATTTGAATAAAACAAAATTTAAGTGATTCTGTGAGTCAAATTAAAAAAATCCAAGATAAACGGTTGATATTATTAAGTAAAATTCAGTTCAATAAGATGAAAATAATTTTTGGTGAATATAAAATTTTGACTTTTATTTACCACGGTAAAAATTAAATACGACAATTAATTGTAAAAATGATATTATTATTACCCAAAAACATGTCCTAATTATATTAAATAAGTTTAATTCGACCAAAAACAACAATAGAAATAAAATATGACCCTATAGGCCCACTTGGATTATATTAGGATATCTATTATTATTTTATTTAAAGAAGATCTAAATGTGTAAAATTAAATGTTTAATTACTAAACCATTTTTAGTATAGGGTTATACTAAAGATAAATTCAACTATAAATATTAACTAGTAAGATAAAAGGATTTAAATAATCATGGTATTTTATTTATAATTTTTGGAGATTAAATAATTAAATTTATTTATGACACAATGATGATGCAGTAATTACATTCTTAATGAAATATTTAAAAAGTTTATATTATAAATATTAAAATAAATATAATTTAAAAATTTTGAAGCCAAGAATAATTTTCATGGTTAATATTACATATTAGGGTTGATTAGATAAATTTCTTTCAATTCAATAAGGTTATTATGACTTTAACAAAAATAAAATACAAAATAGTGTTAAATTTGATATAAATTAGTTTTTAAAACAAATACTATATTATTGGTTGATATAATATTCCAAATAATATAAGGTTCGACCAATGTTAATAAATAATATTATATATGTCATTAATGAACCACTTATGGTTCTTTTTGAAGTTTATAGTATTTTTATTAACCATATATTGTAAGAATACAAGAAAACACGGTAAAAGTTAAACTATTTAACTGAGAGTTAAATCTAAAAGATAAGGTTACAATGGTAATCTAAACATGTATAAAACCTATTGGTTGATATTATTTCGACCCATAACCACCTAAGGCTCGAAATAACCAAATTTTGAGACATTATAAACCAAATATAATTGTATAATAAAATAATATTTTAATCATTTACTAAAGTGACTCTCACCTATCTTATAAAAGGACACTTACCCGTCTCTCAAAATCACACATCCATAGCCATTTGGCTCAGCCAAAACCTACCCAAATATCCTCCCAACTTTTTTCACATCAACCGAGTGTCCTTACATTGATAAAAAGCTATCCTATGAATCTTTTTTGATCAACTCAAAAGGACACACCCAGGGAAGAGGTAATAATTTCACCTCCCTCTTTCAAGTTCATTTCTTCCTCCGCTTCATTTTTTTTTCATACCAAAATAAAAAATCTAGTTCCTTCTACATAATGTGATGTTATTATAAATATGCTTCAACCATATTCATTATTCTATCCATCCTATACATGACAAAGTCACCATACGTGCGTACGTACGGCTTACCGTCTCCACGTCATGGTGTAATTTGTTATTTCAACACTTCATTATTAAGATTGGTATAATAATGAGTATAACTGATTTAAATAATAAATATAAAATGTTAATGACTCTGTATATATGATATACAATCCAATTACATATCATTTCTCCATCAATATAATTTTATTTTCGATTGTGCGTACGTACAGATTACTGTCTCCACAACGCGATGAGATTCATTTCCACGTTCACGAATCAACAATGATTATAAAAATATATATTATTAATTAGTATGAAATATATGAAATAATAATTAAAATGAAGAAAGAGATATATATATATATATATACTTACATATATGTTATTTACATACTTCTCTTAAATATGATATTAAAATAGAAACAACGTTAATTCGTATGTATGGCCTACTGTATCAATAAATGGTGTTTTCCATTTCATATATCTATCTATTATACATATTTATATTCTCTATATATATGATATATAAATCATGTTTTATATTCTCAAAGAATTTAAATCATGGTCTATGTGATACAATCAAGATTAATAAGTTAAAACACGTACGATAAAGGGAGTGATTATTACCCGAAATGTTAATATAACATGGAAATAATTTTTAAATGGCTAGTATAAAGTCATAAATAAATCATGTATGATATAATAAATATAAATTTAGTTCCGTTATAATTTAATAACATACTATGGCCATTATACAAGAGGTTAAATGTACCCTCGACCAACGGAAAGTGTTAGGTAAGGGTTAATTCTACAATCTCATCATTATCTGAGGTTGGTTATACTTAATTATCTACCGGTACCTCATTATATTCGACATCCATATTTCATTAAATGTATTTTAAAAAACATTCTATGGGTTAAAGTCATTTATTCCCATGTTTGACTTTTTATAAGATGTTTATAAAGTCATAATTCAGTCGTTTTCCAAACAAGGTACTTTATGAACCCTTAGTCAAAATTTTGGAAAGAAGGTTTTTAAATTATGTGGATTGTGTGGCTATTTTTCACTGATATAACACCTTCAAAGTTTCCTTTACAATATTATAAGAATATTTTCAAAATAAATGTTTTCTATAAATGGTTTCTAAATAGAAAGACGTATTTATTTGAAACAGTTTTTATTTCATCTACTTAGGCATCCTTTGATGGATTTTAAACTTGTTTGAATTTGATTTATTAGCATATAAATCATCCATATTGAATTTAAGGTTTTTGTGATATGTTTTAATGTGGATGTGTTATTTTTATACCATTCATGGTTTATGGATAAAGTATTTAAATTTCTTATGCTAGTTTTAATACGAATGTTTATGTTATGTTTAAACATTTTCATATGAGGAATGAATTGGACTTAGTAAGTGATAGGTGGAGCCCGCTATGGTTCCTCGATGCATCGGTAGGTCTCATGATACAAAATAGTACTTTGTAATAAGGCCTTGAAAAAATTTATTTTTTTTCTTGGCATAAGGCCTTGACTATGTGGTTATAAATCTGGCATTACACATTCCATCATTATAAAGTTGACTATTGATATTTCATGTGATTATTCAACTATTAGAATATCTATTTGAATAAATAAATGGAATTATTTTATTTATATTTCCCATATTATGTTGAACTTTTTTTTAGAAGGCTTTTTTTTTCCAATACATAACAATAAATGTTTATGATTATTTTTGATAGTTTCATCAATGTTGTTATCCATTCGGAGCATCTGAGATCACCCATTTCTATGTTTTATTTTTCCCAGTATGCGAATAAGTATATTATGAATAACCTAGAGGGATAGTCTAAGGGATATGAATGTGGTCAATGGAGACATTTTTTTTGTTTTTGAATCGTTTTATAATGTAATGTAACATTAATGTATGTAATCTATTTTCCATGACTGCTAAACTGATTGGACCTTCAGGAGATGATTCCTTGTAATCAAGCCAATGTATTAAAATAATCCATTGGCTTTGGGTAGCTGGGGTCAGAGTGTTACAATTGGTATCATAGAAAGTTCTACGACATCCTTGGAAATTGATTTTGAAAAACTATAATTAAAGAATGGTACCCTAAGATAGAAATTAGGTATTAGTATAGATGAACATCAAATATTTTTGGTAATGTATACATTTTGTGAATTTTACAACCAATACATCCTTCTCTAGATGTGAACAGTTAGAGGCGGCTCTGTCACATATGTACATACGAGTGAAAATTCAGACAAGGAGTTTCGTGCTTGGCCTGGGGTATCCTGGTACAGGAAAATGGGCCTTGCTTCACTCGTGGTTACAACACTCATGGGGGATAGGCTTACGATAATTCACATTTTCATTACAAGCCATTATGAACGATTTAGGAGTAATTGCTTTCTCAATGAAAATAGTTTATGATTATAGATTATGTGTATAATAATTTCAACTTATGTTAGGTATTTAAAAATTTTGGAATTATTAATTTAGGTTCATAAACTTACATACTGTATGAAATTGTTTAGAAATGATTCCTAGTATATGGAATCAGAATTACAACAATACACATGATAAAAATATTAATAAGGATCATAACTTTCATCGTATTAATCCAAAAATTAAAAGGGAAATGGTCTCCCATTAATTCTCATCATATGATGAAATATTATCTTGTGTTAGTAAGATATGTAAATAATTCGTTGAGTCCTATGTCATTGATGGGAAGAACGAGTAGAAAATTATGTAAGAGAGAAAGGCGGATAAAGGGAAGAGGGGAAAGACGGATTTTCTTATATGTAGTAACTGTGAAATGAATGACCATGGTAAATGGTTGAAGAGAATGAGAGTTTGTTATAAGTGTGAAAAAAGGACACCATGTATGTCATTAATAGGGTACAAAAAAGGTTTCAAATGTACAATTCATCATCTACAAAGAGTTGTTACACTACACGAATCAATGTCTTAATCATCAGAGTATACCCCAAACACTGCTATTGGATAATAATCAAGTTATGATACTACCGAATATGAAGAGGAATAATTAGAGTTCTTATGTTTTTATTAAAGTATTTTGTTATTTTAGTATTGTATAAATGATGTACATGTTATAATAATTTTATTGTATATAAGGATTGTACTGATGTACTATTTCAATATGGACTTGAGATTGTGTGGAACCATGAAAAGTAAATCAATAACAGGTTAAATATTTTGGAAAATATATGGTTGAGAGAAAGATAAACCTTAATATTATTTTGATACCGAGGTAGTTATTTAGTAATATGATATGATTGATTTAGATAAATTATATTGGATAGTTTTGAATACCTTGACACTGATTAATGATTTGTATATTTCATCATTATTGGAGTTTCCATCATTTTTTGATATAAGAAGTATATCCAGTATACTATAAGAAATGGGGGAGAATGAATGTAATAAATAAGGTTTTATGGTACATCATGGTGTTACTGTGTTTTAAAAGAATACATGATTAGGTATTCAGATTTTATTACATGGAAAAAAGGATCATCATTGTGTTGACCTTATTTATAAATTTTGGAAAATGGTTTTGGACAGGGGTATTTTGGATAAGTATAATGGTTGGAATATATTATTTTAAACATTGGATTCAATTTTTTAAGGTTAAAAAAACATCTTAATATTTCTTTTGGATTGTTATAAAATGGACAACCCAAAGGTTGGGAGAAAACATGTCATGTTCGGCAAGGCCGCAAGACTTGAACTCATAGCCGAAGGTGTAACGACCCGATGCCAGTTAACCTGAGTCGGTGAATTATTACATAACATTGGCATGATCACAAAATATCAAGTCACAAAAGACTGATTAGTTTAGTAGATTCTGAAACACTAGATATATTAATAAGTCTTACATTGCATCATAAAAAAGAAAACAATAACAACATAGTCTCCATAGTCAAAAATCATATCCCCTCTGACTGTCCTTGCAGGTCAGTCATAAAATACTTCTTCACATCCTGGTAAATATAAAACATAGAAAAGGGTGAGCTCAGATGCTCCGTAAGGATAAAAATATTGCAGAAAGATTCATAAATAAGAATAAACATTTAAGGCAATGTATAACTAAAACAAACCCGGTTAAACATGAACTTCAGCATAATATTGAAAAAATAAAATAAAATAATTCCATATACTTACTCACATGGATATTCTAACTTTCTAATAATCACATGAAATATCAATTACAACTTTCATAATGATGAAATTCATAATGCCATACTATCATAACCACATAGTCAAGGACTTATGCCAAGACTGCAAATAATATTTTTTCAAGGCCTTGTGCCAAGAAATTAGTTTGTCTTATGAGACCTACCGATGCATCGAGAAGCTATAGAGGCCTCCACCTGTCACTTATTCTGTCCAATTCATTCCTCATATGAATAGTTTTAAACATAACATAAACATTAATATTAAAACTAGCAGACGAAATGTCAATACTTTCTCTATAAACCATGAATGGTATGAAAATAATACATCCATATTCAAACATATCACAAAACCATCAATACAATATGGATGTTTTGTATCATAATAAATCAACTTCAAATAAGCTTAAAATCCCTCAAAGGATGTTGACATAGATGAAATCAAAACTATTTGAGAGAAATAACACTTTTTAAGAAATCATTTAAAAGTAACATAATTATAAAAGAAAACATTTACTTTTAAAATATTCTTATAAGCTTGGAAGGGAATATTCGATGATTTTATAAAGGTGGAAAATAGATGCACCCATCGAATATGTTAACAAAGACATTTTTACCTTAATTCTATCGAAAAGGTTAAAAAGGAATTTGTATAGAAAATGACGGAAATATTATTTTATAAAAATCTTATAGAAAGTCAACAAGGGTATAAATTTCGTTAACTCATAGTCTATAAAATATTAAGAATGATTTGAAATACATTTTTACGAAACATGTATGTAGATGATTAATAGGTCCTAGTGGATAATTACGTATAAACAACCTCGGATACTGAAGAGATTGTGAAATAAACCCATAACTTTTAATTTTCCTAGGTCGAGGGTAGGTTAACCACCCTTATAATGGTGAAATAATTTTTATTAAATTATAAAAAAATCATTTACATTAATATGATATCATATATGATTTTTTAACATTGCTTTGTTAATAATATCTTTTTATTATCGTTGTTTCGGGTGTTAACTTACTCGTTTTCTTTTATATGTTTTCTTACATAATTCATGTTAGTTATGGATAGGTTGTATCTTATTCATATCCATAATTACATCAAGTCCTTATACATTATTGTTAATCATCAAATGAGAATTAGTCTTGAATGGATAACTTAGGGAATGAATCTCATCACGTTCGTGGCGACGGTAGTCCGTACGTACGAACGAGTGACAATATCATTATTTTTATATTGAAATAGTATATAATTGGATGATATATAATATATAAAGAATAATTATAATTTTTTATTTTTTATTTACTTCAATTACACATCATTATCATACCCATAAAAATAATAATGCTTTGAATAACAATTACACCACGACTTAGAGACAGTAAGCCGTGCGTACGCACGAATGGTGACATTTCATTCAAAGGATGGATAGAATTAAGAATCTGGTTGTACCATATTTATAATAAAATTCTTGTATATATAAGATACTGGAGTAATTATTTTATAATGGAAATAACAAATAAAGAAGAAGTGGAAGAAGAAAGGAACTTGAAAGGGGGTGGTGAAATTATTACCTCTTATTCTGGTTCTTCCTTTTGATTTGATCAAAAGAGCTCCCTATGAAGCCTTTCGGACTCAAGGAAGGCCTCTAGGAGTAATTTAGGGAAGTTGAGAGGGTATTTGGGCAGTTTTTGGCCGATCCAAAAGGCTTTGAAGGTGTTAATTAGAGCGAAGGGGGAGTTCCCTTTTATAAGAGGGGTGAGGGACACCTTAGAAAAAACATAAAATATTATTTTATAATAAATTCATATTAGGTTTATAATAGATCCACATTGATTAATTTGGAGGTTATGATAGTTAAGGGTCGAAATCTACTCAACCAGTAGGTTTTATATTGGTTATTTTCACTATATTAACCTTATCATTTATATTTAACCCTGAGTTAAATAGTTTGACATTTACCATGTCTCTTTGTATTTTTATATTCTATAGTTAATAAACTGACTAGATACTTCCAAGAGAACCCCAAGTGGTTCATTAATGATACACCTATCTTTATATATGTCTTTTGGCCTAACCATAGGTTTTTAAGAATAGAATATCAATTAATAATATAATATTTGTTTTTAAAACAATTTTATGTCAATTTTGACACTATTTGGAATTTGATTTTTTTGAAAATCATAATAGAATTATTACTTATAAAAAGGTTAATTAAATTAATAATAACATGTCATATTATCCTAGAAATTATTTTAATTCATAAAAAGTCTCAAATTACATTTTTTGGGTATTTGTAATATCAATTATCTTAATTTTTCATTAATACCATAATTACTACATCACCATTGTGGCATAAATAAATTAAATTATATAATGTATAAAAATTATAAATAAAATAACATTATGTAGAAAATATATTTATATTTCTAATTAATATTTAAAATCTAATTTCTTTTATGTATAACCCTATATTAAAAATATCTTAGTAAATAAACTTTTATTTTAATTCTATTAACTATTATTTGAATAAAATAATAATAAATGTCCTCTTCTAATACAAGTGGACCTAAAAAAAATTGTTTTATTCCTAAGGATGTTTTTAGTCGAGATAAACTTGTCCAATAGAATTTGGACATGTTTTAGGGTCATATTAATATAATTTTTACCCTTAATTACCATATTTACTTTTAACCGTGGTAAATAAAAATAAAAAGTTACTATTCACTAAAAATTATTTTCACCTCATTGAAACAAATTTTACTTACTGATATCAACCTCGTCTCTATGATTTTTTAAATTCCTCTCACAGAAGTGGTAAAATTATGGTTTATGAAAATTTGCAAAATCTCCTAGGAGGTGGGTAAAAGATGGTAAAAAGTTCAATAATATTTTTTATATCAAAAATCAACATAAAATGACTCAAATTAATTACATTGAACTTATATATGTATTATATATCTATTTTTACCTAAAATAAATTTAAATAAAATAAATAATTATTTAAATAAAAAGTCGGTTTTAACCAATAACATAGTGTTTTTCACTATTCATCAAAATTGAATGTTTTCAGAAAAATACTAAAAATTAACCCAAAGATAATTTTGATATTTTGAATCCAAACATGATGTCTATTTTATCAAATTAAAAACATAGAATTTTCTTTGATTAATTTAAAATTTATTCCTGTTTTCAAAACCCAAAAGTGAGTTTTTAAGAAATAATAACTATCAAATGATTGCCACATTTTATGTGCAATTTCAAAGTGAGATTACTCCCATTGAAAAATATTTAATTAAATGGTGAAAATATAATATAATTATACTTTAAAACCACTGAAATGTATTATTTAACACTATAAATTATTTTTATTAAAAATGTTTTTTTAGTTAAAATTTCGTATTTTACACTATACACCCAAATATGAAAGTTATCAGGAAAACATAAAAAATTCATCAGAACTTGATTTTTATGTCCTGATTCTAAAGAAGAAGTTTATTTTATCAAATTGAATATATAAAAGTTTCAAATATTGAATTTAAGAAGGTTTCACCATTAAAAGGTGGTAAAAGTACATTTTTTAATAATACTTATTTTATCTGAAAAAAATGAATTAGTTATTACATTTTTTCTAATAAACTCATAATATGGATTCTAAAATTATAAGGATTATATAATTTTTAGAATTCTATTAATACTATTAGGGATTGGATATTAAAAAAATGTGTTATCATAATACCTTATGTTTTGTTGAACTGATGATATTTTACATCATCTTAGATTGATGGCTTTGAGGCCCCCAATTTTACACTTGTTTATGATTGATGAGATAAATTACTCCCTATAAATATTTACGTTTTTCTCCAATTATGTGTCTCTAATTGCCACCAATTTTCTCCTAATCGAGATCATATTTTGGTAGTGACTTTTTCATTTCCTTTTCCCTCTTATTAAAACTAAATTTTATTAATCCAATTTCTAATGTGGGTTTTCCACAATGGTTTATTTCTAGTTTTTTCCTTTTCTAAGAACAATTTCAAATTGCGAGGACATAATTTATTGAAGGAGGGGAGAATGTAAAACCCTGTGATTTCATAGTATGCTATCTTATCAAAGTAATTAAATAACTTGTGCTACATGCAACACCGAGTTCAAGCGCACCACGACTTACCAATCAAGCCATTCCAAAATGGTTATGAATATTATTATCTTTATTTTGAATTTCATATACTCAATATAATTTTAACATCCATATTATGTGTTTCTTAGACATAATATAAGAAGAAATTCAATTTTTCAGATAAAGAAAGTATTTTTTTTTCAGAAAATGCAATTTTTCCACTTTTTTAATGGTGATCCATTTTAAAATATAATATCTGACAATATTATATATTCATTTTGACTAAATAAACGTCTTCTTTAGAATCTGGACATAGAAATTTAGTTTTTGTAATATTTTGGTGTTTTTCGATAAAAACTTTCATATTTTGGTAAATAGTAAAAAATACATAATTTTAATTGAAAAAAAAATTAAGCAATAACATTAGAGTGTTAAATTATACATTTTAATGGTTTGGAATTATAATTAGATTATATTTTTATCATTTAATAGAATTTATGTCATTATAAGAAATTTCACATTTGAATTTGACTTAAACACATGTCAATCTTGTGATAGTTTTTACTTTTTAAAAACCTGCTTTTGGGTTTTGACAACGAGAATTGATTTTAAATTAATAAATTAAACTTCCATGTTTAGAATTTGGTAATGTAGACTTAGTTTTTGAATTCATAATATCAAAATTTTCTTTGGGTAAATATTTTTTTTGAAAACATTCAATTTTTGATAAAAAATGAAAAACATAGACTTATTATTTAAAACCAAGTATTTATATAAATAATTATTTATTTTATTTAAATTTATTTTTATTAAATATATATATATATAATACCTATATAAGTTCATTGTAATTCATTAGAGTTATTTATTTATAAATTAGATGTATTGAACTTCTTACCGTCTTTTACCCACCTTCTCGGAGCATTTGCAAATTTGCACAAAATATAATTTTACGACCACTATGGCTCTAATATCAAAACTCCAAAATAAACGTTTTATATCAGTATGTAATATTCTTTTCAATAAGATGTAAATAATATTTCGTGAATAGTAACTTTTCACTTTTATTTCACCCGGTTAAAAGTACATAGGATAATTAAAGTTAAAAATGATATTATAATTACCATAATACACATCCTAATTCTTTTGGATAAGTGTAATTTAATAAAAAACAAACTTAGGAATAAAATATGATATTATAGGCCCACTTAGATTAGATTTGAACATTTATTATTATTTTATTTATAGAAGAGTTAAAAGTGTTATATTCAACATTTAATAACAAAACCATTTTCAATATTCGGTTATACATAATATAAATTCGACTATAAATATTAATTATAAAACTAAAAATATTTCATATATCATGGTATTTTATTTATAATTTTAAGAGATTAAATAATTAAATTTATTTATGACACAATGATGATGCAATAATTACCTTTTTCATGAAATAATGTAATATTTTATATTAAAAATATTTTAAAAAATATAATTTATACATTTTGATGCCATCCACAAATATTCTAGGTTAATATGACATGTTAGGGTTGAGTACATAAAATTTTTTCTATGTGATAAGGTTTTTATGACTTTCACAAAAAACAAAATAAAAAATAGTGTCAAAATTTACATAAATGAGTTTTTTAAGAAAATACTATATTATTGGTTGATATAATATTCATAAAAATATAAGGTTCTACCAACGAGCATAAATCATATTATATATTTAATTTAGTAACCACTTGATATTCTCTTGTAAGTTTCGAGTATATTTTTTAACCATATAGTGTAAAAATACTAGAAAACACGGAAAAAGATAAACTATTTAACTAAGAGTTAAATCTAAAAGATAAGTCTAAAATGGTAAACTAAACATGTATAATTCCTATTGGATGAGATTATATCGACTAATGATGACCTAAGGCTCGAAATAAATTCATTTCGAGACATTATAAACCAAATATGATTGTATAATAAATAAATTAATTAATATTTTCCTAAAGTTACTCTCAACCCTCTTATAAAATGGGACATCCCATTCTATCCAAATCACACCTAAAAATCCATTTGTATCATCCAAACCCTTCCCTAATATCCTCCTAACTTCCCCCAATTTAACCTAGATTCCTTAGATTTATTAGAAAGAGAACCTATGGTTCCCTTTTAAACAACGTAAAAGGAAACAACCAAAGAAGATGTAATAATTTCACCATCATCTTTCAAGTTCATTTCTTATTCCAAATATTATTTCATTATTGTTTCCATACCAAAAAAATTACACTAGTACCTTCTACATAATGTGATGTTATTATAAATATGGTAAAACCATATTTTGTATTCTATCCATCCTATAAATGACAAAGTCACCATACGTGCCTATGTACGACTTACAGTATCCATGTTGTGGTGTAGTTTGTTATTCAAACACAATATCATTTGGATGGGTATAATAATGAGTATAACTGATGTAAATAATAAATATTACATGTGAGTGATTCTTCATATGTTATATACAATAAAATTACATATTATTTCTCCATCTATATAACGATATTTTCGTTCATGCATACGTTCAGATTACCGTCTCCATGACGCGATGAGAATCATTTCCACATTCACAATTCAATGATGATTATAAAAATATATATTATTAATAATTATGTAATATATGACATAATAATTCTACTTGAAATATGTATATATATATATTTATGTAATTACATATATCTTATTCACTTACTTTCGTTCAATACGATATGAAAACAGAAACATCTTTTATGCGTATGTATGGCCTACAGTCTCCATAAACGGTGTTTTCCATTTCATATATCTATATATTATACATATTTATATATTATATATATATATGATATATAAATCATGTTTTATATTATGGAAGTATTTAAATCATGATCTATGTGATACGATCAAGAATAATAAGTAAAAACCCGTACGGAAAAGAAAGAGATCATTACTAGTAATGTTAATTTATCATGGAAATCATTATTAAATGGCTACTATAAAGTCATTATTGAATCATGTATGACATAATTAATAGAAATTTGGTTCTGTTATAATTTAATAACATACTATGTCCATTATACATGAGGTTAAATTTACCCTCGACCAAATGAAAGTGCAAGGAAAGGGTTAATTCTACAATCTCATCATTATCCGAGGTTCTTTATACATAATTATATATAGGGCCTCTTTATCATCCTCATACATGTTTCTAAAAATGTATTTCAAAAAATTTTAACTATGGTTTAAATTCATTTATACCATTGCATAATTTTTATAAGATTTTTATGAAGGAATCTTTCCATTGTTTTCCAAACAAGCTACTTTACGACCCTTTCGACTAAATTAAGGAAAGAATGTTTTTTAACTTGTACAGTGGATGTGTCTATTTTACTCCATTATAAAACCCATTATGTTTTTATTAAAATATTATAATAATATTTCTAAAATAAATGTTTTCATTTAAATGGTTTCAAAATATAAAGAGTTATTTCTTTCAAACAGTTTTCATTTCATCTATGTCAACATCCTTTGATGAATTTTAAACATTTTTTATGTTGATTTATTATAGTAAAAATATTCCATATTGTATTGAATGTTTTTTGATATTATTGACTATGGATGTGTTATTTTTATACCATTAATGGTTTATGGATAAATTATTTACATCCTGTATGCTAGTTTTATGATGAATGTTTACGTTATGTTTAAACCTTTTCGTATGAGTAATGCATTGAACTTAGTAAATGACATGTGGAGCCCAATATAGGTCCACGATGCATCAATAGGTTTCATGAGGCAAACTAGTGGCTTGTTACAAGGCCTTGAAAAAAATCTTAATTTTAGTCTTGGCACAAGTCCGTGACTATATGGTTATGTTTTCTGGAATTATGTATTCCATCATTATGAAATTGATTATTGATATTATAAGTGATTATTAGACTAGTAGAATATCAATGTGAATAAGTAAATGGAATTATTTGATTTATATTGGCCAGGTTATAGAATATTTTAGGTTTAAAAGTCTTATGTTTTAGTCTTATACATTACCTTAAATAGTTATGCATATTTATGAATGTTTTTTCTATATAGTTTTCCTTACTGAGCATCTGAGCTCACACATTTCTATGTTTTATTTTTTCCAAGATGTGAAGAATTATATTATGACTGGCCTATATGTATATCCTAAGGGATATTAATATTGTAAATAGAGACAATTTTGTTGTCGTTTTTCATTTAATAATGTAATGTAACGTTCATGTATGTAATCTATTTTCCAAGACTACTAAATTGATCGGTCCTTCAGGACTTGATTCCTTGTAATCATGTCAATGTTTTAAAAAAATGCACCAGCTCTAGTTAGAAAGGGTTGGGGTAATTCTAAAATGATATCTCTTGATAATCGTCCCTCTACTCATCTCATATACTAATTCACGTGTCAGCTTATCCACCATGTCACATTGCTCATTTACTTTCAATTTTCCCTAAGCAATTTAATCAGAACAACACGCTTTCTGTTGTTATAGCCATTGATTCTTCAGAGATAGTTTAGATAGTTGTGTAGAAAGATCATCATTTCTAGCTTTTAATATATGAATTTCAACTAATGTCAGATTCTTTCTCTTTACACTAGTTTTGATCTTTTCTATCTTTATAGAAAACTTTTACAGTTCATCATCATGGGAATCATTCTTCTCCCTCAAATAAGTAGCCACACCAATAATCCGTTGATTTAATCCTCTTAGCACATGGGCTTCAATTTATATTACCAAGATCAGGATATCATTACATTTAATTTCTTCATCTAATTTCTAATCCAATTACTTTGTCTCTTGGAAAATTGTCACCTTTTGACTTCTTAGAATTTCATCATCATCAGTAGTTCTTACAACACTTGGAATATCAGGTTCTTCACTCATTCATTTAGAATCATTTAATCAGTAAGTATTTTCACTATATGATTCATCCAAACCATTCTTCTGTTCACTACATGATTTCTTTAACAGAATCACACTCTGTCCTTTCACACATCTACCTTGGGGAATTTCACAATACTTATTCTTCTTCATTGAAGTTATACCATTTTCCAATGGCACACCATGATAAAGAATACTTAAACAATAATCCAAAAAATTGAATGATCCAAGTCAGGGAAAAAGTATATTAAAAGATACATTTCCTATGATTCTAATTGTTAAGGCGAAAAGTGTCCTAGTTACCCTAGGGGTGAATTTGGGTATGGATATTCTTTTCAAAATTATCCCTTCCCCACTGGATATTGACCAATTTTTTATAAGGGTCACTTTGTTTGCACATATATTTTTATTTTGATCTTATTCTTTGATTTTTTATCAAATGATGATGCTTTGAATGCAATGTAAGAAACCAAGCAGGCTGACACAAAGATTTTTACTTAGTTCACCCTCACTGGGATACTTCCAAAGAGCATACTATGACGATGTGTAGTTGTTCTAAATCCTACTAAATCTCACTTCCAATTTACAACGTTCAAGATAGATGACTTCTATTCCTAGGATCTATCCCAAAATAATGTTTAGTGTTTGCTCACACCTTTCACAAGAGTTACTCCATATTTCTCTCTCACTGGCTCACTACCAGTAGAAAGGATAACCTTCTTCCTCTTCCCTTTCTCACTAAACATGGAACGTATCAACCCACAGTTTATAGACCTTTAGTTCTCTTCATTATCTCTAATGAAATCTGTATCGTTAACTTTTCCTAGATTCTTTATTTACATGCAATGTTCAACCACAGATGAAACTCTCCTTACACCGGATGTACCAGGAAACTTCAAATATTTCATGCATTGGTTAATGCGTATTACAGGCATCTTTATTCTCTTGTGTGAAAGATTCCAATTTTGTAGTGAAACCCTTCTTGTGCAAAAATTTAGTCTTTCACAAAACTCGAACCTTATGCATAAATTTCTTAACATGCATCCAACTAAAAATATTTCTAGAAACTCTCTTTGCATGAAATTATTATGCGATCCAGTGCTAAGATTTTCTCTAAGTGTTGAGATCTCTCGAATTAAGTGGGTTACCTCTAATTGAAAGGTGTTCTTGAAACCTACACAAAAGATTCAACTTTTGTGCGCTAGTTCCTCTTTGAGTGCACACAAGCCCTTTTGGCAAGACTATGGGCACACACGTTTCTTTTACGCAACCTCTTCTTTCACACACATTCCCAAATTTTTCCTGAACCGCATGTCTTCCCCATTTTCCAATGTTCTTATATAAAAATATTCCTTGCGCACATGATTCCATTGTGAGACTCCATCTTTAGCGCATATCTTCAAATCATTCATGAAGATCATGAAATTTCCATTTTAAACCTTATGAACCCCAAAAAGGCCTTGCACGCAAGTTTCCAAACAACCTTATGTCTTGAATGCAACTTTATTTTCCAATAACATGTTTCCCTATTTTCTAATTTTGTTGCCTAAAAATTTGTTAATAACTGGAAAACGGTTCCACCCATACAGCCTCTAGATCATGCATTTCTTTTTCATTGTTCTTTTTCATGAAATTTTGTCAACAATATCTATGTAACCCAAAAAATAACAATGTAACCCCTTTTTGTCAAGAAATTAGACTTTGTGTTTTTCTCTTTCAACAAACACAACTTGGAGGTCCAATTTCTCAATAAAAAATATCACCTAAAAATTATTCAATGATACCATGAAGGTTTTTCCCCAACAACATAATTATCATATTTTATTACGTTTTCACCAAAATCCATCACATAAACATGGTTTTTTATACCTCAGATGATCACATGATCAAAAAACCCCACAATTGTTACATGATCACCTAACAACATTATATACATGTAATCACTTCTCCCTCAATGGTAAATGATTTCCATAAGTCCCCCTTGGATATATGATTTCATAACCCCATAATAGTCATCCTATCACCAATCCTGATGTCCACATAAATCCTTAACCTGATACCAGTTGCATAATATTGAGAACCCTTTCAATTCATGAGATATCCTAACCCCCATTTAGATAATTATATCTTCTTCATGTGTCTTGTACTTTTAGTACATCTACGTGAATTAATCATTTTCAAATGATCTTCCTTCAATGACCATTAGTGGATATGGGATAAACCCATACATTTGGAATTTTCACAGGTGTAATTCCCATTTTATTCCTATCTTTTCAATATTCCACTTGAGTCGTATCCATCTTTTTGGGAATTGAATCTAGTATAATACCTGATCTCATTCTCACATGTCTATAACCCTTGTTATCCATAACCACATCATGTGATTCTTTCCTAGTTGTATAAACCAACATATCATTCATCCAGGGAGCCTTAGTATGTATCTTCCTTTTAAATCTTATAGAATGATCTCATAAAATTTATATAATATCCCACTATCCCTTATTTTTCACACTATAAATGACTCACAAGGGATTATATATTTTTAATTATCATGTCCCATGTTTAAAAAAATAGCTTTATTGGGTACCTACATTTATTCAATAAGCACCAACAATGAATTCATTTTTTTCAATGGACCATATTTCTTTGTTACACCATCTATAAATGGTAGACATTCAAAAAAGTATTATTATATAAAAACCACTTGGTAAACCCTACTCAATCCTTTATTGTTGCATAATTTATGACACAAATTTCCATGGCTTAAAGAATTACATAGAATCATAATAATATCATTACATGATTCTAAGAATGTCTATATAAGGCTCCATATACATTTCCAAAAATAATATATATATATATATATGTATATTTGTGTGTGTCTGTGTTTGTGTGTCTGTGTGTGAGTCTGAGTGTGTGTGTTTACAAATTATTTTGGAAATCAACCACTTCACCACATTACATTAAATTTCATGATATGATCATGTTACATGGATATAAACCACATTATTCTATCTTAAAAGGAATGCATTCCTATTTTGATTTGATACATTTCACAACACCTATATTTCCAAACACAATATAACATTTTCTATAACCCGAAACATGGGACCATACTCCCCATGATATTACTCACATTGATCCTAACTCAAACATTTTCTTATAAGCTCGGATGACAATTTCTACAGGGCCATATTAATTGGGATATTTTATCCTTTAATTTAATATTTACAATTATGAAATAATTCCATCACATTATGGGTCATATTAACACTTTTTCACATTTTTTCCCTAATTCTTCTATATCCATAATTAAACCATACCACAAATAAATGGGAAATGTTCCTCCCATCCATCATTATATATTCTTATTAGGCCATATTTCTCCTCAGTTGAACTAGAAATTTCTTGTTATGTCTAAAAAAACAACATAAATTTCTAGGAAGCATTCACATAATCCCACATTCCCTATAAAAATAAATTATATTGATCACTATATTACATGGGTTCAAAATCCATTTGATAATATATGTAAGATGACCCTTTCATAGGCCCAATTAAACCCCATAAACATTCAAGACATGCATGGAAGATAATAAAATCTATAGTGCCTAGACATGTTGACTAAAAACATAATGACATCTATAACAATATCTCTTTGTAATAATATAATAATGTTGGTTATCCTATCATACATATATTTTTTACCATATATGGAGAAATATTTACTCCTAATTATTTTCACTTATGTGGTATACCACTTATAAGTATAAATATTGACATTAACGTATACTAATAATTGATAGCTTGTGTTAGGTAACCAGTCCAATATCGATATCTATAAATGATTCAGGAACATTACATAAATAAATAAGTGTGTCATGTTGTAGTAAATATTACCACTCATTAGGTTGTGATAAGCCAGATCCCATCTTCTCTCCATCAATGTGATATCCCAAGAAAGTTTTTAATGGAGACTCAATGAATGATTCACATTCGAAAGTTGTTTTTTTTTATTTTTTTTAGATGTAACTGCCATTGGGTGTTTATTTTTTGAATAATAAACCTTGTTTAGAAACAACTGAGGGAGTACTAGTGAACCAACATATTTTTTTCAACTATGAATATCCCATCAAAAATATGAAGTTTCCTCCTCGTCCTATATTAAAAAACAAATGGTGAATCTATCATGAATATCTCAATAATAATGAAAATTTACTGACCACATGACTGACCATATTTATTTTTCTATTATATGAAAATGAAAACATTGAACTCAATATAATTCATTTCTCAGAGAAAATAATTCCCTAAATATTCACCTACTTTTAATGCTACATTGATAAATATAATTTCAATTTTGGTTTCTTTCTGTCACATAATCCAAGATATATCTTCTATCTAAATAGATGAACTCATCATCCACCATGTGTTACTATGCATATGTGACAATGAGAGTTGTGACCTCCGAATAAAATCAACTATGTTGCCTATTTAGAATCACCAACATCATGTTGAATATGTGATTGTATTGTATTAAAATTTTCATTGTACAATCCTAACCTAGGAGACCACAAATATTGGTCTCTAATATTTGAAGATTACATGCCCATCCAGACTGAGGATGTCCTTCATGAAACCATCAATTCCAGTATATAGTCCTGACCATTTCATACATAAATATTACATCTATATGGGTTAATGTATAATAAAAAATCCAATTATTCATGTAATTATTGTAATGGTTTAGAGTCCTTGGTAATAAAAAATACAACTTTTTTATTTCATGAATGATCTTAAATGTACCCCATTTATATATTCCCTTATTTTACCCATTATTGTTAAACAAAACTAAAAAAATCATTACAACCTATGGAATGAAATTTAAAAAAATGGTGGTATCTGATACTAAGAAAGGGAAATCTTGAGATGTATCCTTCAATGATCATATGAAATAATAAGATAAGAATAAGGGTATGAGATCATGACAATTATGTGAATAGTTTGTAATGGATATGAAAAAGAACATAAAAATGAGTTATTGAAATGATTTTTTTTTCAAAATACAAGAATCATAATAATGATAACTCAACATAAATCAATCATGATTCATTATTTCATGACATAAATGTGTGTGGAATCATTGTAATTATAGTAGGAATTTCATATTCCATGGTTAAATACTAAGTCCATTGGATCAGACATCAAAACATATCTACCGCAGTGGATCAAACACTTTAAATTTTTTCCCATAATGGATCATCACAACATCTTGTTTCCCATAACAGAATAAGTTCATTGACTGGTTTCCCATTAGTGGAAAATTACTTCATCTTGTTACCAATAAATTTCACATAAAAGATAATACATTACCCAAGTCATTAGTGGGATATATTGTTCTCACCCACAATTATATGAAAATAAAATTTATGTGTTCAAAAATATGAAATAGTCATCACATCCTTTTGATTTAACAATTATAATGAAAATGAGTCTCATATATATATTTTCAATATTGAACCCATGAAAAATAGGCATGTTCAACATAAATTTTAAGAATCCAAAAAAAGAGTATGAATATTTCAATTGAATCATATACCTAGTGTGGTATTAGTAACCTCATGTGATGACATCTAGTGTGGAAATTGATTTATAAATAAATTCACCTAGACCACCTAATGGGGGAAATAACTTTGGAAACATGATATCACATATTATTTTTAAAAAAATACACACATATAAAGGGAAAAAATATCATTACAAATAAAAATTGAAATAGATAATTGAAGAATAAAATAAAAAATTATTCATGGAGGTGCGAAAATATTTTCGCAGATTATAATATAAGAAACATTTCGGGCATATATTTTTAGAAAATCTCATCAAGATCCTTATCTGGAAAACAATTAGAATATTTCATTAAAACAATTTTATATAAATTAATAACATTGTATAAATGAATTTAATAGATCATTAATGTTTAATATAAATGTTATTTTATGAAAATTGTTGAAAATATGGATATGGGTGAATATTATTCTCCCACTAGGGACTTAACATAAACAGTCCAGAATAGTGATGATATTATCAAATAAAACACTTACATGAAGTATCTCATTTCCAAATTCAAAATCAAACCTCTATTACAATAAATATGGATTTATTATAAACATTTTCATAAACATATTATTATATATCATACCATTTATTATTTATTATGATATCTTATCACCCGTTTGATAATAACTGGTTTTTAAAATCACTATTCTGGGTTATAACAACATGGTTTGGTTTATATTCTCAATCCTTATACATTTATCATGATTAAACCAGTTCACAAATATGATTCATGTTATAAATATCAAATATTTCCAATATATAAAAAATCATAGTCTTCCAAAAAAATGTAGATATAATAATGAATTACACCATTCAAGAAGATAGTAGGTCATATGTAAGCACAAAAATTGTATCCATTTTTTATGTAATGGAATGAAACAAAGGAAAATAAAATTTCAACATTATAGAATCATTATTATATAATATATATCATATATATAAATCAAACACATTTTCATTGTCATCCATGTAAAATTTAAATATAAAATAAATTCCAATGCTTCGTGGAGGAGGTAGTCAACACGTTTGTCAGAACGATGATAACGTTTCAAAAAGGATTATATAGTAAGAAGATAAAAACAATTTTATCATTAAAAAATTAAAATTATTTCATAAATACCACATATAAAAATTAGATCATCATAATACCCTTCTATAAAAATGGTTTTGAAAAATTTATTATATTTCTTTGTGGTGATGATAATTTTTATATACAAATTAGCGATACAATCACTTATTATTTGATTGTAATGAATGTGTATAATGTTTTTTTCATGATGATAATAATATTTTACCATAATATGCCTCAAAAATATATTAATTTTTTATAAATATCATTTTTTATAGGACTTAAAGATGAATATAATATAACTTGTTTGGTTAAGATGATAACCTTGTTTTGGGAAGAACTCCTTTAATCTCCACATATGGAATCTATAGTTGATATTTTGAGAAAACCAAGTCATATAGGAATTTTTAAAAGAATTAATTAATAAAATTTTAATATAATGGTAATGATATAAGAATCAATGGGATGTAAATATGTGATGGTGGTGGTTCCCTTTTATAATTGAGGAGATGAGAACTTTTGGAGTTTGTGAAAAGTTTAAATTATAATAAATTAATTCTAAAGAAAAATAACTACAAAAATATAGGGATAAAATTATAAAGTGGTAATGGTTTTTTATGACTTAAACCAATAGAAATTACACATTTTTTGTGTAATTTTAAACAATAGAATTTTTATTATAAAAATTTATTTTTATTTTCAAATTATAATATTCTAAACTCCATAAATATTGATTAGTACATAATTAATTTTATAGATGATGAGATAATATATCTTTTATAATATATTTATTACAATTTAAAACTTCGAATCCAATTTAAATATGATAATGGATACATAATATTTTAATAATTATACATGGTTCTTTTAAGGTTGCTGTTATGTGTAACAGAAGCCACCAAAAAAATATTTAAAGTGAAATATTTCATAAAATCAAAAAATGTTACTATATATCACCACTTTCTAGATATCCACATTCCTATCCCTAGACAATGATAATGAAAACAATAATTATTTTTTCATGATAGTTCATGAATATTACCACACTCTCACATTGGCTTATGCTACACCCAAGAGGTCCCCAAATATTCTTCAACACATGCGAATTGAATTAAATACCCCAAATTCGTTTTGAGGGTCCCACTAGATAGATAATATATTGACCTCTAAATCAGGTGCATCTGAAGGTTATCCCATAGATCATAGAACTATATACCACATGGAGAAGTACCATATTTCTGCATCAATTATAGAACACTACTAATATAACATGGAAGCAACAAGGATGGAACAATAAATCCACGTTCTTATATAAAAGGTTTTATTGAATATTCTGGTATAAAAGGGGGGTATACATGTTTTCCCACCTTGGAGGATGAATAATTTCAATATAGTTTAATGGATACTTGAGGACTAAATTGGAAAAAAATACCCACCTCAATTCAAGATGTTTTTCCACATAACCTGGGAATAGTAATGGAATAGAATCATATCCATTATAAATTTGTTCTATTTTCAATTAATTTCTAGGAAGTGTAAAATGAGAATCACCAAAAAAATTCAGGTTCTAACTATCAGAGTAGTTTATCAATGTTCCTAACATGATTAGTCATATAATTAAGGGAAATATATTATTATTTCTCTACTTAGGTGGATTATATTAATATATTAATAAATTATGTGGTATTTAATTTATATCACATTCCCATTATATGGGGGGGGGGGTAATCAATATAATATGATTGTCACCCATGGACATGCCCATATCCCTGTAACAGGGAGATGATGGAATATTATAAGGTAAAATAAGACTGGGATAACATTATAAATACAACCATATTTTCTTATCATGTTATAGCTATTAGTATGGGAGAGGATTATATCACATCCATCAATTAAGAAGAATCAAGTTATATGTCAAATGATAACTGAAGAAAAGTTCTTATATCATCTCCCACCAATGAATGACTATATCGTTATCCATAAGATTCCATACATGGGAATACACATATCCATTCACCATTCTATATTTATATATGTACACCTCGGAAGGAATTTAATAATAGTGTTGGTTTCATACTGACATTTTTACCATGGATAGCCGGTGTATTGGCCCATCATCCAAAATATGTGCGCATATTCTGGCTACTATTATATAGGCCCCAAAATTTATCATAGATTATTTTATATAGTAGGAACATATCATGGTGATAAAAAAAGATATCATTCAATATAATATAGTATACACTAAGTAGTTTCATAATTTCATCCTTTAATATTAAATTCATCTCATAATATTCCAATGAAAATACAATATGCAGATCATATGCCAGCATTACTCAATAAAAATATCATTGAGTACATATTTTGTATCTCTTCAGTAGCTCAAGGCCCCCCAACTCTTTATCTAACTTTAAATACCATAATAAATATTTATTTCCTCTCATTGGTTCAATAGATACGGATTACAAGGATAATTCTCACAATGTTGTTTTTTAGAAAACCTACAAATAGTGTTATTTCTCCAAAGTAAGGATATAATTTCCATAATATTTAACATTTATATTTATTGGTTCTCAAAAATTTTGGGTCAACTACATATAATTATCTATATATTTGGAACAATAACTAAACTTATTAAGCTAATAACATGTTGGTGGAAACCACATTCCATTCTTCTAACAAGTCATAAGTTTCCATGTGTGGAAATAAGTCCCCCCTTGTATGGCCAAGTGGATAAATATTTATCAAATCATAAAGTGTTTGGTAAGGAATGGTGGAAATAGATATTTTAGATAAATATCTTAACTATGTTACAGACCATCAGTACTCCAAAATATGCTATAATAAATTTAATCAATTATAAATTCATAGTGCTCCGGATCATAACACCCTTGAATTTTGACATTCAGGTCCCAAAAATGATATCTCATCTTTTCTAAATGATTGAAATTTCTATATGTTGTCTACATGTCCAAAACATTTTTAATTGATGCTCAGTTAGATAAATGGGATGAAATTATAGATTCCATTCCATCAATCACTGATGGAATATATACCAGCATTGATAAGCTTAGACAAGAAAATCTAGGTATATAAGGGACCAATAAATAATATTTAATTGTTCCATTTTTCCTCTTGTAGAGTAGGAGATGAATATTTCCTTCATTAAAAAAACACAATAAATTTTTTATTGAATTAAATGGATATGTTGGGATTGTATCCTAATGTGTCCAAAAAATAATTTTCCCTACAATATATTCAATCAGGATTATAAATGTAATCTAAGATAATGTTTTTAAAAGGTTGGGGTTGAAGCCTCATTTTATTATTAACGCAAATCAAAGAACACTTTTAACTGGGTAGATGGAGACCCATTACATAGCCGGAAGCCCCAGTGGGCTTTTAGCCCATTACATAGCCTGTAGGCCCAATTTTTTTGGCCCAATTTCCATTCTGTGAATAGTAACCCGGCTGCTACAGTACCTGCACAGTACCGCCGCTGTACAGTTCCATACAGCTGCTCTAGTACCCTCCGATCTACAGTACCCCCACTGTTACAGTAACCTACTCCCAATGGGTTTTGAACCCCTAATTTTCATATAGGAATACAGGATGCTTACCACTAAGCCAAACCCCAACTACATAATATGTCCCTTACATAGAATGTAGAATGTTTATAATGTATATATGGTCAATAAGTATATTTATATTAATATTTGAAACATCTATAATGGATTTCTAACATTATATTTTTAAAGCTATAGAATATGAAGATTTGGATTTGCATCAATATCAGTGATCTCAATTGAAATCCCCATATGTATGATTTTTTAGTTTTGGTTAATGAACACATAATTAATGTGATTTTATGATTTCAAACCCTTTCCATTGTAGTTCTATTCTTAGAGTAAAATAAGATAAATGTGTACCCAGATGATAATAATTCAAATTCTATTAGAGATTCCAAAGGGATATTCTGACTCTAGAGTCTACCCATTTGATTGTGGATTGAAAGAACCACCTTCCAAAATTTAATGAATCACATTTTAAATATATTTCAATATAGAATCATGGAATTCTATATGAATAATATAGTGGTTACGTCCTTGGGACCATTTCACCAACATCAATCAATATACGATAATTTAAAGTAATACATATTGATGATGAATCCTCCGTGGTGCTATTTTAGGGTTAAAATATGTTGATTACAAGGTTTTTTGGTATGTTACCATGAAATTGTGGTTGGATCTGAGAAGGCTAGTAAAATAATCTCAATGCCTCTACATTACACCATAAAGAGTTGAGAGGGGTACAATGATTCCATAATTACATCAAATATAATCTATACAGTCTTTTTAGAAATTCATTACCTTATAAATGTATATAAATAAGGGAGTTTCCTATAATTTTGATGTGTATTACTAAGAATACATTAAAATCCTCAATTGATATCTTCTTCACCAAAAATTCATAATTACTCCTATAAAATGAATGTTATTTAACATGTAAATGTTTCCTTTATAGAGTGATAACTTGGTGAACATTTGGTATAATAGAATTATGGATAAAACAATAGTCGTTACAATCATAGTCATTAAATTCTAGATACCAATACAAAATATTTCAATATAAAGAAGAATTTAAATAAATTAAATTACACACAAATAATTATAATGCATTTTTTGTTGAACCATGAGGTCAAGATCTTCTCTCACATAGACCTGCATAAGAATTTTTTAAACTAAAAAATTTCTTCTAGGTTTCTAGCCTAATTTCATCATACCACACCAAGATATAGAGATCATGATGTTCATAGTAGCGATACTTGAAAAAAAATGTTTTCTTTTTCTATAGAAGAGACTCCCTAAATGTGGGAGGATTATTTTGCAGGATCCTTTAGTGGAAAAAATGGTTAAAGAATGGAATTCCAAAATCTCAATAGAGTTTTAATTTAAATAATATTTATCTCCATACAAAATATATTATAAATTATATCTTCCTTATATCTGATCAATTCACCAATAATGAATAATAATACTAAGCTTTAATTTTAGGAATATAATTAGCCTTGTATCTTCATATAGAACTAACAAATGTTGTAGGTGATTCAGATCTATATATTAAGGAGGTCGATAGTGAATATGAAATTATGAAGGAATAATTTTACCTTATTATTGGTTATGTGAGGGGACTAATTGGGGGATATCCTTTTGATATGATGTTGAATCACATAACCCACTTACTGAATGATCGTGTTGATATACAGTCTAATACTAAAACTATCCTAGCTATCCCGACTTAAAATATGATGAAATCATATATTTCATAACTAATGATAGCCTTACTGAACATAATATATGATATTGAGGAAATAAATTAAATTATTACTATCTAGTATATTATGAGAACTTATATATTATTGGATGGATGGGTCCAATAATTGAATACCTCAAAAACATGATCCTTTTGTCACAATTAGATAAGAATGGGAAGATACAATAGGGATGAACATATAAATATTTTTATTAATATGAATGAGTATACTTTACTCTATAAATATATTTTTGAAATATTCTTCCTTAGATTTTGTAAATAAGAAGATATCCTCATTATAATGTAGGAATTTTATCCTTGTTCATGTAACACGAAAAATTCAGGAATGATGCCCTCACACCAATTTAGGAGGCATGCCTTTTATGATCCAACATGCATCCAATAATATTTTTAATTCACCTATACATTCTATGAACATAAAATACATGTTCATTTCATGCATCAACCCTCAAGGATGTTTCAATATACCAAATACTCCATGAAATTTTATATATGCAGAATCAACATCCTAGGGTTATTTCCCCCACCGATAGGTAGGTTGTTTTAGTATATCCTTATTTCCACCAACATCATATGAAAATTTATTGAGGCCAAAGATATTATGTAATTTATGGAAAATTTATTCATCAACATCCTAAAGACTAAAAACATCACTAAATTTAGTTTCCCTCATAAAATATTGAAGGAAAATGGATCCAATTTCTATTATGGTGAGTTAAAAAGGTGGTATCAAAATAATAATATTGTTTTCATCCATTTACAAAACTATCAACGAATAGAAATTAAAAAAATTTATGATTTAAAAATGACCCTATCATTTTTAAAATAAAAAATGGTGGATAAAAAATGTCATCGTACTTGTCAAAACATGTTCATGCCTTTTGGGACTATAATTCCACAACATTTACTTCCATAAAATTATCCCCATCTCATTTTTCAATAGAAACAATGTGGCGGTACACATAAAATTTCAATTTACCTCAATCATAAAAATTTATTTTCTTCTAATAATGGATGTTTAACTACCATATAAGAGACATGATGTGTGATAATTACATTATAAGATGATATTTCTTACATTAAACAATCTGGATTTCCATTTTTTGATACATTAATAATAAGGTCCCCCACCACTACTTCCGTCAAAGATAACTAGTAATTGATCTAAGAAACCTAATGATACTGGAGAAAAAGCCTCTAAATTATGAACCAATATAAGATAGTACATACATCAAACATAAGATCTATTCCAATAGAGCTTAATCTTTTGACATGATGGATGGGGAATAAATCTTTACCCTATAAATTCAAGGATTCTCAGGATATACTTTTCTTAATTCTCACATAACATTCATGTTCATAATGAAATGCATTAATATGTATAAATACCTTATGCATATAGTATTATGTTAAATAACATGGTCATCATCTACACTGCATAATGTTAAACCCTATGGTGGATCTCCAACCAACACGAATTTAGGCTTCTGCTATTTGTACATTTCCTATGATCCCATTCTCCGAGTGTGAGCTCGATCCACACACACACACACACACACACACACACACACACATATATATATATATATAAACATACACCATTTAATCATAACATCAACACCCACTATACATGTCATATGAGTCATTATATAGTAATGAATATTATATTCAATAACTATATATGGCTTGATTCACGTGATATAAAGGATACCTTGTGACACAAGGTTCACTTTTCTATGAACCATCAATATATTTCATCAATAAAAATGAATGCACCACAACGTAAGATATTATTCCATGTAGGGAATAATAGTTTACGAATTATACGTTTTTTATTATTTTCAAGATTGTATATGTTGTGACTACATAGATTCCTCAAATGGGTCCATCTACAAGGACCAAAAACTCCCACACATTTTCTCAGTGGCTGATTAGATCACTCTTAGAATTTAATTATTATATCCCTAATATAATAAATAATACATGTATATTTTATTTTTCATTTGAATATTATCCAATAAAAATTAGAAACATGAAATACCATCTCTTATATATGAGATAAATATATGAAAGAGTCTTCAGAATTGGTACCATCATTTATGGACTTCTACTAAAGAAAATGACTTGTTTCCTCTTCATATAGATTTAATCTATGTAGTTAATATTATCTTCAAGAACATGGTCATTGTTGATTCTTTTTTTGATATTCTACATTATAATTCCCTTTTTCCTCAACATTTTCCAATCTATAATTTGTATAAAAATTCTCTCCCCTTCTGTATGAGTCAATTCTATGTAGATGAAATTCTTCAAAAACTTTTTTTTCATTATTACCATGTACATAAGATATGTTTGGATTCCCCAATATCAAATCATGTACCACTTTGAAATTTTTAAGGAATAATATCCAACCCCACATATGTGTCATACATATGATAGATATTATTCTTAATGAAAAAAAATTGATTTATTCCAATTTTTACATAATATATAGTTGTTTCCATTCCCCTTTCTATACGTATAAACAATATTTCCAAATTAATTTCCTCTGTATGTACATGTGAGATATATCGATGTAATGGATATGTAATAACTACTTATGGCATGATTTGAGGATATAAACAAATAAATAGTGACGCCAAGATTCTCTACTCTATTCCAATCCTTAAATTCAAAACATAATGACCCATTTTCCTAGCATACAACTTAGATCTATGTAAGAGACACTCTTTCTAAGAACTATGTGTGGCATAATTCATACTAAATTGGAAAACATAGTGACTTATGGACTCTCTATCATAGGTGGAACATTAATTTCACGAAACATACACCACATCACGTTATTATTATAAATTTTCTTGTGATGTTATTGATTTCATGATAACACAATGCTATAGTAAAACATGATTCATTCTTTTAAACCTGAATAAGATTCTTCCAGATGAAGTGATATAACATTTACCCTCGATATTATGATTCCTAACAGTATAAGATACATTGGGAGGGGTCCCCTAACTTATTTACATTAGCCAAAAATTACACTTTCAACATCGAATGTTTATGTTCTATAGAGGGAATATTATTTTCACAACTAACAAGTTGTTGGAGTCATGTTACCATATGAAAAAAATTGACACTTATTGACTATATTATTTTCCCATTAAAATTATGAATAGATAATAATTCCCTCTTACATCTTTATCACAAGACAATAAATTGTATGAAAAATATTTCATCATTGTATGATGTCAAAATACTTGAAAAATTAGTTCTTTACAAATGATTTGAAACTATAAAACGTCTATTTCATCATGAATAACAAAAAATTTCAAAAACAGTGATTCATTATCATTATGTATCTTTAAAAAAATATAGCATAATCAAGATCAATTTAGGATTGGATTTACTCTATCACATTTTCAAAATATGTGAGTACATAAATCACATGTAATGTATTGAATAACATGAATTACAGAAACTATTTTGCTGACAATCGATAAAGTGTATATCGGGATTCATGGGACACCACAATTTTTCTACTTATATATAACTTAATATATAATCTATATATGTGCCCCAAATATATATATCCTACTAGAGACATTTTTATATTAGATAAAATGTCTAATGATGTTTGTATTCGTTAAACATCAAAATGGATAACTTCATTACAATTCCTCCTATAGTTATTTGTTCTTGTTTATCAGGTACTATTATAAATGACTCAAGAACAAAGATTCTTAATTTATGGAATCCTCATTCATTGTTAAAAAAATGTTAGAGATTTTTTGACTTGGGGTTTAATAATTGGGTACCATTTTCATGCCCATATTTCGGTTGACTATACAATTTTACCTAAACCTATTTGTACTCCAGTACACACATTATAGAATTCATTTTGTGCAATATTTTCAATGTTGTAATCCACTATACTCAAGGAAAAAACTGTCAATATCAATAAACCCTAAAATTATTGGGAATATAAAACAAAACATGTAATAATAAAAATAAATAAAGGGATATATTATAATATTTCATGTATTCAATCAAAATGATATATTTACAAATGATTACAAAATATATAGAACATAAATAAAATTGTCACTAAGCTACATGGGACAACCTTAAATCCCCATAAAAATCTATTGTAAGCTTATACGATTCCATAGTGTAGTAAAATGTTAGATAAATGATATAATTTATCATTTTTTCATTGATAATTTTTGAATTGATAATTTTTCCATTAGATGATGAATTAACCTTTAGGGTTCCAAATAACTTCTCGAAGAGAATATTCCCTAAATCCTTTTTCATTTATAAGGTGTTTCTGTCTCAAAAAAAATGTTCACTCATATCAGTAATGGGCATATTTGGATTAAAATGGACCCTTCTATTTGGTTTTAAATACATTCCCAGCTTTGGATCATCTATATTGAACACCAATATTTCATAAAATCTAGGGGAATTTTTATCCCGCCATGAGTGAAGGGTAATTTTGGTTTTCCAAGAATTCATCATTGGGGAACCCAAAATTTGAATTTAGGTAATAGAAATACTTTGTGAAAATGTATAATCTCATTATCCTTGGCTCAAACTCAATGTGGAAATTTTACACAACCCAAAACTAAACTATTCATGTTGAATAAATATCCTTGACGTTATGACAACATATACCATTCTTGTTCTCAATAATAGGAGGCAGTACCTCATACATGAACCAAAATATAGTCCTCGACTTGTGACCATTAACTACATGGCACATAGGTCAGCCATTAATAACCATAATCTACCCAGGGATAGAGACATAGTACTCTTCAGGATGAAATTATGCAAATGGTGGTCCTAGAAAAATTCATGCTTTTACACATTATAAATACACCTGAAATGATTTAGGAAACATTGGGCATTCAAAAAATGGTATGAAATATATCTAGATGAAAAAATGTATGTGATGTTATGAGGAAAATCAATCTTCATGCATGTTAGGAAGCCCTATATAATTCCAGGAAAAATAATAGGGTAATGAATAAAAAACACACAAATCTTATGAGACACAGCTTATATTCATAAAAATATTTTTAATACACTCTCTAGGCCACTTTTTTAGTAAGATGATAAATTAATCCATTTCCATAACAAAGTATCCCTGATCACCCCTATATGAAAAACAATTAAACAATAATTTCCCAATAGTAACACTATTTTGAATTATTTATGTATTTTCTGTTGATGTCCATTTGTGAACAATGACAAATGGGAATTCATCAAAAAATTATTAAGGGACCACCTGTAGTTATTAGTAATAATATTTCTATTTATTTTCATCCTTCATTAATACTTAATAGGAATTATTCATCGATTTCTAAAAGGGTGGGGTATAGTGATTTGGAAATGATGTTTATATTAATACCCTTACATGTGGCATGAACATGAAGAATTCAAAAATAAAATTCCAAAATGACCAACACTAGTTTTTCATTGTTTTTTAATACAAAAACCATCAATGATCTACACCCACGATGAATTTATCACCAATATATACATATACATGATCTAGTGCTTCAAAGATTGTGTTTATATTGATATAAATCCATGATAAATCCCTAGGATAAATTCATCACTAATTTTAAAATAAAGTGTCTCAAGTGAAGGAATATTGGTTTGTATATCTATTTTCACTTCTAAGCCATGACCAACATTAAATCATCATAATTTTACAAATGGTCAAGATCTTTTTTCATTAGTGATCGTGTTTCTAATGATATCTATAAATGACCCATACTGAGGAATTCATCATTAATTTGTATATTAATCATCTATATCAAATTATTTATGGTTCTTATACAAATATCTATACATTATCATTGTGAAAGAGCTATTAATCACCTTTTTATGGAAAAACTATATCTACTATTAAATAGTATTGTTTATACTAACATTAAACCATGAACCATTCCTAAAAGTAATTCCACATCATATTTATAGTGAAACAGATATACTGAATTAATGATTGTTTTTATAATTATTATATTAATATGATGCACACCCAAGAGTAATTTATCATAACCATATGAATGGACTAGCCACATTTCATTAGTGATCTTGTGTATATCTACATTTTTCTTTGAGAAACACCTAAGAGAAATTCATTATCGATTTTGCAATAAACCATCTCATATATCATGGGGATTATGTTTGTGTTAATATCTATCTATTAGCCATGTTATTATTGAATTTAGTGTCAATTTTGGGAATGAATTACATCACTATATGGGGCATTGTGATTACACCAATATCCAACTCTGATTCATTCCCATTTGGAATTTTGTATATTTAATTTTTTTCATATTCTATTACACTTTTATAAAATTTTGAAATGACTTATATTAAATAGTGATTTTTTGGATATCTAGACACTATGATAGCATGAGTAATAAAATATCAAAAAGAGAATTGGAAATATGAGTAGCATCATTCATTTTTATGTAAAAAAGAAGGAGGAGTCTCGTAATTTTTTAGTCTCTCCCATTTTTCCAGGAATTAATAGATCCTAATGTTATAATTCTATGATGACATATATTTTAAATAATTTCTCATATTAACAATCTTCTACAATATGTTAGTTATGTATAAACACAGTTGACTCGTCATTAATGTTTCCATCTCTATAACATATTTTATTAATTAATCCCTCAAAGTGGTATCCATTCCAACATTCATGTCCTCCATGATAATCCATTATTGCATATCCACTATATTTTAAGGATTATAAATCAAATAAAATATTCATGGATGTTCTTAGTATATCAAATCCACATCATCTATTACATTAAAAATTATCTAAGATTTTTCCTTTACACAACAGGCTTTGGGTGCCTTTTTAATGGATTCATTTTGACGATTCGTAGTAGAGAATGAATACTATGATGATGAAAGATCTAGTTCATTTACCCATATTCTCTCCCCGATTAAGAGAACCACGTTAACATTCTCATGGAGTGCATGAAAATAATATACACAATTGTCGAGGGTGGTTAGCATATTGTGAAGTTAACTGAATCATCTATTTAGCTCATTAATAGGGACCTTAGTTAGCATAGTCATCATTTCATTCCTGTCATGTTGCATGAATGGTTATTGGAATGTTTTATGCACTAGTCCTTATACAAATACATATGTAGGTAGATGGATATATTCTTGAACCAAGCAGCTGAGTAGGGATTTTATGTTTATAACCCCAAAATGACCCAAGGCCAAACTTTTCTAGGATACTAATGTATATGGGTCGTGGGTTCATAATTTTTGGGGTGAAGCTATTGCAATAAAACACATTGGGCATGTTAGATGTTATATACAAACAATTAAATTAATCTAATGAAATATTTATATATTCAATTAAATGATATAGTAGAAATTAATTTTTTAATAATTTCTTCAACATGAAAAATTATTGAAAGATTTTCTTAAAATATGATTGGATCATCACCAAGGAGTTACATCAAAAAAAATTGGTTGGATAATATAATTTCATTAAATGTAAAATTTCAAAATATACACTCACCCTCTCATAATGATTCATAGAATCTAGAATGTAATGATGACAAGAATTGAATAGTGTAGGTGGCTTCTATGAAAACAGTTGATTTTTTTTGGGTCAAAGCGGATGAGATTCTTTTTATAAGAACTATGTAATGGGTCTAACACAACTATGACATAAAAATATGAAACTAATGAAACAAAATAATCTATAATATATGACATTTCAAGTATTTTGGGACTTTGTTCCCTCATATAAATATATTTTAGTCAACTCGATTATTTGAAGAGGCCCCATCTTCGTTCCCCTCAAAACTCAATGATAATGATGTAATAGTTAGATGGATCGAGCGGTAAATTGCCTTTGATTATTCTTAATCCCCACAATTACAAAATATTCTATTGATCTCACAAAAACATAGAAACTATATATCCTTTGGTCATGGGAACCTTTTCCCTCATAAATTATTGTTTCGTACCTATATTGTCAATGTAGATAAATTATTGTTACTATTGTAATCTAATGGACACAAATAAAAATTAATTATACACATGATATAATAGAAAACAATTCAATAGAATCCCCACTCTTCTTATCCTATTAATACCATTATATATAATAATCTTATATAAAATATAACATTAAACCATAAGTGTAATCATTGGAAATAGCACTTGAATCGTCACATCATAAGTTGGGTAAACATCATCCATGATCCATCTGACCATGAGAGCCTTTTTTACTGGTCCCCACATCAAAATGTGGGACAAAACTAGACATTATCCATCAAAGATAGAATAATGGAGAATTGAATGGTTATAAAATCTATCTAATATCATTATATATATAGAAAAGTTATTATTATAGTGTTAATAACATAGAATATTCAAATAATATTGAGATTTATACTGCCCATTCTTCGGAATCTTGGTGTGTTCCCTCTTTATCCCCAACTTCTTTTGATTAGGAAGTTATCATCTATAACTCTCAATATTTATAATGATCACTAATATGTGTTGACTAAAATGGACTTTTTATATCTCTTAGGTATAAAATTTTTCAAGAGGTTACCCCTTATTTGAAATAATATCAGGAGTGGTAAAATTAAAAAATCTCAATAGTTCCATAATTTTATAGGGAGACACCTTCAAATAATCGGAAATGGAGTATTTATTTTATCCTTTCCATCTATTCTTAAAATTATAAGATAACTGAAATTGTGATTGGATTTTTATTATGAATAATGTAACTAACTTGTTAGAGATCAACATGACAATATATATGGATACAAGTGTTTGAATTTCTACTCAAGAATATCTAGTTTCAATTATATTTTTGAAGTAATATGTTTACCATAAACCCTTAAAACTATTACCAATGTATTTTCATTATGTTAATCACACACTGATAATGGCTCATTGATCCTCATAACTATAATATAAAATAACTGATCTGAGTGGGACCATATTTAGGTAACATCTTAATCCTTTAATATTCTAATCCCATCATTAGTTGGGGGAACGATTACCAAGAATGGGGTCCCATCTCTTGTCAACATAAACCAAAAGTAATAGAGAATAAATTTTATGTTTTTTAATAAAAATAAAATAATGTATATCTATAAATTTATTTTGAACACTCCTCAATAGCCACACAAATCAATAAGGTTCATATCATTCATAGATGATCATTCCCCTTATCTAAGATGACAAGGAAACCTCCTGAATAGTGACAAAAAAATAATTCACATTAAGACCACCTTAGCTATAATCTATTATATTATTATACATAATTATTTTTTTGATATTGTGTAGGATTGTTGAATTTATTTATTTATCTCTTAGCATTATAAATTAGGCCTCGCCTCACCAATGCTTTGAATAAATGGAGTAAACTAGGCATGTATAATCCTATCAGTTTTGATGAGATCATTGCCACATATACGGTATCCCATATAACCCCAAAATAATTAAAAGGTTCTACTAATCAAATATTTGGAATTTCTACTTTATATTTGGTTTATTTTGGGATGCTGATTTTCTTATAGTAGTAGAGATAAGCTAATTCTCTTACTAGTATCTAGTGGTGACACCATTATATTTGTGGAAACACTCGCCCCACCATTATCACTAAGAATATACTTGTATCGGCTATATAAACTCTCTATAAATGTTTTATTTTGATAAGATGATCACCATGAATGGTCACCATCCTTTTTAGTTATTTAATTCACCTTTATCAATCATATGCTGATAAACACTATGTTCCACATGATATTTTAACGATGAAACATACCTAGGGTTCTCAACTAATGGTTTATCTCTAGAAAATTTTATGAATATTCCATCCTATTGTTTTAAGGATACAATATCTCTAGTGTGTAGGTCTTGTTTGAGTATCACATTCACTAATCCAAGAATCTCTTTGAAAATAGGTGTGTCTACAATGATTTTTATCCAAAATGAAATGGGGAATAATTAATTTTACATTTCTCTTAGAATTGGAAAACCACATAATGGTGATCGATGCCCCACCACTGAACATGTCTAGAATAATGATTTTGATAGCATGGTGAATAGTATGTGAGTGATAGACATCCTCATACAGGTAGCGCCTCTTCGAATATATTTTAATTTTCATGTATGTGTGCTACCAAAATAATTTTCATCACAAATCCATGATAAAATAACTGCATTATTAGGGACCCCAATAAGATAGGAACCCAAAATTAATGTTGGTTATGTATTTTCATGTTATTTTTCCAAAAAATTAATTATCATGATCCATTTTATACTTTTTTCCTTATGAAATATATGGGAAGTATTAATAATTCATCAATATAATAGATTATATTTTCAAATGAAATACTCCACAACAGATATGTTCACTTAGAATGTGTAATGAGTCTTGATAATCCGTGATTGATTTGGATTCCTGACCAAAAGTAGTGAAATAAATGAGTTATTTTGAAGAAAACTACCATGTAGGGGTAGCCTGTCTTATAGAGGATACACCATCATGTTCAAATCCATTATACTAAAAACCTACCTTTAATTGAATGGATAATATCAACATGGTCAACCTCATCATCGTCTACCTAATAGTTTGATGAGTCAAAATATATACACCTTCCTTTCATGAAGTGAACAGAACCCAAGAGTGACTAATTAGTTATGAAATGAATAAAATGGAAAAAATAGTATAACATCACTATTATAATTTCATGTGATCATGTGATCACTAATATTTCATTGGATCTAATGAAAGATTATGTCTCATGTGATCACATTATTAGGCTAGAGTCACACAGTCACATGATTTAATTGAGATTTATAGGTATTCACAATAATATTTAAATTTGAATATGAAATTACATCCTAGGAAGTGGTTAAATGATTCTAATTTTTTATGGTGGGATAAAATTCTGTTGTAATTGTCATGTGAATAAATTACATGTGATGATCACGCAATTAAGTCACATGTGAGGGTTATGTGATTATGACATATGAAAGGGTTATACATGTGTTATAGATGGTTTATGTTCTCTCCTAAATGGTTTAAAGGTAAATATTATCCTATTAATCACCAAATTATAATTGAGGATTCAAAAGAGACTAAAGGAAAATAAAATTAAAAGTTTACTAAAGAATGCTTCCATTAATAGTGAAATGATTATTCCATTTCAATTCTGAACAAAATTTACATGTTTATTATTTATTAGTTCACTCCAAAGAAGCATGGATGAGGAAGAGATGGTGTAAAAAATGAAAAATAGAGGCTACCATTTTTGTGGTAAAAAGGGAACAATGGTATATAAAAGAAAAATAATATCTCAAAAGAAGTACTCACAAGGCATATGGCGTAACCCCACTAATTACATGAATGAATTGTTTGATCATGTTACACCAACCGGGTCACATGATATTCCTTGGTTAATATGTTGTAGAGGAATCTTCTATCAATATTAAGAGTTTATAGGTTCACTGTTTATTATACGATTTATTGGAGGCACAATATTGGCATTATAGAGGTTATGAAATTTTGTGGAATTGATGGGATCATAGGGTTATTTGAACACACACTCGGATAATATCATTTAATGACCTAGTCTCAGGTCAACTATCTTCACCACCATCATACCCCAATTTTGATTCTCATTCTATGAAAATTATTTTAGATTATGTATTTCATTCCCAACAAATACCATGTCATTTTCCATTTTAGGTGTAGATAAGAAGTATGACATAGACAGACACATAGGGAGATAGGGTTAGGGGGAATAAACATATAGGATTTGGAGATTTCAATAAATTCACCATGATCCAAATTTTTTACTCCTTGTTGAGGAATAATATTTCTAAAAAATGTAAATACCCATGTTCCATGTGAAAACTCATTTGAGACTTTTTCAAATGACAATTTATATGATCACCTAACTATCTCATTCGCACATGATCCCCTAACCCTCTAATGATCATGTGGTTAGTTAAACCCATGATGGTCATGTGATCACCTAAACCCATCCGATTCACATAATCACCTTAC